>CM039675.1:45236689-45836689 GCA_022496015.1 Hordeum marinum | reverse complement strand
TAGCGCTTGGTGAAGCCCTACCGGAGACCACGTAGCTCCACCGTCACCACGCCGTCGTGCTGCCGGAGATCTCCCTCAACCGCTCCTTCCTCCTTGCTGGATCAAGGCGTAGGAGATGTCATTGGGCTGCACGTGTGTTGAACGCGGAGGCGCCGTTGTTCGGCACTGAGATCGGAATCCACCGCGATCTGAATCGCTGCGAGTACGACTCCACCAACCGCGTTCTTGTAACGCTTCCGCTTAGCGATCTTACAAGGTATGAAGCTGCAATCTCTCCCCTCTCGTTGCTGGTTTCTCCATGGATAGATCTTGGTGATCGTAGGAAAATTTTTGATTTACTACTACGTCTCCCAACACAAAGCTAGTACTAAATAACAACTATTGAGATTTAAAACTAATCCCGAAGGTGGATGTGGAGGTAGCGTGCCGACGGCGATCATATCGACCTTGGAACCATTCCCGACGCGCATCGTCACCTCGTCCTTTGCCAGTCTCTGCTTATTCCGCAGCTCCTGTTTTGAGTTACAAATGTGAGAAACCGCACCGGTATTAAATACCCAGGAGCTACTACGAGGTCTGGTAAGGTACACATCAATAACATGTATATCATATATACCTTTTATGTTGTCAGCCTTTTTATCCGCTAAGTACTTGGGGCAGTTCCGCTTCCAGTGACCGGTTCCCTTGCAATAAAAGCACCCAGTCTCAGGCTTGGGTCCGTTCTTGGGCTTCTTCCCAGCAACTGATTTACCGGGCATGGCAACTGCTTTGCCGTCCTTCTTGAAGTTCTTCTTACCCTTGCCTTTCTTGAAACTGGTGGTCTTATTCACCATGAACACTTGATGTTCCTTTTTGATCTCTACCTCGGCTGATTTCAGCATCGAATATAACTCGGGAATGGACTTCTCCATCCCTTGCATATTGAAGTTCATCACAAAGCTCTTGTAGCTAGGTGTAAGCGACTAGAGGATTCTGTCAATAACTGAGTCATCCAGAAGATTAACTCCCAGCTAAGACAAGCGGTTGTGCAACCCAGACATTTTGAGTATGTGCTCGCTGACAGAACTATTTTCCTCCATCTTACAACTGAAGTACTTGTCAGAGACTTCATATCTCTCGACCCGGGCATGAGCTTGGAAAACCATTCTCAGCTCTTGGAACATCTCATATGCTCCGTGTTGCTCAAAACGCTTTTGGAGCCCCGGTTCTAAGTTGTAAGGCATGCCACACTGAACCAGGGAGTAATCATCACTACGCGACTGCCAGGTGTTCATAACGTCTTGAGTTGCTAGGAAAATGGGTGTGTCACCTAGCGGTGCATCAAGGACATATAAATTCTTGGAAGCTAGGAGGATGATCCTCAAGTTACAGACCCAATATGTATAGTTGCTTCCATCGTCTTTCAGCTTGGTTTTCTCTAGGAACGCGTTGAAGTTGAGGGCAACATTAGCATGGGCCATTAGATATACAAGATAGATTGTAAAGACAATTTTTAGACTAAGTTCATGATAATTAAGTTCATCTAATCAAATTATTTAATGAACTCCCACTCGATAGACATCCCTCTAGTCATCTAAGTGATACATGATCCATATCGACTAGGCCGTGCCCGATCATCACGTGAGACGGACTAGTCATCAATGGTGAACATCTCCATGTTGATCGCATCTACTATACAACTCATGTTCGACCTTTCGATCTCTCGTGTTCCGAGGCCATGTTTTCACATGCTAGGCTCGTCAAGTCAACCTAAGTGTTTCGTGTGTGTAAATCTGGTGTACACCCGTTGTATGCGGACGTTAGAATCTATCACACCCGATCATCACATGGTGCTTTGAAACAACGATTCTTCGCAACGGTGCACACTTAGGAGGAACACATTTCTTGAAATTTTATTGAGGTATCATATTATTTATGCTACCGTCATTCTAAGCAAATAAGATGTAAAAACATGATAAACATCACATGCAAATCATAAAGTGACATGATATGGCCAATATCATCTTGCGCCTTTGATCTCCATCTTTGGGGCGCGGCATGATCACCATCATCACCGGCACGACTCCATGATCTCCATCATCATGATCTCCATCATCTTGTCTTCATGAAGTTGTCTCGCCAACTATTACTTCTACTACTATGGCTAACGGTTAGCAATAAAGTAGAGTAATTACATGGCATTTTTGATTGACACGCAGAACATACAATAAGTTAATACAACTCCTATGGCTCCTATCGGTTGTCATACTCATCGACATGCAAGTCATGATTCCTATTACATGAACATGATGAATCTCATACATCACATATATTTCATCACATCCTTTTGGCCATATCACATCACATAGCATACCCTGCAAAAACAAGTTAGACGTCCTCCAATTGTTGTTGCAAGTTTTACGTGGCTGCTATGGGTTTCTAGCAAGAACGTTTCTTACCTATGCAAAAGCCACAACGGTGATATGCCAATTGCTATTTACCCTTCATAAGGACCCTCTTCATCGAATCCGATTTGACTAAAGTGGGAGAGACAGACACCCGCTAGCCACCTTATGCAACAAGTGCATGTCACGCGGTGGAACCAGTCTCACGTAAGCGTATGTGTAAAGTCGGTCCGGGCCGCTTCATCCCACAATGCCACCAAATCAAGTTGGCAAGCAAATTGACCAAATAATCGCCCACAACTACTTGTGTTCTACTCGTGCATAGAATCTACGCATAGAACTAGCTCATGATGCCATTGTTGGGGATCGTAGTAATAATTCAAAATTTTCCTACGTGTCACCAAGATCAATCTAGGAGATGCTAGCAACGAGAGAGAGAGGGTGCATCTTCATACCCTTGAAGATCACTAAGCGGAAGCGTTGCAACGAACATGATTGATGGAGTCGTACTCGCAACGATTCAAATCGTGGAAGATCCCATCCAAATGCCGAACGGACGGCGCCTACGCGTTCAACACATATACAGCCCAGGGACGTCTCCTCCTTATTGATCCAGCAAGGGGGAGGAGAAGTTGAGGGAGAGCTCCAGCACCACGACGGCCTGGTGGCGGTGGAGCTTGTGGTTCTCCGGCAGAGATTTGCTAAGCACCACGAAGGAGGAGGAGGTGTAGGGGGAAGGCTGCGTCAGGGGCAAGGGTGTGGCATCCCTCCCAACCCCCCTATTTATAGGCCAGGGGGATAGGGGGCCAGCCCCCTAGATCCAATCTAGGGTGGGGCGGCGGCCAAGTGGGGAATATGGCCCCCAAGTTTGGTGGGGTGGCCCCACATCCTTAGGGTTGGCTGCCCTAGGCTCCTTGGGCCCTAGGGGGAGGCGCACCAGCCCACTAAGGGGCTGTTTCCCACCCAACTACAGCCCATTAGGTCCTCAGGGCAGGTGGACCCTCCCGGTGGACCCCTGAAACCCCTTCGGTTTTCCCGGTACAATACTGATAAACCCCGAAACTTTTTCGGTGACTGAAACTGGACTTCCCATATATAGATCTTCACCTCCGAACCATTCTAGAACTCCTCATGACGTCTGAGATATCATCCGGGACTCCAAACAACTTTCGGTAACCACATAAAATTCCCATTACAACTCTAGCGTCATCGACCCTTAAGTGTGTAGACCCTACGGGTTCGGGAACTATGCAGACATGACAGACACACTCTTCGGCCAATAACCAATGGCGGGATCTGGATACCCATGTTAGCTCCCACATGTTCCATGATGATCTCATCGGATGAACCACGATGTCGGGGATACAATTAATCCCGTATACAATTCCCTTTGTCCATCGGTATGTTACTAGCCCGAGATTCGATCGTCGGTATCCCTATACCTTGTTCAATCTTGTTACCGACAAGTCTCTTTACTCGTTCCGTAACACATGATCCCATGACTAACTCCTTAGTCACATTGAGCTCATTATGATGATGTATTACCGAGTGGGCCTAGAGATACCTCTCCGTCACACGAAGTGACAAATTCCAGTCTCGATTCA
The DNA here is from genome assembly GCA_022496015.1 of Hordeum marinum. Lineage (NCBI taxonomy): Eukaryota > Viridiplantae > Streptophyta > Magnoliopsida > Poales > Poaceae > Hordeum > Hordeum marinum. The sequence continues at coordinate 45,832,701 of CM039675.1, read as the reverse complement.
TGCCGACCCAACATACACTTTCGGAGACACCTGTAGTGCACCTTTATAGTCACCCAGTTACGTTGTGATGTTTGATACACCCAAAGCAATCCTACGATATCCTGGAGTTGCACAATCTCATGGTCTAAGGAAATGATACTTGACATTAGAAAAACTCTAGCAGACAAACTACATGATCTTTTGCTATGCTTAGGATTGGGTCTTGTCCATCACATCATTCTCCTAATGATGTGATCCCGTTATCAACGACATCCAATGTCCATGGTCTGGAAACCATGACCATCTACTGATCAACGAGCTAGTCAACTAGAGGCTCACTAGGGACATGGTGTGGTCTATGTACTCACACATGTATTACGGTTTCCGGTTAATACAATTATAGCATGAACAAGGAAATATAATAATAACAATTTTATTATTGCCTCTAGGGCATATTTCCAATAGCAGGCCATCCTGTATTCCATCCGGGATGAGGCTGAGGTGGAGGCCAACCGTCGTCTCATCCGACAGAGGCAGGCGGAGGCCGACGTTGGAGATAGAGGCAGAGGAAGCGGTAGCAGAGCAGCCGCGGGTTCCGGAGCGGGCGAAGCCGCAACACGCAGCCATTTATCCACCAGAGGGCATAGAGATCATCGACATCTCTGACGAAGAGTAGATAGGTTTTATTATGTAGTAGTATGTAGGTTTTACATCCTCCATGCCTTTGTATGATTTTTTCCTTTTTGAATAAGATATATCCGGTTGTGTAATGATGTTTTCAATCTAATATGAACCATGGTGATGGTGAAAAAGAAGAAGGAAAAGAAACAATTTTTCGTATGATGAAACTAATTTAATGCAAACAGATAAAAAAAGAAACAAACGGTGCAATCAAATCAATAAAGAAAGGGCCCATAAAACAAAGGGCCCTAAAAGAAAAGGGTGACAGTGCAATCAAATCAATAAAAAAACATAACTAGCGTGTGCACCATTTTATAGGTCTCTTTTATCCTTGGGGGCCTTCGACAGGTCAACGCCTTGTGAAGGCCCAACAAGGACTTGTTTGCATTTTGGGACAGATGAGTGGACGAGCAAAACCAACCTCTCGCGGATCGCCCAACAATCCAAAGGTGCGGAGTCGTCCATGTGATCCCACGGCACATAGCCTACTCACGCGCCCGCCCTTTGAATTCCTTCTAGAAGGCCAGATCTGAGGGCTGACACTTGGTGCTAGGATATGATCAGACGACTGCAGTTTGACGCTAGGGTTTGGAGAGATGTTACGGGGTTATGAGCCGGTCAACGGGGTTATCTTAGGTTTGACTAACTTTCAAATGATGTTAACTAATTCAAAAATATCTAAAAAATAGCAAACCTTCACAATTCGTTATTTCATAAGAAATAGTTACCATAAAAAAATTAAACATGGTTTAGGGATATTTTTATGGAAAATATTCTTTTGAGGTAAGCTACCATCTCCAAGTTCAAATGAGAAGAACAAATTCAAAAATAATCAGAAAAATTGAAGACCTGCGCACAATACCGTTGTATGTGACATGGTTGTGACAAAAAAATCTTGGTTTATGAACATTTCCATGAAAACTCTATCACACAAATGAGCTATCACGTATGAGATTATATAAAGTCCAAGAAGAGAGTGATAGTGGATTTGGGTCTATGAAATTTTTAAAAAATTAAAAAAATCACCATAGATTCATTTTAGTGTGAATAATAAGGATTTGAAGTTATATTTTTATTATTGAAATTTTAAACTGTTTTTATAATTATTTATATTGGAAATGGCCTGTTTACAAGTCTGACAACATAGGCTAACATGATCATTGTTTGTATTTTTGTTTTATTTGTTGTTAGATCATTGCAACCTAGGCTAACATGATCATTGCAATCACAGAGGATTAGGGTTTAGGGTTTAGGCTAACATTAACATAAATGTTGCTTATAGTTCAAATGACCCTCAAAATTCAAACATCACATCGCAGTCGAAACATCACATCAAATCACATCAAACTGCATTAACTTTAATTATACATTAATGGCGGCCACAAAGGCCGGCGAGAGTTCACAAGTCTGACAGCCATTAACAAAAAACATTCAAACTAAAAATGAAAACGAGGAGGTGCGCTGCCCCCTAGGCGTCCTCGTCGTCTTCGTCGTCGTGGTTGGTGAGGTAGAGAGGGTCAGCACGGGGCCCGCCTAGGGGAACGACGTCTCCCAGGCGGTGGTGACGTTGTTCGCCCGTGGCTGGACCACCGCTGCATGCACTTCGGCATGGGGATCCTCCTCCTCTGCCTTGGCATCCTTCTCCAACTCCTCGATCCTCTAACTCTCGCGACGCTCGCCCACAGATGTCGTTGTCGCCAGAACTCTAGGTTGTCCCGCTCCTGCTTCAGCGTCACCAGCATCCATATGGGTGGTGCGCTCACCCACTCCCGCACTAACCCCTCCCACACGTACTCGTGGGGGGGGCGGTCGACGCCTGCTCGAGCTTGGCAGGGGACAACATTGCCAGCGGTGGCACGACGCAGTCGCTAGCATCAGAGAGCACAATGGCCTCTACCATCCATGCCTGGTAAGCCGCCTCCTTCTCCACCTCGTCCTTGCGCCGCTCTTCCTCCTCGCTTTCGTGGAGGACAATTGCTAGCGCCAGCTGAAATGACCACGATGTCGCCTAGAGGGGGGTGAATAGCTGCTTTAAAATCTTTTACGGATTTGGCTATATCCTAATGCGGAAATAAACTAAGCGGATACTTTTCAAGCACAAATCCTACATATACTAGGCTCACTAAGTGCACCAACAACATAGGATAAACAAGATGAGAACAACGAGGATATGAGTAAGCACAAGTAAGTTACACAAACTTACTCAATGTATATCACAAGATATGGAAATGAATGTTACAAGCTAGCAATTCACACTAAGCACAAGATATATCAATAGTAGCAACTATGAATTGCGGACTATAAAGTGTTGGCCTAAATAATCTCTCCAATATGGTAACCAACACAATATAATGAGGACAACAATATACATACTGAATCCAAGGTCAAGTGGCCAAAGTAAACCACAAGTAGTGGCTAGGGTTAGAAATAACCAAAGACACGGAGACGAGGATGTATCTAGATGTTCACTTCCTTGGAGGGAAGCTAGTGACCGTTCGAGAGGTGGATGTTACCACGAAGGCACACCAACGCCGCGAAGGCTCACCCTATTCTCCCCTTGAGATATCACCACGAAGGTGATTCTCAACCACTAGTGATATACCTTGAGGCGGCCTCCAAACCTTCACAAACTTTCGAAGGGACAAATCACAAGTTAATTCGTCACCAGAGCACTCCTACCGCCTAGGAGTCTCCAACCTCCAAGAGTAACAAGATCAAGGGGGAAATGCTCAATATTTGCTCAAATCATGATATCCTTTGGTCAAGAGAGGGTGAGGGAGTGGATCTATCACTTGATTGTAAAATCTCTCAAGAACTCTAACTAATCTCTCCGGGATCTGAGATTTGGTGTAGGAGAAGTGAGAGGGAGCCACTTTGGTGTTCTAGGGTTCTTTTGGATTGAGTGGTCAACCCCTCCACGAAGTGGTGAAGGGGTATATATAGCGTGGGTGAAAATCTTGATGTTGTACTGTAAGTGGCTGTGTCGGGTCGGACATCCGGTGGCTCTAAAGTGTGCACACTAACACAAAAAAATAGAGTCAAGGTACAAGGCCCGGACATCTGGCCAAAGTTGAGGCCCCGGACATTCGAACAAGGCCCCAGACATCCGTTGGACACAAACAACATTTCATTATAGTTTCTGGACATCAGCGGCCCGGATTTCCGGGGAAGATCCCGGATACCCGGGGGACACAAAAATTGCAGGCACCCCAAAAGTAACACATGCATAACTTTCTCATACGGACTCCGATATTGATGATCTTGGGCTCGTTTTGAAGCTAGTGAAAAACTCCAGGTTCCCACATAGAGAACCACCCAAGATAAGACAAAATGGAAGGTGCAAATTATGAACATGTTAGATCATATACTTTGCGGAACCTAGTTGGCTATGTATTGCTTCGGTAAATAGGATAGGAGTGGAATTGTGTATAGAAGATGTTGACTTGAGCAACTCCATCACGAACCCCATTGATCCCCTCTTAATAGTGTGGGATCCCTATAACTCAAGAATCATAAAAGAGCTACACTACATAGCTATCGAGAATCCATACTTGAGTGTATATGTTTCTTCGGTGGTCATCACCCCACAACACTAACGCCAAAGGAACTAATACCTTTGACTCGAGCCTTTCACTTGAGATTGATGTTGATGTTTCTTCTTGGATCAAGTTGAAGGCAAGGCATTGGTGAAGTCTTCAAGTAGCTCTTCCATATACAATGTGGGAAGCTTTGCTTTGTATTCATCTTCACTTTGTCCATCATGTGATCATCCACAAGCTTCAAGCATGTGATCCTTCGGGATGGTTATGTTGAACTTGCCCTTGTCAACCATGATCATGAACACTTGATGTCATCCTCTCATGGACACTTGGAATATCTCTCTTGATGCGAGCCCATGAGAATAACCTAACCCTCATAAACATAGACAACACATAGCATGGGTTAGTACATAAAGTGCAATTGACAATTTCTTATCATACCACAAGATCCTATGTGATGCATTGTTTGCACTCGTGTGTTGACCATTTAAAGTTTTATTCTTTGATCTTTATCTTGGTCAACCTTTATCTCTACTCCATGCTTAATCTTGATGCCTTGAAGGCCATATTAAATTCTTCACTATGCTTCATTTCTTCAAGACATGATTACCCATATCTCAATTATCATATGACCATAGAAAGTTTATCCATGAATACCATATTGGTCATCATTTGTTATCCTTCATGCTCCATCACAATCTCTTGAGAGGCACAACAAATTCTTCACATGAATTACTTGCTTCAAGACATAATCATCCTTGAATCAACATATGAGCACATCATGATCCTATCTTCAAGCCATATGTAGAATTCTTCTCTTTAATCATTCTCTCAAGATCATGTTCCATCATGGCTCAACCTTGATGCACAACTATATGTATATGGCCTTCATTCCGAATCCATTCAATCTCCTTCTTGCATCAACCATGGAACAAACATCTTTCAATTCATCCAATATTCTTCATGCATTGCAAATGGAACTTTCCTTCAAATGTATAAATTAATGCAAACATTAGTCCATTAGGATTGTCATCAATTACCAAAACCACACATGGGGACTACATGCACTTTCAATCTCCCCCGTTTTGGTAGTTGATGACAATCTCAATAAGAGGGTTTTTATATTGAATTTTAGAACAAGTATGCACTTCATCCGAGGATAAATTGTATACTTGAGGTGGTTTTGACAACATCAAGTGCCACAAAGATACTTGAAATTATCAAAACCGGTTGTACTAGCATCAAACACTACACAGGCATTTGATGATAGCAAACCCACAATATATAGAGAAAACTCCCCCACAATATATGCATGTGTGAATGAACTTTGAATGTCATTGCACATATTGGTTGACACAAACTAGGTGAAGTTTTCTCTATATAGTATATACAATACTCATCCATGCAACACACATATATAACAACGGTAGGTAAGCATGAGTGACAACAAGCAAACTAAGAACACTTATCTTTAAACCCTCTAAACTTCTCCCCATTGGCAACAAATGCCAAAAATGGGAAAATATTAAAGCCAATATAGTATGAGTTCCTCCTTAATGTGTGCATGTTACAAAATGTGAGTGAAAATCAAATGCACATATTCAATGATGAAAATTTTAGGAGCTTAGGATCTATAGAATGCAACAAGATACTATGCTATGAGAATAAGCATTCTACATGTGAGAAAAACATTTAAAAGATCAAAAAAAACATATCTGGACAAGATATAATATCAATACCAATTTGATCATCATGACAAGTATGGGTCCAACATATATTCAAAACACATGAGTGCACAAGATTATATGCAAAATATACAAGCACTCACTTCTCACCCTCTTACCAAGACCACCACCGAATCAAAGAAAGGAAACAGACGAGGTGATCGGCAAGGAGTAAATGATATCAAGGTAAGATCTGAACTTCTTATGTATAATTTTTTTTAAGTCGACAATAGTAGTCTATGTATCCACAAAGAAACTTGCATACAAAAAATAGTCACAATTAGTAGGAACATGATATGCACAAGTGAATCCATTATTATACAACTATGATCCTAGCATAAGAGCAAGGCACATGGCACAGAGCACATGGCACAAATTGATCTCATTTCCATAACAATGAATTACTAAGTAAGATAGAAAATACCACAAGCAAAGTGTTTTTGCAATTTCATCAAAATTACACATGAGAGAACATTTTAGGAATAGATATGCAATGAATTTCTTAATTGGCATATTTTGGGATAAGTGAATCATGAATATGATTTTATGGATCCGCATTATACACTTCTTCTCAAATGACTCACAATTGCAATAAAGTGATTTTTAAGGACATGCAAGAAGCACAACTTTTAACAAGTAGTAATCATGCCATGATGCAACCTACACAAGGTTGACTCTATTTATGTATATGCATGAAGTAAATACTTGTTACCGAGAAAGCATTGGTATGAATTAGTAGATCAATGAGTCATCCAAGCTTGGCGCTAATTCTCTTGTGGTGACAACACCTTCTTCATCAATAAGCCAAGCACACAATGTTTCTCCAATGTACCTAAATCACTTTTAAGTATATTCTGGTCCCCAAACCAATTTGGTCCGAAGTAGTTAGCATAACTACAAAATATAGGGCAAACACCACTTAAGTATGTGCATATAGATATGAATTTGAATTTCATGCACATCGTATCTATTAAGGATTTGATGGATATACCGTATATATTGGATCAATTAAAGCAAATAAGACATGAGAATTTACACATAGTAAATATGCATGCACAAGCTTACCAAAATCCAGGGAGATCCAATTTGGACAAATGAACACATAACCGTTAATACTTCCAATAACATCACTAGTCATTCATGTTGTCCAAAATGAATCAAAGTGACAAATCAACATATGATAGCACACAAAGTTCAACATATGAACCAAAGAAAACCAATGAGGATATAAGATATGCATTGCACACATACTCATAGGAATATCTCATTCAAGTAGATATATGACACTATAAATAATGAGATAATAAACTCCCATAACTCCATACAAACCAATAAGATGAACTCGAATTAAATGGTATTTCGAGTTATCATTCGTTGTAGAAACTAGATAAGTACATGATCATCTATACTAACACAAGCATAACATGAGAGTTTAGAAATAAACACAATGCTTGGATCGCATATTATTAACTTTTCAATTAGATAGATCATCATGCAAAGCAAAAATTGTAATGACTTTAATCAAATGATTTTCCAAATATGATTTTTAGGATAACCATGGACAAAACCGTACAAGAATGACATAGTAAACAAGGCATTGCATGCCACAAAGATATATGGTAATCTCAAATATAAATTCTAAGTGGCATACCTCAATTGTTCACATTAACAAGGATTGTGATATGCACAAAGCATATCACTCCCGCATAATGTGATAATCCGTGTATTATCCACAAGAGGCAAATGAAATCCAACAAAAAATAATCAATGGAAGGGAATTTGAATTTCAAATGAACTTCCACATAGTAACTAAATAGTCTTGCAGAATAAATACTAGGTGATGTCCCATATATATATATATATATATATACATTTAAGCTCCCGAAAATCCGGGATAGGACCCGGCCATCCGGGGTTAGACCCAGCCGATTCGAGGCTCTCTAGTAAGCAGGAGGGTCAGAAATCCAGCGGTATTAACCACATATCCGGGGTCTGAGAAAAAGCAGAACCCTAACCCGCCGGATGTCCGGTAGAGATGTCGGTTGTCCGGCGCCTAGAGACAGGAATTTTTGCATTCTGGAACCAAGCCATCTCGGAAATCCGGCGATGGGGCCGGATGTTCGGAGGCTGAGACCACTTTTCAGAGCAATATATATCGAGAGAGAGGCCATATCTAAGACTCCGCCAAGGACATTTATACGTGAGATATAGATGAAGCTGTAACACACATATATAGGAATGCACATGACTTATCACTCCCCCATAATGTGATGATCCATTAATATCTCAAAAGAGCCAAATAAGATTCAATTAATGAAGCAATAAAAGCTCAAAACCACACACACAAATATATGAAGTGCATTGCGACCTATACATGCTAGATAACTCAAATCAAGCATGCTAGGAGGTACAACATATACAAACACATGCTAGGTAAAACCTAAACATGTAAGGGGCTAGTAACTTTCAATGTAAACAAAGTACAAGTTACCACAAAGAGGAGCATTGGATTGATAAATGTGATGATAATACACTTGACTTGGATTTCTCAAATGAATGGTGGTTAACTTTTCTTTATGAACTAGCCAAGTCTCCAATGCCCTCCACACACCTCTTGATCAAGTTTGAGCTTGATGGTCCCCAACCAAGTTTGGTCCTAAGAAGTTAGTCACAATAGGCTTGGCAACCCAAATGGTATTTTCTTTACCCAAACCACTTTGGGTGCCTACAAACTTGTCAAACAAATTTCCAACATTATCCTTTCTAAGTGAATAATGATCATTGACAATCGGAGGCTTAGAGACATTACCGTTGGGACATGATGAAGATATGTGTCCCTTCTCATGGCAAATATAGCAACATGTGCTCCCGTTTATCTTCTTCTTTACCTTCTCAACTTGGAGAACATTATCTTGGTTAAGCATGGAAAGAGGCCTTTCATTATCTTGAGATTGAACTTGAGGCCACTTCCCTTGATGCTTCACACTTTAAGCCTTCTTCTTCAATGGACAAGATCTCACATGGTGTCCAACATTCTTGCACTTGAAGCAAATAATGTTGGCCGAATTCTTGACTTGATCTTGTCCCTTCTTCCTATTATTGGACTTCTTCTTTTTGGAGATGAAATCAAGTCCTATTTTCCCTTGAGGGTCCTTTTGCACACTCAAGTTATTATCGCAACATTTTTCCAAGTCTTTCTTCAAACTAGTGACTTGGGCCTTGAGCTCTTTATTTTCCTCTACAAGGTTAGTATTAACAAAAGAACTAGAAGAAGTAGAAGCTTCATTGTTAGAGCAACAAGGCATGGTGAGCAATTCATCACAAGACGTATCAATATCATGTAGAGAGGAATTGCTAGGACTAGCACATGGCAATACAACATTTCGAGTAGAAGTTGTGCTAATGTCCACATGAGACTCACAAGATTTTACCTTGGTGACCATAGCCTCATGAGCTAACTTTAGCTCATCATGAGAGATTAAAAGATCCTCATGAGTGCCCGAAAGATTTTCATGACTTTCTTCCAATTTCCCATACTTGCTAGTTAGAAAATCAAGTTGAGTCCTCAACTCAACATTTTATTTAAATATTGATGCTTCACACAAGATAGAGTTAGTAGCACAAGCATCATTATCAATATGACAGGAGCATGTAGAAACTAGAGACTCCGCATGAGTAGCTTGAAGTTCCTCATGAGACTTAGAGAGTTTGGTGAGCTCTCCTTTGACATTCTTGTACCCAAGGTCAAGGTTATCAAAATACTCTGTAAGTTTACAATGAGTAACTTCAATCTCTTCTTTTGAAGACCTCAAGTTATTAAGAGATTGATAAGCCTTAGCAAGTTCATTTTCAAGTTGTTCATTTTTTGCTTGCTCATTAAGAAGTAAATCATTATGTTTTTCAAAGAAAGCAAGAACATCTTGGAACCTTTTATAAGTGTTATTTTTAGCTCTATGAAGAGTTTTCCCAATCTCATAGAGATTTTGAGTCAAATAATCATCATCATCTCTCTCATTACAACTATCATCATTATCACTAAGAGAAGATGATACCTTGTCATTACCTCTTGCCATGAGGCACATGTTAACAAAGGGGGTTGATGGTGATTCTTTTGGAGAAGAGGGTTCTCCATCAATCAAGTGTGCCTTGTCTTCCTTGATTTCCTCTACATGGTTAGTCATATAACAACTAGAGGAAACCAAGGCATTTTGAATATGGCAACACAAATGACCAAGCATATCATCACAAGAATTTATGAGTGAATCATTAGATGATATGCATGGACTATCTACACAAGAATGTATGACGTTTTCAGTGCTAGATATGCTCATGTCCATGGAACCTATAATACTAGAATTTCTATATGACGGATCATCAATGATGAGCTTGACACCATCACTCCATGAGATATATTCACTTACCATGTCATCACCTTGTGACAGAGTGGAAGATGTTGAAATGTCGAAGCAATCAGAGGTGGAGGCAATAGGGAGTTCTTCCATCACTTCCTCCCAAATAGCATTGGCTCCCACAAGGTTGGACCCACCATATGTAACTTCAAGTTTGGTCCAAGCCTTATGAGCCAACAAACAATTCGAGATTGACTTGAACACCTCGGAGGTTATAGCTTGGTGAATGACACTTAAAGCTTTACTATCAAGAAGCATATCCTCAAGTGATGGAGATTGTATATCCTTTAGATTTAAATCCCCTACAACAACAATCCGTAAAGCATTTGGACACATTGCCAAAAAGTGACAAAGCATGTGTAATCTCCACATAATGTAATTTGTGCCATTAAAACAAAATGTGTCATCGTGCACTAGTTCACTAGTCAACATCGTTACTCTTTAGGCGGTGAAGCCTAATAAGGAGAGACCTAGCTCTGATACCAATTGAAAGGACCACGATGTCGCCTAGAGGGGGGGGTGAATAGGCGCTTTAAAATCTTTTATGTATTTGGCTATATCCTAATGCAGAAATAAACTAAGCGGATACTTTTCAAGCACAAATCCTAAATATACTAGGCTCACTAAGTGCACCAACAACATAGGATAAACAAGATGAGAACAACGAGGATATGAGTAAGCACAAGTAAATTACACAAACTTACTCAATGTATATCACAATATATGGAAATGAATGTTACAAGCTAGCAATTCACACTAAGCACAAGATATATCAATAGTAGCAAGTATGAATTGCGAACTATAAAGTGTTGGCCTAAACAATCTCAATAATATGGTAACCAACACAATATAATGAAGACAACAATATATATAGTGAATGCAAGGTCAAGTGGCCAAAGTAAACCACAAGTAGTGGCTAGGGTTAGAAATAACCGAAGACACGGAGACGAGGATGTATCCCGATGTTCACTTCCTTGGAGGAAAGCTAGTCACCGATAGAGAGGTGGATGTTACCACGAAGGCACACCAACGCCACGAAGGCTCACCCTATTCTCCCCTTGAGATATCACCACGAAGGCGATTCTCAACCATTAGTGGTATACCTTGAGGCGGCCTCCAAACCTTCACAAACTTTCCGAGGGACAAATCACAAGTTGATTCCTCACCGGAGCACTCCTACCGCCTAGGAGTCTCCAACCTCCAAGAGTAACAAGATCAAGGGGGAAATTCTCAAGATTTGCTCAAATCACGAATTCCTTTGGTCAAGAGAGGGAGAGGGTGGATCTATCACTTGATTGGAAAATCTCTCAAGAACTCTAACTAATCTCTCCGGGATCTGAGATTTGGTGTAGGAGAAGTGAGAGGGAGCCACTTTGGTGTTCTAGGGTTCTTTTGGATTGAGTGGTCAACCCCTCCACGAAGTGGTGAAGGGGTATATATAGCGTGGGTGAAAATCTTGCTGTTGTACTGTAAGTGGATGTGTCGGGTCGGACATCCGGTGGCTCTAAAGTGTGCACACGAACAAAGAAAAACAGAGTCAAGGTACAGGGCCCGGACATCTGGCCAAGTCCCAGGACATCTGGCCAAAGTTGAGACCCCGGACATCCGGACAAGGCCCCAGACATCCGGGGGACACAAGCAACATTTCATTATAGTTTCTCGACATCGGTGGCTCGGATTTCCAGGGAAGATCCTGGATATCCGGGGGACACAAAAATTGCACGCACCCCAAAAGTAAAACATGCATAACTTTCTCATACGGACTCCGATTTTGATGATCTTGGGCTCATTTTGAAGCTAGTTGAAAACTCGAGGTTCTCACATAGAGAACCACCCAAGATAATACAAAATGGAAGGTGAAAAGTATGCACATGTTAGATCACATACTTTGGGGAACCTAGTTGGCTATGTATTGCTTCAGTAAATAGGATAGGAGTGGAATTGTGTATAGAAGATGTTGACTTGAGCAAGTCCATCACGAACCCCTTTGATTCCCTCTTAATAGTGCGGGATCCCTATAACTCAAGAATCATAAAAGAGATACACTACATAGCTATCGAGAATCCATACTTGAGTGTATATTTTTCTTCGGTGGTCATCACCCCACAACACTAACGCCAAAGGAACTAATACCTTTGAATCGAGCCTTTCACTTGAGCTTTATGTTGATGTTTCTTCTTGGCTCAAGTTGAAGGCAAGACATTGGTGAAGTATTCAAGTATCTCTTCCATATACAATGTGGGAAGCTTTGCTTTGTATTCATCTTCACTTTGTCCATCATGTGATCATCCACAAGCTTCAAGCATGTGATCCTTCGGGATGGTTATGTTGAACTTGCCCTTGTCAACCATGATCATGAACACTTGATGTCATCCTCTCATGGACACTTGGAATCTCTCTCTTGATGCGAGCCCATGAGAATAACCTAACCCTGATAAACATAGACAACACATAGCATGGGTTAGTACACAAAGTGCAATTGACAATTACTTATCATACCACAAGATCCTATGCGATGCATCATTTGAATTTGTGAGTTGACCACTTAAAGTTTGATTCTTTGATCTTTATCTTGGTCAACCTTTATCTTTACTCGATGCTTAATCTTGATGCCTTGACGGCCATATTAAATTCTTCACTATGCTTCATTTCTTCAAGACATGATTACCCATATCTCAATTATCATATGACCATATAGAGTTTATCCATGAATACCATATTGGTCATCATCTGGTATCCTTCATGCTCCATCACAATCTCTTGATAGGCACAACGAATTCTTCACATGAATTACTTGCTTCCAGACATAATCATCCTTGAATCAACATATGAGCACATCATGATCCTATCTTCAAGCCATATGTAGAATTCTTCTCTTTAATCATTCTCTCAAGATCATGATCCATCGTGGCTCAACCTTGATGCACAACTATACGTATATGGCATTCATTCCGAATCCATTCAATCTCCTTCTTGCATCAACCATGCAACAAACATCTTTCCATTCATCCAATATTCTTCATGCATTGCGAATGGAACTTTCCTTCAAATGTATAACTTAATGCAAACATTAGTCCATTAGGATTGTCATCAATTATAAAAACCAGACATGGGGACTACACGCACTTTCACCAGCGCCTCCTGGTATGCGGCCTTCGCCTCCTGGTCCTCATCGCACACGATGAGGGGTGGCGGGGTGCAAGCCCACACGTCACGGATGCCACGCCAGCGCTTCTCCGCGTGCTCAAACGCAAACCAGGCCTCCCAATTGGGAGAGTGTGCAGCATAGGCCGGATCGAGCCGCTGCTCGGGCGTGAGCTGCTGCCGCTGGCGCCTCACCTCCTCCGCATGCGTCCGCGCCGACCGTGGAACCGTTGATACTGGGATGCTCTTCGGATCCAAGTGCTTGTAGTGTGGCAGGATCTCGTTGGCGTAGGGAAGAGGGATGGTGTGCTCCCAGTGCCACCTCGCCTGGTGCACTAGGACACTAATTTGTTGCCGAGGAGGACGGGAAGGGGACGGAGGGGGTAGCGCGTGCCAAGGGACGATGGGGCCTTGCCCTTCTTATTTCAGGAGCTCGAGCCAGCCCCTGAGAAGATGCCCACGGTGGCTACTGGCTAGGGTTTGGTTTTGTCGCTGGTGGACTAGGGTTTGTATCCTGCTGGGGGTGGAGGGACAAGTGTGGCTCTGGAAGGATGGAAGGTGTTGTGGATTCGCCGTTTTCCATTCAAAGAAGGATGATGACCTGAACATGGGTGGCTGACGACCGGGGCCCGCCGTGCATGCGCATTTACTTTTGGCTATGGGGGTAGTTGGAAGCCTCCATGCATCCCCGAGGCGGACGAGAAGAAAGCGTGTGCACGTCCGTTCGGTGTCCGTGTGGCCGGAAATGGGGCGGGACGAACTCAGCGCGGCCCCACTCGTCAGAGTTAACGATTAAACCGACGGCATCCTCCGTTGTGACCTTTGGTGAGGGTTTCGGGCTAGGGAGTGGGGGGAAAAGTGAGCAAAATTTAAGGACGTGTGAATGAATGAGCACAACTAAGGAACTAGGGGCTCAGATGTAAAAAACCCAATATAAAACAATTAGAATGCATTCAATAAGCAGAACCGGTGATATGCAAATCAATTACAAGGAAATGCAATAATACGATCATATAATACCACTAATACATCATCGAGTAATAGTATCACTAATACATCATCGAATAGTATCACTAGTACATCATCCAATAATATCACTAATACATCATCGAATAGTATCACTAATACATATATAGTTTACGTCTCACGGCACAGGCGGTGGACACCCAAAGAGAAGGAACTATGACAGGATCATAGCTCGGGTGAGATCCCTGAAGAACCTGCCATGTATTGGAGAACCTTGTGTCCAACGCAGCCATGTAGCGTCGGACGTGCTTGTCCTCCTCCTGACACGTCGACGTACCACCTCCGTGGGGGCCAGCTCTCTCTGCATCGACAGTGGTCCGTGCGACCACCACCAAAGAACCTCCGGGTCGATGATGGGACCCTGATTCCTCACCAAGCATCGCGCCCCAGAAGGAACACCTCCCAGTGCCAGCCCGACGGAGCCTAGTCTCAAACATGGCGCCTCTCAAGCAAGTTGTTGCCACCGGGTCGACGACGAGGATGTTGGCCAGGCATCATCGACTCAACGGCTACGCTATGCAACTAAACATTTAAACATCTAAACATCATATCTCTGCCTAATATAAAATCATCGATATCGTCGGGGACTCTTGCTCACCGACGATCGTCGGGGATTCCTCGATACCGCGTCACCGAAGATCAATGATACTACATTATTTCCAACTAAAACATAAAAAACTAAACAACTAAATTAACTAAATTAACTAAAACAATATGGACACTTAATTAACTAAAACAACCAAAACATATAACATATAAAAAAACATCTAACAAAATGAACACCTATCAAAATGAACTTCTAACAAAATGAACATCCAACAAAATGAACATCTAACAGTATTTAGGGAGCTCACCGGGGGGCTGACGAGGAGAGCAGCGATGGCGACGAGGGTTGACGGCGTCGGGGCGGGGCGACGGCAACGGGGCACGGCAAGGAGGCGTGCGGGCAGTCTGGCGGTGTCAAGGCAGGGCGATGGTGTCGGGGCATGGCAAGGAGGCGCGCGGGCAGCCTGGTAGCATCGGGGTGGGGCGACGGTGATGGGGCACGACGAGGAGGCACACGGGCAGCCTGGCGGCGTCAGGGGCATCGACGTCGGGGGGAGAATGGGGAAAAATTGAAACGGCTAAGTCCTGCTATATAGAGACCCCCTTTAGTCCTGATTGGTGGCTCCAACCGGAACTAAAGACCCCCTATAGTCCCGGTTGGTGGCCTCCTTTTCGGCTCCTGCGCAGGAAGGGACCTTTAGTCCCGGTTGGAGCCACCAATCGGGACTAAATGTTTGTTTTCTTTTTTGTTTTCTTTTTCTAAACAGCAAAGTTCTATTTTTAGATTTGGAATAACTGTTAGAGTATTTTTAGTTTTTGAATTATGTCAAAAAAATTATAAACTCTCTGTTTGTACCAGTAGTTTTTAAATCTAAATAGTTTACATTTGAATTCATTTGAAATTTGTGTGAATCACTAGTTAGTGAATAACTTTAGTTTTAAAAAATATTTTTGAGTGATTGTTTTTCCTATTAATTAATATTAGTATGTTTTCGGTGTATTCAATATGGGAATTTTTAGGATATTTTAAATAGGTGTTTTAATCAAAACCAGATTCTGTTTAACTCTTTTAGTTTTATATCCTCATCTGTTGCAAAGGCATTTCATTTTTTCAAGCTTATTTCAACTCCAGACTTTTTGTGCATTCAATATGAACTATTCTAAGCCACATCCTCAAATTTCAACCCTTTCTAACTTCATTCGCTTTTTTCATCAATTTAATGAATTGTTTTGAGCTAAATGACCCTGAAATTAAAAAGCACTACATATGAACTCTGAAAAGTTTGATACAACGGTATCATCATTTCACCACATAGCATGTGCTAAATAGTTGAGAGGGTTACAACAAAAACTGGATGCATTTCGTGTACAAAATGGACCATCACGGCTACTCACTAGAGAAGAAAAGTGATGACGGTCAAGCGAATCACATCCTAGAGTGGGATCTTGGGGTATAAAACTTTTTCTTTGCGTGTGTCCCTTGATTATTGAGCCGTCACCATGGACAATCTTCATCATTTAACATGATGCTTGGGTCAGTCTTCACTGCGAAGGGAGGAATTTCATCATACTTTTCATAATCTTTTGATATGTCTGTCTTGTCCTCCACTACCATGATGTTTCTTTTCCCAAAAAGAACTATGTGGCGCTTTGGCTCATTGTATGATGTATCCACTTTCTTATCTTTCTTTTTCTCGGTTTGGTAGACGTTTCCTTCACATAGAAAACTCGCGCCACATCATTGGCTAGAATGAATGGTTCGTCCGTGTACCTAAGATTGTTGAGATCCATTGTTGTCATTCCGTACTGCGGGTCTACCATTACCCATGCTCTAGTAAGATTGACCCATTTTCACTGGGACAAAGGGACCTTCAAATCATCGCCATAGTCAAGTTCCCATATCTCATCTATGTAACCATAATATGTGTCCTTTTCCTTGGTGTTTGCCGCATCGTCAAAGCGGACACCACTATTTTGGTTGGTGCTCTTTTTATCTTGGGAAATCATGTAAAATGTATTCCCATTTATCTCGTACCCTCAGAAAGTCAATATAGTCAAAGATGGTCTCTTGGCCAACAAGTACAAGTCATCTTCAACATTGTCATCATTCATGAGATGTGTTTGCAACCAACCACCGAAAGACTCCATGTGTGTATGTTGAATCCAGGGGTCATACTTCCCTGGGTTCTTCGAGCGTATAATATCCATGTGTTTCTCAATATACGGGGTCACTAAGGTAGAATTCTGTAGAACTGCATAGTGTGCTTGTGCCCAAGAATGCCCGTCCATACATATTATTGATTTTGGTCCAAGCTTTCCTTTTCCATGCAGTCTCCCCTCATGCCACCATTGAGGACCACCAATTGGTTTAATGTCAGGAATAAAGTGAACACAAAACTCAATAACCTCTTCTGTTTCATGGCCCTTGGAGATGCTTCCTTCTGGCCTAGCACGGTTATGACCATATTTCTTTAAGACTCCCATGAACCTCTCAAAGGGGAACATATTGTGTAGAAATACAGAACCCAGAATGGCAATCTCATCGACTAGGTGAACTAGGACATGCGTCATAATATTGAAGAAGGATGGTGGGAACACCAACTCAAAACTGACAAGACATTGGACCAAATCATTCTGTAAGCTTGGTAGGATTTCTAGATCGATTACCTTCTGAGAAATTGCATTGAGGAATGAACATAGCTTCACAATGGCTACTCGAACATTTTCTAGTAGAAGCCCCCTCAACGCAACCGGAAGCAATTGCGTCATGATCACGTGGTTGTCATGAGACTTTAGGTTCTGGAATCTTTTCTCTGCCATATTTATTATTCCCTTTATATTTGACGAGAAGCCAGACGGGACCTTCATACTAAGCAGGCATTCAAAGAAGATTTCATTCTCTGCTTTGGTAAGAGCGTAGCTGGAAGGACCTTGATACTCCTTTGGATGCATGCTGTCATTTTCGTGCACACGTTGTAGGTCGTCCCATGCCTTTGGTGTATCTTTTCTCTTCCCATACATGCCCAGGAAGCCTAGCAGATTCACACAAATATTCTTCGTCACGTGCATCACGCCGATTGCAGAGCAGACCTATAGGACTTTCCAATATTCTAGCTCCCAAAATATAGATTTCTTCTTCCACATGGGTGCGCGTCCCTAAGCGTCAGTCAGAACAGATTGTCCGCCAGGACAATTTCCAAATATTACTTGTAAATCCTTGACTGTCATCACCAGTACGGAGGATGGGTTTTTTCCGGTGATCTGCCTCACCTTTGAAATGCTTGCCTTTCTTTCTTAAGGCATGCTTGGTCAGAAGAAATCGACGATGTCCCAGGTACACATTCTTCTTGCATTTGTCCAAATATATACTTCGAGTCTCATCTAAATAGTGTGTGGATGCATGGTATCCCTTGTTTGTCTGTCCTGAAAGGTTACTAGGAGCAGGCCAATCATTGATGGTTACAAAGAGCAATGCTCATAGGTCAAATTCCTGTTGTTTGTGCTCATCCCACACACATACACCTTTTTATTCCACAAGCTGTAAAAGTTCATCACTAATGGCCTTAGGTACACATCAATGTTGTTGCTGGGTTGCTTAGGGCCTTGGGTGAGCACTGGCATCATAATGAACTTCCGCTTCATGCACAACCAAGGAGGAAGGTTATAGATACATAGAGTCACATGCCACGTGCTATGCTTGCTGCTCTGCTCCCCAAATGGATTAATCTCATATGCACTTAAACCAAACCATAAGTTCTTTGGGACATCTGCAAAGTCCGGCCACTCTCTCTCGATTTTTCTCCACTACGACCCATCAACGGGTACTCTCAACTTCCCGTCTTTCTTACGGTCTTCTTTGTGCCATCACAACGACTTGGCATGCTCTTTGTTTTGGAACAAATGTTTCAATCGTGGTATTATAGGAGCATACCACATCACCTTGGCAGGAATCCTCTTCCTGGGGCGCTCACCCTAAACATCATCACCAGGGTCATCGCGACCGATCTTATATCGCAATGCATTGCATGCCAGGCATGCATTCAAATTTTCATACTCATCGTGGTAGAGGATGCAGTCATTAGGGCATGCATGTTTCTTCTGCACCTCCAATCCTAGAGAGTAGACAACCTTCTTTGCTTCGTATGAACTGCTGGGCAATTCTTTGTCCTTTGGAAGCTTATTATTCATTATTTTGAGCAACTTTTCAAAACCCTTGCCAGATACACCATTCTGTACCTTCCAGTGCAGCAATTCCAATGTGGTACCGAGCTTTGTGTTGTCATGTTCGCAATTTGGGTACAACCCTTTTTTGTGATCCTCTAACATGCGCTGCAACTTCAACTTCTCCTTTTCACTTTTGCAGTTTCTCTTTACATCAGCAATGGCCCGACCAAGATCATTAGCGGGCTCATAGGACGCCTTAGCTTCTTCTTCTTCATTCTATTCCCTCATTGTAGTACCATCATATTCAGGACATAGTTGTCGTCATCCTCTTCTTCTTCATTTTCTTCCATTAGAACCCCTCTTTCTCCGTGCTTGGTCCAACAATTATAGTCGGACATGAAACCAGACGTAAACAGGTGGACGTGAATATGTTTTGAGCTAGAGTAAGTCTTATCATTTTTACACACACCACATGGACAACACATAAAACCACCCCGCTTGTTTGCCTCAGCCACACGCAAAAAACTCTGTATGCCATTAATGAACTGGGGAGAGCGTCAGTCATCGTACATCCATTGTCGGTTCATCTTCATTACAGAACACGGAAAAGACCAAATTAATACAAGTTCATACACACCTCTTCTCATGAAACAACATACAACTATCTAGCTAAAACATTTAAATGCAACAACAAATGCAGTCAAAACCGCAAGTAAGGTAACAATTGATCCAACAGCATAATGATACCAAGCCTCTTTATTAATGGCATATTTTCTGATCTTTCTAATCTTCAAGTGCATTGCATCCATCTTGATCTTGTGATCATCGACAACATCGGCAACGTACAACTCCAGTTTCATCTTCTCTTCTTCAACTCTTTTCAATTTTCTTTTCAAATCCTCGTTTTCTTTTTCAACTAAATTTAACTTCTCGACAATAGGGTCGGTTGGCATTTCCGGTTCAACTACCTCCTATATAAAAATATCTATGTCAACTTGATGGGCATAATTGTTATTAACACGAAATGCAACAAATAGTTATAAAAGAGAATATACCACATCTGAATCGTAAACTAGACGAGGGCTGACGGGCATGGATATCATAACCATGGCACTATATATAACAACAATCATACAAGTAAGAAAATTATGCAGGTAACTATCTAAATCATTCAAATACTTTTTTTATAAAAGAGATAAAAACACAAGAAGAGGCTCACCAAGGTGGTGTCGACGACGGAACGGTGCTGGCGATCGACGGTGGTTAGGACGGGGATGGGAAGGCACACTAACTAAACCACACCTACACATATGCAAACTAAGGAGTTAATTTGAGCTCACATTGCATATAAATCCAAAACACTACCACGTAATTACACCCAAACTAAAACCCACAAATCACTATACTTATAAAGCATTGCACGAGCTGACCTAGCAATAAGAGATGAAAGTACAAAGTTGCTAACCTTTGTGGACACTCGGATGGATTGGGGTGCTCAAATCTTGACAAATCTTGGCAAAAATGGAGGGATGAGCTCGAGCTAAGGGGAAGAACAGAGAGGGGAATTTCGAATGGAGAAAACAGAGAAATGGGCTCGGGCTGGACGAAGGGTTTATATAGGGAAAGCTTTAGTCCCGGTTGGTTATACAAACAGGGACTAAAGATCCACCTATAGTCCCAGTTTGTGATACAAACCGAGACTAAAAGGGCTCGTGAGGGCCCCAGGCTGACACCAGCCTGCCACCACCCCTTTAGTCCCTGTTTGTATCACAAACTGGGACTAATGGTGCCCGTGCCCCCCGATCGCTCCTAGACGTTGGAACCGGGACTAATGGTCACATTAGTCCCGGGCCAAAGCCAAACCGGGACTAAAAGGTCAAACATAAGACATGTTTTCTACTAGTGAAGGGTGATTGATTTCAGTTATTTGCTGTGTAACCTAACATATCAGCAGCAATGCAGAAGTGAACTGGTGGTTGGTATGAAAGGACAGATGGCAAAGAAAGATCCAGATCACAAGCATCTTAATGACAAATATCAACTCCTGGTTAACCTGACAAGATCTCAAGCAACCATCATCCAGAACTTGAAGTTGAAGCATGTGAAAGAGAAGCAAGTGCATAGTGAAGCTATGATGAAATTGGAGTTGAAGAATGCAGAGCTCACAAAGTCTGAGGACAAGCTTACCCAAGACAAGCTGGAGTTGAATTTTCATATTGCTGATCTGCTAAAGGGAAAGGAAGTTCATAGTGAAGAGAAGGGTCAGCTGGAGCATCAGATTGCTGAGCTCATGAAGGGAGAGGAGAAGCATAGTGCAGAGAGGGGCCAACTGGAGCTTCAGATTGCTGAGCTGGTGAAAGGAGAGGAGAAGCTCTAGCTGAAGCTCAAGGGCATCCTGGCCATCTTACATAAATGAACAAGATAAATATGAGAGTAGTGGGCATTGCTAACCTTTTGGGTAGGATCGTTGTTTAGTGACCTAGTTAATTATGGTTGTGTACTGTATGGTTGTACTAATTCTAAGACACTAGCTGTGTATGTATCTATTAATGGTGCTATTCATCCTTTGTGAGCAAAGGATGAATGTAAGCATTTGAACTCCACTATTTATTTGTGAACCATGGTTCTAGTATGTTGAACTAAGTAAATTGTCTAGCTATTATTAGGTGATTTGGTATGATTTGTGAGTTCTGATGTGAGCTTTGTGTTGGTATGATTTGTGATTGGTGATGTTTATGTGATTTGTGAGTTGTGACTATTATTTTTGAATTGTGAGGTTTATGGGAATTGTGAGGTTCTAAAGATCACCACAGACGGCATGCTCAATGTTGTTGAGGGTCCGGGTGGCGCAGGTGGTGAAGCCCGCTTGCCGACAGCACTGATGGGATCCTGGTGCAAACCGTATGTAGGGGTCTCAGACCCCTTGATCATTGAAGCTTTTTTGCTACGGTTTGGAGTCCGATTCGCTGCACTTCGGGAATTCTCGCATGTGATAATGAAAGTGGATTGACTAGAGTTGGTTAAACTCTAGAACTCTCGTCACAGTTCTCATTTAATTGTGGTCCCTATCCTTTTAGAAATAGGAGAGCTTAGTAATCCTTTTATTTCTTGTAATATTCAGCATGTAAACAGGTCACCAAACATTTCGGTATATTTTTGTGCAAAACATGCATGCATCTTGAATGTGACCGATAGTTGGCTTGATGAAACCCCTAGCTTCTTAGTGAACAGCCTCTTGGTAGACTGTCCTGGGAATGCTTTTATCTGAATAAAGCTCTCTAAATTACCCGGAAAAAAAAGCACAAGGGCTTTATTGATGTAGCACAATCCAGGTCTCACCAAGAAGACTGTACTCTGTTGCGACCAACAGGTAGGAAAGCTTGTCGTAAACCGTAACCAGGGAGCTGCAGAGGACCGTTTCCAGTGGTTCATAGGACAAATTGCGTCCGATGGATGTCGAACTTGTCCGACGAAGTCAGCTGCGGCTCCTGCACACCGCTGAAGTTGGCCACCTTGCGGACGAGCGAGCAGACGGGCGCGGGGAGCCTGCAGTTGATCCGGCCGTCGGCGTTGCGCTCGCGGATGATGGCCTTTATCGTCGCGAGCAGCTGCGCGTAGGTGGGTGTCCGCTGCGCGAACAGCGCCGCCGTGAAGAAGCTGTACGTCAGGGCCCCCATGCCCACGAGCTCGTCGCCGATCCCGTCGGTCGACGTCTGCGTGTCGGCGCAGCCGCTGATCAGGACCGCCTGCCTGCCGCTCGTCTTCTTCCAGGCGCCGTTCCGAGGGCTCTGGTCTTTCCATTCCGATTCTCCGTTCCTCCAAAAGAATGGCATCATCATTAATTAATTATTGGGTGCGGCTCACTGAAATTTAAGCAAGTCTTTAGTCAAGTGACATAGTATACAATAAAAAATAATATATTTAATGCAAGATCAAAGACATATAAAATCGATTAAGACTTGATTAACTTTTAGTCGACTTCAACTTGGCAAAACTGTTGATTATTACTACGTGAGAGGAGGAGGATTAAGGTGGCTAATGGCGTTGTACTTTTTGATCTTGCAGAGGTGGGGGAGATCAAGGTGATGAATCTATAGGATCCAGTCAGCATGGGATTTCGGTAGTAGATGGGAGATGGAAATTACCTGCTCCCTGTCCAGAGGAGCTCGAGCCGCCTTCCATCACGTTGCGGTGGCGGTGGTGATGACGGCGGTGAGATGGAGAGGTAGTGGTGGCGCTTCCCGTGAGCACCGCGCTAACCCTAGATCGGTAGGGCGTGTCGGTGGGCAGAGTGACGGCGACGAATCTCGTAATCCGTGCCCCGGCCTCTCACCTTTGTTAATATAGCGCGGTCACAGGGGCCCACCAACCATAACGGGTTGGGCACCCCCGATCAGGGCGCATCGGATCAGGGGTCCGATGGGCCGTTGGGCCCACTCGGTGGAGATCATCCTAACATTCTCCCCCTTGATCTCAACTTTACTTTTAACTTCATACTTTCTAGTTTATTCATTTCATCGCATATTGGTACATTGAGCATGTCTCATCATCACAGCTTGATTGCCGATAGAATCATACAGCTACAACATACGTTTTGTTCATAAACAAATTATGTTCTTTTTTTGGGCCTCTCATGATCCAGGAATCATAGGCTTTCCCTTATACCCATGCCGGCTAAGTGTTCCTTGAACACATTGGGTGGTAACTCTTTCATTAGCGGGTCCACAAGCATATCCTTTCTCTTTATATGCTCGAGACTTATAGTGTGATCCTGGATTTTATCTTTCACAACATAATACTTTATCTCTATTGTTTTGGCATCATTACTCGACTTGCTGTTGCGATAGTCCTAAGACTCCATTGTTCCTATCTCGGTGAATTTCTATGCCAAAAACATTGGATGCTTCACCAAGATCTGTGATATCAAAATTTGAGGATAAGAACTTATTTGTCTCTAGTAGTAGACTAACATCACTGCTAGCAAGCAGGATATCATCCACATACAAGATTAGGAAAATATATTTCCCATTTTTAAACTTTGCATAAATGGAATTATCCTCAATATTTTCTTTGAACACAAAACTTTTAACCGTTTGATTAAACTTTAGATACCACTATCTAGAGGCTTGTCTAAATCCATAAATGAATTTCTTTAGGCGGCATCCCATACTTTCCTTGCCTTCCATGATAAAACCCTTTGGTTGTTTCATGTAGACCTTTTCTTTTAAGTCACCATTCAGAAATGTCGTCTTGACATCCATTTGATGTAACTCTAAATCAAAATGAGCAACTAATGTCATTATGATTCTGAAGGAATCCTTACATGAGACCGGAGAAAAAGTCTCATTGTAATCTATCCCTTCTCTTTGTGTAAATCCTTTAGCTACAAGTCTTGCTTTATACTTTTCTACATTGCCACTAGGATCATACTTGGTTTTGTAGACCCATTTGCAGCCTACTGTTTTGGCTCCTTTAGGAATTTCCACTAAGTCCCAAACATCTTTGGAACTCATAGAATTCATCTCATCTTCCATTGCTTGTAGCCATTTTGATGAGTTAGGGCTTTTAATGGCTTCTTCATATGTAGCGGGATCACCTTCCATATGAACCGTTTCTGTATTATAAACTTTATAATCAGTAGAAATAGCAGGTCTTCTTGTTCTATTAGATCTTCTAAGTGCCTTAGTTTCTGGCACATCTTCTATTGTTGACTGTTGTATCTCCCTTTCATGCTCAACAACGGGTTCAATCGGCTCCTGATGGACAGGTTCCAAGTCTTCCCCCATAGTTGTCACGGGTGGAGTTACAGCTGGTAGTGAGAAAAATGGCTCCTGAATCATCGGATTAGGTGCATGCACCCTCTTCTCCTCAAGATCAATTTTCTGAGCTACCATGCTCCCCCTCATCATTTCGTCCTCTAAGAAGACCGCGTGTCTCGTTTCTACAAACTTTGTATATCTGTCTGGGTAGTAGAAACGAAAACCTTTTGATCTGTCTGGATAGCCAATGAAGTGGCAACTCACTGTTTTGGGATCTAACTTTGCAATGTTTGGATTAAACATTTTGGCCTCAGCGGGGCACCCCCACACCCTGAAGTGTTTTAAAGAGGGCACTCTTCCCGTCCACAGCTCGTACGGTGTTTTGGGCACCGACTTGCTTGGCACTCTGTTGAGAATGTGAATGGCGGTTTTCAGTGCCTCCATCCATAATCCCAATGGCAATGTGGAGTAACTCATCATGCTGCGCTCCATATCCATCAGAGTACGGTGACGCCTTTCAGCTCCTCCATTTTGCTGAGGCTCGCCCGGCATTGAATACTGGGCTACTATGCCAGTCTCCTGTAAGAACTTTGCAAAAGGTCTAGGGACTTGGCCATATGGGGTGTGGCGACCGTAGTACTCTCCCCCACGATCGGACCTTACTATCTTTATTCTTTTATCATGCTGATTTTCAACTTCAGCTTTGAATATCTTAAACTTATCCAATGCTTTGGATCTTTCTTTGATTGGATAAATATAACCAAAACGAGAGTAATCATCTGTGAAGGTTATGAACGAGTCATATCCATCCACACTTTTCACTGGAAATGGTCCACAAATATCGGTGTGGATAACTTCCAGTGTGCCTGTGCTATGAATTGCACCCTTTTTGATTTGTTTGACATACTTTCCTTTAATGCAATCCACGCATTGTTCTAAGTCTGAAAACTCTAACGGAGGAAGAATTTCACTTTTTACTAATCTTTCTATTCTCCCCCTGAAATATGGCCCAAGCGACAGTGCCATAATTTTGATGAGTCATCAGTTCTTTTTCTTTTCTTTTGTTGTTTGTTCGACGAGGTAGCATTCACATTGGACACATGATGCACTTTTTCACACAGTGATGGCAAATAAAGCTCATTATGAAGCAAAGCATCACCAACATAAGTGTTATTACGCCATATGGCACACTTGCCATGTCCAAAGTAACACTCACAATTATCTTTATCTAAACAAGAAACACTAATTAAGTTTCTATTACATGAGGGAACAAATAAGACATCACGAAGAAGAAGATCGAATCCATTAGCTAACTCCAAAGAGACATCGCCGACAGCTTCAACTTCTGCTTGGACTCCATTAGCAACCTCAATGCATCTTTCTCTTCTTTCCATAGTCCCCGTCGAACGGAATCCCTGTAAAGAGTTTGCAACGTGAACAGTTGCTCCAGAGTCAATCCACCAAGTAAATTTTGAAAACTTTACATGCAAGGATTCATTTACAAAGGAAACGATGTCGTTACCTCTCTTTGCCATAACAGACTTCAGCCAAGCAGGGCAGTCCTTCTTGTAGTGCCCTGTCTGCTTGTAGTGGAGACAAGTGTCTTTGTCCACTGGAAAGAACTTTTGCTGATTCTGATGCTGATAGGGTGCTTTTCCATGTGACTTAGAAGGAGAACCTTTGCCATTTGGATTGAAGTTCTTCTTCTTTTGGTCCTTCACATAGTTGATAGAACCACCATTTGAGGCTTTCAATCTGTCCTCTTCTTGGACGCACATGGCTATTGTCTTTTCTATGTCCCATTTTTCAGGCGACATGTTATAATTGACAACAAATGTGTCAAACTCTTTAGGCAACGAGGCCATGATCAAGTGGACGAGGAGCGCAGGTTTGAGCTCCAAGTCTGCATCCATGGGCTTGAGTTTTGCAGCCATGTTGCTCATCCTGAGAATGTGCTCTCGAATGCCATGACCACCACCAGTGTAGTTCTCTGTGACCAGCTGTTTTATCAACTGGGTGGCATATATCTTTGAAGAACCAGTGAACTGACTCTTTATCTTTTTTAGCAACTCCCCTGCGGAAGTGCACTCTGCAATCGAGCCCACAATGGCGTTCTCGATTGTGTTCTTTATAAATGCCATACACTTTTTGTTGGCATTTACCCACTTTTGGTTATTGAGGGTGTAGGAGAACTCCAATGGAGCATAATCACTCCTCTTTTTACTCCATGCAACATCATCATCAGTGACCGCTCTGACTGGCTCTATAGGCCTGACCGGCTGTGGTTCATCCACAACCCAGTCAACCTTAACACAGACAAATGCCAAATCAACTTTCTTCCTTCACTCGGTGTAATTATCACCTCTGAGTGTCGGAACTTCTTTTAAACAACTCATCAAGTTGAAACCTCCTGAAAATTATAACAACCATATGTGTTAATCTAACGTTGGTCAAATTAAGCATATAATTGTCCATGCAATTAAATCTGTATCACCGTTGGGCAAAATAATAGAAATAAAAGCACCTTTAAAAGGGAAAAACATGATCATGTTATTAATAACGTTGGTTATAAAAATAACATAATCATATTAATTCGAATAATCACTTTGATGTGCTCTGTAAAAAACAATTCTCTCTAAACTTTATTTTTTTATCAAAGCACACTTTTAAATATTTACGCAGCGGAAAACATGAAAATAAATTCATGAACTTTCAATTCTTGACAGAAACCTTTTTTTTATTAAATAAATCAAAAAAAAATCACGAACTTTATTATATTTCCTTTATAAAATTTATGAACTTTTCTTTTCTGAAAATTTTTCTTTAATTTTCAGAGACTTTGTAGAAACTTTTCAACTTTTCTTTTCAGTTTTCTAAACAAAACATTTCTCTGGATAATTTGTATAGAAAATAATCAAAAACTGTATAAAGTTTTCTGTTTAAGCAAAAACAGAAAAAATCAAAGTCCTGGGGCTTTCTGGGCCGAAAACGGCCCAGTGCCCAGTCTCTCCCACATGTGGCGCCAGGGAAAACGCCAGCCCACTCGCTACTTTCGGCCCAAAAGGCCCACCCAGGGCTAGGGTTTGCATGTGGCCCGTCCAATCGATCTAACGGCCGAGCGCACGGTTCGCTCGATCAAAAGCGAGCGACCGAATCGATCGAGGGGGAAACCCTCGTTCTCCTTTCCCCCCGACCCACCGCTCTCCTCTCTCGCGCCGCTCGGGAGCAGCAGCTCCTCCGCCGCCGTCGGGAGCGAGCCTGGCCGCCGCCGCGTCGCGCGCGTGCCTCGCTGCCGCGTCTGCGTCCGTGCCTGGCCACCGCCTCGTGCGCGCGCCTGGCCGCCGCCCTTGCGTGCGCGCCTGCCGCCGTGTCTGCGAGCGCGCCTGGCCGCCGCCGCTCGTGCGTGCCTGGTCGCTCCCCCCTCTCCTCCCAGATGCGCATGCGTTGGCCATCGATGCGACGGCGCCCCCTGTTCCCCTTGCCGGTGCGCGCGAGCTCCACGAAGGAGAGCGCGCCGCCGTCAAGCGGGACAGCGGCGGTGCCCTATGCCCTTTGCCCCTTTGGGGTTCTGTTCTTCTTCCCCAAACCTTTTTTCTTTTTTTATGTCCTTTTCTTTGCCGGCGAGCCCTAGAGCTTCCGGTGGTTCTTCGTCCCGGCGTCTTGGCTTGCCGATGCGCGTCGGGATCGAGAGGAACAGGCACGGCCATGATGGCGGCGTAGCTTTGCCGGCAAGTCCGAGGACCTCTCCGGTGATTTACTTTGCCCTGTCTAGGGTCCTTGGTGGGAAGGGAGGGGTCTTTATTTTTCTGTATAGTCTTTGTACTGAAAAACCAATACCCAAACTCTGGCTGATACCATTGATGAATCTATAGGATCCAGTCGGCATGGGATTTCGGTAGTAGATGGGAGATGGGAATTACCTGCTTCCTGTTCAGAGGAGCTCGAGCCGCCTTCCATCACGTCGCGGTGGCGGTGGTGATGACGGCGGTGAGATGGAGAGGTAGTGGTGGCGCTTCCCTTTAGCACCGCGCTAACCCTAGATCGGTAGGGCGTGTCGGTGGGCAGAGTGAAGCGGCGAATCTCGTAATCCGTACCCCGGCCTTCCATCTCTGTTAATATAGCGTGGGTCACAGGGGCCCACCAACCATAACGGGTTGGACACCCCCGATCAGGGCGCATCGAATCAGGGGTCCGGTGGTCCGTTGGGCCCATTCGGTGGAGATCATCCTAACACAAGGACGGTGCCGCTGTGGCAGGCGTTGACGATGGCGTGGAGCCTGACGCCGTGCACGAGCAGCCGGACCAGCGCCGCGTTGATCTCGTCGTCTTGGATGTCGCTGCCGTCCTCGTCCGGGTCCGAGTCGAGCGGGCAGATCACATCGTCCTTTCCGTCCCGCTCGTTGCTGTCCTCGTCGTGCACCTGGCCGCCTGGCCGCCTGGCCGCCTGTTGAAATAAAGCCTCAAGCCCTGTCACGGTTCAGTTAGCTTTTCTTTGGTCTTTCCCTCGGACTAACACATTGTTAGTTTTTTCTTTCAGTTAGCTGGTTTAGCTCGCGGGCTCAACAGCCTGGAGCGAGTCGTGCGCCTCATTGATTCGTTCGTGGAATGGCACGAACGTTGTGGATCACATAGACGCAAAGTCAGGGGGGCATGATCCCCAGTTTCCCTTTTGTAATTCTGAATAAAAGGCAAGAATAGCAAAGCAGAAAAGAAAAGCTGCGAAGTTTGCAGCGCAAACCACCTGTTCTTCAAAGCCTCTCTCTCGCGCGTGAGTTCGTCGACTTGGCACCTCCGGGGTGCTGACACCGCCGTGGCCGGAGAAGTGGAACACGAGGGAGTCGCCGGAGCTGCTGCCGTGCACGAGCCACCGCATCGCCAGCAGGATGTTGGACTTGGTCGGCGCCCTTCACGGGTCGCGCTCGCGCTCCTCATCTGGCAAGCAGCGCAGGCTCAATGACCAGACAAACAAATGCGTAGCGTAGGTGGTGGGTGAGTTCTTGGGTGTTCGTCCGTCGGTACCGGTGAGGACGAGGATGGACTGGCTTGGAAACTCGTACTTCTGGGTGAGCAGGAAGCTCATGCTCTTGACGTCGGTGACGGGGCCGCTCAGCTCACGGAGATGCGTGCCCGCGTAGCTGATGCCGACCAGGAGGGCGCGCTTGTCGCCGTAGACTCTGGGGTAGCCCGCCTCCCGCAGCCTCGGCGGCATTGCCGGCCTCGTGCGGCCGCCGCCGGCCATGTTGGTGATCATGTTCATCACGAAGCCGACGGCGCCGTGCCGCCGACCGACGCGCGTCACCCCGCGGCAACGCGCGCAATGCACAGCCCGTGCTCCCCGCGGGATGGGCAGGCCTTGGCCGCTGTGCCCACACTCCATGCCTTGGCTTGGTGTTGCGTGCATCTCTTCCTCGACTCCATGCCCCTTTTTATAGCGCTAGGTCGAGCCGGAAAAGGCCATGATTTGAACGAACATCAAGCATTCTTGCAGGAGCATTCCTATTTCTTATTTCTTTGGTTGGAGAATCGAATGCATTGTAGCACCATGAACATTAACTAACTGCGTGGAGGAAGGAGTAAGTGGGCATATGATTCTTGCAACCACTGCTACCACATGATGAAATAAAGAAAGAACAGTGCAGCACCCTTCTTTTCTCGGCGGGACGTGCGAGGTAACAAGGACCAAGGTTCTGGGTCGAAGTTAAAACAGAGCTTGCTACTCGTTTGTATATACGTACGTCCTCCGTTTCAGTCACTTCCATGTCCTGTGCGTCCTCGTCTAGCAAGCAGCGCAAGCTCGACAATCGATCAGACACAAGAAACAAATGTGCCGGGAGATACGACTCGTGTCAAACAAATTGCTAGGCTAGGTTTGTCGTTTTCTGACTCGAATCGCTTTGACGTGTTTTCTTACGACCCCACGGACCAA
Source organism: Hordeum marinum (assembly GCA_022496015.1). Classification (NCBI taxonomy): domain Eukaryota; kingdom Viridiplantae; phylum Streptophyta; class Magnoliopsida; order Poales; family Poaceae; genus Hordeum; species Hordeum marinum. The sequence goes on along the minus strand of CM039675.1, from coordinate 45,801,804 downwards.
CTCATATCGTTTTTTTGCTTTTCTCTTCTTCTTCTGCCGCCGATCCTAGCTATCAACGACGATTCTCTTTTCCTTTCCTTCATCTGCCGCCAATCCTCTCCTTGGTAAAAGATGTCAACTTTAATCACCATTTTCTTAAAATAAAAATAACAATATCGATTGGTTGATTTTTTTTGTTTGCTCCACCGCCAAGGATAACATTTTTTTAAAGGTAATATCATTGGTGGTGCTTAAACTTATCATCAGTGTTTACTTTAGTGTATAAACTTAAAAAATATGTCAATCTGGTTCTATAACTTGGCACGAGGGTGTGAATACGGTGCTAATACAATGTGGATACGTATAATACACTGACGTGGCATCATATCAGATTTTGATTTTTGACGTGTTATAAATATTATACTTCGAAATAAAATAACTTGGTTAAAAATGTTCATGTAATTTTTAAAAACATTCACTTATTTACATGCGGATTATATTTAAAACATTTAATACAAATAATTAATTGTGTAACAAATGTACAAAAATTTGACCTCGTGGCTCATATATAAATTCTGTAAAATTATGGATACCAACATGTTTATTGATATTCACTTGTGCTAACTTTCAGTAGTGGCATATATTATTAATTTCTATATAACTTAAATCCATTGGTCATGGAGACAGTACATAATGCTAATCAGCGACCGTTTTTACCGTGTAATTTCCCTATACTATGAGATGTGGGGCCCATTGGTCATGGAGGCGTAATAATGTTAATTAAAATACGGTGCCATGTCAGTGTGGATTGGATTAGCATCGTATTTGCACGTTTGTGTCAAGTTTTAGAACCAATTCGGCGTATTTTTCAAGTTTAGACATTAAAGTGAACATTGATGACAAGTTTAAACACCACCGGTGATAGTATCTTTTTTTTTAGGATCACCACAGGCGGATAACTAATCACCCGTCCATGTAAGTGTCCGAGTTTGGACCGTGCCCCACCCGTCGAGACTCAAGACTTGCACCACCGGCGTCCTCAAAGGGCCTTACACGAACGGTCGATCCGATCGATTTTTCATCTCCTGCCGCCGATCCTCCGGCATCAACCAATCAATCAAAGGTTGCAAATTTATGTCTTCCGAACAATCCATCAGTTGGCCGCCACTGCAACGCCGGTCTTGTCCAAAGGATGATCCACATGGAGATTTGGCGGTGGAAGATGGTTGCCGGTTCTGAAGTTTTTTGACGGTTCTGCCAGTCGAGACCTTCAAGACTACGATCCAAGATGTGTGAAATATTTCTTTGGTCGATGACCCATATCGATATGTGCGTCGCCACTTGTGACAACGCCTGTTCAGAGGCTCATAATGCAGATTGGCTCTTATGGCACTATCTTGGATCTTGGCAAGTTGGAGGCCTATGTTTCTTCCCTTCGGCGAACGCTTCAGCGTCGGCGTCGGCTGGATTCTTTGGCGATGGTGATGTAAATTTCCTTGTGTGTTGTTTCTCTGGATTGTTCCAAAGAGAAGCCATGTGTGTTGTATGTTGTATGTTGCCGACCATCTTATGGAGAGCAAACTCCTTGACTTTGTCCCTTTGGCGCTCCGAGAGAGAATCTGGTAGGATGAAATGCTCCATGAGACCTCGCCAAAGGGCATCTTTAATTCTTTTATCGACATAATTCACTCCTGGTTTTGGTTTGTTTGGCTGAATCCATTCTTGCATTGTGATCGAGACTCCGTCCCTAACAACCACTCCGCATTGACGCACAAATGTCTTGGCATTGGCTTCAGGGTGAGTCGGTGCACCATAATGTTTGCAAGCATCAAGATTGAGCTTTACGTTGTCGTCCAATATTTTGGCAACGCCTCGTACCTTTCTACTAGATTGGCTCGATCCGGAGGGCTAATAATTAAAAGAAGAAAGATTTGTTAATATATATATATATATATACAAATCAATTAATACACATGTAATGATCACCAGGGGCTAATATGTGTATATACCTCGTCGGACATTGTTAGTTGTTCCGGATTTTGGAACATATGTTGTTCTTCCTCAACCTCGCATCCATCACCGTAATCGTTCAGATATTGTGAGTTGTCATCATCATGTGATTCACCCAGAAGGTCCGCTGGGTTTTCGGTGGAGCGTATCATGTCGAAGATGTCCTCTTCATGAGTTGTACTGGTATTGTCCATAGCTTAATAACTAATCCATAATAATATAGATAAAACAAATTAGTATTCACATTAGCATGCATTCCAGAAGCAAAATAACTGATAGTTAATTAATACTGCATCATCGAATACATATATAGTAGTTCTTAGAAAAGATCTCATCTCATAATCTCGGATAATAGTTAATACATCGGTTAATCCATCGATCTAGCTAATACATCATAATAATACATATATAGTAGCTAATATATCGATCTAGCTAGAACCATAGTGCCCGACGGATATCGGGGAGGGCGGTGGACACCCAAAGAGAAGGAACCATCACAGGAACATAGCTCGAGTGAGATCCCTGAAGAATCTGCCAGGTATTGTCGGACCTGGCCTCCAAAGCTGCCATGTAGCGACGGATGTGCTCGTTCTCCTTGCTGACATGATATTGTACCACCTCCGCGGGGACTCAAGCCTCCGAATCATCTGTGGCCCATGCGGCCGCGACCATAGAACCACTCACCAAACTACGCCGCCCGGAAGGCAGCACCTCCCAGTACCAGCCCAGTGGAGCCTAGTCACGGACAGGGCCCCTTGGCTCAAGCAAGTGACCACCTCCGCCGACTCGACGACGAGGATGCGGGGTCGGCATCGTCGACGTCGAGAAGAAACACTTAATTATGAAAACAAATTAAATAAAGCTTAGCAAAATTAACACTTAGCATCTAACAAATGAAATGATTTTCATATATAAATTATTTTCATCTTGAGCAGAGTAGATGATCTCCATTGATCTATAGTTCTAATGGAGACACTTCATATAAGTGTTTTACTCTACACATGAACATTTTCTATATACATCAATCCATCGCTCTATACATACATACATACATGGACAAAAAAATTCTATGAACATAAAAAATTTCTATGAACAAAAAAAATCATCATATCAACATTTTCTATATATATACACCCATCCACGATCTTGAGCAGTGTAGAGTATATGCCACAATATTCCTGAAGTTTGCCACAACTTTGCGAGATAATTAAGGTCAAAAGCTCTAAATTTCATAACTTTGCCACAACAAAAAATTCTTCAATGAACATCAAAATGAACTCTAAGTAAACACTAAAGACAAAATGATCATTCATCCATCCAAACATATCTATCTATTCATCTAACATCTCATACATATTTGATTTGCAAAAAAATGAACTCTAATGCAAAAAAATAAAAATCTTTGATTTGCAAAGGATATATATTCTCCCCAATTCTTTTACACCCACAAAAATTACTCCATCTATTTGACAGTACCCATAACCCATTCCAGCAAAATCATTTTGGTTCCATAGTTAAAAAAATTAAAATTTCATTCAGTTCAAATTTGGACCAGATTTGAACTCCATGGTCAAAGCCCAATTTAAATTGCTCCAAAAATTCTGAAACTTTGCGAGACTCTCTTTTGTGCATCAACATCTCACCACAAAAATTCTCGAAAATTCCTAAAATTCCTAGAGCCCTCTAGCATTTCATACACTTGATGTACAGTATTTACCACAGTAAAAAAATCAGCTTTTGCATCATACATTTTTGCAGGGCTCATCGGAGCTCACCGGCGGGATGGATCGTCAGGGCTCGTCGGGGCGGGCCGGTGGGACGACGCGTTGGGGGAGGGCTCGGCGACGGTGTCGGGGGCGATGACGAGGAGCGGGCTCGGGAAGGAGGGAGAGGAAGTCCGGCCGGGGACGAGGACGATGGGGAGGTCCAGCCACGAAGAGTAGGCTTGGGGACGGCTTAGAGGCGACGGCGTCGGGCAGGGCTTGGGGACGGCGTCGGGGGCGGCGACGAGGAGCTGGCTTGGGGAGGAGGGCGAGAAGGTCCGGCAGCGAGGACAACGGATTTTGGCAGCCTGGCGGCGGCGCAAATAAGCTTCTCCTGGTGCGTGGCTCGGCCCGGGACGAGGCGTCCACTATTTATACGTGGATGACCTTTAGTACCGGTGTGTGGCTCGCATCGGTACTAAAGACCCTTTAGTACCAGTGCAAACCACGCACCGGTACTAAAGGTCCTCCCCAAAAAATGCGCGGGGCAATGGACCTTTAGTACCGATACATGGCTCACACCGGTACTAAAGGTTTTTTAATTCATTATTAATTATTATTTTTAGAAACCCCCTAAACTTTAGAAAATCATAGAAAAATATATATAACTCCAATGGAAATAAATAATATGTGAAAAAATATCATAAAAATATAAAGAATCGGTTTATGGCATTTCCATGCATGTTTAAACAACTTAAACTGTTGTATAAGACAATTTGATTAAATGGCATTTGAAATGTCATATCTCGAGTTTGAAAAGCAGTACAAATGAACTCTGAAAAGGTTGTAACTTGGCATGACATAATAATTTCACCCACATAGCAACTTCTAAAGAGTTGAGAGGGTTACGACAAAAACTGGATGCACTTCGTGTACAAATTGGACAATCTCTTTCGAAGTATGAGGGTTTCGGATGAAAAGTCATCTATTACAAAGGGATTTCATTTTTAATAACTTATTTTAACTTCATACTTTTTGTGTGTTCAATATGCACCATTCAAAGGCACATCATCAATTTTCAACCCTTGCTGACTTCATTTGATATTTTTCATGCATTTAATGATTTATTTTGAGCTAAATGACCCTAAATTTGAAAAACATTATAAATGAACTCTGAAAAGTTTGTAACTTGGCATGAATTCATAATTTCACTCACATAGAAACTTCTAAAGAGTTGAGAGGGTTACGACAAAAACTGGATGCACTTCGTGTACAAATTGGACAATCTCTTTCGAAGTATGAGGGTTTCAAACGGAAACTCATCTATTACAAAGGAATTTCATTTTTAATAACTTATTTTAACTCTATACTTATTGTGTGTCCAATATGCACCATTCAAAGGCATATCATCAATTTTCAACCCTTTTTTACTTCATTTGATATTTTTCATGCATTTAATGATTTATTTTGAGCTAAATGACCCTGGATTTGAAAAGCAGTACAAATAAACTCTGAAAAGGTTGTAACTTGGCATGACATCATAATTTCACCCACGTAGCAACTTCTAAAGAGTTGAGAGGATTATTGCAAAAACTGGATGCACTTCGTGTACAAATTGGACTATCTCTTTCGAAGTATGAGGGTTTCGGATGAAAACTCATCTATTACAAAGGGATTTCATTTTTAATAACTTATTTTTATTCCATACTTTTTGTGTGTTCAATATGCACCATTCAAAGGCACATCATCAATTTTCAACCCTTTCTGACTTCATTTGATATTTTTCATGCATTTAATGATTTATTTTGAGCTAAATGACCCTGAATTTCAAAAGCAGTACAAATGAACTCTGAAAAGGTTGTCACTTGGCATGACATCATAATTTCAGCCACATAGCAACTTCTAAAGACTTGAGAGGGTTACGACAAAAACGGGATGCACTTTGTGTGCAAATTGGACAATCTCTTTCGAAGTATGAGGGTTTCGGACGAAAACTCATCTAATACAAAGGGATTTCATTTTTCATAACTTATTTGTATTCCATACTTTTTGTGTGTTCAATATGGACCATTCAAAGGCACATCATCAATTTTCAACCCATTTCTGACTTCATTTGATATTTTTCATGCATTTAATGATTTATTTTGAGCTAAATGACCCTGAATTAGAAAAGCAGTACAAATGAACTCTGAAAAGGTTGTAACTTGGCATGACATCATAATTTCACCCAGATAGCAACTTCTAAAGAGTTGAGAGAGTTACAACAAAACTAGATGCACTTCGTGTACAAATTGGACTATTTCTTTCGAAGTATGAGGGTTTCGGACGAAAACTCATCTATTACAAAGGGATTTCATTTTTAATAAATTATTTTTATTCCATACTTTTTGTGTGTTCAATATGCACCATTCAAAGGCACATCATCAATTTTTAACCCTTTCTGACTTCATTTGATATTTTTCATGCATTTAATGATTCATTTTGAGCTAAATGACCCTGAATTTGAAAAGCAGTACAAATGAACTCTAAAAAGGTTGTAACTTGGCATGACATCATAATTTCAGCCACATAGCAACTTCTAAAGAGTTGAGAGGGTTACGATAAAAACTGGATGCACTTTGTGTACAAATTGGTCAATCTCTTTCGAAGTATGAGGGTTTCGGACGAAAACTCATCTATTACAAAGGGATTTCATTTTTAATAACTTATTTTTATTCCATACTTTTTGTGTGTTCAATATGCACCCATTCAAAGGCACATCATCAATTTTCAACCCTTTCTGACTTCATTTGATATTCTTCATGCATTTAATTATTTATTTTGAGCTAAATGACCCTGAATTTCAAAAGCAGTACAAATGAACTCTGAAAAGGTTGTAACTTGGCATGACATCATAATTTCACCCAGATAGCAACTTATAAAGAGTTGAGAGAGTTACAACAAAAACTAGATGCACTTCGTGTACAAATTGGACTATTTCTTTCGAAGTATGAGGGTTTCGGACGAAAACTCATCTATTACAAAGGGATTTCATTTTTAATAAATTATTTTTATTCCATACTTTTTGTGTGTTCAATATGCACCATTCAAAGGCACATCATCAATTTTTAACCTTTCTGACTTCATTTGATATTTTTCATGCATTTAATTATTTATTTTGAGCTAAATGACCCTGAATTTGAAAAGCAGTACAAATGAACTCTAAAAAGGTTGTAACTTGGCGTGACATCATAATTTCAGCCACATAGCAACTTCTAAAGAGAGTTGAGAGGGTTACGACAAAAACTGGATGCACTTTGTGTACAAATTGGACAATCTCTTTCGAAGTATGAGGGTTTCGGACGAAAACTCATCTATTACAAAGGGATTTCATTTTTAATAACTTATTTTTATTCCATACTTTTTGTGTGTTCAATATGCACCATTCAAAGGCACATGATCAATTTTCAACCCTTTCGGACTTCATTTGATATTTTTCATGCATTTATTTATTTATTTTGAGCTAAATGACCCTGAATTTGAAAAGCAGTACAAATGAACTCTGAAAAGGTTGTAACTTGGCATGACATCGTTATTTAACCCATATAGCAACTTCTAAAGACTTGAGAGGGTTACGGCAAAACCTGGATGCACTTCGTGTACAAACTGTTACAAAGATACCATGCTAGAAAATGCATGCATGTCCTTCACATGGAAAGTGATGACGGAGAAGCCGGTCACATCCCAGAGTGGGATCTCGCGGTGTAAGACTTTTTCTGTGTGTTTGTCCCTTGCTTATGATTGCACCGTAACCATGGAGAATCTTAATCATTTAACAGGATGCTTTGGTCAGTCTTCACTCTGAAGGGAGGGATTTCATGAAACTTTTCATAATCTTCTCACATGTCTGTCTTGTCCTCCACTCCCATAATGTTTCTTTTCCCTGAAAGAACTATGTGGCGCTTTGGCTCATCGTATGATGTATTTGTTTCCTTATCTTTTTTTCTCCTTGGTTTGCTAGACATGTTGTTCACATAGAAAACCTGAGCCACATCATTGGCTAGGACGAATGAGTCGTTTGTGTACCCAAGATTGTTGAGATCCACCGTTGTCATTCCGTACCGTGGGTCTACCTGTACCCCGCCTCCAGTATATTTGACCCATTTGCACCAAAACAAAGGGACCTTAAGATCAGGTCCATGGTAAAGTTCCTATATTTCCTCTATGTAACCATAACATCTGTCTTGAAAGTTAGTTGCATCATAGCAGACACCACTGTTTTGGTTGGTGCTCTTTTTATCTTGGGAGATCGTGTAAAATGTATTCTCATTTATCTCGTACCCTTTGAAAGTCGTTACAGTCGAACTTGGTGTCTTGGCCAACCAGTACAGTTCATCTGGAACATCGTTGTCATTGATGAGCTTTGTTTGCAACCAACCGACAAAAGTCTCCATGTGTTTACGTTCAATCCAGGGGTCAGACTGCTCCGGGTTCTTGGACCGTACAATATCCTTATGTTCCTCGATATATGGAGTCACCAAGGTGGAATTTTGTAGAACCGTGTAGTGTGCTTGAGTGAAAGAATGCCCATCCATACTTATTGCTTCTTTCTTTCCTAGTGTGCCTTTTCCACCCAGTCTCCCCTCATGTCAGGATTCAGGAAGACCAATCGGCTTAATGTCAGGAACAAACTCAACACAAAACTCAATAACCTCCTCCGTTCCATATCCCTTGGCGATGCTTCCTTCTGGCCTAGCACGGTTATGAACATATTTCTTTAAGACTCCCATGAACCTCTCGAAGGGGAACATATTGTGTAGAAATACAGGACCCAAAATGTTAATCTCTTTGACTAGGTGAACTAGGACGTGCGTCATATTGAAGAAGGATGGAGGGAACACCAACTCAAAACTGACAAGACATTGGACTAGGTCATTCTGTAACCTTGGTAGGATTTCTGGAATGATTACCTTCTAAGAAATTGCATTGAGGAATGCGCATAGCTTCACAATGGCTAATCGAACATTTTTCGATAGAAGCCCCCTAAGTGCAACCGGAAGTAATTGCATCATAATCACGTGGCAGTCATGAGACTTTAGATTTTGAAATTTTTTCTCTGCCATATTTATTATTCCCTTTATATTCGACGAGAATCCAGACGGGACCTTGATACTGAGCAGGCATTCAAAAAAGAATTCCTTCTCTTCTTTCGTAAGAGCGTAGCTGGCAGGACCTTGATACTACTTTGGAGGCATGCCATCTTTTTCGTTAATTCTTTGCTTGTCCTCCCGTGCCTCCGGTGTATCTTTTGTCATTCCATACATGCCCAAGAAGCCTAGCAGGTTCACACAAAGATTCTTCGTCACGTGCATCACATCGATTGCATTGCGGACCTCTAGGGCTTTCCAATATTCAAGTTCCCAAATATAGATTTCTTCTTCCACATGGGTGCGTGTCCGTTGGCGTCATTCGGAACAAATTGTCTGCCAGGACCCTTTCCAAAGATTACTTGTAAATGCTTGACCATATCAAATATATATTCACCAGTACGAAGGCCAGGCTTCTTCCGGTTATCTGGCTCACCTTTGAAATGGTTGCCTTCCTTTCTTAAGATATGCTTGATCGGTAGAAATCGACGATGTCCTAGGTACACATTCTTCTTACATTTATCCAAATATATACTTTCAGTATCATCTAAACAGTGCGTGCATGCATTGTATCTCTTGTTTGTATGTCCTGAAAGGTTACTAAGAGCAGGACAACCATTGATGGTTACAAACAACAACGCTCGTAGGTCAATTTCCTTCTATGTGTGCGCATCCCACACACGTACACCAGATTTTTTTCCACAAATATAGAAGTTCATCAACTAGTGGTCTTAGGTATACATCAATGTCGTTGCCAGGTTGCTTAGGACCTTGGATGAGCACTGGCATCATAATGAACTTCCTTTTCATGCACAACCAAGGAGGAAGGTTGTAGATACATAGAGTCACGGGCCAGGTGCTGTGACTGGAGCTCTGTTCCCCAAAAGGATTCATGCTGTCTGTACTAAGACCAAACCATAAGTTCGTTGTGTCAGCTGCAAACTCCTCGAACTCCCTCTCAATTTTTCTCCACTGCGACCCATCAACGAGTGCTCTCAACATCCCGTCTTTCTTACGTTCTTCTTTGTGCCATCGCAACAACTTGGCATGCTCTTTGTTTTGGAACAAACGTTTCACCCGTGGTATTATGGGAGCATACCACATCACCTTGGTAGGAACCCTCTTCCTGTGGCGTTCTCCCTTCATATCACCAGGGTCATCATGGGGGATCTTATAGTGCAATGCACCGCATACCAGGCATGCATCCAAATTCTCGTACTCCTCACCGTAGTAGAGGATGCAGTCATTAGGGCATGCATGTATCTTTTGCACCTCTAATCCTAGAGGGCAGACAACCTTCTTTGCTTCGTACGTACTTTCAGGCAATTCGTTATCCTTTGGAAGCATCTTCTTTATCATTATCAGCAATTCTTGAAATCCCTTGTCAGTTACACCATTCTTCGCTTTCCATTGCAGCAATTCCAGCGTGGTACCGGCTTTTTCTGGTCATCTTCACAATTTGGATACAAGAATTTTTTGTGATCCTCTAACATGCGCTTCAACTTCAACCTCTCCTTGTCACTTTTGCAGTTTCTCTTTGCATCAGCAATGACCCAACCCAAATCATCAGCGGGCTCATCTGATGCCTCTTCTTCAGCTTCCCCCATTGATGCCTCTTCTTCGGCTTCCCCCATTGTTGTATCGGCGAAAGGATAGTTGTCATCATCCTCTTCTTCTTCATTGTCTTCCATTATAACCCCTCTTTCTCCGTGCTTGGTCCAACAGCTATAGCCAGACATGAAACCGGACTTCAGCAAGTGGTAGTGAAGGGTTTTTGAGGTAGAGTAATTCCTATCATTCTTACAATCACGACATGGACAACACATGAAACCATTCTGCTTGTTTGCCTCACACACACGAATAAAAGCATGCAGGCCATTAAGGAACCCTGGACTTAGTCGGTCATCGTACATCCATTGCCGGCTCATGTTCACTACACAACATCGAAGTGACCAAATTAATACAACTTCATCATCACATTACAACCAAACTAGAGCTAGCAGTGACCAAATGTTATTACTGCAAATAATAGATACTTATAGTTCATACATACATCTCATAAAACAACATACAACTATCTAAAACATGTAAATGCAACAACAAATGCGATCATAATCGCAACTAAGGTAACAATTGAACCAACGACATAATGATACCAAGCCTCTTTATCAATGGCATATTTTCTAATCATTCTAAGCTTCAAGCGCATTCCAGCCATCTTGTTCTTCTGATCATCGACGATATTGGCAACATGCTACTCCAATCCCATCTTCTCATCTTTAGTTCTTTTCAATTTTTCTTTCAAATGATCAATTTCTTTTTCAGCTTGTGTTAATTTCTCGAGCAGAATTGCATAGTCGGTTGGAATTTTTGGTTCCACTACTTCCTATAGATAAAAACATCTACGTCAATTTGGTGGCATAATTAATTTTCATAGACATTAGATGATGTGTGAAATAGTTATAAAAGATAACGACATACCACATCTGAATCATAGACTGGACGAGGGCCGACGTGGGCGGATACCATAACCATAACACTATAGAATAACTAACAATAATACAAGTAAGTAAATCGTACACACAGTTATCTAAATCATACAAGTAATTTTTTTAACAAAAAGGTTTTAAGAAGAACAAGAGGCTCACCAAGGTGGCCGGTGCCGCGACGAGACGGTGCAGACAATCGATGGTGGTTAGGACGGGGATGGGAAGGCACCAAATAAACCACACCTACACATATATATAAATCAAATAAACTCCCACATAATGATCACTCCTCGAGAACGTAGCTAAAACCCACAAATCACATATCTTTGAGCATACCACAAGCTAATCTAGCAATGAGAGATGAAGGGGCAAAGTTGCTAACCTTTGTGAACACTTGGATAGATGGGGTGCCTTCAAATCTTGACAAATCCTTGGCAAAATGGAGGATGAGCTTCGAGCAAGAAGAAGAACAGGGGAGAAAACAGAGAAATGAGAGCCCCTTTGATCCACTGCGGACGAAGCATATATATAGGAAGTCTTTAGTACCGGTTGGTGACACCAACCGGTACTAAAGGTTACCCTTTAGTACCAGCTAGTTTCACCAACCGGTACTAAAGAGGCACGCGGGGCCCAAGTCTGACCAAAAGCCTGCCACGCCTCCTTTATTACCGGTTCGTGACACGAACCGGTACTAAAGATCCCTTACGAGCCGGTACTAAAGGTCGCCCTACTCCTAGCCATTGGAGACGACATGAACCGGGACTAATAGCATCTTCAGTACCGGCTCGTAACCAGACCTGGACTAATGCCTGGGACGAAAGGTCTACTTTCTACTAGTGTCATCTTTTTGGTTTTGAGCAAAGCATGTTGTCGTTGTTGACGTCTCCTGGTAGTGCCAGCCAATATTTAGTTTGTGAAGCTGGTGTCGATATTGATGATAGTTATTCCTTGTTTATTTATTGTCCCGAGCCATGGACTTGCAATGAAATGAGTTTTAAGCTGGAGAGCGATATGTTGAAGATGCCTGTCTTGTTGGATTTGCATATTTGTTAGGGGTTTGCTTTGAGACGGGACCGCATTGAACCAAACGATATCGATGGTGCCGAGAGTCACTGAATACGTGATGAAGTTGTTGTTCTAAACCTGGTTTTCGTAGTGGGTAGTGCTAGATTGATGCATGCCTATTTGTTTGGATAATGATCCTCTTTCCCTGGTGGTTTGGTTTTACTAGTACATTTTGTTTATAGATATATGTTGTGTCTTGCTGTTGTTTGGAATGACCAAGACCTCTGTTGGGGAACGTTGCATGGGAAACAAAAAAATTCCTACGTTCATGCAAGACCTATCCATGGTGATGAGCATCTACGAGAGGGAGAGTGGATCTACATACCCTTGTAGATCGCTAAGCGGGAAGCGTTAAGAAATGAGGTTGGTGTAGTCGGACGTCTTTGCGATCCAAATCACTGAGTGTCCCGCGATCCAATCACGATCCGTCCCGCGATCCAATCCCGATCCGTCCCGCAAACTTGATCACAATCCGTCCCGCGAACTCGACGTCCTTCCGATCTAGCGCCGAACAGACGGCACCTCCGTGTTCAGCACACGTACGGCTTGATGACGATCTCCGCCGTCTTGATCCGGCCAGAGGAAGCGGAGAGGAAGAAGAGTTCTCCGGCAGCATGCACTCCGGCGATGGTGGTGGAGCTATTCCGGCAGGGCTTCGCCTAAGCACTGCAGAAATCCGATCTAGAGGAGAAACTATGCACCGGAGGAATGGGTAGCACGTGGCTGAAAATTCTATGCCAAAACCCTAAAACCTCTAGTATATATAAGAGGGAGGGAGTAGATGACTTGGCGCAAGGGCCACGCCTCCTTGGTTCGGCCGAAGTGGGGAGGAGAGGAGGACTCCTCCTCCAATCCTAGTAGGACTAGGATTCCTCCTTTTTGGCCTTTTTCCACCTTTTCCCTATGGGCTTTTCTTCCCAGCCACATGGGCCTTGTGTGGGACTTCCACCAGCCCACAAAGGGCTGGTATCTACTCTCCCACAGCCCATGTAGCCTCTTCGGTCGAAATACCCCTCCCGATGGTCTCCTGGTACCCTACCGGCACTCCCAGTACACTACCGATGAGCCCGAAACTTTTCCGGCGACCAAAATAGGACTTCCGATATATCAATCTTTACCTCTGGACCATTCCGGAGCTCCTCATGACGTCCGGGATCTCATCCGGGACTCCTAACAACCTTCAGCCACCACCATACATAACTCTGTACTACCGAAACGTCACCGAACCTTAAGTGTGCAGACCATGCGGGTTCGAGAACTATGTAGACATGACCGAGACACCTCTACGTTCAATAACCAATAGCGGGACCTAGATGCCCATATTGGTTCCTACATATTATACGAAGATCTTTATCGGTCGAACCTCTATATCAAGGAATCAGTTAATCCTGTATGATGTTCCCTTTGTTCTTCGGTATGTTACTTGCCCGAGATTCGATCATCGGTATCTCTATACCTAGTTCAACCTCGTTACCGTCAAGTCTCTTTACTTGTTCCGTAATACAAGATCCTGTGACTAACACTTTGTCACATTGCTTGCAAGGCTTATTGTGATGTTGTATTACCGAGTGGGCCCTGAGATACCTCTCCGTCACACGGAGTAACAAATCCCAGTCTTGATCCATGCCAACCCAACAGACACCCTCGGAGATACCTGTAGAGCACCTTTATAGTCACCCAGTTACGTTGCAACGTTTGATACACACAAGGCACTCATCCGATGTCCGTGAGTTGCATGATCTCATGGTCATAGGAACATATACTTGAAATGCAGAAAACAGTAGCAATAAACTAACACAATCATATGCTACGTTTGTAGTTTGGGTCTTTTCCATCACATCATTCTACTAATGATGTGATCCCGTTATCAAATGACATCACATGTCAATGTCTAGGAAACCTTGACCATTAACGAGCTAGTTCACCAGAGGCATACTAGGGACATAGTGTTGTCTATTTACCCACACATGTAATGTGTTTCCAATCAATACAATTATAGCATGGATAATAAATGATTATCATGAACAAGGAAATATAATAATAAACACTTCTATTTATTGCCTCTAGGGCATATTTCCAATAGTCTCCCACTTGCACTAGAGTCAATAATCTAGTTCACATCACTATGTGATTTACATTGTAATGAATCGAACACCCATGCAGTTCTGGTGTTGATCATGTTTAGCCCTTGGAAGAGGTTTAGTCAACGGGTCTGCAACATTCAGATCCATGTGCACTTTGCAAATATTTATGTCCTTCTCCTCGATGTAATCATGGATGGAGTTGAAGCGTCACTTTATGTGTCTGGTCCTCTTGTGAAACCTTGGTTCCTTGGCCAGAGCAATGGCACCAGTGTTGTCATAGAATAGGTTCATTGGATTCAGTGCACTAGGCACTACTCCAAGATCTGTCATGAACTACTTCATCCAGACACCTTCCTTCGCGGCCTCCGAGGCGGCGATGTACTCCGCTTCGCATGTAGAATTGGCTACCACGCTTTGCTTGGAACTGCACCAGCTTACTGCTCCCCCGTTGAGAATAAATACGTATCCGGTTTGTAACTTAGAGTCCTCCGGATCAGTGTCAAAGCTTGCATCGATGTAACCCTTTACGACGAGCTCTTCATCACCTTCATAAAGGAGAAACATTTTCTTAGTCCTTTTCAGATACTTAAGGATATTCTTGACCGCTGCCCACTGTTCTATTCCAGGATCACTTTGAAACATTCTAGCCATACTTATGGCAAGGCTGACATCGGGTCTTGTGCATAGCATTGCATACATGATAGAGCCTATGGCTGAAGCATAGGGGATGACACTCATCTTTTCTCTATCTTCTGCAGTCACTAGGCATTGAGTCTTACTCAACTTCACACCTTGTAACACAGGCAGGAACCCTTCTTGGACTGATCCATTTTGAACTTCCTCAAAACTTTATCAAGGTATGTGCTCTCTGAAAGTGCTATTAAGCGTCTCGATCTATCTCTATAGATCTTAATGCCTAATATGAAAGTAGCTTCTCCTAGGTCCTTCATTGGAAAACTCTTGTTCAAATATTCCTTCACGCTTTCCAGCATTTCTATATCGTTTCCAATCAGCAATATGTCATCCACATATAATACTAGAAACGCTATACAGCTCCCACTCACTTTCTTGTAAATACAAGCTTCTCCATAGACTTGTACAAACTCAAACGCTTTGATCACCTCATAAAAGTGCTTATTCCAACTCCGAGGTGCTTGCACCAGCCCATAAATGGACCGCTGGAGTTTGCAAACTTTGTCAGCATTCTCTGGATCGACAAAACCTTCTGGTTGCATCATATACAACTCTTCCTCAAGGAAACCGTTGAGGAACGCTGTTTTGACATCCATCTGCCAAATTTCATAATCGAAATAAGAAGCTATTGCCAACATGATTCTGACAGACTTAAGCATCGCTATTGGTGAGAATGTCTCATCATAGTCAACTCCTTGAACTTGTGAAAAACCCTTTGCCACTAGTCGAGCTTTATAGACGGTGACATTACCGTCCGCGTCTGTCTTCTTCTTAAAGATCCATTTGTTTTGAATGGCCTTTCGCCCTTCAGGTAATACTTCCAAAGTCCATACTTTTTTTTCATACATGGATCCCATCTCGGATTTCATGGCCTCTAACCATTTCTCGGAATCCGGGCCCATCACTACTCCTCCATAGCTCGTAGGTTCATTGTTGTCCAACAACATGACCTCCAAGACAGGGTTGCCGTACCACTTAGGAGTAGTACGCGCCCTTGTCGACCTACGAGGTTCAATAGTAGCTTGATCCGAAGCTTCATGATCATCATCATTAACTTCCTCTTCTATCGTCGTAGGTTCCACAGAAACATCTTTCTGCGATGCGCTACTTTCTGGTTGAAGTAAAGGTTCAATAACCTCATCAAGCTCTATTTTCCTCCCACTCAATTCTTTCGAGAGAAACTCTTTCTCAAGAAATGTTCCGTTCTTAGCGACAAACACTTTGCCTTCAAATCTGAGATAGAAGGTATACCCGACTGTCTTTTCAGGTATCCTATGAAGACGCATTTCTCCGCTTTGGGTTCCAGCTTTTCAGGCTGAAGCTTTTTGACATAAGAATCACATCCCCAAACTTTAAGTAACAACAACTTTGGCCTCTTGCCAAACCATAGTTCATATGGCGTCGTCTCAACAGATTTCGATGGTGCCCTATTTAAAGTGAATGCAGCTGTCTCTAATGCATAACCCCAAAACGATAGTGGCAAATCAGCAAGAGACATCATAGAACGCACCATATCTAATAAGGTTCGATTACGACGTTCGGACACACCATTACGCGATGGTGTTCCAGGCGGTGTCAACTGTGAAACAATTCCACACTGTCTTAAGTGATTGCCAAACTCATAACTCAGATATTCACCTCCTCGATTAGATCGCAGGAATTTAATCTTCTTGTTACGATGATTCTCAACTTCACTCTGAAATTGCTTGAACTTTTCAAACGTTTCAGACTTGTGTTTCATTAAGTAAATATACCCATATCTACTTAAGTCATCAGTGAAGGTGAGAAAATAACGATATCCACCACGCGCTGTAACATTCATTGGACCGCACACATCAATATGTATGATTTCCAATAAGTCACTCGCCCGTTCCATTGTTCCAGAGAATGGCATTTTAGTCATCTTGCCCATGAGGCATGGTTCACATGTGTCAAGTGATTCAAAATCAAGTGACTCCAAAATTCCATCTGCATGGAGCTTCCTCATGCGTTTTACAGCAATATGACTTAAACGGAAGTGCCACAAGAAAGTGGTACTATCATTATCAACTCTACATCCTTTGGCATCAATGTTATCAACATGTGTGTCATCACTATCAAGATTCAATATGAATAAACCCCTCACATTGGGTGCATGACCATAAAAGATATTACTCATATAAATAGAACAACCTTTATTCTCTGATTTAAATGAGTAACTGTCTTGCAATAAACAAGATCCAGATATAATGTTCATGCTTAAATCAGGCACTAAATAACAATTATTCAGGTTGATCACTAATCCCGATGGTAATTGAAGAGAGAGTGTGCCGACGGCGATCACATCAACCTTCGAACCATTTCCCACGCGCATCATCACTTCATCCTTTGCGAGTCTTCATGTATTCCGTAGGTCCTGCTTTGAGTTGCAAATGTGAGCAACCGAACCGGTATCAAATACTCAGGCACTACAACGAGAGCCAGTAAGGTACACATCAATAACATGTATATAATATATACCTTGTTTGTCGTTGGCCGCCTTCTTGTCAGCCAGGTACTTGGGGCAGTTCCGCTTCCAGTGACCAGCTCCCTTGCAATGAAAGCACTCAGTTTCTAGCTTAGGTCCATGCTTGGGCTTCTTTACAGGAGTAGCAACTGCTTTGCCATCCTTCTTGGTTTTACCCTTCTTGCCCTTGCCCTTGCAATTCTTCTTGAAACTAGTGGTTTTATTGACCATCAACACTTGATGTTCTTTCTGGATTTCAGACTCGGCGACTTTTAGCATCGCAAACAGCTCGACGACTGACTTGTTCATCCCGTGCATGTTATAGTTCATCACAAAGCTCTTGTAACTAGGTGGTAGTGATTGAAGAACTCTGTCAGTGATCGCCTTTGGCGGAAGGGAAATTCCCAACTCCTCTAGACGAGTTGAATACCCAGACATTCTGAGTATATGTTCACTGATAGACCCGTTCTCCTCCATCTTGCAAGCATAGAACTTATCGGAGGTCTCATACCTCTCGATCCGGGCATTCTTCTGAAAGATAAACTTCAACTCCTAGAACATCTCATATGCTCCATGACATTCAAAACGTCATTGAAGTCCTGGTTATAAGCCATACAATATTGCACACTGAACTATTGAGTAATCTCCAGTACGTGCCTCCCAAGCGTTCTTAACGTCTTCGGAGGTCATGTCTTCTGGTTGGTCACCAAGCGGTGCATCAAGGACATAAGATTTCTGGGAAGCTGTGAGGATAATCCTCAGATTACGGGCCCAGACAACAAAGCTACTTCCATCATCTTTCAACTTAGCTTTCTCTAGGAACGCATTAAAATTCAAGGGTGCTACTGCGCGAGCCATTGATCTACAACATAAATATGCAAAGGTTACTTCGACTATTGTTCAAGATAATGAGTTTAGTTAATCAAATTACTAAAGCTCCCACTCAAATTGACATCCCTCAGGTCATCTGAGTGTCACATGATCCAAATTCACCAACTCATGTCCGATCATCACGTGAGTTGAGGTGGCTTCAATGGTGAACATCATCATGTTGATCATATCTACTATATGACTCATGTTCGACCTTTCGGTCTCTTGTGTTCCGAGGCCATGTCTGTACATGCTAGGCTCGTCAAGTTTAACCCGAGTGTTCTGCATGTGCAACACTGGCTTGCACCTGTTGTATGTGAACGTACAGTCTATCACACCCGATCATCACGTGGTGTCTCGACACGATGAACTTTCGCAACGGTGCACACTCGGGGAGAACACAATTCATCTTGAAATTTAAGTGAGGGATCACCTTATAATGCTACCGTCCTCCTAAGCAAAACAAGGTGCATAAAAGGATTAACATCACATGCAAATCATAAGTGACATGATATGTCCATGACCTTGTGCTTTTGATCTCCATCTAGAAAGCACCGGCATGATCTCCATCATCACCGGCATGACACCATGATCTCCATCATCTTGATATCCATCAACGTGTCGCCATCGGGGTTGTCGCGCCCAACATGATTCTATTACTATTGCTACCGTTTAGCGATAAAGTAAAGCATTACATAGCGCTTAATGATTGACGCAGGTCATACAATAATTAAAGACAACCCTATGGCTCCTGCCGGTTACCGTACTCATCGACATGCAAGTCGTGATAATCTTTACATCACATGATCATCTCATACATCACATATATCACATCATGTAATTGTCCATATCACATCATAACATACCCTGCAAAAACAAGTTAGACGTCCTCTAATTGTTGTTGCATGTTCTACGTGGCTGCTATGGGTATCTAGCAAGAACCATTCTCATCTACGCAAAAACCACAATGGTGATACACTAGTTGCTTTTCAACCTTCTCAAGGACCGCCTTTGTCGAATCAGATCCAACTAAAGTGAGAGAAAATGGCACCCGCAAGCCATCTATACAAAAAGTTGCAGTTGAGGGAACTGGTCTCTCATAAGCGTACGAGTAATGTTGGTCCGGACCGCTTCATCCTACAATACCGCTGAACCAAAACACGACCAAGGGAGGAAGCAACCTAAGCATCAACGCCCACAAACACTTTGTGTTCTACTCGAGATCTCATCTACACATAAACCTGGCTGTGATACCACTATTGGGGAACGTTGCATGGAAAACAAAAAATTTCCTACGTTCACGCAAGACCTATCCATGGTGATGAGCATCTACGAGAGGGAGAGTTGATCTACACACCCTTGTAGATCGCTAAGCGGGAAGCGTTAAGAAACGTGGTTGGTGTAGTCGAACGTCTTCGTGATCCAAATCGCCGAGCGTCCCGCGATCCAATCACAATCCGTCCCGCGAACTTGATCACGATCCGTCCCGCGAACTCGATCACGGTCCTTCCGATCTAGCGTCGAACGGACGGCACCTCCGCATTCAGCACACGTACGACCTGATGACGATCTACGCCGTCTTGATCCAGCAAGAGGAGCGGAGAGGAAGAAGAGTTCTCCAGTAGTGTGACGGCGCTCCGACGATGGTGGTGGAGCTATTCCGGTAGGGCTTCGCCTAAGCACTGCAGAAATCCGATCTAGAGGAGAAACTATGCACTGGAGGAACGGACAGCACGTGGCTGAAAATTCTATGCAAAAACCCTAAAACCTCTAGTATATATAAGAGAGAGGGAGGAGAGGACTTGGCGCAAGGTCCAAGCCTCCTTGGTTCGGTCGAAGTGGGGAGGAGAGGAGGACTCCTCCTCCAATCCTAGTAGGACTAGGATTCCTCCTTTTTGGCCTTTTTCCATCTTTTTCCCTATGCACTTTTCTTCCCAGCCGCATGGGCCTTGTGTGGGACTTCCACCAGCCCACAAAGGGCTGGTATTTACCCTCCCGTAGCCCATTTAGCCTCTTGGGTCGAAATACCCCTCCTGATGGTCTCCTGGTACACTACCGGCACTCCCGGTACACTACCGATGAGCCCGAAACTTTTCCGGCGACCAAAATAGGACTTCATATATATCAATATTTACCTCCGGACCATTCCGGAGCTCCTCGTGACATCCGGTATCTCATCCGGGACTCTGAACAACCTTCGATCACCATCATACATAACTCTATACTACCGAAACGTCACCGAACCTTAAGTGTGCAGACCCTGCGGGTTCGAGAACTATGTAGACATGACCGAGACACCTCTACGGTCAATAGCCAATAGCGGGACCTGCATGCCCATATTGGTTCCTACATATTCTACGAAGATCTTTATCAGTCGAAACTTTATGTCAAGGATTCAGTTAATCCCGTATGATGTTCCCTTTGTTCTTCGGTATGTTACTTGCTCGAGATTCGATCGTCGGTATCTCCATACCTAGTTCAACCTCGTTACTAGCAAGTCTCTTTACTCGTTCCGTAATACAAGGTCCCGTGACTAACACTTAGTCACATTGCTTGCAAGGCTTGTTGTGATGTTGTATTACCGAGTGGGCCCTAAGATACCTCTCCGTCACACGGAGTAACAAATCCCAGTCTTGATCCATGCCAACTCAACAGACACCCTCGGAGATACCTGTAGAGTACCTTTATAGTCACCCAGTTATGTTGCGACGTTTGATACACACAAGGCACTCTTCCGGTGTCAGTGAGTTGCATGACCTCATGGTCATAGGAACATATACTTGACATGCAGAAAACAGTAGCAATAAACTCACACGATCATATGCTACGTTTGTAGTTTGGGTCTTGTCCATCACATCATTCTACTAATGATGTGATCCCGTTATCAAATGACATCACATGTCAATGGCTAGGAAACCTTGACCATCTTTGGTCAACGAGCTAGTTCACTAGAGGCATACTGGGGACATAATGTTGTCTATTTACCCACACATGTAATGTGTTTCCAATCAATACAATTATAGCATGGATAATAAACGATTATCATGAACAAGGAAATATAATAATAAACACTTTATTTATTGCCTCTAGGGCATATTTCCAACAACCTCTACATGCATTGTTTGTACTACTGTTGTGAAATTTCCAAATGCGTTATGCTGCCAAAATTTCTAGTGAAAATTTCCCCGACTTGTCAAAAACTGGGCCCTTTTTTGTCAACATTTCAAACTCTAGGGGGCTTTGCCGTAAAAACTAGGCCCTTTTTGTCAACCTTTCAAAACTCTAGGGGTGATCCTATTCCTGGCCCCACTTTATATCGTAGCATCACTGGTGCTCTCCAATATGCCACTTTTACTCGCCTCGACATTTCTTATTCTGTTCAGCAAGCATGTCTTTTTATGCATGACCCTCGTGCCCCTCATCGTTACTCCTCACATTGAGATTGCGGGGGGATATTAGAGTATAGGTCGGTTAGGTTTGGCCGGTTCGGCCACCCTCTTTGAATTGTAATTTATCTCTATTAGTCTCTGAGTCCAAGTTTTGTAATATGTATAAACAGCCCTTCGAGGCCCCAATAAACACAACTATTATTCTCCAATTATCAAGGACATTTAGTCCCGGTTCGTAACACGAACCAGGACAATAAGGCAGCCACGCGCCAACACCTGCCAAAATTGTCACCAACATTTCTTTGAATGTTAATTTTTTTCCCATTGTATAATACATTTTAAAAAATCATAAATATTCTTTTGAAATACATGAACATTTTTAATATGTCCACATTTTTTAAATGGTGCAAAAATAATTTATTGAAAATTTATTATTAAAATAAAATTAGTATAAATTTATTGGTGTTTTTCATAAAATATTTGGGATTTTCAAAAGTGTCCACACTCTAAAACAATTCAGGGTTTTTCAAAATTTGTTCGAGAAAAAAATGTTTGGAATACCAAACCTTGTTCTTATATTTTTTAAAATAATCAGAATATAACATCTGAAAAGTAATTTTAGAACATTTTTTTGTGTTTTAAAAAATATCCAATATTTCCAAGAAAATCACAATATGTAAAAAAGGTTTCAAAATATTTCAGACATGTCTTCTAATCTGGATGCCGTGCTGTGGAGGGGATGCTCGGACGGGAGGCGACGACGCCAACGGCTTGCTCTCTACAGCGCTTCGGCGGAGGTTTCACGGGCATTTGAGTGCTCTTCTGGGCCCATGGGCTCAAGGACCTTGTGTGTTCCTGCTGGCGCGTCCGGTCGGGTACAGTCATTGATGATTGAGGTCGTGCCCTCCCGCAGGCCGACGATGATGCTGCCCCAAGTCCTAGCTCTTCTTCCTCAGTGTGCAGACCCCACTGCACAATGAAGTGGTGAGACAACATGGAAGGCTTCAAGATCGTGCTCGTGCATGGTGGTGGGCAGTATGGTGGAGTGCTCCGGAGCGCCCGGGGTGATGGTTAGGGTCGGGAGAAATCCTTGTCGGCCTGTCCGACACCGATGCGGTGGCGCTGAGGGTGCCATCCGACCTTCCTGGAGGGCGTCGGGGGCTACCCTTTCTTTCTCCTCGCCGCGAACCGGGGGAAACTCTTGGCAGCAGTGTCGTCACCATCTCGTCCCTTCTTGGAGGTGTTGATTGGTATCGGCACCCTCAGAGTCTAGGAGCTTGGTGGGAGATCTCCGATGGGTGCAACAGTCGTGAGGATTCTTTGATTTTGTCAATTCGTCGTTGTTGGAATTTGTACCTTTTGTATTTTCTCTTTCGTTTCTTTTAGTCATGACTGTCCTGCTTCCGTCCCAACTCCTACCGTTGGTTGTCGGTGATGTTGATTTATAATACAAAGTGGGGAAGAAATGAAGTTCGATGGCGTGTCCACGGTGTTGTTCCAATCTGATTCATTCAACGATAATGTTTGCCAACTCCTCCAAGGTGCATATCTACTTCCGTTTCGTACTTTTCTACGTACAGGAAATGCCCTCCATGTTTTTTACATTTTCTTTATTCTTTTCATGCTTCTTTAAAACGCGTGAAATTGTTTCAAATGGATGATATTGTTAAATGTTGATGAACTTTTCCCCAAATACAATAAAAAAATTCTTCATTTTTGATGAACTCCCCCCCCCCCCCCCAAATTACAATGATTTTTTTTCAATTTTTATGCACTTCTTTAAAATTCGATGAACATTTTTCAGATTCGACAAATTTTTTCCTGCTTCGATATACTTTTTTTCAAGATCGGTGAACATTTTGTGAAATTTGATGATTTATTTAAAATTTGAGGAACTTTTTTTTTCAAATTCTGTGAACTCTTATTCAAATTTGATTTACTATTTTCAAAATCGATGATTTTTGTTTTCAAATTTGTGAACTTCTCTTCAAAATCAATGATTTTTTTTTTCAAAATCGATGAACTATTTCGATTTTGTGAACTTTCTTCAAAATCGATAAACTTTTTCAAGTACATTATCTTTTAGCTCGTGATTTTGTTTGAACTCGTACCTTAGTCAAATTTCACGATTTATTTTTGCAAATTTCATATACTTGTTTCAAAATTCATGAACTTTTTTCAAACCTATGAACTTTTTTCTTAATTCATGTTGTTTTTCTCAAATCCACGGACTTTTTTCATTTCTGGAAACTTTTTCCATTATAAACCTTTATATCAAATATTTGGTTGTTTTCACTAGTTTTAAGAATTCATTTTTCAAATTTATGCTTTCATTTTCACATTAATTTCGCTTTCAACAGTATATGTTACTCACAAAAAGAAAAGGGTAAACATATTAACTATAGTAAGGTTCCAATAGAGCTGCCTCTCCCCCCGCCACCCGTCATCGGTGCCGCCACCTCGTGTTTTTCATAAAATGTTTGGAAATTTCAAATGTGTCCACACTCTAAAACTATTTTGGTATTTTCAAAAAAATTTAGAGAAAAAATTGTTCGGAATACCAAAATCTGTTCTTATTTTTTAAATAGTCAAAAATATAACATTTGAAAAATAATTTAAGAACATTTAATTGTTTGAGTTTTCAAAAATATCAAATATTTCTAAGAAAATCACAATATGTAAAGAAGGTTTCGAAAAATTTCAAACATGTCTTCCAATCTGGACGTTGTGCTGTGGAGGGGATGCTCAGACGGGGGGCATAACCCTAATTGGGGGGGGGGGGAGGGAGGTAGCTTTCTCTATTGCACCAAAACACCATAGTAATAATTAAATATTTCAAACTGAACACTTAATAATTAAAACATCAATGCAACTATGACAGCAAAACTGCCGAACGTTACTTCGGTGTTATCGTCATCCGTGAAGGGGGTCACACTCTGGTGTTATCGCCATCCGTGAAGGGGGTCACACTCCGGTGTTATCACCATCCGTGAAGGGGGTCACACTCCGGTATTATCGTCATCCGTGAAGGGGGTCACACTCCGGTGTTATTTGACACGTAACGACATACGGTGCGTGAATTGTCCTATAACACTATGCCTACGGGCACCGTAGGCATAATTTTGTCCATAGCCATATTCAATGATTCCTGTAGTGAAGGAAATACCACAGCGACTCGATTGATCTAGCACAATCCAGGTCTCACTCTCACCACGAAGATTGTACGTGTGTTGTGACTAACAGGTAGGAAAAGCTTGCAGTACAAGGGAGCTGCATAGGGCAGAGGTACGTGGTTGCCTTGTTCATAGGACAAATTGCGTCCGATTAATGTCGAACTTGTCCGACGAACTCAGCTGGGGCTCCTGCACGCCGCTGAAGTTGACCACCTTGCGGACGAGCAAGCAGACGGGCGCGGGGAGCCTGCAGTTGATCGGGCCGTCGGCTTTGCGCTCGCGGATGATCGCCCTTATCGTCGCGAGCAGCTGCGCGTAGGTGGGCGTCCCCTGCACGAACAGCGCCGCCGTGAAGAAACTGTACGTCAGGGCCCCCATGCCCACGAGCTCGTCGCCGATCCCGTCGACCGACGTCTGGGTGTCCGCGCAGCCGCTGATCAGGACCGCCTTGCCGCCGCTCGTCTTCTTCCAGGCGCCGTTCGGAGGGCTCTCGTCCTTCCATTCCGATTCTCCGTTCCTCCAAGATGGCAAAACAATGGCATCATCGTTAATTATTTAGTTATTGCTACGTGCGGTGCGGTGCGGTGCGGAGGATTAAGGTGGCTAATGGCGTTGTTGTACTTTTTGATGTTGCAGAGGTGGGGGAGATCGAGGACGGTGCCGCTGTGGCAGGCGTCGACGATGGCGTGGAGCCGGACGCCGTGCACGAGCGGCCGGACCAGGGCCGCATTGATCTCGTCGTCCCGGATGTCCCTGCCGTCGTCGTCCGGGTCCGAGTCGAGCGGGCAGATCACCTCGTCCTTCCCGTCCCGCTCGTCGCCGTCCTCGTCGCGCACCTGGCCGCCGTGGCCGGAGAAGTGGAACACGAGGGAGTCGCCGGAGCTGCAGCCGTGCACCAGCCACCGCATCGCCAGCAGGATGTTGGACTTGGTCGGCGTCCTGTACGGGTCGCGCTCCTCATCTGGCAAGCAGCGCAAGCTCAACGATCAGACAAACAAATGCGTAGCGTAGGTGGTGGGTGAGCTCTTGGGTGTTCGTCCGTCGTTATTACCGGTGAGGACGAGGATGCACTGGCTTGGAAACCCGTACTTCTGGGTGAGCAGGAAGCTCATGCTCTTGACGTCGGTGACGGGGCCGCTCAGCTCACGGAGATGCGTGCCCGCGTAGCTGATGCCGACCAGAAGGGCGCGCTTGTCGCCGTGGACTCTGGGGTAGCCCGCCTCCCGCAGCCTCGGCAGCGTTGCCGGCCTCGTGCGGCCGCCGCCGGCCATGTTGGCGATCATGTTCACGACGAAGCCGACGGCGCCGTGCCGCCGACCGACGCGCGTCACCCCGCGGCAACGCGCGCAATGCACAGCGCGTGCTCCCCGCGTGATGGGCAGGCCCTCGCCGCAGTGACCACACTCCATGCCTTGGCTTGTTGCGTGCATCTCTCTTCCTCGACTTCATGCCCCTTTTTATAGTGCTAGACAGGGCCGGAAAAGGCCATGATTTGAACGAACATCAAGCATTCTTGCAGGAGCATTCCTATTTCTTATTTCTTTGGTTGGAGAATCGTATGCATTGTAGCACCATGAACCATTAACAAACTGCGTGGAGGAAGGAGTAAGTGGGCATATGATTCTTGCAACCACTGCTACCACATGATGAAATAAAGAAAGAACACTGCAGCACCCATCTTTTCTCGGCGGGACGTGCGAGGTTATAAGGACCAAGGTTCTGGGTTGAAGTTTAAACAGAGCGCTGTGAACTTTGGAGTTTGGTTAATGTATAAGGCAGAGTACTTCCTCCGTTTCAGGTACTTCCATGTTTATATTGTATTATTGTCTTAAGTCATACCTTGTGAACTTTGAGAAAGTCTATACAGAAGAGAAACATCATCAGCATCTAAAATACCAAATCAATACCATCGCACTCCGATTGGATGTAGAAATTTGGGCGTGGAATTTGTATCTGGCATTTGCATGCCCCGATGCCGCCATTTGGGTGATTGAGATATTCACGCCTAGAGTCAATTCAATGCCAAGGTCTTGAATGTGTACATACAAAGAAAGCTATAGATTCATTGAATATATTTTCACGTCCCATATGTTTGGAGATTTTTTACCGCACATTGTGCTATTGTATTTGTCATGTTATTGCAAATAATCATATTGTTTTCTATAAACTTGATCAAAGACTCAAGACACCTAATATGGGAAGTAAATTGAAACAAAGTTCATATATGATTAGAGTTAGCACCAGGGGGTACTTATTTTCAAGCTAGATTCTCTGCCTAGCTTAGCTTCTACTCGTATCATTGCAAGCACTATCCCACTATTTGCTACTTTGTGGGAGGTGCAGATTAGGAGGAATATGGTTCATCTTCTTCTGACAGGGTAGTGGATATGAATTTTATAAACTCGAAGGTGAATGGAAACGTGATAGATTTAACAAGAATACATATATACCTCACGAGCAGGCCAATGCCACAACACTAATTTGGGCATGGCGGATCCTCGGCTTTCTGGATTCTGCTTGTAGAGATTATGGTGGATCCATAACACAACCATCGTACTCCTTCCACATATTTAAACTGGTACATCTTGCAAAAAATAATAATCAAATTTCTGATTTAGTCATAACTTTATTATTGATAAATGTATTAGCTAAACTCACATAAGAAATGTTGAGGGACCATGAAAAAGGGTAATTTATTTGTTAGCAATAAAATTTCCCCATTTTGAGAGGCTTATGGTGACAATTTATATAGCTAATGTTTTCCCCATTGTATCATTTGAAGTTTATACTACATAGGTGGACTTGCTTGTTTCTTATTCGGCTTACACTTGATCACAAATGAGACACATATGTTGTAATTACTTTTATTTCAAAGACATGAAGCCAAGGGTTAAATCTTTTGAGAAAGCCAATGCTAGTATAATAACTTATTTGGAAACATGGAGAAAAAAATAAAAAATACATATGGCCGAAATGGGTGAGGGGGTGTCAAACCTGAACTAATCTATTCAGCTTGGTCTTGATGGCAATGGCTATCACATCAGCTACCTCGATCCGATTCATTTAAATATTAGAAGATGAATACCACTTCAAGTTTTCAAGTAAAGTAATATTTCAGGAGCAGAATAAAGATATTCTTGAAGGCGACAATTCTATCAAAACTACAACAAGGATATCAAGTGGTGGGCTAGCGAGAAAATTCAAAGATTGATGCATGCAAAATCAATGAAGGCAAAGGCCATGATACACACAAGGGTAAGGCATCCAAAGTTTACTTTTAAAGAGTTACTAGCTAAATATCAAAAGAAGAGTGACACAAAAAATGCTTATCTACTACGACGGCCCTCACACACCACTAAAGGGTGTAATGTGATATGGCCGTGGCTACCCCTAGTACTGATATTATTCGTGTTGATTTATTAGCTTCATCAAGGTTGAAAGTTGGGGATGACTTCGTGCCAAAATACGTATGTTTTGATAAGAAGAAGTTGAAAAATTAGTTGCCAATGATGTGATGAATCAGCTAACGCAGGGCACCGTTATATCTGTCGATCAGAAAATCAGACTTGAGCTGACCAGGGAAGCAAGCATGGAGGTCAGAGGATGTACTAGCATGAAGCAAACTGATGCATGCGTACGCGGGGAGATGGATCTCATTTTACTATACCAAATGTAGATCAGAAAACAATTAATTCTTTTGCATGGAAGGTGCTTCCCTCGAGTTGCAAAACAAAGAGATCACGTTGTTAAACTTAGGGTTTTGGGAAAATTGCACGACACCCGTAACGGGTGTGGCTATCTCATATATAAGGGGTATACAATAGTGTACAATACAATATACAAGATCTATACAGAGGCTATGTATAAACACAATCTAACACCCTCTCTCAATCTTAACTACACCCTGAAGTACAAAGTATGTTAAGATTGCGCCTGCAGCCTACAAACTGAGGTTGTGGTAGAGGCTTCGTGAAGATGTCAGCAAGTTGATCTTTGGAAGATATGAACTTGATGTGGAGTAGCTTCTGTGCAACACGTTCCCGCACAAAGTGATATTCAACTTCAATGTGTTTCGTTCGAGCATGAAACACTGGATTAGATGACAGATATGTAGCACCAATGTTGTCACACCAAAGGACAAGCGACTGAGCTTGAGGAACTCCCAACTCTCTCAATAAGGATTGTACCCATATGATCTCAGCCGTAGCATTTGCAACTGCTTTGTACTCAGTTTCAGTGCTACTCCTGAACATTGTAGCTTGTTTACGAGCAGTCCAGGCGATCAGATTAGGACCAAAGAAGATGGCATGTCCCCCAGTGGATAGCCTATCATCTGGATTACCAGCCCAGTCTGCATCTGAGAAGGCCGAAAGCACAACAGACGGTGCTGGCTGAAGTAGCAAACCATACGAGGCAGTAAAGCAAACATAGCTTAGAATGCGCTTCACCTCTGTTCAATGAGAAGTCCGACGAGCATGAAGAAACTGACATACACGATTGACTACATAGGAGATGTCAGGCCGGGTCATAGTCAGGTACTGCAGGCCACCAACAACACTTCGGTACTCAGTTTTATCATCGAAAGTGAGAGGATCTCCATCAAAAGCAGACAAACGATCAGTAGCAGACATAGGAGTCATGTCAAGTTTGCACTTCAGCATACCTGTCCGTCGCAACAAGTCCAGAGAGTACTTATGTTGTGTGAGTGTCAAGCTGGTGGAGGAACGGGAAACTTCCAGACCAAGGAAGTAATGCAATGGGCCTAAATCCTTCACCGCAAAGTCACCTCTCAAGGCAGAGATTAGCCGATCAGTAGCCGCATCGGAAGAGCTAATGAGGATAATGTCATCAACATAGACCAGTAGATACATCATTACCTCAGGCCGATGCAGAAGAAAGAGCGAGGTGTCAGTAGTGGATGGAACAAAACCAAGTGCCCGAAGAACGGAGCCAAGCCTGGCATGCCATGCATGAGGAGCCTGCTTCAACCCATCGAGTGCCTTGACTAGGCGGCACAGATGCTGAGGTCAACAAACCCCGGCGGCTAACGCATGCAAACCTCCTCATCGAGAACACCATGTAGGAAGGCATTCTGAACATCCAGCTGACCAAGAAACCAACCTCGGGTAACGACCAAGGACAACAGAAGCCGAATAGTTGTCGACTTGACAACCGGGCTGAACATATCCTCATAGTCAAGACCATACCGTTGTTTGAACCCTTTCGCCACAAACCGTGCCTTATAGCGCTCAATAGAACCATCAGCATGCTTATTTACTTTGAAGACCCACTTGGAATCAATGACATTGACACCAGAGACTGGAGGAACTAGCTGCCAAGTACCATTTGTCAACAACGCCTGATACTCTTGTTCCATGGCCTGTCGCCAGTGAGGAATCCCAAGGATAGCCTAGAAGTGGCGCGGTTCAGCAGAGGGATCTTCCTTGAGCTGAGCAACACATGCCGCCAGCCAGGCCACCGTCCCATCGGTGCGTTCCTTGGGACGAGTAATATCGAACCAGCTGCATGTATGAGGTCGATGAGCAGCAGCAGCCGGTGGTGCAGCAAGGGGTGACGGCACCAGCGATGAAGACTCGGTCGGCGAAGCAGCTGGTGACAGGGCAGCACTCCTGGCGAAGTCAAGACGGAGCCATGCGATGCGGCAGGTAACGAGGAGGGCGAAGTCAGCTCCAGCACATGTGTCGCTGGTGAAGCTGGCTTGGGCGCGGCCAAGTCTCTGGAGGCCGGCCCATGGGAGACCGTTATGGGCGAGGTTGGCACTGAGGAGCCCGGTCTAGTAGTGGCCAACACATGCGAGGGCGGGCGAGGTGTGCATGGCACATGCACTGGACCACCACTCACGTCAGGTGCAGCCAACGACTCCTGTTCCTCGAGCAACTCAAGCCGAGCTCCATGACCTGTTCCTGCAGCATGATTAGGCAACAACGCATGAGAGTATGTAATATCAACAAATTGAGCAGGCAGTGGAGAGGTGGAATGCGAGGGTCAGGCCGGAGGTGTGGGAGCTAATGAAGGAGATGAAAACGGGAAGACATTCCCATCAAACACAACATCACGCGAGATGTAGACACGATTAGACGGAATATGAAGGCACTTGTACCCTTTGTGAAGAGAGCTATACCCAAGAAAAACACAAAGTTTTGATCGAAACTCAAGCTTATGCTTATTATAAGGGCGAAGATGAGGCTAGCAAGCACAACCAAAAACTTTGAGAAAGGTATAATCTGGAGATTCATTAAGCAAAAGTTCAAGTGGTGTTTTCATCGCAAGGAGTCGTGTAGAAAGCCTATTTATAAGAAACCAGGCAGTGGAAAACGCATCACTCCAAAATCAGAAAGGTACTGACGCATGGGCAAGTAAAGTGAGACCAGTTTCCACAATATGACGATGCTTACGTTCAGCCGCACCATTCTGCTGATGTGTATGAGGACAAGACACACGGTGCGAAATCCCAACCTTATTAAAGAACGCATTGAGGTTGTGATACTCACACCCCAATCGGGCTGAACATGGATAATTTTATGCTTAAGAAGACGCTCAACATGAGCTTGGAATTGTAGGAACACGTATAACACATCAGATTTGCGCTTGATAAGATAAAGCCAAGTAAACCGACTATAAGCATCAATAAAACTGACATGATAATTATGACCACTCACAGAAGTTTGGGCATGCCCCCATACATCAGAAAACACAAGATCAAGTGGAGTTCTAACGACACGACTCGACTCTGAAAATGAAAGATGACGACTCTTGCCTTGCTAATAGGCATCATAGACTATGGTAGCATTTTTATTGGACACAACTGGAAGATCATGACGATAAAGAACACTATGAACTATGGGGATGGTAGGATGACCAAGCCATGCATGACAATGAGTAGGTGACACACAGAGAGCAGACAACATGTCAAGTGCATAGAGTCCATGGCGCAGGCGACCTCTAAGTAGAACGTCCCTCGTGTCCCGATCCTTGATAAAAAAAATACAAATGATGAAACCCAGTGAAGACATTATTTTCACGAGTAAGTTGAGAAACAAACAATAAGCTACGAGTAGCAGAGGGAACTCTAAGAACATTGCGAAGATGGAGGGATTTCTGTTTATGAGTTAGAAGCGAGGCCTGAACAACATGTGATATTTGCATGCCTGCTCTGTTGGCGGTGTGAACCTGATCATGCCCACGATATGGCTCATGGGTGGAGAGCTTACCCATCTTGCCCGTCAGATGATTAGTAGAGCCCATATCCGTTGCAATCCATAAGTAGCTCTCATTATAGATTCATAAGGTAATTTTATTTTCTTTCTAGGAAAGTGTTCCATGCCTTTCCTTAATGGGAATTGGAATCTAATATTTCCTTCCTTCATATCAATAATTTCACCAATCGTTCTAAGGAAAGGTCTACCAAGAATAATATGACATGGAGGATTGCAATCTATATCCAGAACAATGAAATATAGAGGCACGTAATTCCTATTTGCGAAATTAAGAACATCATTAATCCTTCCCATAGGTTTGTTTATAGTGGAATCCGCAAGATGCAAATTTAAGGAACAATCATCAAATTCACGAAAACCTAGCACATCACATAGAGTTTTTGGAATTGTGGAAACGCTAGCACCCAAATCACACAAAGCATGGCACTCATAATCTTTAATTTTAGTCTTAATAGTAGGTTCCCACTAATCATAAAGCTTTCTAGGTATAGAAACTTCCAACTCAAGTTTTTCTTCAAAAGATTTCATCATAGAATCAACAATATGTTTAGTTAAAGCTTTGTTTAGGTTATAAGCATGAGGAGAACTCAACATGGATTGCAACAAGGAAATACAATCAATCAAAGAGAAAATTTCATAATTAAAGTCCTTGAAATCCAAAAGAGTGGGTTCATTGCTATTTAAAGTTTTGACCTCTTCAATCCCACTTTTATCATTCTTAGCATCAAGATTTATAAAGTCCGAATCATTGGGACGCCTTTTAACTAAAGTTGACTCATCTCCAGTCCCATCTTTATCAAGATTTACATTAGAAAACAAAAATTCAATAGGACTCACATCAATCACTTTAAGATCTTCATCAATATTCAAAGATTGTGGCTTCATGGCCATTTTATTGACTAAGGTAGCTTGTTTGTCAGAAATTTGGCCCACTAAGTTTTCAAGGTGCGCAAATTAAGATTTCAAACCATAGAACTCTTGAGACATATCATCAAGTTCCTTATTCATGTATTCCCACATAGTCTTTTGTTCTTTAAGCTCATTCCTAAAGAACCTATTATGATCATATTGAAGCAACATGAAACTTTTAACGTAGTCCTCCATATCTTCCAACTTTCTAAGATAAGGATCAAAGCCTTTGGGTCGAGCCATAAAGATGACCAACCGATTTAGCACACAAGCAAGCGAAAGGCAAACAAAAAGACGAACGGAAGAAGGGCGAATAAAAAGGCAAATCTTTTTGGTATTTTCTGAAAATCATTTTAGAAGTGGGGGATAGGAAAATGAGAGGCAAATAGAAAATAAAGTAAATGCAAGAGATGAGTTTGTGATGGGTACTTGGTAGGCTTGATGTGTATCCTCCCCGGCAACAACGCCAGAAATCCTTCTTGCTACCTCTTGAGTTTGCGTTGGGTTTCCCTTGAAGAGGAAAGGGTGATGCAGCGAAGTAGATAAGTATTTCTCTCAGTTTTTGAGAACAAAGGTATCAATCCAGTAGGAGGAACAAGCAAGTTACCAATAGATGAACCTACACAAATAATCAAACTCTTGCACCCAACGCTATAAAGGGGTTGTCAATCCCTTCACGGTTATTTGCAAGGATTAGATCCGATAGAGATAGATGTAAACGAGAATGGAAAGTAAAAGGTAAATGAATTGCAGCAAAGTATTTTTGGTATTTTTGGTTTATAGATCTAAGAATATATTATGGAAAGTAGACCCGGGGGCCATAGGTTTCACTAGAGGCTTCTCTCATGATGGCAAGTATTACGGTGGGTGAACAAATTACTGTCGAGCAATTGATACAAAAATGAATAATTATGAAGATATCCAAGGCAATGATTATGCATATAGGCATCATGTCCGTGTCAAGTAGACCAAAACGATTCTGCATCTACTACTATTAATCCACACATCGACCGACTCTTGCCTGCATCTAGAGTATTAAGTTCATGAAGAACAGAGTAATGCATTAGGTAAGATAACATGATGTAGAGGGATAAACTCAAGCAATATGATGAAAACCCCATCTTTTTATCCTTGATGGCAACAATACAATACGTGCCTCGCTACCCCTACTATGTCACTGGCTGAGGACACCGCAAGATTGAACCCAAAACTAAGCACTTCTCCCATTGCAAGAATTACCAATCTAGTTGGCCAAACCAAACCAATAACTCGACGAGACTTGCAAAGATATGAAATCATGCATATAAGAATTTAGAAAAGACTCAAATAATATTCATAGATAATCTGAACATAAGCCCACAATTCATCGGATCTCGACAAACACACAACAAAAGGGTATTACATTAGATAGATCTCCATGAAGATCATGAAGAACATGGTATTGAAGAGCAAAGAGAGATAATAAGCCATCTAGCTACTAGCTATGGACCCAAAGGTCTGTGATGAACTACTCACGCATCATCGGAGGGGCAATGGAGTTGATGTAGATGTCCTCCGTGATCGAATCTCCCTCCGGCAGATTACCGAAAAAGGCTCCAAGATTGGATCTCTCGGGAACGGAGGCTTCCGGCGGCGGAAAAGTTTTTTTGTGGCTCCCTATGATATACAGGGAATATTTGTGAATTTATAGGCCGAGAAATAGGGTTAGGAGAGTTGTCGTGGGCCCACAAGCCTGGGGGCACGACCTACCCCCTATGCGCGCCCCTGTGGCTTGTGGCCACACGGCGGCTCTCCCGATTTCATCTCCAAGTGTTCTGGGTTGCTTCTGGTCCAAGAAAAATTATTTCGAAGATTTTATTCCGTTTGGAATCCATTTAATATTCCTTATCTGCAATTCTCAAAAACAAGGAAAAAACATAAACTGGCACTAGGCTCTAGATTAATAAGTTAGTCCCAAAAATAATATAAAATAGCATATTAATGCATATAAAACATCCAAAACAGATAATATAATAGCATGGAACAATCAAAAATTATAGATACGTTGGAGACGTATCAAGTCTGCGATACTGCCTTGCCACCGACGAGTGGCTTGAAGGGCTTCCCTTTGCCGCGAGTGGCAGCATTTGCAGAAGCAAAACTCGGTTGGATCGGCGGGACTTGACACACTGCTCGGTGGCGAGGAAACGTTAGTAGAGCTCACGAGGTTGGAGCAGAGTGTCACGACAGTTGATGTTCTCGGCGAGGTTATAATAGTCGTCGTCTAGTCCGCTCATGACGAAGGTGGTGAAGTCCTCAGGATAGAGAGGTTGGCCAATGGAGGCCATGGTGTTTGCGAGGCGCATCTTCTTGTTGAAGTGGTCGGTGATGCTTAGGTCAAGGAGCTTGGTCTCCCCCTACTTTGTGCAAAGAGCATGAGCACGCGCCTGTTACTGAGACGCAAAGCTGGTGTGTAGGGCAGACCACGCTTCCCGAGACGTGGCAGCGAAGAGGACCAATGAAGACACCCCCTCGGTGAGCGACAACTGGATCACAGAGAGAATGGCCAGATCTTGAGCCACCCACGCATGATACGCCGGGTGGTGCGGTGGAGGGCACGACAGAGTACCATCAACGTAACCGTCCAGGTAGCGACTGTGGAGAAGCGGGAGCACCTGCGCATGCCACGATAGATAATTATCCGTCGTGAGTTTCATCGGGATGATATGCGCGAAGTAAAACGGTGCAGGAGCCGCATCATGATCAGCAGCAGGAGGTGACGTGTAGTAACCCGGGAGCGAGAAGCCACCGGATGCCCCATGACTCAGCTCCGTGGAGGGAGCTACAGCCGGCATCGTAGAAGTTCCATAGTAGGACACGGTCGACGGGGGCGGGTAATACCCTCCATAGGCCGGTGGTGCAGATGCTCCATAAGGCACTGCCGGCACGCTGTAAGGAGCCACGATCACAGCCGCGTAGGGTAACGACGACGATGGGGCGTTGTAGGCGGCCATGGGAGAAGCCGCGTAGGGTGCCACATGCGATGGATGGAATGGTGAAGTACCCATCCAGGGGCCGGAAGGATCGGCGTACGGAGGGTGGGCACCCGCCCCAGACGGGGGATGTGCGGACGTAACTGGCGGCGACCGATCCAAAGAAGTGCCGACCATCGACGACGGGCCGGTGTAGACCGAGGGCAGCGGGTGCAAGGAGAGGAACAACGAGGCAGGGGTCGTGGCGGAGACCGACACGGCGGCGGCGGCAGGGGCCGGCGAGGTGGCCGCAGCAGCGGAAGACATAGGACCGATATGGGTTGATACCATGTTAAACTTAGGGTTTTGGGAAAACTGCATGACACTCATGACGGGTGTGGCTATCTCATATATATAAAGGGGTACACAATAGTGCATAATACAATATACAAGATCTATACAGAGGCTACGTATAAATATAGTCTAACACACGTGTTCTTGGTAATTACACGTGCACGGCAAGGCTATGTATGTTGTTTTTATTTCTACCATGCCAACAAGAGTACATGGCGTATACCAGTAGAAGGCTCAACGTGTGGAGCTGTTTGTCCTTGCAGGAAGTACGATGGGGCACTCGGGTGTGATTGGGGGAGTAGATGGCGACATCCGTGTTGGAAATATGCCCTAGAGGCAATAATAAATTAGTTATTATCATATTTCCTTGTTCATGATAAGCGTTTATTATCCATGCTATAATTGTATTGATCGGAGACTTAAATGCATGTGTGGATACATAGACAAAACCATGTCCCTAGTATGCCTCTAATGGACTAGCTCGTTGATCAAAGGATGGTTAAGGTTTCCTAGCCATGGACATGAGATGTCATTTGATAACGGGATCACATCATTAGGAGAATGATGTGATGGATAAGACCCAAACTACAAACATAGCATATGATCGTGTCAGTTTATTGCTACTGTTTTCTGCATGTCAAGTATATGTTCCTATGACCATGAGATCATGCAACTCACGGATATCGGAGGAGTGCCTTGTGTGTATCAAACGTCGCAACGTAACTGGGTGACTATAAAGGTTCTCTACAGGTATCTCCGATGGTGTCTGTTGAGTTGGCATGGATCGAGACTGGGATTTGTTACTCCGTGTGACGGAGAGGTATCTCAGGGCCCACTCGGTAATACAACATCACAACAAGCCTTGCAAGAAATGTGGCTAAGTGTTAGTCACGGGATCTTGTATAACGGAACGAGTAAAGAGACTTGCCGGTAACGAGGTTGAACTAGGTATGGAGATACCGACGATCGAATCTCGGGAAAGTAACATACCGAAGAACAAAGGGAACGTTATACGGGATTAACTGAATCCTTGACATAGAGGTTCGACCGATAAAGATCTTCGTAGAATATGTAGGAACCAATGTGGACGTCCAGGTCCCGCCATTGGTTATTGACCGTAGAGGTGTCTCGGTCATGTCTACATAGTTCTTGAACCCGCAGGGTCTGCACACTTAAGGTTCGGTGACGTTTCGGTAGTGTAGAGTTATGTATGGTGGTGACTGAAGTTTGTTCGGAGTCCCGGATGAGATCCTAACGTCACGAGGAGCTCCGGAATGGTCCGGAGGTAATGATTCATATATAGGAAGTCCCAGTTTGGTTTTCCGGAAAAGTTTCGGGCTCATCGATAGTGTACCGGGAGTGCCGGTAGTGTACCGGGAGGCCTCCGGGAGGGGTATTTCGACCCCAAGAGGTCCATGGGCTGTGTGAGAATAATAACCAGCCCTTAGTGGGCTGGGAAAACAGCCACAAAGGCCCATGACGCAGGAGAGAAAGTCCTAAAGCAAAAAGTGGAAAATCAGCCAATAGGAGGCAATCCTACTCCAACTAGGATTGGAGGTGAAGTAGGATTGCTTCCCACCTCCTATTTTGGCCGACCCAAAGGCCTTGGCTGCCTCTCCTCTCCTCTACTCCTATATATACTAGTGGATTGGGTGGTTTTTGGACAGAATTTCAGGCCACGTACCCGTTCCACCGGTGCATAGTTTCTCCTCTAGACCGGTTTTCTGCAGCGCTTAGGCGAAGCCCTGCCGGAATTGCTCCACCACCATCACCGGAGCGCCGTCACGCTGCCGGTGAACTCTCTCTCCTATCCACCTCCTCTCGCTGGATTGAGACGGTGGAGATCGTCATCAAGCTGCACGTGTGCTGAACGCGGATGTGCCGTCCGTTCGGCGCTAGATCGGAAGGACCGTGATCGAGATCGCGAGACGGTTCGTGATGTGATCACGGAACGGATCATGAAGAGTTCGCGGGACAGATCGTGATCAAGATCGTGAGATGGATCGTGATGAGTTCGCGGGACGGATCATGATGTGTTCGCGGGACGGTTCGTGATTGGATCGCGGGACGCTCGGCGATTTGGATCGCGAAGAAGTTCGACTACACCAACCGCGTTTCTTAACGCTTCCCGCTTAGCGATCTACAAGGGTACGTAGATCCACTCTCCCTCTTGTAGATCCTCATCACCATGGATAGGTTTGCATGTGTGTAGGAAAATTTTTTGTTTCCCGTGCGGCGTTCCCCAACAGTGTCATCATGAGCTAGGTTGATGGTTCGATGAGATGTCGAGTAGAACACAAAAGGTTTGTGGGCGTTGATGCTTAGATTGCTTCCTCCCTTGGTTGTATTTTGGTTCAGCGGGATTGTGAGATGAAGCGGCCCAGACCAATATTACTCGTACGCTTACGAGAGACTGGTTCCCTCGACGCAACTTGTTGCCTAGATGCCTTGCGGGTGACAGTTTCTCTCACTTTAGTTGGATCGGATAAGACAAAGGCGGTCCTTGAGAAGGTTGAAAAGCAACTAGTGTATCACCGTTGTGGTTTTTTGCGTAGGTGAGAATTGTTCTTGCTAGATACCCGTAGCAGCCACGTAAAACATGCAACAACAATTAGAGGACGTCTAACTTGTTTTTGCAGGGTATGTTGTGATATGATATGGCCAATTACATGATGTGATATATGTGATGTATGAGATGATCATGTGATGTATAGATTATCACGACTTGCATGTCGATGAATACGGCAACCGGCAGGAGCCATAGGGTTGTCTTTAATTATTGTATGACCTGCGTGTCAATCATTAAGCGCTATGTAATGCTTTACTTTATCGCTAGACGGTAGCAATAGTAGTAGAAGCATGCAGGGCGTGACAACCCCGATGGCGACACGTTGATGGAGATCAAGATGATGGAGATCATGGTGTCATGCCGGTGACGATGGAGATCATGCCGGTGCTTTCTAGATGGAGATCAAAAGCACAAGTTCATGGCCATATCATGTCACTTATGATTTGCATGTGATGTTAATCCTTTTTATGCACCTTGTTTTGCTTAGGTCGACGGTAGCATTATAAGGTGATACCTCACTTGAATTTCAAGATGAACTGTGTTCTCCCCGAGTGTGCATCGTTGCGAAAGTTCGTCGTGTTCAGACACCACGTGATGATCGGGTGTGATAGACTCTACGTTCACATACAACGGGTGCAAGCCAGATTTGCACGCGCAGAACACTTGGGTTAAACTTGACGAGCCTAGCATGTACAGACATGGCCTCGGAACACAAGAGACCAAAAGGTCGAACATGAGTCATATAGTAGATATGATCAACATAATGATGTTCACCATTGCAGCCACCTCAACTCACGTGATGATCGAACTTGAGTTGGTGAATGTAGATCATGTATC
Source organism: Hordeum marinum (assembly GCA_022496015.1). Lineage (NCBI taxonomy): Eukaryota > Viridiplantae > Streptophyta > Magnoliopsida > Poales > Poaceae > Hordeum > Hordeum marinum. The sequence continues at coordinate 45,761,880 of CM039675.1, read as the reverse complement.
ACTCGAATGATCGGAGGGATGTCAATTTGAGTGGGAGTTCTTAGGTAATATGATTAATTGAACTCATTATCATGAACATAGTCAAAGTGTCTTTGCAAATTATGTTGTAGATTACTAGCTCACGCTGTAGCTCCCTTATAGTTTTATATGTTCCTAGAGAAATAGTATTGAAAGATGATGGTAGCAATATTGCGGACTGGGTCTGTGATCTGAGGATTATCCTCTTTGCTGCACAGAAGGCTTATGTCCTTAATGCACCGCTCGGTGCGCCCCCCCCTCTAGCGTCGTCTGTAGATGTTGTGAATATCTGACAGGCACGTTTCGATGACTACTTGATAGTTTAGTGCGTCATGCATTACAGCTTAGAATTGAGGCTCCGAAATGTTTTGAACGTCATGGAACATATGAGATGTTCTAGGAGCTGAGATTGTGATCTCAGGCTCATGCCCGTGTTGCGAGATATGAGATCTCCAACAAGATTCTTTGCCTGTAAGATGAAGGAGAATAGCTCAATCGTTGAGCATGTATTCAAATTGTCTGGGTACTACAATCGTTTGAATCAAGTGGGAGTTGATCTTCCAGATAAGATAGTGATTGATATAGTTCTCCAAGTCACTGTCACTAAGCTACTAGAACTTGGTGATGAACTATAAGTTGCCAGGGATAGAAATAATGATTCCTGAGCTGTTCGCGATGTTTGACACCGCGGAGGTAGAAATCAAGAAGGAGCGTCAAGTGTTGATGGTTAATCAAACCACTAGTTTTGAGAAGGGCAAGAGCAAGGAGGGAAACTTCATGGATAGCAAGTCAGTTGCTGCTCCAGTGAAGCAACCCAAAGTTGAACTCAAACCCGAGACTCAGTGCTTCTGTTATGAGGTGAGCGGTCGCTAAAGCGGAACAACCCTAGATACTTGGTAGATAAGAAGGCTGGCAACATTGATAGAAGTATATTTGATATACGAGTTATTAATGTGTACCTTGCTAGTACTCTTAGTAGCACCGGGGTATTGGATACCGGTTCGGTTGCTAAATGTTAGTAACTCAAAATATAAGCTACGGAATAAACGGAGAACTAGCTAAGGGTGAGGTGACGATATGTGTTGGAAGTGTTTCCAAGGTTGATGTGATCAACATTGCACGCTCTCTCTACCTTCAGGATTAGTGACGAACCTAAATAAATGTTATTTGGTGTTTTGCGTTGAGCATGAACATGATTAGATCATGTTTATTGCAATAAGGTTATTCATTTAAGTTAGAGAATAATGGTTATTCTGTTTACATGAATAATACCTTCAATGGTCATGCACCCAGTGAGAATGGTTTGTTGAAATCTTGATCGTAGTAGTACACATGTTCATAACATTGATGTCAAAAGATACAAAGTTAATAATGATAGTACCACATACTTGTGGCACTGCCGCTAAATGTCATATTAGTATAAAGCGCATGAAGAAACTCCATGCTGATGGATATTTGGACTCATTCGATTTCGAATCGGTTGAGACGTGCGAACCGTGCCTCTTGGGCAAGATGACTAAAGGACCCCGTTGGATGGAGCGGGCAAGTGATTCATTGGAAATGATACATGTTGATGTATACAATCTGGTGAGTCTTGTAGCGTGCAGTGGATATCGTTATTTTCTTACCTTCACTGATGATTTGAGTAGATATAGTGTATATTTACTTAATGAAACACAAGTCTGAGTCGTTTGAAAGGTTCAAGCAAATTCAGAGTGAAGTTTAAAGATCATCGTGACAAGAAGATAAAAGTGACCGCGATATGATCGTGGAGGTGAATATCTGAGTCACGAGTTTGGCATACAACTTAAGACAATGTGAAATTTGTTTCACAACTAACGCCACCTGGAACACCATAGTGTGATGGTGTGTCCGAACATCATAGTCATGCCCTATTGATATAGTGCATACTGTGATGTCTCTTATCGTTTTACTACTATAATTTTTGGGGTTATGCATTAGAGAGAACTACATTCACTTTAAATAGGGCATCATCTAAATCCGTTGAGATGACACCATGTGAATTATGGTTTGATAGAAACCTAAGCTGTCATTTCTTAATATTTGGGGCTATGACACTTGTGTGGAAAATGTTTTCACCTAATGAGGTCGAACCCAAGGCGGACAATTGCATCTTCATAGAATACCCTAAGATCAGTTGGGTGAACCTTCAATCTCAGATCCTAGTGCAAAGTGTTTGTTGCTTAAACGGATCCTTTCTCGAGGAAATGTTTCTCGCAAAAGAATTGAGTGGGAGGAAGATAGAACTTTATGAGGTTGTTAAACCTTTGTTCAACCAGAGAGTAGCGCAGCGCAGAAAGATGTTTCTGTGAAGCCTACGTTAGTTGAAGAGGAAGTTAATGATGATGATCATGAAGCTTCAGGATCAAGTTACTATCGAACTTCGTAGGTCGACAAGGATGTGTACTGCTCCTAAGTGGTATGACAACTCTGTCTTGGAGATCATGTTGTTGGACAACGATGAACCTACGAGCTATGGAGAAGCGTTGATGGGCCCGGATTCCGACAAATGGTTGGAGCCATGAAATCCGAGATAGGATCCATGTATGAAAACCAAGTGTAGACTTTGGTAGACTTACTCGTTGGACGGCAGGTCGTTGAGTACAAATGGATCTTTAAAATGAAGACAAACACTGATGGTGAATGTCACTATTTGTAAAGCTCGACTTGTTGCAAAGATGTTTGTGACAAGTTCAAGGAGTTGACTACGATGAGACTTTCTCACTCGTAGTGGTGCTAAAGTCTGTTGGAATTATGTTAGCAGTTGCTGTGTTTTCAATTATGAAATCTGGCAGATGGATGTCAAAACATCGTTTCCTTAACGGTTTACTTGAGGAAAGGTTGTATGTGATACAACCAGAAGGTTTTGTCAAGCCTAAGGATGCTAAAAGGTGTGCAAGCTTCGGTGATCCTTCCATGGACCGAAGCAAGAATCTCGGAGTTGGAATATACGTTTTGATGAGGTGATCAAAGTTTTGATGTTTATACAAAGTTTACGAGAAACTTGTATTTGCAATAAAGTGAGTGGGAGCACTATAGAATTTCTGATAAGTATATGTGGATGACATATTGTTGATCAGAAATAATGTAGAGTTTTTGGAAAGCATAAAACGGTCATTTGGAAAGTGATTTTCAAAGGAAGACCTGGATGAAGCTACCTAATTGTTGAGCATCAAAATCTATGGAGATAGATCAAGATGCTCGATGAGACTTTCAATGAGTGCATACCTTGACAAGATTTTGAAAGAGTTCAAAATGGATCAGTCAGAGAAAGAGTTCTCGCCTGATTTGTAAGGTGTGAAAGTTGAGTGAGACTCAAAGCTCGACAATGGCAGAAGAAAGAGAAAGGACGAACGTCGTCCCCTATGCCTTAGCCATAGGCTCTATATTATGCCATGCTGTGTACCGCACCTGTGTGTGCCTTGCCATGAGTCCGTCAGGGGGTACAAGAGTGAACCAGGAGTGGATCACTGGACAGCGGTCAAGATTATCCTCAGTAACTAAGAGACTGAGGAGATGTTTCTCGATTATGGAGGTGATAAAGAGTTCGTCGTAAGGAGTTACGTCGATACAAGCTTTAACACTAATCCGGATGACTCGTAGTAGCAATCTGGATACGTATAGTGGAGCAGCCATTTGGAAATAGTACCAAGTGGAGTGTGGTAGCAGTGTTTACGGTTTGACATGGAGATTTGCAAAGTACACACGAATCTGAATATCGCAGACCCGTTGACTATAAGACCTCTCTCACATGCAAAGCATGATTGAGCCCCAGAACTCATTGGGTGTTAGATTCATAACAATGCAAATCACATGGTGATGTGAACTAGATTATTGACTCTAGTGCAAGTGGGAGACTGTTGGACATATGCCCTAGAGGCAATAATAAATTAGTTATTATCATATTTCCTTGTTCATGATAATCGTTTATTATCCATGCTATAATTGTATTGATCGGAGACTTAAATGCATGTGTGGATACATAGACAAAACCATGTCCCTAGTATGCCTCTAATGGACTAGCTCGTTGATCAAAGGATAGTTAAGGTTTCCTAGCCATGGACATGAGATGTCATTTGATAATGGGATCACATCATTAGGAGAATGATGTGATGGATAAGACCCAAACTACAAACATAGCATATGATCGTGTCAGTTTATTGCTACTGTTTTCTGCATGTCAAGTATATGTTCCTATGACCATGAGATCATGCAACTCACGGATATCGGAGGAGTGCCTTGTGTGTATCAAACGTTGCAACGTAACTGGGTGACTATAAAGGTGCTCTACAGGTATCTCCGATGGTGTCTGTTGAGTTGGCATGGATCGAGACTGGGATTTGTTACTCCGTGTGACGGAGAGGTATCTCAGGGCCCACTCGGTAATACAACATCACAACAAGCCTTGCAAGCAATGTGGCTAAGTGTTATTCATGGGATCTTGTATTACGGAACGAGTAAAGAGACTTGCCGGTAACGAGGTTGAACTAGGTATGGAGATACCGACGATCGAATCTCGGGAAAGTAACATACCGAAGAACAAAGGGAACGTTATACGGGATTAACTGAATCCTTGACATAGAGGTTCGACCGATAAAGATCTTCGTAGAATATGTAGGAACCAATGTGGACGTCCAGGTCCCGCCATTGGTTATTGACCGTAGAGGTGTCTCGGTCATGTCTACATAGTTCTTGAACCCGCAGGGTCTGCACACTTAAGGTTCGGTGACGTTTCGGTAGTGTAGAGTTATGTATGGTGGTGACTGAAGTTTGTTCGGAGTCCCGGATGAGATCCCGAACGTCACGAGGAGCTCCGGAATGGTCCGGAGGTAATGATTCATATATAGGAAGTCCTAGTTTGGTTTTCGGAAAAGTTTCGGGCTCATCGGTAGTGTACCGGGAGTGCTGGTAGTGTACCGGGAGGCCTCCGGGAGGGGTATTTCGAACCCAAGAGGTCCATGGGCTGTAGTAGAATAATAACCAGCCCTTAGTGGGCTGGGAAAACAGCCACAAAGGCCCATGGCGCAGGAGAGAAAGTCCTAAAGCAAAAAGTGGAAATTCAGCAAATAGGAGGCAATCCTACTCCAACTAGGATTGGAGGTGAAGTAGGATTGCTTCCCACCTCCTATTTCGGACGACCCAAAGGCCTTGGCTGCCTCTCCTCTCCTCTACTCCTATATATACTAGTGGATTGGGTGGTTTTTGGACAGAATTTCAGGCCACGTGCTACCCGTTCCACCGGTGCATAGTTTCTCCTCTAGACCGGTTTTCTGCAGCGCTTAGGCGAAGCCCTGCCAGAATTGCTCCACCACCATCACCGGAGCGCCATCACGCTGCCGGTGAACTCTCTCTCCTCTCCACCTCCTCTTGCTGGATCAAGACGGTGGAGATCGTCATCAAGCTGCACGTGTGCTGAACGCGGATGTGCCGTCCGTTCGGTGCTAGATCGGAAGGACCGTGATCGAGATCGCGAGACGGTTCGTGATGTGATCACGGAACGGATCGTGAAGAGTTCGCGGGACAGATCGTGATCAAGATCGTGAGACGGATCGTGATGAGTTCGCGGGACGGATCATGATGTGTTCGCGGGACGGTTCGTGATTGGATCGCGGGATGCTCGGCGATTTGGATCGCGAAGAAGTTCGACTACACCAACCGCGTTTCTTAACACTTCCCGCTTAGCGATCTACAAGGGTACGTAGATCCACTCTCCCTCTCATAGATGCTCATCACCATGGATAGGTTTGCATGTGTGTAGGAAATTTTTTGTTTCCCATGCGGCGTTCCCCAACAATCAGCTCCTGTCGGTGATGCCTAGAAGGATATGGGAGGAGGAACTTGAAGAGGCGCTGGGAAAATTGGACATATCTAAGGAAGAAGCAATGCTCTTCGTGATTGATGATCACGTCAAGGATTGTCCGATGAAGTGCTTGTTGGCTGGTAAGGTCATGTACCAAAATCAATACCACATCCAAACCATCACCAACGCACTACGTTTGGTGTGGGGGAACCCGCGAGGACTACAATTCCGATCGGTGGGTGCCAACATGTTTGTGGCGGAATTTTGAGAACCAGAGAGACAGGGATAGAGTTTGGGCAGGATCACCGTGGCACTTGAACAAGAACGCAATAATCTTAGCAGAGTTTGAAGATTGTATGAGACCAGATGAGGTGAAATTTAATCGGCTCAAGGTGTGGGCTAGGGTTATGAACCTCCCCTACAACTTGAGGGATGATGCATGGGCTGTTCCGATTGCCAAACAAATTGATAATCAGGTAAGGACAACTAGCTTTGATCATGTTGGAGGATATCTCTGGGACAGGGTTACTATAGATGTGGACAAGCCTCTACGGAGGTGGATTTTGATTGACGCAGCCAGGAGGAAGACGGTGGATCTATATGACATCCAATACGAGTAAATTCCATACTTTTGCTTCTCGTGTGGGTGTCTAGGGCACTCGGAGCTATTGTAGGATCGAAAGTTATGCTAGAGGGGGGGGTGGTGATTAGACTACTTGACCAAATAAAAATCAACCTTTTCCCAATTTTAATTCTTGGCATATTTTAGCATTCATAGTATGTCAAGTACACCCTACACATGCATGTCTAAGAGTATAGCAGCAGAAAGTAAAGACAAGCATGTAAGTAAAGGAAGGGTAGGAAGATCAAACGCAATTGGTGACACAATGATTTTTCCCATGGTTCTGATAGGTGGTGCTATCGTACATTCACATTTATGGAGTCTTCAACCCACAGAGGGTAACGGTCGCGAGAGTCCATGGAGGGCTCTACCCACGGAGGGTTCCCTGAAGAAGCAACCTTGACTATACCATGATGGCCTACATCCATGGAGGACTAGCCTAACTCGGGGTAGATGTTCACTAAGTAGACTATCTCGTTGCCCTTACAAACTTCTTGGTTCACTCCACAACACGAAGTAGGAGGCTCCCAAGCGACACGTAACCAATCTAGGAGGCACCACCCTCCAAAAGGTAATATGCTCGATTGTGTTGATGAAATCCTTGCTCTTGTGCTTCAAGATGATAGACTCCTCAACACACAATCACTCTCTCATAGATTTGGCTTGGTGGAAGAGATTGATTGGGTGGAAAGCAACTTGGGGATGCTAGAGATAAAGATTCATATTGTAGGAGTGGAAGGACATCATCTCAACACATGAGTAGGTGGCTCTCTCTTAGAAAATCGGTAGGTATGAGTGGGGAACTGTTCTGAGTGCTTCTCTTGCGAGTGAGTGGTGGTGGAGTGGTATATATAGGCATCTCCGAAAATCCAACCATTACACCTAATAAGTCAGACTCGGTGACACCGTTGTGTTAATCTCGGTGGTACCGAGTTGCCTCAAAGGTAGCAACTTTTGAATCTCGGTGAGACCAATACATAAATCTTGGTTGCACTGATAAGGTGACCAACGGTCAGATTGCCAAACTCAGTGACGCCGATACACAAAACTCGGTGGGGCCAATTTTTTCAACTTGCATAACAAGAAGTTGGCAACCCAAACTAGGTGGCACCGAAGCAGAATCGGTTGCACCGAAAAGCTAAGCTTTGGCTGGGTCTATCTTAGGTTTGGAATCGGTGGCACCGAGTGGGAGTTGTTGGTTGCACTGATTTTAAGTACTTGGCTTTGGACAAACTTTTGTGGAAGAGCTTGTGGGTGTATGCGGTGACTATCACTTGTGCATGTATGAGCATTTTGTTCACCAACAAAACCTTACCCCCTTTTAATAGTATTGGCTTTTCTATGGACTCAGTGATTTCTCACAAAAGGTAAAATGTAGAATCCTTTGCTTGAAGCTTTGCCAAACTATTTCCTTGCATCTTGGGGTATTCCACAATCCTATTGCCAACCCATCATTGAACTTTTCCTGAAATATACTTAGTGGAAGCATTAGTTCAATGACATATATGTTGTTATTAATTACCAAAACCACCAAGGGAGCAAATGTGCTTACATCTATATTGCCCAACTCCAGGGATGCGGGATGCCAAGGGGGATCTACCCTTTGGGTCGTCTCTGCGGGCGCCTGAGGAGTACAGGAAGCTGGCGTCTAGCGTAAATTCATCGCAGAGCCAGTGTTCGGAATCCAGCAACAAGCAGGGGTCAAAGAACTCTAGCTCAAAGAAGGATGCTATAGAGGAAGCTTCTTCACCAGTCAATAACAACATCAGGGGATCTGAGAACAAATGAAAGGACGCTCCAATTCAAGTCTATAAGCCAAAAAACATGCTCATGATCACTGATTCACCGCATGATGAGCAACAACTAGGTCTAGAGGGGACTAGGGAGGATGATATTGAGCTTGAGCGAAATACTAAGAATAAGAAACCTACACCTGACAATTCGGCAGAGACCGCATCGCTGTCCTGATAGTCGTAATGAGTTGTATCAGTTGGAACTGCCGGGGGCTTGGGAACCCTGAGGCAGTTCGAGAGCTTTGCAACATTGTTAAGCTAGAAGGTCCCTCTCTCGTCTTTGTTGTGGAGACGAAGATAAGAGGTAAAATAGTGGAGGATCTACAACATACTCTAGGCTTTCGAGGATGTTTTGAAGTAGACAGCGTCGGGTTAAGTGGTGGAGTTGGCCTTTTTTGGTCTAAAGATGTTAAAGTTGAATTACAGAATTATAGCACCTCTCACATAGATTTCTTAATGCAGAATAAAGATATGAACTCACCGGTTTGGAGGTTCACCGGTTTTTATAGAGCGCCCAGAGCAATAGATAGACACAATAGCTGGCACTCCATGCGTACGTTGCATGTTCTGCCGCATCAGGCATGGCTTTGTATGTTAGACTTCAATGAAACGCTCTATGCTTTTGAGCACTTCGGTAGATCGCCATGACCTGAATCACAAATGAGAGTGTTTTGAGAAGTTATCGATGAGATTGCCTTCCAGGATTTAGGTTGGTCCGACGCAACTTATACATGGGACAACCAACAATTGGGAGAGGCTAATGTTAAAGCAAGGCTCGATAGGGCGTTTGCTAATGAGGAATTTCGGCAAAGCTTCCAACACATCAGAGTGCGACACCTAAGTTTGATCAAGTCTGATCACTGCTTTGTGGTTGCTGAAATGCATTCTTCTCAATCCTTTCGGTCTAGGCCAGCCAAAGAGTTCAGGTATGAGAATGTTTGGCAAACGCATGTTAACTATGATCGCATGGTGGCCAATATGTGGAGAAGCCAAACAAGATCCCTGGTCTGCAAGGCGTCGCTGATTCCTTGAAACATCTTCAAGGGGTCCTAGAATCGTGGGGTGTCAAGGAGTTTGGGGGTTTAACTCGAAAAGTCCCACAGTTGCAGAAAAGATTGGATAAACTCAGGCTGTGGTTGACCGGATGTGGCCCCAATGACGAGGAAAGGAGTACGGCTCAGAAGCTGCATGGAGCGTTACATCAAGAAGAAATCTGGATCCGTCAGCGTTCACGGGTTCCTTGGCTTCAAGATGGTGATCGTAATACATGATATTTTCATGCTCAGGGGGTTCAAAGGAAACGAGTTAACAAAATCCAGGGCCTAAGGAGAAATGATGGTTCTGTTTGTATGAATGAATGTGAAGATAAGTTAGAAGTGCAGTCTTTCTACCAAAATTTGTATGCGTCCCAAGGATTGGTTGATCCTACTGGACTTCTCCAATTCGTTCCTGTCAAAATCACCAAGGAGATGAAAAGGGAACTTGCAAAACCTTTTTCACCAGCAGAGGTACGGAAAGCTTTATTTTAGATGGCCCCTTCTAAGGCTTCTAGAGTTGATGGATACACGGCTGGGTTTTTCCAACGACACTGGGCGCTTGTTGGCAATGATGTGACCCAGGGTATTCTTGATTTTTTGAATGGAGGCGAATTACCGGTGGGGCTCCATGATACTTCCATCACACTTATCCCCAAGGTATGGCATCCTCAGTCAATTACACAATATTGTCCAATTGCTCTCTGCCCGGTGCTATACAAAATTACAGCAAAGGCGGTGGCAAACCGTATGAGAGATGATTTAGATGAGGTAATTAGTGAAGAGCAAAGTTCATTTGTATCAGGACGTTTTGTTACTGATAATGTTCTGTAGCTAATGATATTTTTCATACTATGAGGCGTCGAAAGAAAGGGAAATTTTTTCTCCTGCACTGTCAAACTTGATATGATGAAGGCCTACGACCGAGTCAAGTGGAATTATCTTGATGCCATACTACTGAAGTTGGGCTATTGCATGAGCTTTGTCAGAATAATTATGAAATGTGTCACTTCAGTCAGTTTTTTAGTTAGAGTATATGTAGAACTCTTACCTTACTTTACTCCCTCCAAAGGGCTTCGGCAAGGTGATCTAGTTTCTCGATATCTGTTCCTTCTTTGTGCAGAAGGCTTCTCCTCATTACTCAAATTTTATAATGTGGGTTACATTTATAGAGGGATCAAAAGTAAGCTACAGATCTCCATGGGTTAGCCATCTTTTGTTTGATGATGATAGGTTTAATATTTATCACTGCAAATGAAGATAGTGCGATGCGCCTTAACACAATTCTTCAAATTTATGGGGCTTCCTCGGGACAATGTGTTAATCGTGATAAGAGTGCTATTTTTTTCAGTACAAACACACGCAATGCTTTGAAACATATCCTAAAAGGGATTCTGGATATACAAGTGGAGGCGTTCAATGAGAGATATCTGGGTCTTCCCACTGCGGTGGGGCGGATCACTAGTGACACTTTTGAATATATCAATGAGAAGGCTAGAGGAAAGATCCAAGGGTGGTCAGAAAATCTCCTTGCTTGCAAGGGTAGAGAAACCTTGTTGAAATCTGTTGTGCAAGCAATCCCGACCTATCCGATGGGTACATTCTTATTCACCAAGAATTTATGTAAGAGTTTGACTTCTCCCGTGGCAAAATACTTTTTGGAGTAGCTCTCTTGACAAGAAATCAATGCACTGGGTATCCTGGCAAGATCTTGCGACACCAAAAAGCAAGGGAGGCCTGGGATTCCGAGATTTGCATCAGTTTAACCTTGCACTACGTGACAAACATGGGTGGCGATTCATGACAAAACCGGATTCCTTATGTGCAAGAGTGTTGAAAGGTAGGTACTTCCCTAACACTGATTTCATGCAAGCAACATGTCCCCAATCAGCCTCGGCCACTTGGCATGCAATCATTGCAGGGAGGGAGGCACTTGATGTTGGCCTAATCAAACAAGTTGGTGATGGAACTTCTATCTCAGTTTGGGATGACAAATGGATACCAAGAACGATCTCCATGAAACCGTTGGTGAAACCAGCCAATACCAATGTGGACAAAGTTGCAGATTTGATTGATCTAGAGATTGGTAGATGGAAGGAAGAATTGGTTTATGACACGTTCATTGCAAGTGATGCAGAGGCAATCCTTAATATGTCTCTAAGCATGAATGGTGGTGAGGACTTCCTGGCTTGGGCATTTGAGCGATCAGGCATCTACACTGTTAAATCGGCGTACCGTATTCTTATGACTCAGAAAGAGAGTGCAACTCTCGAGGAAGGAATGGCTATTGAAACCTCAAATGATGAAAAACAGATGTGGGGTTCTTTGTGGAAGCTCAATTTTGTTCCTAAAGTGCGTGTTTTCTAGTGGAGGCTTCTTCGTGGAATTCTTCCTAACGAGACCACGCTCAAGAGATGACACATATGAGAGGTTGATAGATGTAAAATCTGTCATGCAATGGGAGAAGATCTGAAACACACATTGATACATTGTGTGCATGCAGCTGGTTTCTGGAATGCAGCACGGGCTTGCTTCTCGATTACCCTCTCATGTCTACACCCTGCCACTTGGGCTAAGGATATCTTATGTGATCAACGGATCATAGTTAAAAATCAGGCCATCATTATTACCATCATGTGGAACATTTGGCATACTCAAAATCGTGTGAAGCATGATGGAGACACTCTTGACCTGGTGACTACAGCCAGATGGACGAGAGAAGTGATGGAAATCCTTGAGTTACCAAGGAAGGAGCCGGTGGTGTTACCAGGGCATGGCTGGCGACCTTCGGAGCAAGGTGTCATCAAGATCTCTACATATGGTGCATTGACCTTTTAAGAAGGCCGAGGTGGAGGTGGAGGTGTTGCTCGCATGAACACTTCTCTACTTGCGGCACGGTGCAAACCTCATCTAGGTATCTCGGACCCTTTCATCATGGAGGTCATATTTGTCCATGAAGGTGTCAAGTTTGCCAAGCTGAGAGGTTTTACGCATGTGATAATGGAAACAGATTGTCTAGAGGTTGTTACACTCTAGAACACTCGCCACAATACACGTTCGATTCTGGCTCCTATCTTAGATGAAATTGGAGAGCTAGCTAGGGACTTTACCCTGTTTGAGATTCAACATGTAATGTGGACAACAAACATTCCAGCTCATCTTTGTACTAAGCGTGCTTGCACTTTGAATGTGACGCAGTGTTGGCTCGATGATACTCCAAGCTTCCTAGTGACCAATCTGTTGGCTGATTGTCCTAGGAGTGTTTTTTCATTAATAAAGCTCTCTGAATTGCCTGCAAAAAAAGGAAGTAGGATGGGGCCCACCAGAGCAAATCAAAGATACATGGTGCATCATAGTTGAAGGTTAATTTAGGGAAAAGTAGCTAGAAAATCCAATATGAGATGTTAAGATTGGACTCTTTTATTTTATGTTTTTTCCTTATTATGGTTGTGTGCGTGTGGGAGGGGCCTTAGGCCAAGTTTAGTCAACTTATATAATGTCATGTTGCGGCCATGTAAAGTTGAGGTTATTTTGAGATGAACTAGACACTATGCATGTTTCGGCCGCCGACCATTATCGAGTTTAGAGAAACCTTGTCAAAATTCTCTACTGGCGTGTGAGTTCCTATGGAGATTACAGGTTGAGCCTATAAGTTTCATCCATGTTATTCCTTCAGATCGAGGGGTTGGCATGTTGTTTTTGCGAGGTTTGTGAACATCTTCGTAAACCCGCATCTAGTTCTTGCTGTGATGGAGTTTCGTGCCGTGAAAGATCGGACCAACACTAGCGCAGAACCGGCCTATAGTCGTGGTTCGTAAGGGCCTTTAGTGTCGGTTCTAGAACTGACACTAAAGGGTGGGGACTAAAGCCTACCCCCTTTAGTGCCGGTTCAACACGGCCCGACACCAAAGGCCCTCCACGTGGCATCCGACGGTGCCGTGGGCTGGAGGGACCTTTAGTCCCGGTTGGTAACACCAACCGGGACTAAAAGTATTGAGTTTTTTAGTTTTGTTTTATTTTTCCTTTTAATTCTTTAGGGGTTTATGAATTAATTATGGTTACACAAATTTTGATACAGTAACAATTAAGAGGTCGTTATATCATTATGTTCATGATGAATTATTATATCATTGTGAGGAAGAAACATGGATTTTATTCATCCAAATGATAAAAAGTGATCAAAAGTTGAATTAGTAGGACGACGATCCTACTAATTCAACTTTTGGTCACTTTTGATCCATCCATATGAATCTAATCCGCTTTCCTTCCCCCAATGATATAACAAATCATCATGATAATCATGATCAACATCATCATCATATTAATATAAAAACTCTTGCATCATATCATCACCAACAACACTATAGCTAATAATCATGATAGCCATTACCACCAACTCCTCCTCCTCCTCCTCATCATCATCAACTCTAACACATTGTAGCACATAATAAAACATTGTACCTAGGACCTACTCTACCCTCTCTTAGGTACGATATCATAAAACAAGATAGGCCCCGACTCTCCATTATGGAGAACGGAGATCATCCTGTCTCCAATTCTTAGCCTACGCACAATGTTGCTTCCAAGTAGCTCTCCACGATTAACCATACATTTTTTCCAATCTTTGATTGTCATGTCTCCATCGGTTTTAGAAATCCGGTATGGACAGGAGTGATGCGTAGGCTGACCTGGCCGTGGTGGCCCTAAGCACATAACAACAACGCGACCTCTCGAAAACATCAGACGAGGCACACAACCCTGTGGGATTTTCTGTTGAAAACATAGTAATAACTTTGTCATAATAATAGAAAATCTTACCATGCAATCTCCATGGATGTTACTGTAGTTCACCACGTGCACTAGTGGCACGTATTGACCATAATGTGGAGGAGTTTGATAATAGATATTGTAATTCTCAAGATGATTAAGAAATTATGTAAGATGATCTTTCTCCTTCCAAGTTAATTCTACTTCATCATTGTAGTAGTACGTTCCGTCTACCATCTTCCATACATTTTTTGAAGAATGAAAATAAACTGACAATCTAAATAAGTTGTCAACTATTTTTAAATAAACAATATAAGTTACTTAATAAATATGGTTGGGAAACTCACATAATGATAGAATTGGAGGCGTCTGCACATCGACCCAGATGTCGATATTACCTTCAGTTTCATCTTCCGCACGAATATCAAAGGTGATAAGCATACTAGGATCAAATGCATAAGCCTTGCATAGTGCTTTTCAACTTTTGCATTCAAAATAGCAGTAGGTGTCTGCATGGTACAATATTACGGCAAAAGTATAACCATGCTCGGTCCTCAAGTGAACTATCTTTACCTCCATATTTTTTTAGGATTGAAACCAATCTTATCCAAGACAGCAATTCTTGCATGGCAGGGGATATGCTAGTAGAATAGTAAAAAATTAAAATTATAAGTTGAAGCAAAAGAAGCAGAAGTCATGCTTAATGACGAAAAAGACTTGTCGTTGTGACTTACTGTATCCACTTCGAAGGTCTCATCCAGCATGATGCTGAATTCCCTTTCATCGTCAGACATTTCCTATGTTCATAGTTGAAACATTTAAAATCGATCGAAGGAAACTACGAGAAAACTGATCAACACATAAATCACTATTACTCAATATGCAACAGGTTGACTTTAGGTTTGTCGAGTCTTTCCTTCCTAAACTTTCATCTCACGTATATGGTGAGCGCACTCCTTCTGATATTGCGACCGTCGGTGATGGTGGATCCTCCATTCGTCCCAGAGTGCATTACACCAAAATGTCTAGCACACTGGAGCGAAGGAGAAGCCACCCCCACGACAACAGTCGGGATTCTTCCTCTCATATATATATATATATATATATATATATATATATGGTGGACACTCTCCCTCACTGAAAGACACACAAGGAGTCAAAACAAACGTAAAGTCAAACCGTTCCATATATCGAGCAATGACATAGAAAAATGCAACATTAAAATATGCAACTTTTGCAAATACTAATTGTTATATATTGGATCAAATGTAAAAATTCATCAACTTTTTTCTATACATATATTTGATCAAAATGTAAAAATTCCTAGGTTATAACTACCCTAATAATAATCCATTCTCAATAAAAAATATAATCAAGCAACATTATATACTTCGTCTAATCAACATTTTAATAGGTTATGGACATTATATACTTCCAATTAAGCAAAAAAAATTAAGCATATATACTTTAAGCAACATTTTAATAGGTTAGGGACATTATATACTTCAAAATTCATCTAATTAAGCAACATTATATACTTCGTCTAAGCAACACTTTAATAGGTTAGGGACATTATATACTTCCAATTAAGCAAAAAAAATCTAATTAAGCATATATACTTCTAAGCAACATTTTAATAGGTTAGAGACAGTATATACTTCAAAATTAATATAATTAACATTTATATATCAAAAATTCATCTAACATTTCTATAACTAAAAGTATAAAAAACTAAAAAACATTCATCTAAAATTTATATATCTAATTCATCTAACATTTCTATAACTAAAAGTATAAAAAACTAAAAAACTAAAAAACAGAAAAGAAGAAAATGTGTGTGTGTGCGTGTGTGTGTTCATGCATGTGTGTGTGTGTGTGCGGGCTCGATCGATCGATAGGAGGGCGGCCATGGTGGCAGGGGCTCACAACGGGGCGCCAGGCGCCAAGGCGAGGTGACGGCGACGGTGACGGCGACGACGACGGTGACGACGATGGAGCGCGAGCTCGAGGAGGGGGCGGCGCGCGACGGTGGCGCAATGAGGGTGGCACGTATGGGCCGACGACGGCATGGGCGACGCGTTGGTGGCGGCAACGGCGTCAGGACGGCGACGGCGTTGGGGGCGCGCGCGGGTGGCGATCCTGTGGTCGAAGAGACGAAGAAAACAAAGGGAAACTGAATTTTTTTCAACTCATGGTTATATAGGAGGACCTTTGGTCGTGGTTGGTGGCTCCAACCGCGACAGAAGACCCTCCTATAGTCACGGTTGGAGCCACCAACCGCGACTAAATGTGAATCTCACGAGCCAAAGTGGCGGGAAACACAACCCTTTAGTCGCGGTTGGTGGCTCCAACCGCGACTAAAGGTGGGTCTTTAGTCATGGTTGGGGCCACCAACCACGACTAAAGGGTTGTGTGCCAGGCGCGGGGTGGATGTTTAGTCTCGCCTCGCTTGCCGAGAGGAGCTCGCACCGGTTTATAAGCCCCGTCGCAGCTACCGTGTCGAGCTCCTCTCTTAAGCAGGCCTGCTAGGCCTACCTCTCCTCTGCGCCCTATGGGGCATGTTGGGCCATACGGGCTTGCGTCCTGGCCCAACAAGAGGTTGGGATTCTAGTCGTATGCAGGCCGTGGTGGCCCAGTAGGCGGGCTTTTTTTAATGTATTTTTTGTTTTTTTGTTTCTTGCTTGCTTTATTTTCTTTTGTTTTTGAGTTGTTTTTTGCTTTATTTAGAGTTTCTTTGTGAATCTTTTTTCTTTAGGTAAAAATTTATAAACTTTCTCTTAGTGCTAGTAGTTTTCAAATTTGAATAGTTTAAATTTGAATTATTTGAAATTTGTGTGAATCACTAGTTTGTGAATAACTTTACTTTAAAAATAGATTTTCTAGTGATTATTTTTTCTACTGTTTAATATTATCGTGTTTTATCATTATATCCAATTTGGTAATTCTTACATTATTTAAAAAAAGAAATGCCTTTGTAACAGGCCAGTTTTCGTCTGAAACCCTGATACTTCGAAAGAGATTGTCCATTTTGTACACGAAGTGCATCCAGTTTTTGCCGTAACCCTCTCAACTTTTTAACACATGCTATGTGGGTGAAATGATCATACCATGCCAACTTTCAATCTTTTCAGAGTTCATTTGAAGTGCTTACCAATTTCAGGGTCATTTAGCTCAAAAAAATCAGTAAATGTATGAAAAATAGCAAATGAAGTCGGAAAGGGTTGAAAATTGATGGCCTCCCTTCGAATGGTGCATATTGAATGCAGAAAAAGTCTGGAGTTGAAATAAGTTAAAAAAATGAAATGCCTTTGTAACAGGTGAGTTTTCGTCTGAAACCTTGTTACTTCGAAAGAGACTGTCCATTTTGTACACGAAGTGCATCCAGTTTTTGTCGCAACTCTCTAAACTTTTTAGCACATGCTATGTGGGTGAAATGATGATACCATGCCAACTTTCAGCCTTTTCAGAGTTCATTTGAAGTGCTTATCAATTTCAGGGTCATTTAGCTCAAAAAAAACAGTAAATGCATGAAAAATAGCAAATGAAGTCGGAAAGGGTTGAAAATTGATGGCCTCCCTTTGAATGGTGCATACTGAACGCACAAAACACATAAGTACACTACTATTACAAAGATTCCCTTCGGTTTGTCCGAAGTGGGACTTTCTAGATATATAAGTCCGGAAACTAACTAGAGAAGCCGGTCACATCCCGTAGTGGGATCCTTGGGTGTAATTTTTTTCTTCGCGTGTGTCCCTTTGCGTCATAACCATGGGCAATCTTCATCATTTAACTTGATGCTTGGGTCAACATTCACTTTGAAGGGAGCAATTTCATGAAACTTTTCATAATCTTCTGACATGTGTGTCTTGTCCTCCACTCCCACGATGTTTCTTTTCCTTGAAAGAACTATTTGTATTTGCTTCCTTATCTTTTCTTTTTCTAGGCTTGGTAGACATATCATTCACATAAAAAACCTGCGCCACATCATTGGCTAGGACGAATGGTTCGTCTGGGTGCCCAAGATTGTTGAGATCCAAAGTTGTCATTCCGTACCATGGGTCTTCCTTTACCCCGCCTCCTGTCAGATTGACCCATTGGCACCTAGACAAAGGGACCTTCAAATCAAGTCCATAGTCAAGTTCCCATATCTCATGTATGTAACCATACTATGTGTCCTTTGGCCCATTGTTGTTTGCTGCATCAAAGCGGACACCACTGTTTTGGTTGGCGCTCTTTTTATCTTGGGCGATCTAGTAAAATGTATTCACATTTATCTCGTACCCTTTGAAAGTCAATATAGCCGAAGATGGTAACTTGGACAGCAAGTACAATTCATCTTCAACAGTGTCGTCATGCATGAGACGTGTCTGCAACCAACCGGCGAAATTCACCAGTTGTTCATGTGTAATCCAGGCTTCAGACTTCTCCGGGTGTTTGGAGCGTAGAATATTCTTGTGTTGCTCGATATACGGAGCCACCAAGGCAAAACTTTGTAGAACTATGTAGTGTGCTTGCGCCAAAGAATGCCCATCCCAGCATATTAGTGATTTCTTTCCTAGCGTGCCTTCCACCCAGTCTGCCCTCATGCTGCGATTCAGGAACACCTATTGGCTTAATGCCAGGAATAAAGTCAACACAAAACTCAATGACCTCCTCTGTTTCATGTCCCTTGGAGATGCTTCCTTCTGGCCTAACACGATTATGAACATATTTCTTTAAGACTCCCATGAACCTCTCAAAGGGGAACATATTGTGTAGAAATACAGGACCTAGAATGGCAATCTCCTCGACTATGTGAACTAGGACATGCGTCATGATATTGAAGAAAGATGGTGGGAACACCAACTCAAAACTGACAAGACATTGCACCAAATCATTCTCTAACCTTGGTAGGATTTCTGGATCAATTACCTTCTCAGAGATTGCATTCAGGAATGCACATAGCTTCACAATGACTAATCAAACGTTTTCCGGTAGAAGCCCCCTCAATGCAACCAGAAGCAGTTGCGTCATAATCACATGGCAATCATGAGACTTTAGGTTTTGGAACTTTTTCTCTGCCATATTTATTATTCCCTTTATATTCGACGAGAAGCCAGACGGGATCTTCATACTGAGAAGGCATTCGAAGAAGATTTCCTTCTCTTCTTTGGTAAGAGCATAGCTAGCATGACCCTGAAACTGCTTTGGATCCATGCCTTCTTTTCGGTGCATACGTTGCTGGTCCTCCCAAGCCTCCGACGTATCTTTTGTCTTCCCATACACGCCCAAGAAGCCTAGCAGGTTAACGCAAAGATTCTTCATCATGTGCATCACATTTGCAGAGCGGACCTCGAGGTCTTTCCAATACGGTAGGTCCCAAAATATAGATTGGTTCTTCCACATGGGTGCACGTTTGTCAGCGTCATTCGGAACAGATTGTGCACCAGGACCCTTGCCAAAGATTACTTTTAAATCCTTGACCATATCAAGTATTTCATCACCCGTACGGTGGCGAGGCTTCTTCCGGTGATCTGCCTCACCTTTGAAATGCTTGCCTTTCTTTCTTACTATGTGCTTGCTCTAAAGAAATCAACGATGCCCCAGATACACATTCTTCTTACATTTATCCAAATATATACTGTCGGTATCATCTAAACAGTGCATGCATCCGTGGTATCCCTTGTTTGTTTGTCCTGAAAGGTTACTAAGAGCAGGACAATCATTGATGGTTACAAACAGCAACACATGTAGGTCAAATTCCTCCTGATCTTTCGCATCCCACACAGGTACACCTTTTCCATTCCACAGCTGTAAAAGTTCTTCAACCAATGGCCTTAGGTACACATCAATGTCGTTGCCGGGTTGCTTGGGGCCTTGTATGAGCACTGGCATCATAATGAACTTCCGCTTCATGCACAACCAAGGAGGAAGGTTATAGATACATAGAGTCACAGGCCATGTGCTATGATTGTTGTTCTACTCCCAAAAAGGATTAATGCCATCTGCACTTAAACCAAACCATACGTTCCTTGCATCCTTTGCAAAGTCCTTCCACTTTCTCTCGATTTTTCTCCACTGCGACCCATCAGCGGGCACTCTCAACTTCCCGTCTTTCTTATAGTCTTCGTTATGCCATCGCATCAACTTGGCATGCTCTTTGTTTTGGAACAAATGTTTCAACCGTGGTATTATAGGAGTATACCACATCACTTTGGCAGGAATCTTCTTCCTCGGGCGCTCGCCCTCAACATCACCAGGGTCATCGTGGTTGACATTATAGCGCAATGCATAGCATACCGTGCATGCATTCAAATCCTCATACTCACCGCGGTAGAGGATGCATTCATAAGGGCATGCATGTATCTTCTCGACCTCTAATCCTAGAGGGCAGACATCCTTCTTTGCTTCATACATACTCTCTGGCAATTCGTATTCCTTTGGTAGCTTCTTCTTTAACATTATCAGCAATTTTTGAAATGCCTTGTCAGATACACCATTCTATGCCTTCCATTGCAGCAATTCCAGTGTGGTACCCAGATTTTTATTGTCATCTTCGCAATTTGGGTACAACCCTTTTTCGTGATCCTCTAACGTGCGCTGCAACTTCAGCTTCTCCTTTTCACTTGCGTAGTTTCTCTTTGTATCGGCAATGGCCCGACCAAGATCATCAGCGGGCTCATCTGATGCCTCTTCTTCAGCTCCTTCCCGCATTGTCGGCTCAACTTCTTCCCCCATTGTTGTACCATCGTATTCATGGAACCCATGGCCAGGATAGCTGTCTTCATCGTCTTATTCTTCATTCTCTTCCATTAGGACCCCTCTTTCTCCGTGCTTGGTCCAACAGTTATAGTCGGACATGAAACCAGACTCAAATAGGTGGACGTGAATGGTTCTTGAGTTAGAGTAATTTCGATCATTCTTACAGCCAGCACATGGATAATACATAAAAACATCCGGACGCTTGTTTGCCCCAGCCGCAACCAAAAAAGTATGCATGCCATTAATGTACTCGGGAGAGCATCTGTCCTCGTACATCCATTGCCAGCTCATCTTCATTACACAACACCGAAAAGACCAAATTAATACAAGTTCGTACATAAAGTTCATACACGCTTGTTCTCATAAAACAACATACAAACTCTCTAGCTAAAGCATTTAAATGCAACAAAAAATGCTATCAACATCGCAACTAAGGTAACAATTGATCCAACAACATAGTGATACCAAGCCTCCCGATCAATGGCATATCTTTTAAATTTTCTAATCTTCAAGCGCATTGCACCCGTCTTGATCTTGTGATCATCGACGACATCGGCAACATACAACACCAGTTTCACCTTCTATTCTTCAACTCTTTTCAATTTTTCTTTCAAATACTCGTTTTCTTTTTCAACTAAATTTAACTTCTTGACAAGAATATCTATGTCGGTTGGAATCTCGGGGTCACATACCTTCTAGATAAAAATATCTATGTCAACTTGATTGGCATAATTGTCATAAACACGAAATGCAACAAAGAGTTATAAAAGAGAGTATATACCACATCCGCATCATAAACCGGACGAGGGCCGACGGGGACGGATTTCAAAATCATGCCACTATGTATAAAAAACAACCATATAGGTAACAAAACTATACAAGTAACTAATTAAATCTTACAAACATGATTTTTTTTATAAAAAGGATAATAACAAGAAGCTCACCAAGGTGGTGCCGACAACGGGACAGTGCGGGCGATCGACGGTGGTTAGGACGGGGACGGGAAGGCACTAAGTAAACCACACCTACAAATGCAAACTAAGAAGTTAATTTGAGCTCAAATTGCATAAATCAAATAAACTACCACATACAAACTAAAACCCACAAATTACTATACTTATAGAGCATTGCAAGAGCTAATCTAGCAATGAGAGATGAAAGGACAAAGTTGCTAACCTTTGTGAACACTTGGAAGGATGGCATGCCTCCAAATCTTGACAAATTTTGGCAAAAATGGAGGATGAGCTCGAGGAAGAGAGGAAGAACATAGAGGAGAGGAATGGGTAAGAACAGATGACTCTACTCGGGCTGGCGCCGAAGGGTTTCAATATAGAGGGTCATTTAGTCCCGGTTGGTGGCTCCAACCGCGACTAAAGGTTAGCCTATAGTCGCGGTTGGAGCCACCAACCGGGACTAAAGGTCCCCGTGGGGCCCCAGGCTAACGCCGGCCTGCCACCAGGCCTTTAGTGCCAGTTCGTGGCACGAATCGGGACTAAAGGTCCGTAACGAACCGGCACTAATGATCCCCATCACGAACCGACACTAATGATCACATTATTGTCGGTTCAAAAGCCAACCGCGACTAATGAGGTGGACAAAAGGTCTGTTTTGTACTAGTGCAACAATAGATCGACCCTTGCCTCGAGGTTCACTCCTCGTCATAATGTGCTAGTCTTGGTATTCCTTTAGAGAAACATAATTTCCCCAACAACACACCTATTAGAGTAGTACAACAATAGCAGTGAATGGTCCATTTCATTATAGAAACGAAATTACATACCCTAAAGTGTACAAGCTTCCACTTATAATAACCGAAGCAAGAGATTTATTCAAAGCCAAATAAACTTGCAAAAAGATCCAACATGGCCTAACTACAAGCTCATAGCTCTAGAGTAACAACTCTTGGTCTATACTAGTCTATGACTCATAACTCTATTGTGGTGCACCGTGATGTTGATTCAATGTCTCGATGTCCTTCTGAAAGGACGTGGATGTCACCTAGAGGGGGTGATAGGTGTTTTAAAACAATTACAGTTTAGGCTTGAATAAATGCAAAATAAAACTTATCAAGGACGAAACCTAAATACACTAGGCTCAACTATGTACACTGACAACTTATGCTAAACAAGATTAACAACAATGTGATAGTAAGATATACAATTTGAAGCACAATGGCTATCACAAAGTGAGTGCATAATTAAAGGGCTTGGGTAAGAGATAACCAAAGCATGCGAAACAATGATGTATCCCAATGATCATACCCTTGCGGATGCTAATGTCCGTTAGAGTTGTGTGGAGGAACAATACTCCCCAAGCGCCACAATGGCTTGCCGTATTATGCTCACGCCTTCACACAATGTAAGGTGTCATGAATCCACTGAGGGGCCCTTGAGGGTGGTCATCGGACTTGTACAATTGGTGACCCTTGAGGGCAGTCACCAAACCCGTACAACTTGCCTCGGGCAATATTCACAAGTTAATTAGAGGCTCCCAAAGCTTTACGCCATAATCATTGAGCTTCAAAACCACACCAACCATCTAGGGTGCCCAAGTATCAAAGAGGAACAAGCTCTAAGGTACCAAGCACTCAAGACTAATAATCTTCTCAACTTTTACTTCGACGTATCACCATGGAGAACTCGAACCGATGCGCCAAATGCAATGGCAAGAGCACACAAAATGTTCAAGTCCTTCTCTCCCAAATTCGACCACAACAACTAATGCTAGGGGGAATATGAGAGGAAGAAAAAGAGGAGAACAAAAAGTAACTCTAATTCTAGATCCACAAGGTTCCTCTCACTTAGCAAAGAAAAAGATTGGTGGGAATATAGATCTAGACCTCCTCTCTCTTTGCCCTGATTTTTTTTTCAAGAATCATTGGAGGAATTGGGAGTAAGGCAGCTCCAAGAGGTGAACAATGGTTGAGGGAAAAACTTGCATCCGAGTTAGGGTTTGAGGAAGAAGGGGGTATTTATACCCCCCCTCCCAAAGCGAAAAGAACCGTTGCACAGCCACCACCCCAACCGGGTGCCTAGACATGCCAGAGAATATTACCCGCCCGAGCACCTGGACATAACAGGGGTCGGGCAGAGCAAGGGGTCCAGGCACCCGGGGTAGGTAGAGAGACATGGGAGACCCCAAGGCACCGGACCAAGCCGATGTCGACTGCCTCCTCCCTGGTGCCTTCGAGCACCCGAACCCAAAGTGGCCTAGTCACTCAAACATGTCGGACAAAACACCCAACTCTTCTGGTGATACCGGACACCTAGGGTCCAAGAACACCAGACACCCGATGCAAACTATTGAACCATGAAAGATCCAAAATTTCCATTAGTTTCGCAAATGAACTCCGAAATCGATAAGCTCAAGCTTGTTGGCTATATCAAGAACTACCAAAAGAGAAAATGCCAAGAAAATTAAGGTGAGAACCTTTCCTCAAATAAAAGTCAGCAAAATCTCCATACCAAAAACTCAATAGGAGATGCGTACGAAATCCATTTTCGATGAGCTTGAGATTATCATGAAGATAACCACATGCTCTAATACTTCACACAGAGAAAATACAAACACAAACCAACAAAGATGATGACAAGGACGAAAATATTGGATCTATCTACGAACGATACGAACAACCTATTCACTCAAGAGAGTCCCCCTAGTTAGTATGACTATCGATCCTATAACCCAACCTTCAATAACACCATGAAACTAGTAAGATAGAAAACCTACCAAGGATATACCTTTTCCTTGCACATAATCCACTTGAGCTAGATGATGACGATCTTGATCTCGTCAAGTTGGACCACTTTTCTTGATTGCACTGACTAGATAAAGATGAGTGAATTGCTATCCCATACTCCACTAAGGATGAGACTCTCTTCGACACATTTTCAGAAGTCCATTACCAAAATAATGGACGACAAGCTTCACACGTGTAATCTCTTTGTGACACTCCACTTGAACTTGCACAACTCAACCTTGATGATGATCACCACTTGATGTCATCCTCCATGGGTTATATGGGATCTTACTTTTGATGCAAGCCCGTGGAAAAATAGCTACCCACAAATAAACCTCACATAGAACATGGGTTAGTTCACAAAGTGCAATGGACAATGCTTATCATACCATGAGATGACTTGATCCCACTCGGCGCATCTTATACGCTTTGTGTGTTGATGAACTTGAATCCACTCTTAGCACTTAGTCTTGATAAACTTTGTATATTATCTTCTCCCTTCAATAAGATGATGTCTTGAAGGTAAACATGAATGCTCACAAAATCTTCTTCTATAAGACATGCTTGCATAGGCTCAACCCTCACATAACCAATCGTTAATAACACCTTGGTTATCAAATTCATCCTTGAAACCAACACATGGTATTCAAGCATTGCTTGTGGACAAACTCACTCAAAGCAATCATTAGTCCATAGGGATTATCATTAATTACCAAAAACAAACATGGAGGCTGTCGGTGTCAAAACCGGCGGATCTCGGGTAGGGGGTCCCGAACTGTGAGACTAGGATCGACAGAAACAGGAGACGAAGGGGATACAAATTTACCCAGGATCGGGCCCTCCAATGGAGGTAATACCCAACGTCTTGCTTGGCTATATTGATGGTGTAAGGGGTTACAAGTTGATCTACCTCGAGATTGTATATCTAACCCTAGATGAGTTGTCTTGACCCTATGCCCTAAGACCCTCCGGCTTATATAGATACCGAGGGTGTCCTTGGCTTACACATGGTCGGTTACATGCCAAAGAGATAAATTGCCTGACTACAACTAATAACTTGGAGAACACGTCTTGAATCCATGAAGCTTCCATCCCGGCGTAGGTGGTCCTCGATCCTTTGATGCCTGCCTTGCGGCCCATACAGTTCGGCCCATGAACAATGGGTCGGCTATCCGAGGACCCCTTAATCCAGGATTCCCTCAGTAGCCCCCGGACTGGCCTTCAACACCAATATGTATTCGGTTGATTCCTTCACATCGTTGTCTTCGGCTTGCAAGGCGAGTACCTCATCCTTCTTAGTTTGGCATCCGACTAGTCTTTGGTAAGATCCCAAGCATCGCGGGCACCAGTCATTATAATAACTGCACAAGTTCCTCGATTTTCGTGCATCGTGGGGAGATGAGTGGCCAGCAATTTTTACAATCATACCCCTCCGCAACGGAGGCACCAACCCATTTAATCAAACAAAGTCGTGGTTCAAACCACATAGTCTTCTTCCTCCCTCTCGTCGAAAACACCTAGCGGAAGCTCCACGCAAAAAAGGCTAACGTTCCCAGCTCCTCAACACGCCCTTATGGCCAATGCCCAGGTGACTGGACCAGCTGCTCCATCACTCTCCTACGGCTCCATAATCTGGAGACCCAGGGATATCTCCCCTCATCAGATCTAGCGGCAACCCGCGCAGGTATGCTTTCTTATGGTGATGAGGTTTTTGACGAGCGCTTCCCTAATCCAAACAAGGGGGAGCGCATTTCTTCGTCCCCTTCCTCCTCCAGGGCGTTGGGTTTCCAATCCACCCATTCTTGAGGGGTTTACTGGAGTTCTATAGGATTTAACACCTCCATCTCACCCCAGGGTCGATCCTACACATCTCGGGCTTTGTCTCCCTCTGCGAGATGTTCTTAGGCTGCGAAGCTCATTTCGATTTGTGGCGGAAATACTTCTGCATCATCCCCCGAACTCGGGACAAGGCCATCTTAGAGGTCGGTGGAGCCGAAGTATGTTGCATAGAAGGAACGGGGTTTTTGTTTGGGACACCGAAGAAATGCGAAGAATGGACTTGGGAATGGTTCTATATTGAAGACGTCCCCCTGTTCGAGCCAACTCAGACATGTCTTCCCTAATACTCCGACCTCCTCTTGAAGAAGAGGTACAACTGGCGACCCAGGAGCTCATCTCAGGAGGAGAGTGACGAAGTGCAACGCCTTGCCACGCAAGTACATATGCTTGCCCATCACTAGCTGACCATGATCAACGTCATGGCCGTCGCCATCTCTCGGTGCATGCAGCCCCTCCAACAAAGGGTGCACCCCTTATGGCGATACAATGGGACACGCGATGCCATGCGTTCTCAAAAACTAGGTCCCACCAATCCAACAGCGCTGGCCGCCGCACTTGCCGACCTGTACAAAGGAGAGCAAAAAGACTTCATCAGGCGGTCAACCTAGGAAGGGTATTCAGCACACAATCCCATCGAACACGTAAACCTTCCTCTTCCAATCATGAAATAGTTCGGGGCTTCACTCCGCACTCCATTTGACCGAGGCCTTGACGTGAATAGGAATGGAGGAGCTTCGTCGAGGCAATCAACTGTCCGGCTCCTCAGCCCGAGAATCATGCTCGTGATAACGATCCCGGCTTCAATGAGGACCCGGATCACCTTTTGGACTTCAAAAACAGAGTCTACTACCAGGATAACTTCGTCCAGAACCTGGTGGCAATCATAGTCGATTACCCCGGGTCATTCTCCATTCCGTCCGCGGGTAAGAAGAAAAGCTCCTCCCGCAAGAGGCCTGCTACCAAGAGCGCCTCGGATGCTTCAATCCCGGCCCCAAGCACCGACGATCAGCACGCCATGCACCAGCAACCAAAACCGCGAGCGAGTCGGAGGCCGGCCGGGACCCTGCAAAGGAGCCGGACATGGGGACAAATCCACCCGTCCACGCATCCCAAAGGTACATTGTTCGGATATCCGCTTTATTGTTGTACTCGGCAGAATCTCTTAGCCGCTCGTTATTTACCTAGGTGAAATGCCCAAACTTCACCTACCAACGGGGCTGTCCGGATGTGAGGAGACGCTCGGAGCTCCTAGGCCGCGACCCATGCGGCTTCCGCTACGGAAGCCCCCATGGCCGGTCCGGCGCCCGCCGAATCTGGCGACAGAGTATCCGTCACCAAATTGGAAGTGGAGAGTGCCATGCATCATCGGCACCGATGGGAGGCCATGCAACACCCAATTTTCTCTGACTAGGAGTTTGGTGCCCTACGCTCGGCGGATGCACATCTCGGGGCTGCCCGAGCTGGATTCAGCGAAGCTATGAAGCTGATAACAACCAATATTCAGGTAAGAGGTCGGATTTTATAGAATCCGCATACTTTTGTAAGCCTAGTAGCACCCAAGCCTTAATTTGATTTAGAAAATACAAATTAAGGATCTCCATATTGTTTGACTACTGACGCAAGCCTCAAAGCAACAGCCTGAGCAATTGGCCAAGGCCCTCAAGGAGAGTTGCACGAAAGTGCAGTCCGTGAAGGTGGAACTAGCACAAGTGAAGAGCTTCATGCGAGAGGCCCATGGTGAGTATGCTTTTACTACTAATCTTTTCACATTATCATGCCTGGCATTTGGATTCCGTGTAGCAGCCGAATCAATAGGACATATGCAAAGGCAGCTGGAAGAAGCCCGTGATTCACAAAGGTATGCAGAATCCTAGCAGCAAGTCAGCTGTCTTGTTATACAAAAATAGGTTGAAGAAATAAAGAGTTTAAAGACTCAATTGGCCCAAGCTCAAGAAGAGAATCAAAAGCTTCGGAGGGGCATATTCAGTAAATACAATTCCGCTATGAGTAAGTATTTCTGATGTAGATAATGAGAGTAATCGTGCTTGTTATCTTCTGTGCAGGTCTCCTGACCGGACATCCTGAAGAGGAGATCAAATCATACCAAGGGGGCCTGCTGAAGGAGCTGACCTTTCTCCTCAAGCGTGTGCAAAAAGCGACGAAAGCGATCGTGAAGGCTATATGGCCCACCAAACAGCCACCTGAAGGGATAGCCGCACTTCTGGATCGATTTAGGAGGGCTCGAAATAGGTTCAAGCTGTGGAAGACTTTGTCCTGCCACGAAGGAGCACGAGAGGCGTGGGCAATGGTCAAGACCTGTTTCACTGGACGCAACCCCGAGCATATGGCGCGGGTTGGTCCTGTGGGATCGGATGGAAAGGAAGTGCCACCCCGTCTGGTATATGACCAGGTGATGCCAGCCACCCGTATCTCGCAAGCAGACTGCCCTCTCAACACAATAATCGATGATCTCGATCAGCAGCCGCATATGTAATTTATATATACATGTGTAAAACAATCCGTTGTAAACTTTGTCTTAGCCGTCCATTGGCTTCTCCCTTCCGTGCGAAGAGCTTAGGAGTGTTCCTTTGTATTATTCCTTCGCCAAATAGCAAACTTGTATTCAGGGAACCAGGCAATCCGGCCATGTGGTGCAGACAGACAGAAAGAACACAGAAAGATATGTCATATTACAATGTAGCGTAAGAAACATCTTCTGATGAAAATAGTACCTCTAGCGATACCTTTCGTCGGGGTTCTTCGAAGAACGTAGATAGGAATCCGCATACTTGCAGTACGCGACTAAGTGGCCTTTGGGAATAAGAGACCCAAACAACAGAAAGAGCAACCGAGGCCGCATAAGGTGTTTCCATCATAGCCGGCCAATTGTCTACATAAGATAGCTAGATTTTGGCTTCACTCGTCTAAGGTACATTTCCGGATGACCCGGTCATAGCAATCGCAGAGGTGCTCCCTTTACTCTCTAGCTGAACAAGCAGGAACGTAGAGAGTAACCACAGGAGTGAGGCAACCCAGCTTGGTAAAGTCTTAGTTCGAATTGATGCATATGATGGCTAAAACATGAAAAAAGAAACAAGCGCGCCCGGTGTTGGGGATATAACCCCGCATTATGACCCGCCTTAGACGCTCCGGTTCATACTGCTGGCTCGTAAGCCGGCCCAAGGGTGAGCCATAAAACTGGTGGCCCATGAAGATAGGCGGCTCAAGGTGTGGGCCGCACGATGGCCCGGACGGAGAAGATCCGGGCGTGTAAGCCACCGCAAGGACAACTTGGACAGGAAGATACAAAGAGACTCGGAATCATAAGAAGACCCGTAGTAGATAATTGTAAAGACCCGGTGGTCCTGACCTCCTATATAAAGGCAGACCCAGGGCAACTTAGAGGATCGGTTATCGAAAACTAGGTCAAGCTTCTAGCTCCTTGTAATCGATACACAAGCAATACAAACACAAGCAGGACGTAGGCTATTACCTCGACTTGAGGGGCTGAACCTGGGTAAATCCGTGTCCTTCGTCCCGATCAACCCCTTTGAGTCCACCCCGTTAGCGATGGCCTCGAATCTAACTCCGTTCACCCGGACATCTGCCGTGATAAATCCACGACAGTTGGCGCCCACCGCGAGGCTAGCGCTTGGTGGTGTTGAGTTCTCAAAGGGATCTCTCCCAGGGCTCGAGGGATACGTGGTTGGAAGGATGAGCAAGAGTCACCACGGCCGGCTCTGCATCGACGACGCCGGCTGGGGCTTGATGCTGATTCTGTGGAGTATGGATTCTGGGTTCCGTTTGGCGGGATCCAGGTTTTCATTGGAAAGGTTGATGGAACTACACCCGGGCCGGACATCTTCACCAACATCGTCGAGCCGGCTCGGCGTCTCCAATCTGCGAGTGGCGTGCGGCCTGCCCGTGCTCATCCGGGTCAGAAACATGTTCTCGTGGGCTTCACTCAAGGTATGGATCTGGAAGCATCCGGGTCGCAGGGAACTTTTGTTTGCTCGGAAGATGAGTCCTCCAGTGGGGAGACAGAGTCAGTATATCGGCTCAGTAATGGTGGCCTTGGGGGCTACGATGACACCTGTTCTGAGGTAGAGGGCTTTGAGTCGGATGCTCCGAGACCTCCGGTTCATGCGGCGGTGTTCATGGCGGGATCGGCTCCAGCCGCTGGTCACACAGCTACGAGAGCCGCCGTAGCGGGTGATAGCCCGCCGCCGACGACTCAGGTTCTAGTGGAATTGTTGGACGAGCTTACGGCTCTCATGGCCATGGAAGTGACACCAGATAATCAAGCAGCCCGGAATCTAGAGGTGGCACGGATCAAGGGCCGGATGGCAGAGGAACAACAAAGGATGGCTGAGTTGAAGATCCGGATGCAGGAAGAAGCGGAGCGTATCAAGGCAGATGCTATCCGTCTAGAGTTGGAACAAAGGTCAACAGCTGCGGTACACTGGAGGAGGCATCAATCCCGTCTGCCAGAACGTTACGAAGCAAGGAACTTGTTTAACACCCCTGGTGTGGGGCGGACTGCGGGCACGCCAAAGAGTCGCCCGATGGAATGCCCGGTGACTCATCCACCCCAGCATAACCAAACTTCACCTGGAGCTTTTCCAACACCGGCGGGTCATTACTCTAACCCGACCGAGAACATGGTGGCAGCGGCCGCCCTGCTTGGGATGATCCCCATCCCAGATGAAGCACCCTTTGCGGAGGACGTGCGAAATGCCATTGGATATTTACAGACGGCCATGGCCCGGCAAGAGAGATATGCTCACAGCCGGAGCCGAGTTCATTCTACCCCTCTCCCTAGTTGAAGTTTCAGCCGGCGCTACGAGTCACCGGCGTATTCCAATAGTCATCCACGTCGGGGACCACCGGAGGATGAGTAGGCAGCTCTAGATGTGCAAGCCCTCGTGGACCGGGCAAGGAACAGGCGAGAGGTGGAGATAGCGGCAACCCGTCCAGAGTCGGTGCTTTCTGTCTCGATGGGAGCCAAAACAGTAGTTAGTACCAGAGCCATAGGGGTGCCATGCTTAACTCCGGCTGTGAGAAGTGAACGACTACCGAAAGATTTCAAGGGGCCTCGAAAAGTTCCGAATTACACAGCTGATCTACCCCTGAGGCTTGGGTTGAGACTTACGAGCTGGCCATGGAGATGCTAGACGTCAGTGAAGCCGTGTGTGCAAAATATTTCATCGTGATTCTTGAGGGTCCGACTCGCACATGATTAAAAGGCCTGCCGCCTAACACGATAAGCTCATGCGCGGAGCTGAGAGTGAAGTTTATTAAGAATTTTCAGGGGACCTGTAAGAAGCCTATGACCATTGTAGACTTGGACCATTGTGTTCAACAAGAGAACGAGTCGGCCCATCATTGGGTCCGGCAGGTGTCAACCATTATTTACTCTTCGGAGCAGATCACGGCGGCTCAAGCGGTGCTTATCCTGGAAAAGAACTGCCATTTTGTTCCATTAAAACATAAGCTCAGCCGGCTCAAGTGCACGTGTCAGGATATGGGAGAGCTCATGAAGGCCCTGACATAGTATGTCGACTCAGATAACACCAAGGATCCAGGCTCAGATGAGGAGAAAACCAATCAAGGGAAGAAGAACAATCAAGGTAAGAGCTTTGTGAACAATGGGAATCATAACAAACGAAAGAACGCTGATGGCGGGTCAGAGCTAGTGGCAAACACCAACACAGGACAGAACCATCCTAAGGGGAACGGAAGGTACAGGCTGTTTCAACGCGGGAACAGGGCTCCTTTTAATTTAGAGGAAGCACTTAAGAAACCTTGCCCAAAACACAGCACACTTGATAAGCTGGCGTTGCATGCATGGGGTGATTGCTTTATCATGCAGAGATTCAAAAACCAGCATTCCCAGCCACACAATAACCACGGTGGTGGCCCGTCTGGCGGCTCAGGGCACGGCGGGTCAAGGGCTGGATTCGGCGCCGGCGGTTCAGGAGTTGGGCACCCGGGTCAGAATAACCAAGGAGGACATCAACAACATCCTAGCAACAACAACAATAACAATAATCAGCAACAACAACGCAATCAATCCGGGTTTCAGAGTAACCCGAAGCAGCTCAGTTCCAGACAGTATCACGTTTTCACTACCGATCACAGTAAACGAGAACAGAAGTTGCAAAGGCGAGCGGTTAATGCGGTTGCGCCGGCTCTCCGACGATACTTACTGTGGTCTGAGTATGACATAATGTGGAGCCGAGAGGATCACCCGCCACGGGTGGATGACCCGGGCCGGCTGGCTTTGGTTGTGGCCCCTCAGGTAAATGGTTATATGGTGAACAAGGTGCTCATGGACGGAGGCAGCAGTATCAACATCCTTCATTATGACACCTTCCGGCAAATGAAATTGCTTGATAAGAATCTTAAGCCGTCGTCCACCGTTTTTCATGGTGTGGTCCCGGGTAAGTCGGCGTATCCAGTGGGCCGGATTTCTTTGGAAGTGGCTTTCGGTGATGAGTACAACTACAGGATGGAGTCTTTGTGGTTCGAGGTGGTTAAAATCAAGAGCCCTTATCACGCCTTGTTCGGGAGGCCGGCTTACGCCAAATTTATGGCTAGGCCTTGCTATGTTTACTTACAACTCAAAATACCAGGTTTAAAGGGTACGATTACCATTCATGGTAATTGGAATACGGCTATTGAGTGTGAGGAATGGGACGCGGCCTATGCGGAGTCTAGCTGTGCCCAGGAGGAGCTTAAATTTTACAAGGAGAACGTTGACCCGGAGGATATGACCCCGCTGAAGAAGCCCACTACGGAGGTTGAGTCGCCGCTCAAGTTTTCAGCGGATGATACCAAGGCAGTGGATTTCAATCCGGGCGACTCATCCAAGCAGTTCATCATTGGGGCTCACATGGATCCCAAATAGGAAAGCGAGCTCATCGAATTCATCCGTGAGAATCGGGACATCTTTGCATGGAAGCCTTCTGACATGCCGGGTGTACCGAGAGAGTTCACTGAGCACAACCTTAATGTGGATCCGAAGTTTAAGCCGATCAAACAGTTTCTACGACGGTTCAACGAAGAGAGACGTAAGGCTATTGGGGAGGAAGTTGCCCGGCTCTTGGTTGCAGCTTTATAGTGGAAGTTTTTCACCTGGAGTGGTTAGCTAATCCGATGCTAGTGCTCAAAAAGAACGGCACCTGGCGTATGTGTATAGATTACACGGACCTTAACAAGGCTTGCCCGGGTGACCCTTTTGCACTCCCTCGTATTGATCAGATTATTGATGCTATAGCCGGGTGTGAAACTTTATGCTTCCTGGATGCGTATTCAAGCTATCATCAGATCAAGATGGCAGGAAAAGACCAGGAGAAGACGGTGTTCATTACACCCTTTGGGGCGTTCTGCTACGTCTCCATGCCTTTCGGGCTCAAGAGTGCCCAGGCGACTTACCAACGATGTGTGCAGAACTGCCTTCACAGTCAGATTGGCCGTAATGTTCATGCTTATGTAGATGACATCATGGTTAAATCCAGAAAGAAGGAAACTCTCCTAGAGGATCTGAAGGAAACTTTTGACAATCTTCGGGTCTACAAGATGATGCTTGACCCGACAAAGTGTGTTTTTGGTGTTCCAGCAAGAAAGATTTTGGGTTTGTTGGTCTCTGAGCAAGGCATCGAGGCTAACCCGGATAAAATTAAGGCTATCACTTCTCTAGGAGAACCAACATGCATTAATGATGTTCAGCGCCTTGCAGGACGGATTGCTGCGTTGAGCCGGTTCATAAGCCGGCTTGGGGAGAAGGCTATTCCCTTATACCAGATGATGAAGAAGACATACAAGTTTAAGTGGAGCAATGCAGTAGCTGAAGCACTTGAAGCTCTTAAGAAGCAGTTGACTAAGACACCAGTGCTAGCCGCTCCGGCTGAGAAAGAGCTGTTACTCCTTTATGTGGCGGCTAACAACAGAGCGGTCAGTGTGGCAATTGTGGTTGAGCGCAAGGAGGCAAGGAAGGAGTATCCTGTGCAAAGGCCGGTTTATTATATCAGTGAGGTGTTGGCAGAATCTAAGCAGAGGTATCCGCATTGGTAGAAGCTGGTATATGGAGTTTTCACGGCCAACCGCAAGTTAAAACACTACTTTCTAGGGCACCAGATAACCGTGGTCAGTTCTGCCCCGTTGGGAGATATCATTCAAAATAGAGAAGCCATGGGGAGGATTGCCAAGTGGGCCTTAGAGCTGGGTCCTCTTAACATCAAGTATGTTCCTCGTACAGCAATAAAGTCCCAAGCTTTGGTGGATTTCATAAATGATTGGATAGAATGTCAAGCTCCCGAAGAGAAGTCGGATAACACATATTGGACTATACACTTTGATGGGTCCAAACAGCTAGAGGGGTCCGGTGCAGGGGTTATTCACCTCCCCGAAGGGTGACAAGTTTTGTTATGTGCTCCGGCTAATGTTTCCTTGTACTAATAATGCAGCTGAATATGAGGCACTGCTCCATGGTCTCAGAGTCGCTAAAGAGATGAACTTAAGCCGGGTCAGATGTCCAGGCGACTCAGACCTTGTGGCTCAGCAAGTTTCAGGTACTTGGGACTCCAAGGATCCACGGATGGCGGCTTATCGACAGGCGGTTGATATCATTGCTGGTCACTTCAAGGGGTACCAGGCGGCTTATCGCAGGAACGAGGCGGCCGATGCCTTGTCACGGTTAGGTTCTCAATGAAATCCGGTGCCGCCTAATGTTTTTCTGGACGTATTGCATCATCCGACTATCAAGATCCCTCTGAGGAGGATCTGATTATTCCTGACCCGGAGGTGGAATTGGTGGCGGCTCTGCATGTTATCCTAGACTGGACTATTCCTTATCTAGCGTACTTAACACGCGGCGAGTAACCTCAGGATGAGGATCTGGCCAGGAAAATCACCCGGCATTCTAAGTCTATGACGATTATCAATGGTGAGTTACACAAATGCAGTGTGACGGGTGTCTTTTAGTGTTGCGTATCACTAGAGGAGGGCCGGTAGATCTTAAGTGAGATTCATGCTGGCGATTGCGGATATCATGCCGGGTCAAAATCTTGAGTGGCCAAGGCTTTCCGGCATGGGTTTTTCTGGTTGACGGCTCACAAGGATGCAGAGGACTTAGTCCGTAAGTGTGACGGCTATCAGAAGTTTGGCCGGCGTGTTCACGTTCTGGCTCAAGAGTTGAGGATGATACCAATCACTTGTCCGTTTGCAGTCTGGGGGCTTGATATGGTAGGACCTTTCAAGAGATCTAAGGACAAGAAAACACACCTCCTGGTGGTGGTTGATAAATTTACTAAGTGGGTAGAGGCAGAGCCGGTCAACAAATGTGACGCGGCTACGGCGGTTCAATTTATTAAGAAGCTGATCTATCACTTTGGTTACCCGCATAGTATCGTTACTGACAATGGAACAAATCTATCCAAGGGAGCTATGAAAGCGTTCTGTGAGAAGGAGCATATCCGGATTGATGTTTCAGCCGTGGCACATCCACAGTCTAATGATCAGGCTGAGCGAGCCAATCAGGAAATTTTAAGAGGAGTCAAACCACGGCTTATGGTTCCTTTGAAACGGACACCCGGATGTTGGGTTGATGAATTACCTTTCGTCTTATGGAGCATCAGAACTACCCCTAACAGATCTATAGGTTTCACGCCTTTCTTCATGGTGTATGGTGCCAAGGCGGTTCTACCCAGCAATATCCGGCACGATTCACCAAGGGTGGTGGCTTATGTTGAGACAGACAATGAGATAGCACGCCAAGATGCGTTGGACGCCTTGGACGAAGCACGAGAGTTAGCAGCAGCTAGGTCAGCAATTTATCAGCAAGACGTGCGACGCTATCATAGCCACAGGTTGAAGACCCGGACATTCCAGGAAGGTGACCTGGTGCTCCGGTTGATTCATGACCAATCTGGAATACATAAGCTATCTTCGCCATGGGAGGGGCCTTTTGTGATCAGTAGAAACCTTAACAATGGGTCATATTACCTCATTGATATCCAAGATGAGTCGGACATCACAGGTCAAGAGACTTTGCGGCCATGGAATATCGTGCATCTGCGACCATATTTTACTTAACAGGTGTGGAAAGCCGCTATCATTATATATATATATCATATTTACATGAGTAAAGATTAGCATCCCCGCAAAGATTGGGACCTCTGCTCTTATGTGTATCATTGTTCAAATCAAGATGAAAAAATATCCGGCTCAATTTTTTTGAGTTGAAGTGGTTTGTTCGCCGTCAAACGGCAGATCCATTATCCGGCTTTATGCCATATCAAGTGTTGTTGCAGGGAGGCTTCTTGCCTTCGGGTATAGCTTACATCTCCCCTGCACAGTCTGCTTTTACGCTGTTGCAAGGACGCTTCTTGCCTTAGGGTATAGCTTACATCTCCCTTGCATAGCCGGCTTTATGCCCAATTAAGCACTATTGCAAAGAGGCTTCTTGCCTTCGGGTATAGCTTACATCTCCTTTGCACAGCCAGCTGTTATTAAACTATTGCGAGGAGGCTTCTTGCCTTCGGGTATAGCTTACATCTCCCTTGCATAGTTGGCTTTATGCCTAGTTTGGTTACATTAAGCGCGGTTGTCGATGGAGGCTTCTTACCTTTGGTATAGCTTACATAACCCTAAGACAACAGCGTGTACACCAAATTCCAGTTGCTTATCAACTACGGCCATCGAAGGGGGCTTCTTACCGACGGGTATCGCTTATCTCACCCTAATGGCCGGCTTTATACCACTTCCGGTTACTTATTAACCGCGGTTGTCGAAGGGGGATTCTTACCGACGGGTTTTCTTATCTCATCCTAACAACCGGCGTTTTATGCCAAAACTCAGTTGCTTATCAACTGTAGCTGTTGAAAGAGGCTTCTTGCCTTCGGGTATAGCTTACATCTCCTTTCAAACAACCGGCTTTATGCCGTCTCAGGCTAATTATTAGCCACGGCTGTCGATGGAGGCTTCTTGCCTTAGGGTATAGCTCAAATCTCCCATCGACAGCCGGCGTCCGCGCATACAATATTCAAAACAGGAGGCTTCTTACCTTTCGGTCCATCTTACATTACCCTGTAAAATAGCTGGCTTTAGGCTGCTTCCGGCTCATTATTAGCCGCGGTTGTCAATGGAGGCTTCTTACTATTGAGTACAACTTACATTACCCAACGACAACCGGTTCTCGACAGAGTTCATTTTACAAGAGCCGGAGTCATGTTGCTCCGGTTAACAAATTTCAAGTTTCAAAGATGTTATCCGGCTCTAAATTTCTGGAGAAGGCACGGCGTCTTCAAAGACAAACACCTCTCATGAAGAAAGATCAAGACATATGTATGCAAAAGAGCGACCGATCAATGGAGAGCCGACAATACATAAAGTTGAAACACAAAGAGATGAAAATATATATAGCCGGCACTACATTCAGAACGGCAGAGTCATCCTTAAGCTATTACAAAAATTACTCTCAGAAGGAGCAAAAGGTCTTGCCAAGTTTCAACTGCTCATGGCGGGTCATTACATGAGTTTGTGCTCAGAAGATTAAAAGAACAAATTTCAGTTATTGGCCGTCTCATCCTGCTCCGGCTCTTCCACTGGCTTTATCTGGAGATTTCCCAATTCCCAATTACAGTCAGCCAGAGCAGCGAAAGACCCCTCAAGGAAAGGGGACGCGTCAAGCTCACAAGGGAAGAGGTCCTTACTGCGGGCAGGTGTTAGATCTTTCCACTCGTAGAGAGGCCTGTGGATCCTCTTCTCTTCGGCGTCATAAGCTGCTTGATAAGTGTTTAGATCAGCTTCATCCGCCAACATAGAGGCCCGATATCGCGAGTCTTTGACACATCGGATTTAATCTTCCTCCGTGAACTTTGAGTCGTCATCTTTCTTGGACAGATAACCATCCATCATTTCAGCCGGAGTTAGCTCGGGGGCGAAGGCCAAAGCCTGACACAATCCTACGACGACTCCTTGGCAGAAGGCGGACTTCTTCAGCTCCTCTATTTGCTTAGACATTGTGCAGAAGAGTTCCAAGGCACCTTTCAGAGCGGTGGGGATCTTCTCCTTGTATTGAACCGTCTTAATCGTGAAAATAGCGCCGCAATAAAGTTGTTCTACAAAGGTGTAAATAGCCTTCAGGGGTAAAAGGCTATCTGAAAGCAATTGTCGGCTTCTGGGGCCTGTATAGGTCAAACAAAGCAGATGAGTCGCCAACACAAAAGATAAATGAGACATGCTGGAAACATGAAGTGAATAAGAACTTACCAAAGAGAGCAGCTGTCATCTTGGTTATATGACACTTTAGGCCTTGAAGATCATCCGCCACGGCTATCAGCCGCTGATCGGTGTCATCCGCTCGCTTGGTCAATGCAGCCTTCTCCAACTCAGCAGATTCCTTCAGAGCAGCAAGCTCCGCCTTAATATGGACCAGCTCTTCGGACAGCAGCCCGCACTTTTCATCAGAGACGTCGCGGGCTTCTTGTTGAGCCGCTAAGTTTGCCTTCATGTCAGATAGATGAGAGCCGGCTTCGTTTAAAGCTTCCTATAATACATCAAAATACAGGATAAGTCGCCAACATACAGGACGAGTGTTAAAAGCAAATTTATGCAAGTCTCAAACAGATTGCAACCAATATATTTGACAATTGGGGGCTAATGTATATTTGATCTTTCAGCATGCAGTGCAGTTCCGGCTCATCTTCTTCGAAGTTAAACCGGAACTTGGGGGCTACATTATGGTTCTTCCATGTACTAATAACGGAAGCACTGACTCAACTCGATCAAGTTTGAGCCGGCCCTTGGGGGCTACGATTTGGCTCTTCAAAAACTACTCCTGATGGAAGATCCGACTCAAATTTTTCAAAGTTGATTCGGCCCTTGGGGGCTATGATTTGGCTCTTCAAACACTACTCCTGATGGAAGACCTGACTCAAATAAAATCTGAGTCGGCCCTTGGGGGCTACACTTGGCGATTCATTTTATCTACAGTGCTGAGCTAAAACAATTCTAAGGTAATTTGGCATGACGATGTAACCCATGCTCTACAGAAGTTAAGGAAAGACCCGGCTCAACTATCAACTAGATTAAACCGGATCTTGGGGGCTAAGTAAGGATATGGTAAGAAGGAAAGGTACCTCGTATTTGGTTTTCATCAAGGTCACCAGCCGAAGCTCCAAGTCACGGTTGGTATTTAGCCGGTTCACATATCCGGCGTGGAGCTCATCACCTGTCATCTTCTCGTACGAAGGATCAAAGTTTAATTTCCTCGAGGCCTCCGACGGCTCGGTATGTTTAGTCAGCACATGAGTCGGAGGCGTTTGCTGAGCTGACCCGATGATGACAAGGTCCGGGGTTGCAGGAGTTTTTTCAGGAGTCGGCGGCTTGGAAGCAGCTCTGGAAGGACTCTCCATAATGATATCTTCAGCAGACGGCTCCGCAGAGGCAGCTGGTGGAGTTTCTTCCGGATGAGCCTCCTTCGGGTGTTCGATTTCCTGGTCTTGGATGATAGGGCCAGGGGAGGGCTTGTTGGTCTTACGACGCTTCACTTGAGCACTGCAAAATGGAAGGAGCAGCATTTGAAGAGGTTACTATCGTATTAAGAGCCAGAGATCCGGATGCCATGAGTGAAAGTACTTATAGTGGATTGATCTTGGGCGGTGGTAGAACCGACGCCGAAGAGTCGCTAGAGGATGGGGTTTTCTAAAAGAATCAAACAGGAAAATGAGGAAGTATCGAGATTACAAAGGAAAATCAAAAGAAAAGTAGAGACGTAAACCTCTGCGGGGCTCTTCTTGGGAGCCGGAGAGTTTGGTAACCCGGACACGAGCTCAGTAGGGCCGGTGCTCCGAGTCTGTCGATGCTCGGCCTGCTGTTGCTTTTTCAAAAGAAAGTCGGGAGACAGGTAAGCTAGAGGATGAGAAAGAGGAACTTTTTTGATAACCCGCCACGGCTTTCGAGAGACAAAACGTTCTGAGTCGGAAGAAATATAAGTTACCTCGGGAGCATTGGCGTGGCTGGTTTCCACTTCATCCTGCGAATACAATAAACATTAATAAAGAGCAGAAAGAGCAAAGGGTCAAACAAGCAAATCAAGACTTTACCTCTAAGTCGGACGACGGCGGCTGTTCAAGCCAGTTTTCTTGTGGAGCGCTCTTCTTTGGCTTCTTGCCCGCAATTTTCTTCTTGGCCTTCTTTGGAGGATGGACATACTCCTTCTTCCAGAAGTCTGAGTCGGCCTAGAAAAGTGACCCAGAAAAGGGGAATGAATCAGCAAGTTACAAGCAACATACAAGAGATGGACGTGAAGAGATCAACTTACATCTGGAGCGGGGTTAGTGACGCAGAAAGGCGCCACCCCAATGGTGCTGCAGGAGCCGGAGGCTTCATGAACAAGACTCCGCACGGTCATGGCGATATCACCCTCTGTCAAAGTTGATTTGCTGAAGCACAAGGAGCTGTCATACTTGCCTTCGTACTCACACATTAGCCGGCCCCTGCAGCTTAAGGGCATGATCCGTCAAGAAACCCAGCAGTGGATCAGATCTGTTCTTGTTAAACCATTGTCCATGAGCGCCTTGAGCCTGGCGTGAGCCGGTTCAAACTTGGCACGTTCCGATACTAAGAGTCGGCCCGGAAGTTCTGAATCTGTCTTGAGCCGGGAAGCACGATAACTCGACAAGGGGCGCTCACCCTCAGGAGAAGTATCCTTGCAGTAGAACCAGGTTTTATTCCAGTCCTTTGGGTGACTCAGCATCCTCATAGCCGGGAAGGTAATGTCTCTGCGCTGCTGAATAGAGATCCCTCCAAGCTCCAGACTCAGACCGCTCTTCATCTTAGTTTGGCGGTTGGCATAGAAGAACTCCCGAAAGAAACCAACAGACGCTCTAGACTGAAGATAAGCTTCGCAGAGCACTTGGAAGTTGCATATATTTGAGATAGAGTTGGGGGCCAAATCTTGAGGGTGCAGTTTATACAGATGAAGAACGTCCCGGAAAACTTTTGAGTCGGGCGGCACGAACCCTCGCTCAATGTGGTCGGTGAAAACGACTACTTCTCCTTTCTTGGGTGCAGGCCGGGTCTCATTACCCGGAACCCACCAATGACGAACCTCTTTGGAAGGGAGAGTGCCAGCTTCAACAAGATCTGCTAAATACTCTTCCATGACGCAAGAGCCAACCCAGTTGCATGAGTTGGACGCGCGAGACATGACGGCGGCTTAGCTACTGTACAAAGGGAAATAAAAATGGCGAGTCAAGAACAAGCAGGAATCTACGGCGGCTTATAATTCTAAGGATTCTATGTCTATGGGTGATAAGAGCCAGAGATGGCTTAGCGACTCAACAAAGGAAAGGAAGATTGAAAACCGGCTAAGTCCTAAAAAACAGATTCCGTAAATTATTACTATGGCGACGGATCTACAAAAGCGGAGGAAAAGATTTTTATCCTGACCTAAGCGATGAACAACGGAATGAAGGAAAAAGGACCAGAGCCATCGCGGTCTGCGCATTATGCGCGGCCGGCCCGCATGTGGCGGCGGAGCGAATGCGCACCCTAAAGGCACCAAACGGCATCAAGATGCACTCGCAGACGGCGGCACTGGAGCCCGAGCGGCGGCACCGGAGCCCCCACTGAAAACCCTACTACGGTGGCGGCGATCTAAGGGGCAGGAGAACTCACCCGAGTTGGCGCAGCGGAGGCGGACGAATTTCTGGTACGATCAGGGTGATGCAGCGGCCAATGTTGGGGACGACGTGCGGACGGTGCCAGAGCGGAGCGTGAGGATGTTGGAGCGGCGGTGACAGGAAGAAGAAGAAGAAGCGTGAGCGGGAAGAATGAAAAGCCTCGACCCACCCGGGTCATATTTAAAGAGGGAATAAGGAAGGCGCGAAAATCTAGGCGACGACACCGTTTTGACCAAGGCGAACGCCTCAATTCTTGGGATGACAGTTTAATGAAAGATTCGATGATACGTCAGCAGATCCCATGACGTCACGCTGGGTCATTTCCGGGCGACTCGCCAAAATCAGAAGAGAAGGATGAAGTGAGCAAGCTCAATTCAACCTGGGGCCTAATGTTGGGGATATAACCCCGCAATATGACCCGCCTTAGACGCTCCGGTTCATACTGCTGGCTCGTAAGCCGGCCCAAGGGTGAGCCATAAAATTGGTGGCCCATGAAGATAGGCGGCTCAAGGTGTGGGCCGTACGATGGCCCAGACGGAGAAGACCCGGGCGTGTAAGCCGCCGCAAGGACAACTTGGACAGGAAGATACAAAGAGACTCGGAATCATAAGAAGACGCAGAGTAGATAATTGTAAAGACCCGGTGGTCCTGACCTCCTATATAAAGGCAGACCCGGGGCAACTTAGAGGATAGGTTATCGAAAACTAGGTCAAGCTTCTAGCTCCTTGTAATCAATACACAAGTAATACAAACACAAGCAGGACGTAGGCTATTACCTCGACTTGAGGGGCCGAACCTGGGTAAATCCGTGTCCTTCGTCCCGATCAACCCCTTTGAGTCCACCCCATTTGCGATGGCCTTGAATCCAAGTCCGTTCACCCGGACATCTGCCGTGATAAATCCACGACACCCGGTAAGTATGAACAATTAAAATACTGGCTATTAAAAGAAGCCCCCACGTGTTGTTTTCGGATTTAACACTTTATGGTGTATGTCGATTATCTATGGTACAAGATTGGTTCAGCCGAACATAGGGTAGGAAAAGAATTTGTCCCTATCTAACAACAAAGTGGGAATGGAAATAAAAAAGGCAAAAAATAACCGAAAAGGAAAAATTGTAGTGGAGTATGGACAACACATTTTTTTCCGTAGAAGCACCGAAGATGAGTTGCGTTCCATGGGTTTGGTTAAAGGTGGTTATCAGATAAACTCCGCAAACGATAAGCCCCTCCCGCGAGCACTTCGTAAATGATGAAAGGGCCCTCCCACTTGGGGTTGAGTTTGTGCTTCTGTTTCTCCAGGAGTCGTAGGACGAGTTCTCCTACATTGTATGCTTTTGCCCTGACCATCCTACTTTGGTACCGCCGAGCTTGTTGTTGGTAAAGAGTGGATCGAGCCAGAGCTATGTCTCGCTACCCCTCCAGGGCGTCTAAGTCGTCTTGCCAATCTAACTTGGCCTCCTTTTCCTCATACATGCGCACTGTTGGTGCGGCATGGATAATATCGCAGAGGAGAACTGCCTCTGTCCCATAGACCATAAAAAACGGTGTATAACCCGTTGATATGTTCGGGGTAGTACGCAGCCCCCATAGAATGGAGTCAAGTTCCTCCACCCAATGACAGTCGGACTCGTGAAGGGATCGGACCAAACGTGGCTTGATGCTGCTCATAATGAGACCGTTTGCTCGCTCGACCTGTCCATTGGTCTGCGGATGATAGACCGATGCGTAATCGAGCTTTATGCCCATTTTTGCGCAACAGTCCTTGACCTCTTGGGCCGTGAAATTGGTTCCATTGTCCATTATTAAACTATGCGGGACACCGTAACGATGTACTATGCTAGATATGAATTCAATCACTAGTCCGGATTTAGCCGATTTAACAGGCTTTGCTTCTATCCATGTGGCGAACTTGTCAACCATGACGAGTAGGTATTTATTTTTCTTGGTTCACCATTTGATGGGTCCAACCATGTCTAGCCCCCAGAC
Source organism: Hordeum marinum (assembly GCA_022496015.1). Lineage (NCBI taxonomy): Eukaryota > Viridiplantae > Streptophyta > Magnoliopsida > Poales > Poaceae > Hordeum > Hordeum marinum. The sequence goes on along the minus strand of CM039675.1, from coordinate 45,717,829 downwards.
CGCAAAAGGCGAGGTGATCGGTATAGTCCGAAGAGCTGTTGTGGGCATGTGACCTTGATTTGCAAAGAGTTGACACCTGACGCAATGTTGAACGAGTGACTGCCGTTGGTCCGAGCTATAGGCCAAAAGAAACCATCTCGGAAGGCTTTGTCGACAAGAGATCTTGCCGCGGCGTGATGCCCACCCATGCCCGCATGGATTTCGGCAAGGAGCTCCCATCCTTCTTCCTCGGATATGCACCGCTGTAATACTCCAGTGGTGCTTTTCTTGTATAACTCACCCTCATGTACTTTTTAGGCCTTGGATCGCCGAACTAGGCACCGCACCTCAGTTTGATCGTCGGGGAGTTCCTCGTGAAGGAGGTAGACGAGGAGGGGCTCTTCCCATGGCGTGATTACTGCCATTACCTCATGAGCTGAGGGCGTCTCATTCATCGTTGAGCCGCCTATGATACCATTATCTGGTTCGTTTATAGGGGGAACAACTTCGTCCATTGTCTTTGGACCGGTGCCATGTGTGTCGTCCTGCCACATTACGGAGGGCTTGAAGAGCTGCTCCAGGAAGGTGTTTCTCGGGACGGGATCGCGCTTGGCTCCCATACGGGCCAATATATCAGTGGCTTGGTTGTTGTCTCGAGCAACATGGTGGAATTCCAACCCCTCGAACCGAGCAGATATCTTGAGGACATCATCTCTATATGCCACCATCTTCGGATTTTTGGCATCGAATTCATCGTTAATTTGGTATATCGCCAGGTTTGAGTCTCCCCGTACCTCTAGCCGTCGTATGCCCATTGACTTCGCCATCCGAAGACCATGAAGAAGAACTTCGTATTCAGCAGCATTGTTGGAATTGGTGTACATGATATGCAACACGTATCTTACGTTGTCGCCTATGGGGGATGTGAGGATGACTCCAGCCCCCGGACTGGCCAGGGTCTTCGATCCATCGAAGTACATTGTCTAATGGGAGTATGCACTATACTCCTTGGGGAGCTCGACCTCTGTCCATTCAGCCAAGAAGTCCACTAGTACCTAAGATTTAATGGTGCAACGTGGCTTGTAGTTTATTTCAAAGGGAAGGAGCTCAATGGCCCATTTGGCTATGCGACAAGTAGCATCCCTATTGTTGATTATGTCATTCAAGGGGACTTCCGATGCCATCGTTACCGCACACTCCTGGAAGTAGTGTTGGAGTTTCCTCGATGCCATGAATACTGTATAGGCTATTTTTTTGATAATGTGGGTATCTGGACTTGCACTGCGTTAGTTCCTCTGACACATAATATACGGGCTTCTGAGTTTGGAATTTATGTCCCTCCTCATCTCGTTCGACGACGAGCACCGCGCTGACTACCTTGTTGGTGGCCGATATGTATAACAACATGAGCTCACCAGCGCCTGGTGCCGTGAGTATGGGATTGGTTGCCAGTATTGTTTTAATTTCTTCCAATCCAGCCGCTGCTTCATTGGTCCATTCGAAATTGTTTGTCCGTTTCAGCAGCTTATAGAGCGGCAAACCTTTTTCTTCGAGGCAGGAAATAAAGCGGCTTAACGCGGCTATGCACCCAGCTAGTTTCTGGACATGCTTCATCTCTGTGGGGATTGCAAGTTCTGATAGAACACAAATTTTAGCTGGATTTGCCTTTATTCCTCTATGGGAGACGATGAATCTGATAGAGGCGAAGTTGTTCCTGTCTTCCGATGAGATGGTGTCTATCGTTTTTGGTGAAGTAGACTTTGACGATCCGACTACGAGCGTGTGATGACGTCGTGCCTTGGCAATCGCTAGACCAACTCCGAGAGGTTATTGACCACGCCGGAGCACGATCAACCTGACCATGAGGGTCTGTTTCCTACACATAAATGAAGAACAAGCAAGAAACTAAGATTGCAATCTGGATATTGCGAATGTAAGAGGAAAGCTTTATTGATGGAACTGGGGTTCTGTGACGCCTTTGTCTGGTCGTGGAACACAAACGAAGAACGTGAAGGTGCAGCTATGGCAAACTTGTAATCTAAACAAAACCCAAACCTAAAACGACACCCTAAGGGTTGTATATATGGGGGAATAGAAGGGAATTTCGTGGCCCTTGGAGGAGGGGTCTGAAACCGACCCTAACTTAGTTTCCCCATACATATGGACTCTAAAAACAGCCTATAATATGGTATTTTGAAATTACATGGGCCTGGCCTAAAAATAAGGTGGCGCAGCACCTATATTAGCTTAGGGACGAATTTTATAAAGTGGCATCATGCATATTTTGTCCAAGGCTTCTCGCTCCCATTATGGTGGCTTCAAAGTGCAAAAATAATCACTAGAAGCTCCATTGTTCTTTCCCGCGCGCGCACCTTCTTCTCCATGCTTGATCCTGCTCCAATGGTCATCCTTCTTGTCCATGCTAGATCCTTCCTTCATAAGTAAAAAAAGTATCTAATTTAGGCAGCATCATACGTTCATGAACATTAGAAGGATTTCCAAGAAACGAAAGTACCTGGTAATTCAATTGACGTGCATGAGCTCTAGTAATTGGTCCTATATGTATAGTAGCCAGGGTTGTGGGTGTAACATTGGTAGGGATGTTCTCATCATCCGCCCCTTCTTGAACCAAAGTCGACCTCGACGGAAGCTCAACTTCGTCACCCAAATAAGGCTTCAAATCTGCAATGTTAAAAGAGGGGCTAACCCCAACCTCTGCAGGCAGCTCAAGTTTATATGCATTATTATTTATTTTCTCTAACACCTTAAAAGGACCATCAGCACGTGGCATTAACTGTGACTTGCGCAAATCAGGAAATCTATCCTTACGCAAATGTAACCAAAAAATATCTCCAGGTGCAAAGACAACATGTTTTCTACCCTTATCTCTAGCAATTTTTTATTTAGCATTCATACGCTTAATGTTTTCCTTTGTTAACTCATGCATCTTTAATATCAATTCATCACATTCTTTAGCATCAAAATTAACCTTCTCCGAAGATGGAAGAGGCAAAAAATCAATAGGTGCACGAGGTAAGAAACCATACACAACTTCAAAAGGGCACATCTTAGCGGTAGAATGTAGCGAATGATTATAAGCAAATTCAATATGAGGCAAGCATTATTCCCACATTTTTAGGTTATTCTTCAAAACATCCCTAAGCATAGTAGACAATGATCTATTGACTACTTGAGTTTGGCTATCAGTTTGGGGATGACATGTAGTACTAATAAGCAGTTTAGTCCCCAACTTAGTCTATAAACATCTCCAAAAGTGGCTAAGAAATTTAGCATCACGATCTGAAACAATTGTATTTGGCACACCATGCAACCGAATAATTTCACGAAAGAACAAAATCAGCAACATGAGCAGCATCATCACTTTTATGACATGGTATAAAGTGTGCCATTTTGGAAAATCTATCCACGACAACAAATATGCTATCCCTCCCCTTCTTTGTTCGAGGTAAACCTAAAACAAAGTCCATAGATATATCCTCCCAAGGAACACTAGGTACATGCATATGCATATATAAACCATGAGGATTGAGTCGTGTCTTAGCTTTTTGACATGTAGTGTAGCGAGCAACAAAACGCTCAACATCCCGTCTCATATTTGGGCAAAAGAAATGTGTAGAAAGTACGTCATTCGTCTTCTTCACGCCAAAGTTTCCCATCAATCCTCCTCTGTCCGCCTCCTGTAACAACAAAAGACGAACAGAGCTAGCTGGAATGCATAGCTTATTAGCACGGAACACAAATCCATCATTAATAACAAACTTGTTCCATGTTCTCCCTTCTTTAGAATTCTGCAACACATCTCTAAATTCAGCATCATGCACATATTGATCTTTGATGGTATCCAAACCAAATATTTTAAAGTGAAGTTGTGAAAGCGTAATATAACGATGAGACAATGCATCAGCAATAACATTTTCTTTACCCTTCTTCTGTTTAATGACATAAGGGAGAGTCTCAATGAATTCAACCCATTTAGCATGTCTACAGTTCCGTTTTGCTTGACTTTTAATATGTTTCAAAGATTCATGATCAGAATGTATAACAAATTCTTTGGGCCAGAAATGGTGTTGCCATGTTTCCAAAGTCCGAACAAGAGCATATAATTCCTTATCATAAGTAGAATAATTCAGACTAGGCCCACTCAATTTTTCAGAAAAGTACGCAGTAGGTTTACCATCTTGTAATAACACACCTCCTAACCCAATTCCACTAGCATCACATTCAAGCTTGAAAGTCTTATTAAAATCAGGAAGTTGGAGTAAAGGAGCATATGTTAAGTTATCTTCTAAGGCAGTGAAGGCTTCTTCCTGTGCGGTACCCCAAGAAAAAGGCACGTCCTTCTTTGTAAGCTCATTGAGAGGCGCAACAATGGTGCTGAAATCTCTAACAAAACACCTATAGAAACCAGCGAGGCCAAGAAAACCCCTCACTTGTGTGACCGTTTTGGGATGTTGCCACCTCTCAATAGCTTCAATCTTGGCTTTATCATCTTCAATTCCCTGTGGAGTAACAACATAGCCAAGAAAAGATACTCGATCGGTGCAAAAGGTGCACTTCCCAAGGTTACTAAACAAACGTGCATCACATAGAGCAATAAAAGGAGCACGTAAATGTTTCAACTGTTCCTCCAAAGATCTACTATAAATCAATATAGCATCAAAATAGACTACCACAAATCGTCCAATGAAAGCACGTAAAAGCTCGTTCATTAATATCATGAAAGTGCTAGGTGCATTGGTTAACCCAAAAGGCAGGACTAACCACTCATATAAACCAAACTTAGTTTCAAATGTTGTTTTCCATTCATCTCCCAATTTCATACAAATTTGATGGTATCCACTACACAAATCAACTTTGGAGAAAATTGTAAAGCCAGTTAATTCATCAAGCATATCATCTAGCCTAGGAATAGGATGACAATAATGAATAGTAATATTAGTAATGCCTCTACAATCCACACACATGCGCAATGGACCATCCTTTTTAGGCACTAGAATAATAGGAACAACACAAGGACTAAGGGATTCGTGTATATAACCTTTGTCAAGCAGCTCCTGTACTTGGCGCATAATCTCCTTTGTCTCCTCTGGATTGGTACGGTATGGCGCACGGTTGGGTAGCGATGCACCAGGAATTAAGTCAATCTGATGCTCAATCCCGCGAATAGGTGGTAATTCCGGTGGCATGGATTGTGGAAAGATGTCAGCGAACTCCTATAAAATATTAATGACAGTAGGAGGCAAAGAGGAAGGCATGTCCTCGAATGAAAATAATACCTCTTTGCATAAAAAAAGCATAGCAAACAAATGTAGCAACATCCAAATCATTAATATCAGATTTAGTAGCAAGTAAACATCCACTCTTCAATTTTATTTTGGATGCAACACTAGATGATGGTTTATTAGGCTTATGGTGTTGCTCAAATTCATGTGCTACAATCTGATTTTCACTCTTATTTTTCTCCTGTTTTGCTTTACTAGCTCTAGCAATGTCATCTTTCATAATATGTTCAGGAGACATAGGAAGCAAAGTGATATTTTGATCCTTATGAACAAGAGTATATTGATTTGTCCTACCATGGTGTACATAATTTTTATCAAACTGACATGGCCTACCAAGTAAAACAGAACATGCTTGCATGGGTACCACATCATAATCCACATAATCAGAATATGTAGCAATGCTAAAATGCACACGAACAGTACATGTTACCTTAACCTTGCCACTATTGTTGAACCATTGGATGTAATAAGGATGGGGATGTGGTCTGGTGGTTAGAGACAGCTTCTCCACCATCTCCATGCTAGCCAAGTTATTGCAACTCCCCCCATCGATAATGACGCGAACAGAATGCTCCTTCACAACTCCCTTTGTGTGGAACAAGTTATGCCTCTGATTTTGCTCAGCCTGTGTAACCTGCACAGTGAGAACACGTTGAGCAACTAAACTTTCATACCTTTCAGCGTAATCAGCAGCCATGTAGTGTGTCTCTGGTTCTGTATCCTCGCCACCCTGTTCTTCACTCGTAATGAGAGCCAAAGTCTCCTCGTCATAATCACTAGCGGACGCATATCCACCATCCTCAGTAACAATCATCACACGCTTGGAAGGGCATTCTCTCGCAAAGTGACCTCCACCCTTGCAACGCTGGCATATAACCTCATGTGTTTGCCCTGTGGATGCAATAGATGAAGAAGAGCTCTATGCATGCCCAGAAGGTGTGCTCTTCACAGAAGGTGGAGTAGGATCTTGTTTCCTGGTATCTTGGTTGGAGTTGGAGGTTGAAGTAGGTGGTGCTGCAGTTAGACGTGTGGAAGTAGAGGGGGCACGTGGCGTCATGGTGAACTGCGACGTGCAGAAAAATTAGTTCTCGCCATTGCCTGTCGATCTTGCACTTCACGTTCAGCTTTGCAAGCAAGATAGAATAAACGAGTGATAGTGTTATACTCCTGATACTCTAGAATAATCTGAATGTCTCTATTTAATCCACCCATAAAACATGCAATCATAGCTTCATTCTCCTCAACAATACCACATCTAATCATGCCAGTTTGTAATTCCTGATAATATTCCTCTACAGAATTTTTTCCTTGTCTTAAACACTGCAAATTTTGAAGCAATTCACGTTGATAATATGGTGGAACCCAACGATTGTGCATAGCAGCTTTCAAAACAGCCTAAGTAGTTGGAATATTAGCATGATGTATTCTACAATGTTCTAACCACCAAACACAAGCAAAACTAGTGAATGAAGAAACAGTAGCAGCAACACATCTATCCTCAGGAAATTGTAAGCATGTAAACCATTGTTCCGTTTCTAACTCCCATGTAAGATATATATCAGGAACATATATACCCTCAAATGTCGGAATATTCAATTTAAGTTTAGGGAGATGGTCATGATCCCGTACCTGAGGGGGTGGTGCAGCCCTACCGTTACGGTTGTAGCCATGTGGATGACCTGGTGCTTATGGTGGTGGTTGCCCGTGAGGCTGATCTGGAGCAACCTCTCCCTCATCATCGTAATCACCATCATAATCCTCAACCTGCTCAACAGCAGTAGCAGCAGCAGCCACAGAAGTAGTAATAGTATCAACAGTACCAGTGTGTTGGACTAGGCCGATAGGCACACGTCGTGCTCATCGTTCGAGAGGGATAGGACCTGCAGCTGGTGGTGGTAGACGGGCAAGCACCTCATTGAACTTGGCGTCCATCTTGGTGTCGAATGTCTTCTCCAAACCATCTAGCTTCTCCATGGCCTCTCCAAAGTTGGTCACGAAGTCTTGTACCTGGTCAGCCATCATTTGCTGAAATTTATCATGGAGCGCTTTGTTGGTCATGCTCTCCCAGTCGATCTCGTCGTCTTGTGATCCTGGCATGGTTAGCAGAAATAGGAGACATCAATAATCAATTCAGAGATGCAAGGTTGAATAAACGCTCAACGACAGTACTATGCTGGTCCTAGGCTAGACAATGCTAGAGACGCAAGCCTAAAACACCAACAAAATCATGGTGCTACACGTAATCAAGGGAAGAGCACACTCCGATTTTTTTTCGACTTTTTTTCGGCGCCTATTTTTTTGTGCACGTTTTTTTTGCTTAGAAAATCACTACAATGGCGAGTGTCTCAAAACTCTTCCCAGGTCGTATAAGCAAGATAGGCACGGAATTTTTTGACTAATTTTTCTTGGAGCGATTCGGGGCTATGACGACCAAAAATTTCAACAAAAATCACTATGATGACAAGTGTCTCAAAACGCTCCGGAGAACCTAAAATCAGGATAGGGAAAAAATATTTTCACCCCTGAAAATTTTGGGCCAAAACATGCTCTGAAAAGCGTGCCACTCTTTTTTTACCGAAACCTACTCAGGTAGGAAAACGCGAAACCAAAAACAAAAGAATCTCGAAACTAAACCTAAAACGAGATGGACTCGGATTGGTGGCGGGTTTGTGGTGGTATATATGGACACTAATGGATAGTGATGGTGGGTGGTGATATATGGCAGCGGTGATGATGGTTGTGGTATATGGGAACTATGAAGACGATGCGGTGGCGGCGTGAAATCCTGTGAATAGAACTCGAAACTCTAAAGGACTATACACTAAGACCAGCAACTCGACATGATGATGTAACCGCAAATTCAACAAAGAAAAATACTTAAAATACTATGCAGAGGCTCAGATTGGTTCGGATATGATGATCTAACCATAAAAATTTTTGTGGCTTTTCGTGGACTATAGGTACGAAGAACAAATGCCATCTAAACTACGAAAACTGGTAAAATCTCACCGAGCAACCTGGAAATCTGATACCACTTGATAGAGGCGAAGTTGTCCCTGTCTTTCGATGAGATGGTGGCTATCGTTTTTGGTGGAGTAGACTTTGACGATCCGACTACAAACGTGTGATGACGTCGCGCCTTAGCAATCGCTAAACCAACTCTGAGAGGTTATTGACCATGCCAGAGCACGATCAACCTGACCACGAGGGTCTGTTTCCTACACGAAACGAATAACAAGCAAGAAACTAAGATTGCAATCTGGATATTGCGAATATAAGAGGAAAGCTTTATTGATGGAAGTGGGGTTTTGTGACGCCTTTGTCTGGTCGTCAAACACAAACGAAGAACGCGAAGTTGTAGCTATGGCGAACTTGTAATCTAAACAAAACCCAAACCTAAAACGACGCCCTAAGGGCTGTATATATGGGGGGAATAGAGGGGAATTTCGTGGCCCCTTGGAGGAGGGGTCCGAAACCAAACCTAACTCAGTTTCCCCATACATACGGACTCTAAAAACAACCTATAATATGGTATTTCGAAACTACATAGGCCTGGCCCAAAAATAAGGTGGCGCAGCACCTATATTAGCCTAGGGAGGAATTTTATAAAGTGGCATAATGCATATTTGATCCAAGGCTTCTCACTCCCATTATGGTGGCTTCAAAGTGCAAAAAACATCATTGCAAGCTCCATTGTTCTTTCCCGCGCGCGCACCTTCTTCTGCATGCTTGATCCCGCTCCAATGGTCATCCTTCTTGTCCATGCTAGATCCTTTATTCATAAGTAAAACAAAAGTATCTAATTTAGGCAGCATCATACGTTCATGAACATTAGAAGGATTTCAAAGAAACAAAAGTACCTGGTAATTCAATTAACGTGCGCGAGTTCTAGTAATTAGTCATGTATGTATAGCATTCGGGGTTGTGGGTGTAACATTAGTAGGGATGTCCTCATCAGGATCCAAGCAGCTTGCCCGAGGGAAATCTGAATACACATTTTTCTAGATTGAGCCGTATATCATATTCACACAAATTAGTGAAAGTTTGACGGAGGTCGTCAATCAACTGATCGACATGTTTGGTTTTGATTACCACATAATCCACGTACGCCTCAACAGTCTTTCCGACTTGTGTGGCGAGGCAGTTTTGGATCATGCGCTGGTACGCGGCCCCGACATTTTTTAGGCCTAAGGGCATCGTGTTGAAGCAAAATGGCCCATAGGGGTGATGAATGCAGTAGTCGCCTAATCGGAGTCATTCATTTTAATTTGATGGTATCCGGTGTAAGCGTCGAGGAAACACAACAAATCATGCCCGGCTGTGGCAAGGGAAAAGGGTCCTTGGGGCATGCTTTGTTGAGGTCTATGCGTGGTAAGGGAAAAGGGTCCTTGGGGCATGCTTTGTTGAGGTCTTTGAAATCGACACACACCCGCCAGGATTTGTCTTTCTTAGGTACCATCACCAGGTTTGCTTGCCACTCGGGGTGTTTGATGTCCCGAATAAATCCGGCGTCAAGCAATTTTGCTAATTCTTCACCCATGGCTTGTCGTTTGGGTTTGGAGAAGCGGTGCAAGGTTTGTTTCACAGGCTTAAAGCCTAGAATAATGTTCATGCTGTGTTCGGCGAGCCGACGTGGGATACCGGGCATATCGGAGGGATGCCAAGCGAAAATGTCCCAATTTTCACACAAGAAATTCCGCAATGCTTCATCCATGAGGGGATCGAGCTGGGCTCTGATGGAAACTGTTTTATTGGGGTCCGTTGGATGCACCTGAAATTTGACGATTTCCTATGCGGGTTTAAAGGATGTGGACTTGGGCCTTTTGCTGAGGATCACATCGTCCCTATTAACTGTGAACCGTAGAGCGGTCAGTTTCTCGGCGGCGGAAGTTTCCGCTAATGCCTCGAGGGCAAGCTTTGCCATTTTTTTTTCGGCCCGAAGGGCTATATTCGGATCACTGGCGAGCATGATCACTCCATTTGGTCCTGGAATTTTGAGTTTCATGTACCCGTAATGGGGTATAGCCTGGAACTTTGTAAAGGCATCGTGTCCTAACAGGGCGTGATAGCCAGTGGGGAAGGGGACGATGTGGAAGAGAAGTTCTTTGGATCGGTAATTTTCGGGCGTGCCGAACACAACGTCCAGGATGATACATCCGGAACAACATGCCTCTTTCCCTGGGATAATTCCTCGGAAGGTTGTGTTGCTATGTTCGATGCGAGATCGGTCGAACTGCATTTTCTCTAGAGTGGCCTCGTAAATGAGGTTTAGACTACTGTCACCGTCCATGAGCACCTTATGTAGTTTGTAGCCATCGATGATGGGATTCAAGACTAGAGCTACCGGTGAATGACTGGGAAGGATGGGCGGCTGGTCAGTGTCCCCGAAAGTAATCGGTACGTCTAGCCATGGGCTAGTAGCTGCCATGTGGTAGACTTGCTCGTGCTCCCTAAGAGCTCTTTTACGTCTACTCCTCGAGGGGAAGATCTCATAGACCGTCAGGACTTCGTCATCGAATCTATTTGGCGAAGGAGAGCACCTGTTCGACGGAGGTGTGTCGAGGATAGCCTCGCCACTTTTTGCGACTTGCCTGACGACCAAGGAAGCTCGAAGGCAATGAGTAGGGTTCGTGTTCAACAACACAGAATGAATGGGGCAAGGTTTATCTAAAAGTCCGTCGAGGACGGTACCGGTCACGGAAAGGGACTTGTTTCTTTTTTCGATGGGTTCATGCCTGGCTGGCTGATTTGGAGGTACCCTCTTTCTTCGAACTCCTCTAGGGTGTTTGGAGAATTTTGGTTCCGAGAACAACCGCTCGGATTGCCATACACTCTCCATGGCACAATAATTTTGTACTAATTCGGATAACTCCGAAAAGTCGTTTATGTGTCGGTGGGCCAGGGTGTTAAGAATCATCTTGGGCGGTGGGTGGGCAAGAAATGTGTTCCCTGTCGCAACGAGTGTTCGTAAGTGCAGTTTCCGAATTGCGCGACGGATCCTGGACAAGTGATGGTACGGCTTTAAAGCACTCCCCCGCCTTTGATTCTCCGACGGGGTCTTGGAGATCGTGGACGGGGGTATAGACGGTTTTCAATTCCGGGTGTCGGGCAGACACCGCGGCCGGACACTCGATGGTGGCGACAAGGTGGGTGACCGGAGGGACACGAATCTCCCTGTCATCGGGTCTGATCTCGAGCCGATCATAGATCGGAATCTGGTCATCCAATATACGCATAGCTTCAATTCGATCGAACAACTCGTTTAAGAACGAGGCGATGGCAGGATGTGTGTCGCTGATACGAGTGGATTCGTCAAGCCGTGTGACGGTTCTAGAGTCATGCCGAGGCGGATCTGTGTTCTGTTCCGTGGGACCTGATGCATTGGACGTCGAAGCATCCGGATTTACAGGCTCTCCTTCAAAGGTTGAGGGCTCAATTGAACGAGTGTTCCCTGTGAATCAATCATGAACTCTAGGGTTCCGAACTTAAAACACTAATTTGGGGGGAACCTTCCGGTCTGATCATGACGGCCGACCGGGCCGGCATGCGACAAGATGTCGTTGTCGATGAAATTTTGATCGGGGGCGAGAGTCCCCTCGATACAGATGCCGCTACTTGTGATGGGGCGAGCCATCGATTCCTTCGGTGCTCATAGAGGAACTCTCAATGAAAGCACCAATGTCGGTGTAAAAACCGGCGGATCTTGGGTAGGGGATCCCGAACTGTGAGACTAGGATCGACGAAAATAGGAGACGAAGGGGACGCAAGTTTACCCAGGTTCAGGCCCTCCAATGGAGGTAATACCCTATGTCCTTCTTGGTTGTATTGATGGTGTAAGGGGTTACAGAGTTGATCTACCTCAAGATCGTATGTCTAACCCTAGATGAGTTGTCTTGACCCTATGCCCTAACACCCTTAGGCTTATATAGATATCGGGGGTGTTCTTGGCTTATACATGGTCGGTTACATGCTGAAGAGACAACTTGCCTAACTACAGCTAATAACTTGGACAACACGTCTTGACTCCATGAAGCTTCCATCCTGGTGCAGGTGGTCCTCGATCCTCCAATGCCTGCCTTGCAGCCCATACAGTCCGGCCCATGAACAATGGGTTGGCTATCCGAGGACCCCTTAATCCAGGACTCCCTCAGAGGCACCATGTTCTTTTACCTTCGTAGTCAATGTAGTTTGGGGTTTTCATTGTGATATCCTTGATTGTAGTATCCCAAGTTTCTGCTATAATGTCCTTCATAGTTGATGTAGTCTCTCCCCTCCAGCGAGATATATCCTTCAAGGCCTCCAGATCTAGAAGGTATGAATACAAATGGTTGAGTACATGAGGTCCTCAACAAGTCCATAACTATTTTCAGGTTGATATGCTCTATGATGGTACTAGTTTCAATTAGGCCTCAACAACAAGTTTTGGTATATCTTGTACAAGTCAAGTTTTAGTAAAAACACATGATCAACATCCTTCATAGGTTGTTAGAACCTCTGATGGTTCCTTTCCCACTATGTTCGTGGATCTTTCTTTGATCATAGAGTGACAAGCCACAGTTCATTACACTCCATGCATGTGCTTTGCTTTAACCAAAAGCACTTAACTTAGCCTTTATGCCAACTGGTCATCCCATCACACTTCTTTGTGCGAGGTTGAGAGAAGATACATGTCGTATAGCCCTTCCCCACATGTCGCACATCATACTACTGGTAACACGATGTATGCTTGTTTGGTGATGTGTTCTTTGTCCCACACTTTTATAGGAATCATCACAGAATGCTAGTTTTGTGTTGGGGCGTTAAATGTCTGCCCAGACATTATGGATACAATGCCTCTCCCTCGGGCTCTGGGTGATATCTGTACGATGACATTGTACTACAAGGGTTTGGTCCCCTAACTCGCTCGTCCCATTTTAGGTCATGTGGTCAACGTTGTCTGTACGACGCTGGAATGCCTGCTGATATTGGTTCTTAAGCACGGTGTAGTGAAACTGTACCACCCAACAGTTCCATCATGGGTTACACCACCCACCACATTTATAATACTTGAAAAGATAACTTTATTTCAATAAAATGAATATGCATGATAAGCAATAGATTTGTAGAAATGTGCTTTTGCGAAAGCATAAACAAAGGATATGAGTAAGGTATGACCTTGCCTAGAAACATACCTGGTTATGAAGATTCAATAGAAAGCAATTGATTTTGGAGACTCTATAATCTGAAATAATTACAATCGTCTGGTAAGGGCCATCTTTAAATAATACTGGAAGAATGTAGTGCATATCCTATATGTTTCCCTTCACATTTGTTCTGTTGTGACATGCTTTTCTTAATGATTACTCTCTAGGTTTTAAGTCCAGTAATGACTCAACAATGTGACATTATATAACTAAAGAGAATCAGGTAAGATATGTTTGAGAACTTCCCTTGAGATTGTATATGTTGATTGATAATTAGTCATGGTTACTAGGTTCAATCAATATATGTTTACAAATAAAATGATTCTATGTTTGTTCTGTAGGACTATATTATTCTAAACTATAATTTAGGTTCTACTTTTCATGATCCATGATGTGGATAATTTGCTTTGGTTTAACTTACTAAATATAGTAATTTGTACTTAAAGCATAGATAGCTAGAAAATTGTTTATATTAAGGAAGGTCAAATTCCTTAAAGGTACAGTTGAAACTTAATGTTGTTCTCTACAAACAATTCTCTCAAGCAAGATGGGGATGCTGGGACCGACACTTGGCAATGTTACAACCAACAGATGGAAATGTTGGGGTCGTGCCACGACGATGCTATGGCAGCCTAGCGGCGAAACTAGGACCACGATGAGCACGTGCTACAACCACATCATTCACAAGCTACAACGGGTGCAAGGGAATGCTGCGGTGACCACTTTGCTACAACTGCAACCCACAGATTCTACGAACTGACTGTTGTAAGGCCTAGGTGCTAGAACCAATCGGCCCTGATGCTGCCACCATGGTCGCGCGTTTTGGAACTAACCAATAATGACGTTGTGTGTGGCACATCATGAAGCATTAAGCAGATCACCGTTGAGCGACACGACGGTGACCGAGCCATCAGTGTCCTTGGCGATGTTCACTGAGGGATGCAACGGAAATCCAGTCGCAAGGGGCCAGATAACGAAAAAGGGTTCCCAACCCCGCTTTATATTATAAAGCAATACTGACCTCAATACATCCAAGCATATAACAAAAAGAAATGATAAAGATATACAATGCTATAGAACGGCTAATGGGATCCCAATGCACCAAGCAAAGGCTTGAGCATCGAAGCCCTCGGCGAGCAGCACACACTGCCATTGATAATGTGAAGCCAAGAAGACTACTCGCCGCTGGAGGACAACCACACAGTCACGTTCCATGCACAACCACTGCAGTTCTGTCATCCGCCTCCGCCTCCAAAGAGGCCCCCTCCTATCGTCCTGGACCGTAGGACGCCACACCGTCGGCAGACAGAGCTTCTCACCCCCGAGCACACATAGCCGCCCCAGATGATGGCCGGGAAGGACGACAAGAACGGTGACCCCACCAAGCAGGGCAATTCCTCCACCAACACATCATCTACAACAAATAGCATGTTGCCTACTGCAAGACGTCAAACGGGGACACCACTGAAGATAATCGATGACCTACTCGCTCACAAGCTCACACCATCACCTTCATCGACCCAAGGCGGCGTCTTCAGGAAGAAAATGGCGCCGGGACGCCACTGCCGTCCAATCCGGAGATTGTAGGCTTTCACTGTTGGAAATATGCCCTAGAGGCAATAATAAATTAGTTATTATCATATTTCCTTGTTCATGATAATCTTTTATTATCCATGCTATAATTGTATCGAGTGGAGACTTAGATGCATGTGTGGATACATAGACAAAACCATGTCCCTAGTATGCCTCTAATAGACTAGCTCGTTAATCAAAGATGGTCAAGGTTTCCTAGCCATGGATATGAGATGTCATTTGATAAACGGGACCACATCATTAGGCGAATGATGTGATGGACAAGACCCAAACTATAAACATGGCATATAATCGTGTCAGTTTATTGCTATAGTTTTCTACATGTCAAGTATCTGTGCTTATGGCCATGAGATCATGCAACGCACTGACACCGGAGGAGTGCCTTGTGTGTATCAAACGTCGCAACGTAACTGGGTGACTATAAAGGTGCTCTACAGGTATCTCCAAGGGTGTTTGTTGGGTTGGCATGGATCAAGACTGGGATTTGTTACTCCGTGTGACGGAGAGGTATCTCAGGGCCCACTCGGTAATACAACATCACAATAAGCCTTGCAAGCAATGTAACTAAGTATTAGTTGTGGGATCTTGTATTACGTAACGAGTAAAGAGACTTGTCGGTAACGAGATTGAACAAGGTATGGAGATACCGATGATCGAATCTCGGGCAAGTAACATACCGAAGAACAAAAGTAACATCATACAGGATTAACTGAATCCTTGACATAGAGGTTCAACCGATAAAGATATTCATAGAATATATAGGAACCAATGTGGACATCCAGGTCCCGCCATTAGTTATTGACCGTACAGGTGTCTCGGTCATGTCTACATAGTTCTCGAACCCGCAGCTAGGGTCTGCACACTTAAGGTTTGGTGACGTTTTGATAGTATAGAGTTATGTATGGTGGTGACCGAAGGTTGTTCGGAGTCCCGGATGAGATCCCCGACATCATGAGGAGCTCCGTAATGGTCCGGAGGTAAAGATTCATATATAGGAAGTCCTATTTTGGTCACCGGAAAAGTTTCGGGCTCATCGGTAGTGTACCGGGAGTGCCGGTAGTGTACCGGGAGACCATCGGGAGGGGTATTTTGACCCAAGAGGCTACATGGGCTGTGGGAGAGTAAATAACAGCCCTTAGTGGGCTGGTGGAAATCCTACACAAGGCCCATGAGGCTGGGAAGAAAAGCCCAAAGAGAAAAAGCTGGGAAAAGGCAAAAAAATAGGGTGAATCCTAGTCCTACTAGGATTAGAGGTGGATTCCACCTCTCCCACTTGATTTGGCCAACCCAATTGCTGGTACTTTGAGGGCCAAGCCTCCTCCTCTCTTCCTCTTATATATACTAGAGGTTTTAGGGTTTTTTGGCACCACATTTTAGCCACGTGCTACCCGTTCCTCCAGTGCATAGTTTCTCCTCTAGATCAGATTTCTACAGTGCTTAGGCGAAGCCCT
The DNA here is from genome assembly GCA_022496015.1 of Hordeum marinum. Lineage (NCBI taxonomy): Eukaryota > Viridiplantae > Streptophyta > Magnoliopsida > Poales > Poaceae > Hordeum > Hordeum marinum. The sequence continues at coordinate 45,701,320 of CM039675.1, read as the reverse complement.
GCCGGAATAGCTCCACCACCATCGCCGGAGCGCCGTCACGCTGCCGCAGAACTCTTCTACCTCTCCGCTCCCTCTTGCTGGATCAAGAAGGCGGAGATCATCATCAAGCTATACGTGTGCTGAACGCGGAGGTGTCATCCGTTCGGCGCTAGATCGGAAGAACCATGATCAAGATCGTGAGACGGATCGTGATGAGATCGCGGGACAGACCGTGATGAGATCGCGGGACGGATCGTGATGAGATCGCGGGATGCTCGGCGATTTGGATCGCGAAGACGTTTGACTACACCAACCGCGTTTCTTAACGCTTCCCGCTTAGCGGTGTACAAGGGTATGTAGATCCACTCTCCCTCTCGTAGATGCTCATCACCATGGATAGATTTGCGTGTGCATAGGAAATTTTTTGTTTCCCATGCATCGTTCCCCAACATTCACCCGGGTCACGGAGATGGAGGCCGAGGGAAAGGATCATGGCTCCGCCTTCAGGAAGGGTAGCATTGCCGACATCGTGGCCGTCGACGCCCGTTGGGAGCTTCCCCCGACCATGAACCCACACCCCCGTCTCCCCACCCAGCATCACGCAACGGGCGAAGGTGAACCTGGAGCAGAGGAAGACGACATATTTAGTTCGATGCATGGGGCTAGGGGGCAACCCTAGCCTCGAGCCCCACATTCACCTTGAGGCCAGTGGGGCGAGGGGGCATATAAGAAGAGCATGGGAATCAAGACAGTTAAAGCAACTCCAACCGGGCGACCCATTTCGTACACCCGTGTCCATTTGGGTCACGACGGACACAAAAGTAGGCCTAACACGCCGACCCAAACAAAAGCCTGTTCGTTTTTCGTCCGCCTACGACCCATTCCAGGCTCAAATTTGGGTGGCATTTGCGTTAGCGTGGACACGAAGTGGATGCCCGCATCGCTCGCCTTCTCTTCCCCTGGCTCGCCAGTCGTTGGCTCGTACGCTAGTGTCCTCTTCCTCCTTCGCCTCCAAATCTCCCGCCCGCACCCCGTGCCTTCCACGCCCGCCGCCCACTTCCGCCAGCGCCGCCGGCCGTCCACCCGTGGACTCACCCTCTCGACAGCCTCCTCTCCCTCTACCCTCGCCCAGCTCCGCCACTTCCTCTCGATGGGGCTTGAGGCTCCTCTCTAGCTGGAGTCTTCCAAAACGCCCGCAACGTGTTCGACGCTTTTCCCAAGGTACAAATGGGCTCCGATGATGAGTATTTTTTCTACAACGTTCTTTTGGAGTCGGATGATTCTTCATCTGATGAGGAGGAGATGGTGGCGGCTGTGTTGGTAATCAATGACCACGTAAGTATGGAGCGGCCACAGTTTAAGGGTTCCATGCCGGGGCACAAACCGGCGCTGAATCGCAACCGGGAGAGTGGCCTTCCTACTCTGGAAAGACTACTTCGAGACCCCAAAAACCTATCTTCAAACATCACTTGTTCCTTAGCAGTTTTCGGATGGCTTGACATGTTCTCAACCGTATTCGAGAGTGGGTGGTTGAGTAGGATAACTATTTCTTGTGCAATATGGATGTCCTTGGAAAGATTGACTTCTCCTCTTATAAGAAATGCATTGCTGCCCTTTGGATGCTTGCATATGGATTCCCCGACGATCTCATTGATGAGTATGTCCGGATGAGTGAGTCCACCTGCCTTGAGTCCATGTATAAACTTTGCCGGGTTGTCATAGTTATGTTTGGTCCTGAGTACTTGAGAGAGCCAATAGTTGCCGATACAGCACATTTGTTATCGATGAATGCGAGTAGGGGGGTTCCGGGGATGCCTGGTAGCATAGATGTATGCACTGGAAGTGGAAACACCGTCCTTCTGCTTGGCAAGGACAGTATAAGGGCCATGTCCGAGCTTGCATTGTCATACTTGAGGCCGTGGCTTCCCAAGATCTCTGGATTTGACACGCTTTCTTCGACATGGCCAGATCTCACGACGATATCAATGTGCTCCGGCGATCTCCTTGTTTGCTAGGATGGCAGAAGGAAATTGCCGAGAGATCAATGTTGAGATCAATGGCCACCAGTACACCAATGGATACTATCTAGCTGACGGTATCTATCCATATTTGTCTACTCTTGTGAAGACAACATCCAACCCTGTAGGAGAGAAGAGAAAGAGGTTTGCCCAAGAGCAAGAGTGTTAGAAAAGATGTAGAGTGTGCTTTTGGCGTTCTTCAATCTCGATGGAGTATCGTTCAGTATCCTGCCAGAATGTGGAGCACCAAAAAATTATGGGAGGTGATGACAAATTGTGTGATCATGCACAACATGATCGTAGAGGATGAGCGTCCAGAACGTTTCTGTGATCAAGGGTTTGATTTTCAGTGTGACAATGTTGTGCCTGAGCATGAAGGATGGGCAACGTTTGCATAGTTCGTCGAGTTTCATCATAAGATGCGTGATTGGGATACTCACATGCAGCTACAAAGTGATTTGATTGAGCATATGTGGTTCATGTCGGCAACCGGTAGATGTATCGATAACCTTTTCTTTTAAATGTATTTGAGACAATTTAATGTTAAAATATGTGATAACTTTTTTAGTCCAAGAACAATGCAATGTCTGGTATTGAACAGAAATAAATTTTATTTTCTATGATATTGTGTATTAAAGCGATCAAACGGTGATCCACAAGCCCGCCGCGCGGACGAAAAATGGGTCGACGCGTTGGGTGCATGATCGACGCATCTAAAAAAAAGACGAATAAGACGATCTAAACGGACAAAACGTGGAGAAAATGCGCGTCCATTTGAATCGCGAGGTTTGGAGTTGCTCTTAGAAGGGGCGTGATCGTGTGGCTGGCGAGGGCACCGATCTGAGCTGACGCCGTTCGACCGGTGTCTAGCGTTGGGCCCACAAAAAGCAAAAAAAAGGAAGGAAAATCTGTACTTACTATGTGACAAATTTTGTGACCGGAGTGAACGAGGATCTTGATCGAACACAACGGCACCCGCACGAGGCGACGACGCTCGGCGCCGAGCGCCCAGCGGAGTCCTAAACAAACCCGGCTGTCGATCCGCGCAATCTACATGCTGCCGATCAGATCATAGCGCTAAGCCCGCGGCCTCCAAACCCTCGCCAGCCAAGCTTCGCCTCGCCTCGCCGCCATCCCCGCGCGCCCCGCTACCGAATCCAAAACCCCTCGGCGCCGGCGGCGGACTCGCCCGCCATGGCCAGCGACGACGACTGCTACGACTATGAGTATGACTACAACGAAGAAGAAGAAGACGACGACGACGACGACAACGAGGCGATGGAAGCCGACGAGGACGGCCTGGTCGAGGAGGACACGCCGATGCCGGATCGCCCCGCCGATTGCTGGGTAAGTAAACCCGTCGACACACGCAGAGGGGCCACCCGCCCATTGCGCCCTCGGTTGCTGCCCGATTGAATCTTTACCAAATCGGTCCAACAAAAATTATTCCAGGGCAAACAGATTAGGGTCCTTGGGGTTCTGCGCCGAACCTCTGTTTTTCTCCTAATCTGTGCGATTAAAGTTGCTTTAATTTCGGGAAGGCATTAGGCGTCATGTTTCAGAAACTCTTGCCAGATCGGCTTCCGACGGAGGATTATGGTATGGTTTTATTGCGCCGACTAGTTTATGAATGCAAATGCAATGCAGGTTTATGTACTGATGAAAGAGGAGGGCATCGTTAACGACAGTATATTAAAAGATTGGGTTGATTTTTAGTCTTAGCAGTAAGATATATAATTCAGCACTATTTTCATCTCTTTTCTCTAGCTGTCAAAAGTATTTTCAAAGGAATTTGGATAATAATTGTCAATCTGATTTTTTTTTCTTCTTATGTAGAAGCCCTTTGGATCACATGAATGAATCCTATAATATCCCTGCAAATGGCTCACCACATTGGAATTTTGGAGAAATCATAAAACGAGCTTTCACTTAAGCAGACACACCTCTCTGTCTTCTTATCAATGCAAAAAAAAAATTGGACAATACAGAAATTCTCCTTGACGCTGATTGTTGGATTGCTGTGGTTGTAATAACCTAGTCTTAAGTTTTCAACACTTAATTGTTTCCGAGTTGTTTGCCTTAGTTGCCATAGCTAATATTCATTATGCTGTTTTACTGTAGATCAGAAGTTGCACTACTGAACTACCTTCTATCTGTTATTGCAGGCGATTACACAAGAGTCTCTTTCCACTGCACAGGTAACTAGTCACTACACTTGGCACTGCTTGGAGTTCAGATTATGCATGTCTCCCAACTGTGATCATACGAGTAATGTACAATATTCTCTTTGGTTCTCTACCTACAGCAACAAGATCTATCCATGATGATGAACTTGCTCAACGTCAAGCAGCACCATGCCCGCGCTCTCCTCATCCACCACCGGTGGAAGATAGACTGCATCTACGACCACCTCGACAGGAAGGGGCGAGACCGCATGTTCAGGGACGCAGGCATCGTGCTTCAGGAGAATACCAATGGCAAGGCGCCGCCCTCAAGAGTGGTGAACTGCATGGTGTGCTTTGATGAATTCTCTGTGGGTGCCGTCTCCACCATGGAATGTGGCCATTATTTCTGCAACGACTGTGAGTTTGCCCCCTTCACAATGTCTATCTTATTGTTATCTTCACAGCTTAACCTATATATATATATATATATATATATACACACACACACATATATATATGTATATATTAACAATTCTTTTGCTAGTAATTCTGCAATTTATTAAGTTTCATTCATGTGTGGACATCACAAATCCAGCCCATCATAGGTTCAAAAATTTGTCAATATACAATAATACATGGACACGTAGTATCATATAGCTTAATAATCTGAATGGTGTACCTTTTTTGAGTCATACCAAGGTTGGCGCGCAATTCTTTAGCCCCAGTTAGCCAAGCAAATTTCTCACTCTCACGAAATGCAGTTGTTCCAGAGACTGTCTTTGTTAATGAGTTATCTTTCTCTCTGTAGCATAAGAAATTGTCATCTCTAAGTTGACTAAGTTGTGCATAGTCAATGCTAAAAAAGTACAAAAAAAAAACTTGTGTGCAACCGTCCAATTGCACATTCTATAAATCCTATATAGTTGCACACAAAAGGGGAGCCTTGGCGTAGTGGTAAAGTTGCTGCCTTGTGACTATGAGATCACGGGTTTAAGTCCTGAAAAAAGACTTGTAGAAATGTAGGAAAAGGTTGCGTACAATAGATTCAAAGTGGTCGGATCCTTCCCTGGATCCTGCGCAAGCGGGAGCTACATGCACCAGACTGTCCTATATAGTTGCACACAATTCTTTAGATAGGATAAACTGTATTTTGCAACCCCTTGTCCGTTTGAAAGTGCACATTACACCTAATACCAGACAAACCTAACCCTCATCAAGTATGAAAACGGGGTAGAATACCCCCTGGGCCATTCCTAAGAAAATTGCTCCTGGGTCAGCACTCCATTTCTAATGGGCTGGGCAGGGCAGGCCACGATACGGATCGGCCCTTACGTAGCTTCACCACTGGTGCCCAGTGTCTACCGTATTACCTTCGTGTCATGTATAAAAACTAGAAATAATTTTGAAAAGGTCGGGTTTTAGAAATTCAATCTTTTCAAAAGAACACAAAATATCATAAATTTAATCACATGGTTTCAGTTTTGAAAATTGACACGAACTCCGAATTTCGTATCAAATTAATCTCACAACAATATGGCCAAAAGAAATTCAAGTTTTAAAATTCAGGAGTAAGTAGTTTTAATTTTGAAATTGAAATAACGTCATCTAAAACAGCTTTAAAATGGTTAGAACCACATTCGAAATGATGTGATTGTGGATTGGATTTGTCTGATCTTATAGTTCGAAGGTGTAGGCATTTGCGTGGGCAATAAACGAGTATACCCTACAGAATATGTATGTATCTGGTTTCCATAGATAAACAATCCTGTTTTCGTGACCTTAGATTGAGCAACTAGATGATGTACATGGATAATCAATCCTCAATGGTGTTGTTTTCGCTGTTAATAAATTGTGTGAGTTCAGGTTGGACGGAGCACTTCAAAGCTTCAGTGGAGAGTGGCAAGAAGCAGATCCGGTGCATGGGGGTGAAGTGCCCGGTGGTCTGCGACGAGGCCGTGGTGCAGCAGCTCCTAGCCCACAAGTACCCCGCCACGGCCAGGCGCTTCGACCGCTTCCTCCTCGAATCGTACCTTGAGGATAATGACTCGGTGAAGTGGTGCCCAAGCGTCCCGCACTGTGGCCGCGCGATTCACGTGGGCGCCGGCGAGCGCTACTGCGAGGTGGAGTGCCCCTGCGGCCTGGGCTTCTGCTTTGCGTGCGCGGCTGGAGCGCACTCGCCGTGCCCGTGCACCATGTGGGACTTGTGGGAGGTCAAGTGCAACGGGGAGTCGGAGACCGTCAACTGGATCCTCGCCAACACCAAGAGCTGCCCCAAGTGCTTCAAGCCCATCATCAAGGACGGCGGCTGCAACCTCGTCACCTGCAAGTGCGGCCAGTATCTATGGTAAGCAGCAATTTCGACCTCGACCACCCATCGGTGAATGACCACGCACGATGGACGATATTGCATGCATGTTTCTTGGCGTGATCGATCACTAGCTTGGCTTTCTGAATCTGAATCCATCGATGATTGTGCAGTTGGAAGTGCGGTGCCGCCACAGGGTTCGCGCATGACTGGGACAGCATCGCCGGCCACAGCTGCAACCGCTTCACCGGGGAGGAGAAGAAGAAGGTGGACAAGGCCAAGCGGAACCTGCACCGCTACACGCACTACTACGACCGCTTCAAGATCCACGGCGACTCGCACAAGCTGGAGCACGACAAGCTCGGCCTGGCCGTCGAGGAGCGGGTCAAGCAGCTGGAGGCCCTGCACGACCAGCCCCTCCTCCGGGACTGCAGCTGGCTCACCGAGGCGCACCGTGGCCTGCTGCGGTCGCGCCAGGTGCTGTCGCGCTCCTACGTCTTCGCCTACTACATGTTCGGCGACGACGACAAGGTGCGGACGCGGCCGGCGGACCGCGACAACCTGCCCGTCGCGCAGGGTCTCTTCGAGAACTTTCAGGAGGAGCTCGAGAACCACGTGGAGCGCCTCTCCAAGACGCTCGCCACGGAGTACGGGCCCAAGCCGGAGGAGGAGAGTGTCCTGCGCGACAAGCAGACCGCCATGAACCTCGCCAAGGTCGTCCAGACCAACTGCGGGGAGATCTACAAGTGCATCCAGGACGAGCTGCTGCCGCTGCTCCTCGAACCCATGACCATCGCCATGTACCGCCCCCGCGGACCCGACAAGGCAAAGGAGTTCACCGCCTCATGATGGAAAAACGGACGGAGGAGATGAGATCCTCCTCTGGTGTTTTGGCCGTGATGAGACACACAGCAGGCATGAAATGTGCTTCAGGAAGGCAGCTTGATTTTGTACTGTCAAATTCATCAGAAGCCCAAAGGCCATTCCGCATTCTCGCTGTGTCATTTTGGCGCCATGGTCGAGCTCCTACCGTGATAGTCTGATAGAGATCCATCTTTTCGACCGTCGAGACCGAAACAAAAGATTAAAACGGAGGCGCTTCGTCGGACTGAAAAATGATAACGCAGGGTAGTTTTTGATGGGCAATATACTTCTCATCAACATCGCCGGTGGCCGAACAAGGACCGTCCCGCGTTAGCAGTCAGCCTCGTATTTCTGACGAAGTATAAAGAAACAAATAAATTTAACTCAATTAGAGATGTTGTCCCACAAGGACACGTGTCACTCATTTGTTGACCCTGCACACTAATCCCTGCTGGGAACCCTACAGGTGAGCCAAATCCACTCACCTGCAGGGTGCCCTGCAGGGATTATTGTACAAGGCCAATAAATGGGTGCCATGTGTCCCTATGGGCCAGCAACTCTGATTAACTTAAATTAATTTAGTTTCTTGCTGATTTGTTCATTCCTCATCACGAGAATGAATGGTTATTCGCGCTGATTGGTTCTTATTCGTCGGCCTGCGATGCCGATGGGCTGTCTACCTCTAGTCGTGGATGCCAACGGCCGCCCCGACGAGGCTCCCGTGGTGCTGCATCCCGTGGGGACACCCCTGCCAGTGGCTGAAGCTCATCCGTGCTGCCCCTGGCCTCAGTCCCGTTCGAGAGAGAACAAGCGCAAACGGAAAAAAGCATAGCGACAAAAAGAATTCGTTCGTCCCTCAATGGAGTCGCTCAGCCCGCCCGTGCCCGAGCTCATGCTCACCACTATGGAGGACGTGTCCGCGCTACACGCTCCGCCAACCATCCGACAATGCTTCAGTCAAAAATTGGTGCAGAGCAGGAGCGGCTAGAAGCACGGGTACTAGGGTGTCGTCTTACAGACCGCCATGGTCGTGCTCCTACTGTCACTTTGCTTGATGAGATAGTCTGATAGAGATCCATCATTTAGACTGTCGAGACCAAAACAGGAGATTAAAACGGCGACACTTCACCGGACTGAAAAATGATAACGCGGGGTAGTCCTCGACTCGCAATATACTTCTCAAATACATCACCGGCGGCCGAGCAAAGACCGCCCCGCGCTAGCAGCCAACCTCGTATTTCCTTCACTCAGACGCCAGGTTACGAAGCATGAAGAAACAAATAAATTTAACTTAATTAGAGATGTTGTCCCACAAGGACACGTGTCACTCATTTGTTGACCCTGCACACTAATCCCTGCGGGGAAGGGGTTCGGCTCACCTGCAGGGTTCCCACAGGGATTATTGTGCATGGCTAATAAATGGGTGCCATGTGTCCTTGTGGGCCAACAGCTCCGATTAACTTAGATTAATTTTGTTTCTTGTTGATTTGTTCCTTCCTCAGCACGAGAATGAGTGGTTGTTCGCGCTGATTGGTTCTTATTCGTCGGCATGTGACGCCGATGGGCTGTCTACCTCTAGTCATGGATGCCGGCAGCCGCCCCAACGAGGCTCCCGCAGTGCTGCATCCCGTGGGGACACCCCCACCGGTGGCTGAAGCTCATCTGTGCTGCCCCTGGCTCGAGTCCCGTTCGGGAGAGAACAAGCGCAAACGAAAAAAAGCATCGCGGCAAAAAGAATCCGTCCGTCCCTCAATGGAGTCGCTCAGCCCGCCCGCGCCCGAGCTCACGCTCACCACTATGGAGAACGTGTCCGCGCTACACGCTCCACCAACCATCCGGCAATGCGTCAGTAAAAAATTGGTGCAGAGCAGGAGCGGCTGGAAGCACGCGTACTAGGGTGTCGTCGTATAGACCGCCATGGTCGTCCTCCTACTGTTGCTTTGCTTGATGAGATAGTCTGATAGAGATCTATCATTTAGACCGTCGAGACCGAAACAGGAGATTAAAACGGCGGCGCTCCATCGGACTGAAAAATGATAATAGAGGGTAGTCCTCGACTGACAATATACTTCTCAGCGACATCGCCGGCGGCCGAGCAAGGACCGCCCCGCGCTAGCAGCCAGCCTCGTATTTCCTTCACTCATATGCCAGGTTACGAAACATGAAGAAACAAATAAATTTAACTTAATTAGATATGTTGTCCCACAAGGACACGTGTCACTCATTTGTTGACCCTGCACACTAATCCCTGCTGGGAACCCTGGGGTTCGGCTCACCTGCAGGGTTCCCCGTAGGGATTATTGTGCAGGGCCAATAAATGGGTTCCATGTGTCCTTGTGGGCCAGCAGCTCCGATTAACTTAGATTAATTTTGTTTCTTGCTCATTTGTTCCTTCCTCACCACGAGAATGAATGGTTGTTCGCATTGATTGGTTCTTATTCGTCGGCCTACGACGCCGATGGGCTGTCTACCTCTAGTCGTGGATGCCGGCGGCCGCCCCGACGAGGCTTCCGCAGTGCTGCATCCCGTGGGGACACCCCCGCCGGTGGCTGAAGCTCATCCGTGCTGCCCCTGGCCCGAGTCCCGTTCGAGAGAGAACAAGCGCAAACGGAAAAAAGCATAGCGGTGAAAAGAATCCGTCCATCCCTCAATGGAGTCGCTCAGCCCGCCCGCCCCCGAGCTCACGCTCACACTATGGAGGACGTGTGCGCACTACACGCTCCGCCAACCATCCGGCAATGCTTGAGTCAAAAATTGGTGCAGAGCAGGAGCGGCTGGAAGCACGGGTACTAGGGTGTCGTCGTACAGACCGCTATGGTTGTGCTCCTACTGTCGCTTTGCTTGATGAGATAGTCAGATAGACATCCATCATTTAGAATGTCGAGACCGAAACAGGAGATTAAAACGGTGGCGCTCCACCAGACTGAAAATTGATAACGCAGGGTAGTCCTTGACTGACAATATACTTCTTAGCAACATTGCCGGCAACCGAGCAAGGACCGCCCCACGCTAGCAGCCAACCTCGTATTTCCTTCACTCAGACGCCAGGTTACGAAGCATGAAGAAACAAATAAATTTAACATAATTAGAGATGCTGCCCCATAAGGACACGTGTCACTCATCTATTGACCCTGCACACTAATCCATGCTGGGAACCCTGCAGGTGAGCCGAACCCACTAGGGGTTCGGCTGACCTGCAGGGTTCCCCGCAGGGATTATTGTGCAGGGCCAATAAATGGGTGACATGTGTCCTTGTGGGCCAGCAGCTTCGATTAACTTAAATTAATTCAGTTTCTTGCTGATTTGTTCCTTCCTCACCACGAGAATGAATGGTTGTTCTCGCTAATTGGTTCTTATTCGTCGGCCTGCGACGCCGATGGTTGTCTACCTCTAGTCGTGGATACCGGCGGCCGCCCCGACAAGGCTCCCACAGTGCTGCATCCCGTGGGGACACCCCCGCCGGTGGCTGAAGCTCATCCGTGCTGCCCCTGGCCCGAGTCCCGTTCGAGAGAGAACAAGTGCAAACGCAAAAAAGCATAGCGGCAAAAAGAATCCGTCCGTCCCTCAATGGAGTCGCTCAGCCCGCCCGCGCCCGAGCTCACGCTCACCACTATGGAGGACATGTCCGCGCTACACGCTCCGCCAACCATTCGGCAATGCTTTAGTCAAAAATTGGTGCAGAGCAGGAGCGGCTGGAAGCACCCGTACTAGGGTGTCGTCGTATAGACCACCATGGTCGTGCTCCTACTGTCGCTTTGCTTGATGAGATAGTCTGATAGAGATCCATCATTTAGACTATCGAGACCGAAACAGGAGATTAAAACGGCGGCGCTCCACCGGACTGAAAAATGATAATACAGGGTAGTCCTCGACTGACAATATACTTCTTAGCAACATCGTCGGCGGCCGACCAAGGACCGCCCCGCGCTAGCAGCCAGCCTCGTATTTCCTTCACTCAGACGCCGGGTTACGAAGTATGAAGATACAAATAAATTTATCTTAATTAGAGATGCTGTCCCACAAGGACACGTGTCACTCATTTGTTGACCCTGCACACTAATCCCTACTCGGAACCCTATAGGTGAGCCGAACCCCCTTGTGGGCCAGCAGCTCCGATTAACTTAGATTAATTTAGTTTCTTGCTGATTTGTTCCTTCCTCACCACGAGAATGAATGGTTGTTCGCGATGATTGGTTCTTATTCGTTGGCCTGCGACGCCGATGGGCTGTCTACCTCTAGTCGTGGATGCCGGCGGCCGCCCCGACGAGGCTCCCGCAGTGTTGCATCCCGTGTGGACACCCCCGCCGGTGGCTGAAGCTCATCCGTGTTGTCCCTGGCCCGAGTCCCGTTCGAGAGAGAACAAGTGCAAACAAATAAAAGCATAGCGGCAAAAAGAATCCGTCCTTTCCTCAATGGAGTCGCTCAGCCCGCCCGCGCCCGAGCTCACGCTCACCACTATGGAGGACGTGTCCGCACTACACGCTCCGCCAACCATCCGGCAATGCTTCAGTCAAAAATTGGTGCAGAGCAGGAGCGGCTGGAAGCACGGGTACTATGGTGGTGTCGTATAGACCGCCATGGTTGTGCTCCTATTGTCTCTTTGCTTGATGAGATAGTCTGATAGAGATCCATTGTTTAGACTTTCGAGACCAAAACAGGAGATTAAAACGGCGACGCTCCACCGGACTGAAAAATGATAACGCAGGGTAGTCCTCGACTGATAATATACTTCTCAGCAACATCGCCGGCGGCCGAGCAAGGACCGCCCCGCGCTAGCAACCAGCCTCGTATTTCCTTCACTCGGACGCCAGGTTACGAAGCATGAAGAAACAAATAAATTTAATTTAATTAGAGATGCTATCCCACAAGGACACGTGTCACTCATTTGTTGACCCTGCACACTAATCCCTGCTGGGAACCCTGCAGGTGAGCCGAACCCACCTGCACGGTTCCCCACAGGGATTATTGTGCACGGCCAATAAATGGGTGCCATGTGTCCTTGTGGGCCAGCAGCTCCGATTAACTTAGATTAATTTAGTTTCTTGCTGATTTGTTCCTTCCTCACCATGTGAATGAATGGTTGTTCGTGCTGATTGGTTTTTATTCGTCGGCATGTGACGCCGATGGGCTGTCTAACTCTAGTCGTGGATGCCGGCGGCCGCCCCGACGAGGCTCCCGCTGTGCTGCATCCTGTGTGGACACCCCCGCCGGTGGCTGAAGCTCATCCGTGATGTCCCTGGCCCGAGTCCCGTTCGAGAGAGAACAAGCGCAAACGGAAAAAAGCTAGCGGCAAAAAGAATCCGTCCGTCCCTCAATGGAGTCGCTCAGACCGCCCACGCTCGAGCTCACGCTCACCACTATGGAGGTCGTGTCTGCACTACACGCTCCGCCAACCATCCGGCAATGCTTCAGTCAAAAATTGGTGTAGAGCAGGAGCGGTTGGAAGCATGGGTACTAGGGTGTCGTCGTACAGACCGCCATGGTCGTGCTCCTACTGTCTCTTTGCTTGTTGAGATAGTCTGATAGAGATCCATCATTTAGACTGTCGAGACCAAAACAGGAGATTAAAACGGCGACGCTCCACCGGACTAAAAAATGATAACGCAGGGTAGTCCTCGACTGGTAATATACTTCTCAGCAACATCGCCGGCGGCCGAGCAAGGACCGCCCCGCGCTAGCAGCCAGCCTCGTATTTCCTTCACTCAGACGCCAGGTTACGAAGCATGAAGAAACAAATAAATTTAACTTAATTAGAGATGCTGTCCCACAAGGACACGTGTCACTCATTTGTTGACCCTACACATTAATCCCTGCTGGGAACCCTGCACGTGAGCCGAACCCACTAGGACGTGCATTATGCCATAAGGATGTGATTTCCCATCGACTTTCCATTGGAAAAAAAACTATCATGTGATCCTTTTTTTGAGGGTCACTACCATGTGATTCTTGCCTGCCCATCGCTTGAAATTGTCATGCAACTCTCGCCGCTCTCCTACATTACGTCCAACGCAATGTATATTATTATTTCAATATAATGATGCATGCCTCATGAAACTTGGAATAATTTCTCAAGGCAAATATAAACACTTGAAGTGACAATTCGGTCAATTCCATAAGTTTTATCTTGAATTTAAGTTAAACAATTTATATCACCATTTATCATTAGTTGATATTTTGTTGTTGATAAAACTCCAAGAAGGACACAACACACATAACTATATTTGCGCAATGTTAACCGGAAAAGTTCAAATCCCCCGGCCTATGTATCACTACACCTTGCTAGTGATGGTATTTCAACTACTATTAAAAGAATAATCCAATTGGCCAGGCCAGATGTCAAACCAGAGGTTTGATCCTTGTTGAACTAATGATTTAGCTACCTCCACCCAAACTATATTTGTTCTACATATTTAAGAAATTTGACCACTTTGCACTATTTTTCTGATTCGAAATTCTGTTTTTACACTACATTTTGGTTGTTTCAGCAATTTGAAAGGACGGACAATACTTTTTTGCTCACGTGGTGACTCTGCATTTCAACTCTACAGCGTATTTCCGCTTCCTATTTCCAGCCTGGCATTTGCAATAGTTAGTCGGGTCCAACCAGGACGTATGTGCGCCTCTCTAGGAGCTCGCTATATCGCTTGGTCCTATTGTCCATTATCCGTACTCTACTTCACACCACACAATTCCTAGCCGGCACTATCAGACGTTGCGTGACTTTTTTTCCTAACCCTAATTGGCCTTATTCGGTTACCCCCACCCCCGCCTCCATTGAGGCCAAAACCCTGTCAATCCATGTTGGTTTTGCCACGACCATAGTTAGATTCATGTCTTCTTAGACCATCATTCTATTAAACCCATCCGGGCATCAACTCGCCTTAACCCCGAACCCCCCTACCAAACTCTATGAAACGGTCAGGGTAGAATATATGTGTCCTGCCTCGTTGTTTCTTCCCCAAGCAACCCAAGCAAAAAGAAAAAAATGCTTCAAGTGTGGCGATGGGCGGGGAGGGGAGGGAGACTTCGGACATACGACGACAACGTGCTCCCCTTTCCCACCCCCTCTATTTTGTACTATCAGATTCAAAAACCCAAAGGCTATTATATATTGTGTGTTATTTGGGCAAAATTCAAAGAGTAAAACGCGATGTTTGTCTATGAACTTGTCATTGATGTGGTCGTTCTCATGCGAGCCTTGCTATTAAGATCGGAGCTACCTGATCCTTGACGCTTTTGGTCGATCGTTTGACATTGGTTGGCAAAGTTCTCTTGTGCTGTTTATCCGAGGGCTCTTGATTGGTTATCCGAAGTGTAGTCCAAGTCGTTTGCTCTAAAAGAAGTGATGAGTATGATAGTTCATTGACTTCCTCGAATTTGTGTATGGGTCTTGTGGATAGCCAAATCAGCTAAGGGTCCCTTTCTTGTAGGAGTGTTGTAATGGTGTTCGTATTGTTTTCACAAATTAACCAGACAATGTTTTGATCAATCATTTTCTAAATACCACGAGCGTGTTGATCATGAAATAACCAGGAAGATCAGCACTATGCACAAAAACCATCTTCACCTCCTGCAGACAGTGCAATTCAAACGTCGATGGTGATCTAACATCAAGTCTTCTCCAAAATATGTCCTATTTAAAATTCCAGATGAATAAAATGTGGAGAAAAGCCTCCGCTCTACAAAGATGAATGATGTAGAGCTTGGCAGTGTCATGTCGCGACCCGTGTGGTCATGGCATAAAACGTAATTAAACTTTTGGATGCTTGAAAACTTGATGAACAAATCACGTGTCACCTTTGGTAGCTCCGTAGCTGCTAGCTTTTGTCGAAAAGGAGAATAAATCCCCACCTCTGCATCGAACCGCTAGCTGATTTGGGAGGATAGCTCCTAGCTGCATCCGAGCTACCAGAAAAGCCAAGTCAGAGCTTGGCCTACTTTTGTTTGCGTGAGGACATGTGGAGTAATCACCCCAGCTAATTAAACAAGCCTATCAGTAGAGCTCAGATTCCCAATCTAGCAGCTCCTGATTTGTGCATCGTGCAGCTGCGCCGTCCCGAATAAAACATGATACGATTCCACTGGCGCATGCACATACAGATGGAAAGTTTATGTACTAGTCCTTCCTAATCTATGATGTGTAGACTCAAAAGGTTTCAGCTGCACCACTAGTTGGAGGAAAGTAGATGTCAAAAGACAAACTTCGGCTCTTTCTTTCTCACTAGATGATGTAATGTTTGTGCATTGTGGTAATCCAAAAGAAGAAGGCCAGCGGAGGCCGGATGTCAAAAGGAAAGGAATATTGACTTCAGAAAGTTGTCGAACAGGGACGATCAGAAACCATGGTTGAAGTAAGATGTGCATTATGCCATAAGGGTGTGATTTTCCATCGACTCATCGGCCCTACACATTTCCATTGCAAAACCCTATCATGTGATTCTTGCTGGCCGATCACTCAAAATTGTCGTGCAACTCTCACGGCTCTCGTGCATTACGTCCAACGCAATATACAGTATTATTTCTTTGTGAATAGCCAAATCAGCCAAATCAGCCAAGGGGGCCTTTCTTGTATGTGTGTTGTAATGGTGTTCGTCTGATTTTCAAAAATAAATTAGGCAATGTTTAAATACCAAGAACGTGTTGATCATGAAACATAGACTTTAATTTCATGAATAACCGGGAACGGTCATTGCTGCCCACAGAAACCATCTTCATCGCCTACGGACAATGCGATTCCAACGTCGACAACGATCTAACATCAAGTCTTCTACAAAGATGAAGCAATTAAACTTTGGAATGCTTGAAATTAGATGAACAAATCACATGTCACCTTGGTAGCTACTAGTTTTGTTTTCTTCTGAAAAGGAGGATAACCCCCGACCTCGAATCGAACTGCCAACTGATTTGGGAGGGTAGTTTCTAGCTGCATCCGAGCTATACCAGAAGACTTGATGCCCCGACCCCTGGGTAGGCTAACAGGGTGCCCCGACCCCCGGTGCTACCACACCTTTCCGATACCAGAAAAGCCAAGTCAGAGCCCGGCCGGCCTACTTTTGTTTGCATGATGACAAGTGGAGTAATCACCCCAGCTAATTAAACAAGCCTATCGGTAGAGCTCAGATGCCCAATCTAACAGCTCCTGATTTGTGCATCGTGCAGCTGCCCGCCGTCCCGAATAAAACATGATACGATTCCACTGGAAAATGCACGTACAGATGGAAAGTTTCTGTACTAGCCCTTCGTAATCTATGATGCCCAGACTCAAAATTAAAGGTTTCAGCTGCACTAGTTGGAAGAAAGTGTATCAAAAACGTTTGATAGTGTAGCGCATGGCTAGATCATCTAATGTTTGTGCATTGTGTTAATTAAAACAAAAAGGAGAAGATCATCTATCAGAAAGTTGCCCAACTGCACGTGGACGATCAGAAGCCAAGGCGGAACTAAGACGTGCATTATGCCATAAGGGTGTGATTTTCCATCAAGTGATCGGTCCTACACATTTCCATTGGAAAACACTATCACGTGGTTCTTGCCGGCCCATCAGTCGAAATTGTTGTGCAACTCTCACCTCTCTCGTGCATCACGTCCAACGCAGTGTACAGTATTATTTCTTCTCTTTTTTTTTAGAAAATAAAATGCTCGAAACTCCTCATGAAGTTTGGAATAGTTTCTCAAGGCAAAGATAAACGGTCATTTCGCAAAAATAAAAGATAAACGACCGAAGCAACAATTTGATCAAGGTCCATAGTTTTCCTTGAATTTAAAAGTTAACTCAATCAAGAGTTTTGCTTCGGTACACCCCTTAAAAGTTTACATGAATCTTAAAGTTACTTAAAAAGGGTATTTTTTTTACATTCATGATCAACTAATTCTAATGCCTGCTCTATCATTTTTTTTTGCATCAAATGAGAGATTAGAACAATCTAATCTTTTTGATTGAAGGGGTAATTTCTAATCTCCACCTTTAATATGCATTGAAATCTGTATATTTTTTTGATGAGGGCACCGAAGCAAAATCCATCAATTTATTTGCCGCAAAAAATAATCAATTGTTATCATCACTAATCATGGGTTCACAGTTTTTTTTCTAAATACCAAAAAGGACAGAAACACATCACTATATTTGTGAATGTCAACCGAAGGCTAGAGTCACATAGATTTGAAATTCACAGTCTTCTCTCGCACCTCGCAAATTTTCTTGACAAAGAGTTCAAACCTTACTAGTGTTAGTACTTCAACTATTACTAATAAGATCAATCCACCGTGGCGAAGCTAGAGATCTCAAACCAGAGATTTGATCACTGTTGTGCTAACGATTTAGCCACCTCCACCCAAACTATATTTGCTCGCTGTATCTAAAAAATTTGACGACTTCGCACTACATTTCTGCCCTGGAATTCAGTTTTGGTATTGTATGTAGAAATTGTATTATTAAAATTTTGATGCAAATAATTTTAAAATGTCTTTTCTATTTTGTGACAGTGTATATAATTAAGTGTACGATCTTGCCGATGGAGCTTGGAAGGAATGAAGCTTCACCCTAGCCGCTGCAGTCGAAGGGGGAGGAATAGATTGGTTTACCAACACATGTCACTAGTAGAAAAAGGCTCATTTGTCCCGGTTCGTAAGGCCCATTTATCCCGGTTCTGGAACCGGGACTAAAGGGTCGGGACTAAAGCCCAAAACCTTTAGTCCCGGTTCGCTTACGAACCGGGACAGAAGGGGCTCCACGTGGCCGGTGCTGAGAGCCCAGGCAGGAGGACCTTTAGTCTCGGTTGGTAACACCAACCGGGACCAAAAGGCATCCAGGCGTCAGCATCTAGCAGTTGCTGGGTTTTTTTTGAAAGGGGGGGCAGGGGTTAGGGGATTTTGGACGGTTAATTTAGGGGTTTTATATTGTTTTATCTAGCTAATTAATAGAGAAAAGTGTCCTCTCTTTCTCCGTACTTGGTCGATGCTAGCTACTATAGAGAGAACTCGACACGCTAGCTAGTAAGCAAATGAAGGAACCATTAAGTACAGAAGATCGTCATGAACATATACAAAGAGAAGTGATCGATCTCTCTTTCTCCGAGAGATTGGTCGTACAATAAGTTTTCGTATATATTCATATACAGAGAGAACATATAACATTATTTAATCATCATTTTCGACAATGAGACATCACATAACAAGTTGGTCACTAGTCATAATCATAACTTCTCATCATCATCATCATCAACTCTAACATATTGTAGCACACATAATAACATATTGTACCTAGTACCTACGTACTTGACCTACTCTACCCTCTCTTAGGCTTTTTGTGTGTTCAAAATGCACCATTCAAAGTCACATCATCAATTTTCAACCCTTCCCAACTTTATTTGTTATTTTTCATGTAGTTATTGATTTTTTGAGCTAAATGACCCTGAAATTGAAAAACACTACAAATGAACTCTGAAAAGATTGAAAGTTGGCATGGTATCATCATTTCACCCACATAACATGTGCTAAAAAGTTGAGAGGGTTACGACAAACGCTGGATGCATTTTGTGTATAAAACGGACAGTCTCTTTCGAAGTATCGTGGTTTCGGACGGAAACTTATTTGTTACCAAAGGCATTTCATTTTCTTAAACTTATTTGAACTCCAGGCTTTTTGTGTGTTCAAAATGCACCATTCAAAGCCACATCATCAATTTTCAACCCTTTCTGACTTCATTTGTTATTTTTCATGCAGTTATTGATTTTTTTGAGCTAAATGACCCTGAAATTGAAAAGCACTACAAATAAACTCTGAAAAGGTTGAAAGTTGGCATGGTATCATCATTTCACCCACATAGCATGTGCTAAAAAGTTGAGAGGGTTACGGCAAAAGCTGGATGCACTTCGTGTACAAAATGGACAGTCTCTTTCGAAGTATCATGGTTTCGGACGGAAACTCATCGGTTACAAAAGGCATTTCATTTTCTTGAACTTATTTGAACTCCAGGCTTTTTGTGTGTTCAAAATGCACCATTCAAAGTCACATCATCAATTTTCAACCCTTCCCTACTTCATTTGTTATTTTTCATGCAGTTATTGATTTTTTTTTGAGCTAAATGACTCTGAAATTGAAAAGCACTACAAATAAACTCTGAAAAGGTTGAAAGTTTGCATGGTATCATCATTTCACCCACATAGCTTGTGCTAAAAAGTTGAGAGGGTTACGGCAAAAGCTGGATGCACTTCGTGTACAAAACGGACACTCTCTTTCGAAGTATCAGGGTTTCGGACGTAAACTCATTTGTTACAAAAGGCATTTCATTTTCTTGAACTTATTTGAACTCCAGGCTTTTTGTGTGTTCAAAATGCACCATTCAAAGCCACATCATCAATTTTCAACCATTTCTACTTCATTTGTTATTTTTCATGTAGTTATTGATTTTTTTGAGTTAAATGACCCTGAAATTGAAAAAGCACTACAAATAAACTCTGAAAAGGTTGAAAGTTGGCATGGTATCATCATTTCAACACATAGCATATGCTAAAAATTTGAGAGGGTGACGACAAAAGCTGGATGCACTTCGTGTATAAAACGGACAGTCTCTTTCGAAGTATGAGGGTTTCGTACGGAAACTCATCTGTTACAAAAGGCATTTCATTTCTTCACATGTAACTGCGGTGATATTCTCTATCAAAGGCATCATCATAATAGTTGTTACCGTACATCCATTGCCGGTTCATCTGCGTGCATTATATATAATTAAGTGTGTCAAAAACCATTACAGAACATCAGGAATACAGAAGTGACCAAATTAATAGAAGTTCATCATCACATTAAAACCAAAGTAGATACATAGTTCTCGTTGACCAACATATAGCTCTCCAGAGCATATAATTAAACCATACATTGAAACTATTTAAAATATTTCAATGCAACAACAATTGCGATCATAATCAGAACTAAGGTAACAATTGATCCAACGACATAATGATACCAAGCCTCTTTATCAATGACATATTTTCTAATCTTTCTAAGCTTCAAGCGCATTGCATCCATCTTGGTCCTGTGATCATCGACGATATCGGCAACATGCAACTCCAATCCCATCTTCTCATCTTCAATTCTTTTCAATTTTTCTTTCAAATGATCGATTTCTTTTTCAGCTTTAGTTAACTTGTCGAGCAGAATTGCATAGTCGGTATCCATTTCTGGTTCAACTACTTCCTATAGATAAAAACATCTACGTCAAGTTGGTGGCATAATTAATTGTCATAGACATTAGATGTGTGAAATAGTTATAAAAGATAATATACCACATCTGAATCATAGACTGGACGTGGGACGACGTGGGCGGATACCATAACCATGGCACTATATAATAACAAACAATAATAAAACTAAGAAAATTGATAAGATAACCTAGACACAAGATGACGGTGGTGTCGTCATCTTTATAAAGAAGATAAGAAGAAGAGGCTAACCACAGTGGTGCCGGCACCAAGATGGGCGCGGGCGATCGACGGCAGTGAGGACGGTGACGGGACAGGATGAACCGCCAAACCTAGACAAATCTTGAGGAAAATGGAGCTTGAACAAGGAGATTCGAGAGGAGAAAGCTTAAGTTTGGCTTGGGCATTTCATCAAACACCTCATGTGCATAGGAGGTGAGCTAGAGCACCACAAAGCTCTCCCCTCGCCGGCCTAAAAAACAGAGCAATATGGAGTGCGCTGATCGCTGGCGAGGGGGTATATATAGGCATCTCATTGGTCCCGGTTCGTGGCTGAAACCGGGACTAAAGGACCCCCTTTGGTTCCGGATCCAGCCACGAACCGGAACCAATGGTTGTGGGCCAGGAGCGAGGCTCATTGGTCCCGGTTCGTGGCTGGAACCGGGACCAAAGGTTCCAGATGAACCGGGACCAATGCCCCACGTGGCCCGCCCCGCCCTCCGGCCTCACGAACCGGGACCGTTGCCCCATTGGTCCCGGTTCGTGACTGAACCGGGACTAATGGGCTGGCCCGTCCTGGACCAAAGTCCTGTTTTCTACTAACGTGTAGACTGTATTTACATATGTGAAATGGCAGACACCTAATATGGAGCTTATAATCTAATGTCGGAACCTTATAACCAAACTCAAATAGTCAACCCTTTGACCCTTGTAGGCACGTGTCCAACCTTATTAACCTGAAGCATAAGAATCCACCAAAACCAAACCTAACGGAATATATTCTGTGGGCTATACACAATTAAGAAGTGTCAAAGATGGTCAGACTCTGATTATTCCCATGCACATGCATGGCCTTTGTGCTTGCTATAAGTAGTCAGGCACATATAACGATGCAATGCAACAAAGTATGGAAGAAATTATAACTTAGAAGAGGGGCCTTGTATGAGGGATAGAGCTGATCCGGTAGCCAAGGATGACTTGCCTACACCACATGCATATATGTGTACATGTCATCTGACTTTGCTATAGCTGTGTTTTTGAAGAAAAACGGAGCTATTCGGAGCATATATAGGCATGTCCTCCTTGGCTATTCGGAGTAGCTCATGTCGCTCATGCAATGCTTAGTTCGCTCTTCTTTTCGGGGTTGGTTTTGTAGGCTGCATTGACTTTTAGGAATAGCTAGGTCGATGCCAAGTTTGTCAGGTGCCTTGTTTTTTTTTTTTACGAAAAACAAATAAGATAAAACATAAAACCCAGGTACCTAGGTTATTTCAAAAATTTGCAGAATACATGTAGTCTTGGCATTTTATGCTTACTCCTCATGTCTTGTGAACATTTAGTGTCAAATTAACAAAAAGGCACCATTTATCCCCGCTCCCTGATTTTGGCTTGGCAACATTTATCCATAATAATTAGTACCTAATTTAGCAGTACCGAAAGAACTGGCCCTCAACATACCATCCATATTATTTGTTCGTGGTTAGGAATGAGTTTTTCTCTCAGAATCAGTCAAAGAAATCGTCCGGATGTTCAGAGCCAATTTTTTGTTGCCAAATTGGTCATTCAGAAAAGATTCGAAAATGTGTAGATGTCTGTCATTTGGTCCACCTTTTTATTTGAGCAAGCACACACGATGTGCGTGTGCCACTTGGCTGCGGGACAGGAACGGAACCAACGAAATTCTAATTTACGGCCGCCGTCCAGGCCATTTCCAGCGGCCCTTCTGCGGACGGGACACGTGTCTCCTCCCCTCTGCTTTCTCCACTTTCCCCTCCCTCCCCCGCTCCACCCCAGCTGCGCGGCCGGCCGGAACCACCGCGCGCCTCTCTGCGCCACCGCTCCTCGGCTCTGCCTTCTCCGCGGCCGAGGTAAGGAGGCCGCCCTTCCCCCGGATCCGGAAACGTCGCGTAGCTTTGCCGCGCGCGCTCTTGGCTATCTTCGCTGCGCCTCTTGCTGGCGGTGCCCTGGCCGGCGGTCGAGACGGCCGGGAGGGCAGCGGACCTCGATCGGAGGCCCGGGATTCGTAGTTTGTCCTGCATTGCTGCGACGCCGGCGATCGTTGTGCCGCCGTCGATTTTGTCGTCCAGTCGTGCTCTGCGCGGGTTTTAGAATTCGGACCTTTTGGTGGTGGTGTGGGGTTCCCGTTCCGTGGTGAGGCGCGGGAGGGCTTAGGCGACGCCATGAAGCTGTTCGGCGTAATTCCTGTGAGCGCTAGGGATTCTTTTGCTGCACATTCGTGGCTCACAAGCCACTCCGTGTTCATGCGTGCGGATGAGCAGGAGTGGATGCGCATGCCACACGCAGTGTGCTGCTCCTGGAGTTCGCTCAGCAAGTTCGAGCTGTTGCTTAACTGTGTCACTAGCCGGGACTTCGGAGTATTATGGAAGTTGACTATGTTATGGAAGTTGACTATGGACAAGTGTACACTAGTTACTTGCAAAACTTGTTTGGGAGACGCCCTTGTACTCAAGTTTTTACCTCATCATGTCATTCCTTTCACCCAAGTTTTTAGTTTTTTTACCTCATCATGTCATTCTTGTAATAGATCTCCCACTTGTTCTCATGGACGACAAGAGTGAAAAGGGGAAAGAGAAGGATGGCTCTGCTTCCACTCCACCGATTCGCCGCAAGGTGAGTGTTTTCTCCTGCTAAATCTGATATGCATATAAGCTCAGTGGGTTTGCTGCCTACCATTTCTTTTCTTCTTCTTTGTGCGTGCAGGCCGGACTTAAATTTTCGCCCAAGGTGCCTACTAAGAAAACCACAAAAAGTATCCCTAAGATGTAATGTACAATAACCAATGCTCTGTTTATGCGTGCTTGTTCAAGATAACATTTCTATTTAAACTAGGCACAGTGCTTGTGCAATGAAAGTAATTTGGGATTCTACAGGGAACCGGAAGAGGAGAGCCAGCTTGACACAATAGATAAGGATCTGTTGAGGAAACTTAGAATGCCACAGGTACTTGTATGTCTTGAGTCCAATTTCTAGGTGCCTTATTTGGGTTTCGTGGTGTTTTATTCTCTAGTTTCGTATGCAGAGTAAAGGTGCCCTCGAAAGAAGATTCAAGGCTGAGAGAAATGGTCAGTATTTTAATGTTGTTTGCCTCACAGTATCTACTGTATTTCGTGTTCGATCCTGCATTCACTTAGCCTATCTCCAGTGAAAAATTACTGATCAGTCAACTACAGTTGCTGTTACACAAAGTTCCTAATATTCTAGAATCACAATCGCCTTTGTGATCTTAGATGTGCTGAACGAATTGTGACAAATAAGACATCAGTATCTCTGTATTTTAGAACAATTCATACTGACCATGTTTATCTAGAATAGCTATTGCCTATTGGGTAATGATGAGCTATCCAAGTGCAAGGAGCAGAAAGGCATCTTAGTTCAAATATGTAATTCTACTGAATTTGCATTGACAAAGCAGACATGTTAGGTCAGGAAAAATCTGGACTCTCGAGTTATCTCATGAAGTCGGCACTAGCCTAGGATATAAACCAATTGTATGTTTTGTCCAAACTAATGACATGCAGCATGATGTACCTTAGAGCCTTAGATAATTGTTGCAATTTAGATAATCAAAATTCTATTTAGATGTCTGCATTGATTCGTCCAGAAAGTATGGGTTTATGAATATCTGAAATAACAAACGCAATACCACCGGTGTAATGGCATTATGTTGTTTTCAGTTTATAATTGGATAATAACATACTGCTCCATTACGACGGCAGAAGCCTGTGTTCAGGTTGCATTTGGACAAGTGAACTCTTCAACTGCAAGATCCTTCCCCACCCCTAAAGGTTCTTCATCAGGTAGTAGCTTAAGGCTGCCATTACCATTTGTTCCATATTTACCTTCATCTGAACATTTACAGAGCAAATTATCATTTCTTCTGCAAGTTAAACAAGAGGAGGAGGTAAACCTTTTTAGCAAGTATATGATGTCTGGCGTTACTACTTCTGCTGCAAAGCTACCCAAACAGTTCACTGGACCTCAGGTTAGTAAACCCATACAAGAACAGCATAAGGGGTGGGGTGGAGGGGGGGGGGGGTTGTTTTGTTAATGATCTAAATATCTCCTGCTAACTGTCGCAGGACTTTACCGATCCCAACTACAACTATCCTCCTATTACTCTGCCTCTAAGGAGGCCCCACTCTGCAGATCCAGGTTCTGGTGTTCTTCATTTTTGCAGTTTTTGGCTTTTGCCACATCATGCTCACAGTTTACCTCTCAAAAACGCTTCCGCTGACATTTTGTTATCTTTGCTACAGAATTTTTTGATGAAGGCGTTTTCGGAGAGTTCTCTTCCAGCAGAACACAAGATGGTGAATTAACTGCAGCTAAGGAACTTGGGCTAATGGTATGTATATCATGTTGCATGATATCATGTCGAGGAACACCGTTCTTGTTCAGGTATTCATATCAATGCGAAAGAACACACCACATGTTGATGGAACTGTCTTTTTTGTGGGGATGTTGTTAGAAATGCCGGATACTCTTTTTCTTTTCGACTTTTAGTTTTATAATCTTATATTGATCGAACTGATTGTACCTGCTGTATATTATTGGTGGCCTACAAGCTGATGTATTATATTAATCGTTTGACAGGACACTGAGGACAAGATGAATACACCACAGTTGCTCTTCTTCCAGTTCCCTGCATCTCTTCCTTCACCGCAGGTTGTATCAGTTGCTGGGGCAGATATGGACACCAGTTACAGTGAGGGTGTTGAAACAGAAGAAACCAATAAGAAGAGGAGACTCGAGTCGATCAACGGATGTAAGCTAAAAGATTTGCCGGGTGGTCTCATGGGGAAGATGCTCGTGTACAAGAGTGGTAAAGTGAAGATGAGGCTTGGAGATGCACTCTTTGATGTAAGTGTTTAAAAATTCTGCACTTCTTTATGCTGCATTTTCAGCTTATGTTTAGTCTTTCGATGATGCAGTACTTGAGATGAGTAAAACGTGCAGGTTTCAGCTGGTTTGGACTGCACATTTGCTCAAGAGGCTGTAGCGATCAACACAAACAAGAAGCACTGCTGCAGCCTGGGGGAGGTGAACAAGCGTGCCATCGTAATCGACTACTTGAATAGCCTGTGGTGAACTGCAAATAACTTCTGATATTACCTCCGAAAGTGACGCTAAGTGTGTTACTACTTACAACCGCTGCTCCTGTTTCACACTGAGAACTGTGGAGATGTAAATTTGCATTAGGAGTAACTGATATCATGACATGGATGTGGCAGTGACAGCAATTGGAGATGCTTTGCCGGTTCTTTGAATTTTCATGGTACGGTGGGTGAGTTTTCTCAATTTTTGAGATCTGTCACTTTGGTCAAGAGTTCACTGGTGATTACCACCATACTGTCATTTTCAGTTATGCGGCCTGCGTAGAACTCATTTTGTTGTTGTAGAACTCATTTTGTTGTTGTTTTGTCGTTCTATGCCCTTTGCTCTAGCAATGTATACAATCAGAGCAAATTAAGGATTACGGGTAAATATACATCTTCCCTTTTGCAAAGTGTATTTTGCCTCATGATTGTGCAGTCCTGCTACAGTTCAGGTTTTACCACTATCAAGTATCGACATATGTGATCGATCACAGTGTCGTGCTCTCACCGCTCGGTGCCGATTAGCTGGTGCCATCAGCGCATTCACTTTTGGTGGTCATGGAGACTGAATTAGAAGATTACACCTTTACAAGCAAGTCAGGTTTGATCATTCGCTAGCGGAACTTCTGCACTTTGCCGATTCAAAAATGGTGTAGACCAAAAAGAAATTGATTCATAGTAAGATTGCGGAGATGTAAAATCCCGAAGACAAGCAAATTAAACTACGATGTAGAACTGCCAGGAACAACATCATCTTGAGCTGGTAGTTATCTGTATGCTTGACGGGCTGAAGAAGAGCCGACCATGCGTGGACGTGTTTGATTGGAAGAAGTACATGAGGACCAACTTGTCGACAACAACTCTTGATCCTCAACGAGTGTAAATCCCTATCTAGTTCGGCTGCAGTTTGATCGGTCCGCATCCTTAGATGGGATGTTTGTACAGCAAAATGACACCGACGCACCGCCACTAATTCAGTTCTCTTCTAATATCACATCCATGATTTGCCTTCTTGTAAGTAAGCAGCTAGTGAGAGGCTTTGAGTCGCTATCTACATTTTGCAGCCTGTGCTTTCTTGTCTCAGTTTAGACACCAGGGCTCCAAGCCATGTTATTAAATACGCATGGTAATGGCTGGGCTCATCCCAAATGCATGATGCATGCTTAGAAGATGAGCATCAGGTCTCAAACGTCGAAGAAAACAGTTCGTCGTACAAAATCATCGAAAATTGCTCGAGGATCATGCATTTGAGAGATGAGCACAACCATTACGACGAACAGTTCGCTTTCTTTTTCTTTCTTGAAAGAAAAGGGGTAACCCTTCTCTTCAACTTATATGCATGATTATGTACACCCATCATGTTAAATTTGTGCCACTGTATGACGCAGAATTGTTGAGGGCAGAGCATAAAAATGTGTCATATGGGGCTGTGTCTCAGGTACCCACCATTTACGACAGAGTTGGGGGGTGTTACACCTGCTTGAGAGTACATCGAAAACATCATCAACATTTACACGCCAACAATGTTAATGCTGCTTGTGAAGCTTGTGTGAGTACATACTACATAGTACATACGGCACACGAACAATGTGAATCTGGTCCGGTGCTTAGACCAATTCGCGCTAGCTGCACGATCTACCGACTGTTAATTCTATGAACATGCATGATCGCCTGATGCCAAAAGCGATTCACCAAAACGTGTGTGAGCCTACCCTGACCAACCAAACGTTGCAGAACTACAACCAGATGCGTGTCTAAATTTTTTGCCAACGCAATGCCAGACTGAATTAGAGAACTACAACACGAGCAAGGTTATGTTTGGTTTGCAGAACTACAAGCAAGGTTAGGCTTGATCATCTTTAACAGCACTGCTGCACATTGCTAATAAAAATGGTCCAGGCCAAAAAGTTACTGTTCAACTACTTGGTAGATTACATCAAGAGGATTGCATAGCATGTGGGGAACCACAAATAACCTGAGATATTAACTCCGGAAGTGACATGAAGTCGGTCGCAAGTGTGTCACTACTCATTATTGTTACTTCCGTTTCACATTGAGGATTGTGGATATGTAAATTTGTATTAGGAGAATCGTGGTAATTGACATGATGACGTGGATGTGGTAGTAACAGCTGGTGGAGATATTTCATCGGTCCTTTAATTTTTCACGCTACAGTGGGTGGGTTTTCTCAATTGCTGAGATCTGTCACTTTTGTCAAGGGTTCACTAGTGATTACTAGTCTTTTTCATTGATGCGGGTCCTGTGGAACTCATTTTGCTTGTGGTTTTGTCATTGTATGCCGTTTGTTTTAGCGCTTTCTAAAATCATTAGGCAATTGCTGGTTCGTTGAAATGCAATGGGGCCATAAGTTTTTCGAAGGGATGATTTCATTAACGAAAACAGGGCCATAAATAGTCTAGTGTCGGTACTTATTGGCATAGTAAATAAAACATGATTTATTTGATAAGTCATGTATTTCAGATGTTTTTTCAAGGAAAACCAATGAAAAAAAATATCAACGATGAGAGAAAAAATGGAAATGAGGAGGTCGAACAAAGGAAGGAGCGATATAAAAACATTATTGTTTTAAAGCCGGAGAAGAGATAGGCTTCAGGAAGTGTCAATAAAGGATCATGGTAAACATATGTGCCGTTGTCTCATGCGAAGTAACAAAATGCACAACAACACATGTCGTAAACAGAATAACAAGCAAGTAGATCCAGCAATAGGTTCGGGGCGTTGGCTCGTCTTCTGTTTGCCCGCCTGGTCGGGGCGTTGGCTCATCTTTTGGTATTCATTCGGCTGCGGCAGGAGATTCGGGTGCTGTCTTGGGACGGGGGGCAGGCGGCTCCCCTATGCAGATGCCGTCCACTGGGGAGGTGGTCGCGTTCGGTGGCATTCCGGACCCGATGACTGAGGAGAGACGGAGGAGCCGTCGAATTCAGGAGCAGCCTAATGCAGATGACCTCATAATGGGTCGCGCCATGAGAGCGACCAAGCTTCGTGACATTAGACAACGACAGGTATGGCCGTAAACACGAGTCTTTCTATATTGCATTTTTCAGAGGATGAAATTATTTCCCAATGCAAACAAATTAGGTGTGTCTATGGATAGTAATGCTAAGGAGACTTCACGTTCAATTAACAACCTTTTAGACATAGAGGCTGAGAGAGCTATGAATATGTTGCATGATATTGTGGCTGTTAAGCCAATGAATGATGATGAAATTAATGAATTGGGGATGGGAGCCACAGAACGTCTATGTGAGGATCTTGTGCCATCATCTTTAATTAATGAGGAAGAGGATGCGGATGGTAATATGGAAAGTGAAACCCCAACACTATTAACCAACGATTCGCACCTAGTAACCGGTTATGTGGACCGTGTTACTCAGGAAGAGAAACCAAAGCGAGTTTGGAAAAGAAAAGTATATCCGGTGTCGGCAGTTCGCCGAAGTGTCCTGTTTAAGACAGCAAAAAATTCCATGATGAACGATGAAAGGAATATTCTAGAATAGTAGAGGTCTTGGTGACTTGGCTAAAAGGAGGTTCCTAGCTGAAGCAACTATTGAGCACAGGCTCGATTTTATTGCTTTAATGGAGACTGGCAGGGATAATTTTACCTCTCAGTTTTTAAATACAATATCAGGGGGGGTTGACTTCGATTGGCACTGTCTACCTCTAAGAGAAAGATCTGGAGGGATCTTACTTGGGGTACGGTATGAAACTCTTGAGGTCAGAAATGTAGTGTTAGGGGATTTTGCCGTAAAATTTAGAGTGCGCTCCAAAGAAGACGGGTTTCAATGGGCACTAGTGGCGGTATATGGGGCGGCGCAACCAGAACACAAAATGGACTTTCTGGCCGACCTAGTTCGGGTTTGCGGAAACGAGAAGTTACCCATACTGGTGGGAGGGGACTTTAATATTATTAGGCGAAGAGATGAGAAGAACAATGATAACTTTGATGGCAGATGGTCATTTATGTTCAACACTATCATTGAAAGCCTAGATCTCCGAGAGATTGAGTTCACGGGCAGAAAATTTACATGGGTCAACACGTTACCCAATCCAACATATGAGAAATTGGATAGGGTGCTGACGAGTGTTGAATGGAAACAGAAATTCTCACGCGTAACAATACGAGCGTTGCCTAGAATTATATCTGACCATAACCCATTGTTTGTCGACTCGGATGAAGCAACTCATGTCGGCAATAAGAATTCGTTCTCTTTCGATGTAGCTTGGTTTGAAAGAGAGGGATTCATGGATCTTGTAGCCAGAGAGTGGAACTTTGCTACAGGGGGTACATCTAATGTCGAGAAATGGCAATGCAAAATTAGACACTTGAGACAGTTTCTTAGGGGCTGGGCGAAGCACGAGAGCGGCGTCTATAAGCTCAAGAAACAAAGCCTCATCAACTTTATTAATGATCTCAACATTAAAGCTTAAACCGTGTTGTTGGAGGCTCATGAGAGGGCAGCCAAAGCGGAGGCAGAACAGAATTTATACAAACTCCTTACAGAAGAGGAGCTCAAATGGGCACTCAGAGCAAAGGTACGCCAGATTACACAGGAAGATGATAACATACAGTTCTTTCATTTGATTGCGAATGGAAAACATAGAAAGAATAAAATCTATCAACTTGAGCAGGATGAGGGCACAATCGTTGGACATGATAATCTCAAACAATACATTTCGAATTATTATAAGAAACTTTTCGGTGCTTCTGAGGACAATGCTATCTATGGATGAGCGCTTGGCCAGTGATATACCTCAACTCGGGAGGGACGAGAATGAGATATTAACTGCACCATTCATGGAGAAAGAGGTGTTTGAGGCAATATCGCAGATGAAAAACAATAAGTCACCAGGGCCAGATGGGTTCCCTGCGGAATTTTACAAGCGATGTTGGCATATTATTAAATGAGACTTATTAGCGATGTTTCATGACCTGTTCGATGGGCATTTGCAGCTCCACCACCTTAACTTTGGGACAATCACGTTATTGCCAAAAAAGGAAGGTGTAGTGCGCATTGAACAATTCAGACCGGTATGTCTACTCAATGTGTCATTCAAATTTTTTACCAAGGTCAGGACTAATAGGTTGACACAGATTGCACATGCAGTTGTTCAACCCAGTCAATCGGCCTTTATGCCTGATAAAAATATATTGGAGGGGATGGTTGTACTCCATGAGACCCTACATGAGATTCATTCGAAGAAACTAGATGGGGTTATCTTCAAAGTGGATTTCGAAAAAGCATATGATAAAGTTAAATGGCCTTTCCTATAACAATCACCTTGAATGAAAGGGTTTGACGCGCTATGGAGGAAGCAAGTCGAATCCTTTGTGCAATGAGGGAGTGTTGGAATTAAAGTTAATGATGACATCGGTCACTTCTTCCAAACTCACAAGGGTCTCCGGCAGGGATATCCATTGTCCCTAATCCTATTTAATGTTGTTGCGGATATGCTTGCGATACTAATAGGGAGGGCGAAACAGGAAGGCCTGGTAGGTGGATTGGTGCCCCATTTAGTGGATGATGGGGTCTCCATTCTACAGTATGCTGATGACACTATCCTTTTTATGGAACACGACATATCGAAGGCAAGAAACATGAATCTTTTACTCTGCCTGTTTGAACAATTATCGGGTTTAAAAATCAACTTCCGTAAGAGCGAACTGTTCTGCTTTGGAGAAGCCAAAGAAGCACAGGAGGATTATAAACAACTTTTCGGTTGCGAGTTGGGTAGTTTGCCTTTTAGTTATTTGGGCATACCAATTCACCACCGAAAGTTATCGAACCAAGAATGGAAGTGTGTTGAGAATCATTTTGAGAAGAAGCTAAGCTGTTGGAAAGGAAAGCTTCTGTCTTATGGAGGAAGACTAATCTTGATCAACTCGGTGCTGACGAGTATGCCCATGTTTCTCCTTTCGTTCTTTGAGATACCCGTAGGGGTACGTCAAAGACTGGACTTCTACCGATCTAGGTTCTTCTGGCAGAGTGATGAGGTAAAGAGAAAATATAGACTTACTAAGTGGGATATTATTTGTAGACCCGGAGACCAGGGAGGTTTGGGGATCGAAAACTTAGAGGTTAAGAATAGATGTTTGCTTAGTAAGTGGTTATATAGGCTATCTCTGGAGACTGAAGGAATATGGGCACAGATATTACGTAATAAGTATCTACATTATAAAACATTAGCCCAAGTTACTGTTCGTCAAACTGACTCTCCATTCTAGAAGGGCTTGATGAAGGTCAAGTCTCAATTTTTCCATAGAACTCGCTTCATTGTAGGGAATGGAAGTGCTACAAGGTTTTGGGAGGATACCTGGCTGGGGGAGACGCCCTTGGCTTTACAATATCCGGTCCTTTATAATATTGTGCAACGTAAGGATGCGTATGTTGCTACAATACTACAATCTACTCCACTTAACATCCAGTTTCGGCGAACATTGATAGGCCATCGGTGGACAGAATCTGCACTTAGTTACACGCATTATGGAGGTACAATTATCGGAGGAGCCTGATAGGATTTATTGGAAGCTCACAGCTTCAGGTTTATTTACAGTAAAATCCATGTACCTCGACCTTATTGATACAACGGAAATATCCAAGTCAAAACATGTTTGGAAGGTCAAGGTTCCATTGAGAATCAAAGTTTTCATGTGGTTTGTTTACAAGAAGGTGATTATCACTAAGGACAATTTGGCTAAGCGCAATTGGCCTGAAAACACTAGATGCTGCTTTCGCCATCAACAGGAGACCATCAAACACCTTTTTCTCCAATGCCCACTAGCAAAATTACCGTGGCAAACAGTTTGGGTTACCTTTAATATTGCACCTCCAGATAGCATTGACACTTTATTTGATACATGGCTTAACGGAGTTGATTCTAATATTGCTGCACATACATGCATAGGTGTTTATGCACTACTATGGGCAATATGGAACTGCAGGAAATGATTTGGTTTTTAACAGGGCAACACATGTACATTTCTTGCAAGTACTACACAGGGCGTCGGCGTTGATCCGTACATAGTCCTTACTCACTCCTGCGGAGACCAGGGGGCCTTTGGTTACTGGGTGTGTCCGATGTGAGATGGCAGCGCGGGATATATTCAACCGGTTTGGATGGCGGTCCACTAATAGATTAGATGAATAGGCATCTAGGTCTATGTTGGCCAGTCCTGGCGTATCTCGTTATTAAGTTTTATTGTAACCTCGCTCCTTCGGAGCATACTTGGACCTACACACTATTTGTTTTTCGTACATTTAATAAAATGGTTGTATGCATCATGCTGATGCAGAGGCCGGAGGGCATCCTCCTTTTCTAAAAAAAAGATCCTGCAACAGGTGCACTATCCTATTGGCTAGTTAATGTTCAACCACCAACAACATTGATCCATAATTTGATGAAATATTGCGACACTGGTAATATGTCCACACTCTTACAGAGTGGACCATCAACCTTGGTTATCGGGTGGGATGGACGTCGTTGCTGGGATGAAGAGCGTGGTGCAGTGGAGATCAACTTCCGCACGACAACTCTGATCATTTGAGACCCACAAACCAAATAGGTTTACTCCAACATGTTGTTGGCCGGATAAATCACCGAAGTTCATATTGCCGTACATCCACTAATTCAGTTTTCTTCTAACGTCCCATTGGTAGTTTGCTTTCTAGTAAGCAGATAGGGAGATACATTGAGTCACTATCTACATTTGCAGCTAGTTTGCTTTCTAGTAAGCAGATAGGGAGAGACATTGAGTCACTATCTACATTTG
The DNA here is from genome assembly GCA_022496015.1 of Hordeum marinum. Taxonomy (NCBI): domain Eukaryota; kingdom Viridiplantae; phylum Streptophyta; class Magnoliopsida; order Poales; family Poaceae; genus Hordeum; species Hordeum marinum. Next base: position 45,667,668 of record CM039675.1, on the reverse strand, counting down.
CAGCTTGTGCTGGTATGCTTCCTTGTCTCAGCTTAGGCACCACAGCGCCAAGCCATGCTATTAAATACGCATGGTAAGGCATGGGCTCATCTCAGATGCATGATGCATGCTTAGGATACGAGTATAGTCACGTAAACGCAAAGAAAAGAAAGAAAAACGTTCACTTTACAGAATCATGGGAAAGAGCTTGAGGGTCATTTGTACTACATAATCATGGGAAAGTTGAGATGACTGACAATGCATGTATACAATTGACACTGCATGAAAGAAAAGGGTTATTGTCTCTTAATCATGTGAGCTAAATGTGTCATGCGTGACAAGTTTATGAGAAGAGAGCATAAAACTGCCTCATGTGTGTCAGATACCATTTACCAGAGATAAATGACATGACAAAGCGAGAGAGGGCCTGAGTTGCTTGCTATAATGGACTCTAGGATCAAGGCTAGCTAGTAAGTGCTCCCTCCGTTCATAAATAAAAGATCTTCTAACCCTTTTTTCAATCAGATGAAAGCCCGTTTTAGTGTGTTTGTTCATTCATTTCAGTCTATATGTAGTCCATTAAAATATTCAATACATCTTATATTTATGAACAGAGGGAGTACAGGAAAAAGCATCGTCATACTTACCGAGTTGTTGCTCAACCAAGTTGTTGGTTGTGAATATACCTGGCATATCTCGGGTCGGGCTGGGCCTCGGGCAAGGCCGAAAAAAGCCCGACGCTAAAAACCCAGGCCCGAGCCCGGCCCAGCCCGGCCGTCAGGCCTAGTTTTTGGGCACGAGCCCGAAAAGGTCCGGTCCGGCCCGACGTAGGCGTAATCTCCACTTTCATCGGGACCGAGCCCGGTCCGGCCTGACCACCGGGCTCAAAATCTAGGCCCGAGCCCGGCCTGTGGGCAAGGTCGGGTCGGGCTGGATCGGGCTTTTTCAAGCCGGGCCAACCGGGCCGAGCTGGGATGGGCTTTTTTGGGCCAGGCCGACCGGGCCGGGTTGCCCATGGCCAGGGCTAGTTGTGAAGCATGTGTGAGCACAGAACACGGACCATGTTAATCCGGTCCAGTCCGGTCGGACAGTACACTGGAGAATCAATCTACATTCGTTCATTCAATGGAAATGTTTCGTAGTAATTTAGTACATGTTATTGTTTTCAACATATATTTATTTGACTTTCTCCTGCTGAAATTTATGGATATTAAACATTTCAAAGGCCGTGTTTTTCCTATACACGTCTATGCGACGGCCCCCAACATAAAGTCATCGGCATAGAAAAGGTCGTCGATCGGTGTAGCTAGTTATTCCAGTAATGACGGTACCATGAGTCTGTAACTGGCCAGTTAGTATTCGGGATCAGACCAACTTTCGATGTTACATTTTCTCCCAAGTTCCTCCGACATTTCAACAATAGGCATTGATTAATGAAAATATGGGCACTTCCGTAATTTTATGTCACAAGTTTACGAAGATATGCATGTGATGTTTCCCAATCAAAGACATGCATAGAATGAACGACTCGGACCATTATTTTGAAACTTCATAACAAGTTGATAAGAAATTAGAAAAATGCAAATAAGAGATCAAGATGTTCAGAAAACATCACCTACATTTGCATGTAATTTAAATTCATGAAAAAAGTATTGTTTATATCTTTTTATTTTAATTATGTCAATAACATTAATAACCTCGGACATTTTAAACAGTACTTTTGTCTTGAATGCAAATGGCATCCACATAAAGGTAATGTTTATATAAACAATTTTGATATCTTATTTGCATTTTTCCGAGTTCATATGAATATGTTATGAATTTTCAAATTATTGTTCAAACGGTCAAAGGGCATTCGGATGACCTCGGAGGCAAATCAAAGGGAAAAACTGAGCAGAGTCGAAAAGTAAGGACAAACCCCATGGGTAGGTTCCAACTAGGAGCAAAAATGCATTTGTCCCTTTATTGTATACTATTACCTCTAATGCGAAAACAAAGGTAAGAGCGAACATGTTAAAACCACTCGACAGACAATGTGAATCCAAGAAAGGATGGCATAAGTTGTTACCCAATCTGTAAATATTTGGTTTCATGAGCACACTCGACACCCGGTGCCAAGAAACAACCATGCCAACTCAGTAGACAACTCTTCCACTTGGAGATCTAGATAACACCGATCTTACCAAATTCAATTATCTTATAACGCTTCATGGGAGTTTGCTTCCGAATTGCAACTTGTGCACGACTCTTGCAATGGGCCAACCATGGCGAGCCATTGCATCATATAAGAATTGTTGTTGGACTCGTCTCACATGCATGGTGCATGGGTAAGCATAGCCTCCCTCAAAAAAGAAAAAAGAGGGGCAGTTCATCGTACATAATATGAAGAGTTTTAGAGTGTCAATCAAGAGTTTTAGAGTCTTTGTCCTAGATAACCATGGGAAAACTTCAATAGAAACTTTGTGTTGTCACCAGAGTGCGAAAAGGATGACCTGCGTAACTTGAAAAGAAAGCTCGCACAGTTCACTAGAATTAATTCTACTTGACCGTTAGAGGCGGCAATTGTACCATGCAATGGATTTCAAAATCGTAAAGGTTAAATGTACGGCCTGATACCAGAACTACGAGAAAGGTTTGGTTCGTTAGCAGAACTGCACTTTGCGAAGGACAAGCATGTTACTATACACAACCAACAACAACACCAGACCATAATTTGGCACGACATTGCCACCCTGGTAATTTATTGATGGACTATGGGAAAAAGAATAATAGACCATCAACATTAGTTGTTACGGTTGCATGGACATTGTTAATGCGAAGAAGGGGGTCGGGGTCAACTTCATGACTAAAGCTTGGATCCTCCACGATTGTCAATCCCTAGCTCTCTGTTCAGTTATGTTCTGGAGAAGCAAGCTTATGAACTTGCTCTGTGTTGAGTTTTGTTCTACAGATGCAACCTTATGAACTTGCTATGAAGGGTCATGTTTACCCTCACGTGTTGTTGTCCTAATGATGCTTCTCTTGATCAAATCGGTCATCTATAGAGCAAGATCACACTGACATACATCATGTATTTCAGTTTTCTTCTAATATCACATTGATATTTACTTTTAGTAAGCACCTAGGGAGAGACTTTGAGTCGCTATCAACATTTGCATCCCGTGCTCATTTGCATTCTTGTCTCAGCTTATACACCAAAGCGCCAAGCCATGCTATTAAATACGAGTGGTAATGTCTGTGCTCATCTCAAATGCATGGTGCATGCTTAGGAGATGAGCATAAACTCTTAACCGTAAAAGAAAATGAAGAAAATCATCGTCGTATAGAGTCATGGGAAAGAGCTTGAGGGTGTGACAGCCCAAGTGCTGTCTCTACCTTGTTGGGCATGTATCTTCTATGAACCTTGTTATCATGAGATTAATGTTATGAGTTGAGCCTTGTCATGCCATGTCTTATTCATGCATTCATGCATCATGCATCATATCAGTCATCATGCCATGCCTTGATTCTAATGTGACCTTGTGTGGTTGGGTGTGTTCTTGTGTTATGTGATGTGGTTTGAGTGTATTGTGAGGGAACGTTGCATGGGAAACAAAAAAATTCCTACGCACACGCAAGATCTATCCATGGTGATGAGCATCTACGAGAGGGAGAGTGGATCTACATACCCTTGTAGATCGCTAAGCGGGAAGCGTTAAGAAACGCGGTTGGTGTAGTCGAACGTCTTAGCGATCCAAATCGTCGAGCATCCCGCGATCTCATCATGATCCGTCCCGCGATCCAATCATGATCCGTCCCGCAAACTCATCACGATCCGTCCCGTGATCTCATCATGATCCGTCTCGCGATCTTGATCACGGTCCTTCCGATCTAGCGCCGAACGGACGACACCTCCGCGTTCAGCACACGTACAGCTCGATAACGATCTCCGCCTTCTTGATCCAGCAAGAGAGAGCAGAGAGGTAGACGAGTTCTTCGGCAGCGCGACGGCGTTGCGGCGATGGTGGTGGAGGAATTCCAGCAGGGCTTCGCCTAAGCACCGCTGAAAACCGATCTAGAGGAGAAACTACGATCTAGAGGAGAGGTAGCACGTGGCTATTAGGGTTAGCTTTTTCCTCTAAATCCTCTAGTATATATAGGAGGGAGGGAGGGGAGGAGGCAGCCTCAAACCCTCAAGGTTTGGTCGAAATTGGAGGTGAAGGAGTCCTACTCCAATCCTATTAGGAGTAGGATTCCTCCTTTCCACTTGGAAACTCTTTCCACCTCTCCACCTTTGGATTTTTTCCTTCTCAAACCACTCCAGCCGCATGGGCCCTTAGAGGAGGCTTCGGCCAGCCCATCAGGGGCTGTTTTACCTCCTCCCACAGCCCATGTAGCCTCTTGGGTCGAAATACCTCTCCCGATGGTCCCCCGATACACTACCGGCACCCCCGGTACACTACCGATGAGCCCGAAACTTTTTCGGTGACCAAAATAGGACTTCCTATATATCAATCTTTACTTCCGGACCATTTTGGAGCTCCTCGTGATGTCCGGGATCTCATCCGGGACTCCGAACAACCTTCGGTCACCACCATACATAACTCTATACTACCGAAACGTCACCGAACCTTAAGTGTGCAGACCCTGCGGGTTCGAGAACTATGTAGACATGACCAAGACACCTCTATGGCCAATAAACAATAGCGGGACCTGGATGCCATATTGGTTCCTACATATTCTATGAAGATCTTTATCGGTCGAACCTCTATGTCAAGGATTCAGTTAATCCCGTATGATGTTCCCTTTGTTCTTTGGTATGTTACTTGCCCGAGATTCGATCGTCGGCATCTCCGTACCTAGTTCAACCTCGTTACCAGCAAGTCTCTTTACTCATTCCGTAATACAAGATCTCGTGGCTAACACTTAGTCACATTGCTTGCAAGGCTTATTGTGATGTTGTATTACCGAGTGGGCCCTGAGATACCTCTCTATCACACGGAGTAACAAATCCCAGTCTTGATCCATGCCAACCCGACAGACACCCTTGGAGATACCTGTAGAGCACCTTTATAGTCACCCAGTTACGTTGCGACGTTTGATACACACAAGGCACTCCTCCGGTGTCAGTGAGTTGCATGATCTCATGGCCATAGGAACAAATACTTGACATGCAGAAAACAGTAGCAATAAACTGACACAATCATATGCTACGTTTGTAGTTTGGGTCTTGTTCATCATATCATTCTCCTAATGATGTGATCCCGTTATCAAATGACATATCATGTCCATGACTAGGAAAACCATAGCCATCTTTGATCAACGAGCTAGTCTATTAGAGGCATACTAGGGACATGGTGTTGTCTATGTATCCACACATGTATCTAAGTTTCCGATTAATACAATTATAGCATGGATAATAAACGATTATCATGGACAAGGAAATATGATAATAACAATTTATTATTACCTCTAGGGCATATTTCCAACAGTCTCCCACTTGCACTAGAGTCAATAATCTAGTTCACATCACCATGTGATTCGCATTGTTATGAATCTAACACCAAATGAGTTCTAGGGCTCGATCATGCTTTGCGTGTGAGAGAGGTCTTTTAGTCAACGGGTCTGCGACACTCAGATCCGTGTGTACTTTGTAAATCTCTATGTCATAATGTAGACATTGCTACCACACTCCACTTGGAGCTATTCCAAATAGCTGCTCCACTATACGTATCCGGATTGCTACTCAGAGTCATCCGGATTGGTGTCAAAGTTTGCATCGACGTAACCCTTTACGACGAACTCTTTATCACCACCATAATCGAGAAATATTTCCTTAGTCTTCTAGTTACTAAGGATAATCCTGAATGTTGTCCAGTGATCCACTCCTGGATCACTTTTGTACCCCTTGACAGACTCATGGCAAGGCACACACCAGGTGCGGTACACATCATGGCATAATATAGAGCCTATGGCTAAGGCATAGGGGACGACGTCCGTCCTTTCTCTTTCTTCTGCCGTTGTCGAGCTTTGAGTCTCACTCAACTTCACACCTTACAAATCAGGCGAGAACTCTTTCTCTGATTGATCCATTTTGAACTCTTTCAAAATCTTGTCAAGGTATGTACTCACAGAAAGTCTCATCAAGCATCTTAATCTATCTCTATAGATCTTGATGCTCAACAATTAGGTAGCTTTTTCCAGGTCTTCCTTTGAAAAACTCTTTTCAAACAACCGTTTATGCTTTCCAGAAATTCTACATCATTTCCGATCAACAGTATGTCAACCATATATGCTTACCAGAAACTCTATAGTGCTCCCACTCACTTTATTGTAAATACAAGTTTCTCATAAACTTTGTATAGACTCAAAAACTTTGATCACCTCATCAAAATGTATATTCCAACTCCGAGATGCTTGCTTCAGTTCATAGAAGGATTACTGAAGCTTGCACACCTTTTAGCATCCTTAGAACTGACAAAACCTTCTCGTTGTATCTCATACAACCTTTCCTTAAGGAAGGAAACAATGTTTTGACATCCATCTGCCAGATTTCATAATTGAAAAAAATGCAGCAACTGCTAACATAATTCCAACAGGCTTTAGCATCGCTACGAGTGAGAAAGTCTCATCGCAGTCAACTCCTTGAACTTGTTGGAAACTTCTTTGCGACAAGTCGAGCTCTATAAATGGTGACATTTACCATAAGCATCTGTCATCATCTCAAAGGTCCATTTGTACTCGATGACCTGCCGTCCAACGAGCAAGTCTACCAAAGTCTATACTTGGTTTTCATACATGGATCCTTTCTCGGATTTCATGGCCTCTAACCATTTGTCAGAATCCGGGCCCATCATCGCTTCTCCACAGCTCGTAGGTTCATCGTTGTCCAACAACATGACCTCCAAGACAGGGTTGTCGTACCGCTCAGGAGCAGTACACATCCTTGTCGACCTACGAGGTTTGATAGTAAATTGATCCGAAGCTTCATGATCATCATCATTAACCTCTTCAACTAACGTAGGCTTCACAGAAACATCTTCCTGTGTTGTGCTACTCTCTGGTTGAACAAAGGTTCAACAACCTCATCAAGTTCTATCTTCCTCCCACTCAATTCTTTTGAGAGAAACTGTTTCTCGAGAAAGGACCCAGTTTTAGCAACAAACATTTTATGCTTCGATCTGAGATAGAAGGTTCACCTAACTGTTCTTAGGGTATTCTATGAAGATGCATTTGTCCTCTTTGGGTTTGAGTTCATTCGGTGAAAACATTTTCCACACAAGCGTTGCAGCCCCAAACATTAAGAAATGACAGCTTGGGTTTCTATCAAACCCTAATTCACACGGTGTCATCTCAAAGGATTTAGATGGTGCCCTATTTAACGTGAATGTAGTTGTCTCTAATGCATAACCCCAAAATTATAGTAGCAAAACGATAAGAGACATCATAGCACGCACCATATTCAATAGAGTACGACTATGACATTTAGACACACCATCACACTATGGTGTTCCAGGTGGCGTGAGTTGAAACAACTTCCACATTGTCTAAAGTTGTATGCCAAACTCGTAACTCAGATACACCTCCATGATCATATCGCAGACATTTTTATCTTCTTGTCAAGATGATCTTAAACTTCACTCTGAATTTGCTTGAACCTTTCAAACGATTCATACTTGTGTTTCATTAAGTAAATATACGCTATATCTACTCAAATCATCAGTGAAGGTAAGAAAATACCGATATCCACCGCACGCTACAAGACTCATTGGATTGCATACATCAACATGTATCATTTCCAATAAATCACTTGCCCGCTCCATCCATCTGGAAAACGGGGTCCTTAGTCATCTTGCCCAAGAGTCATGGTTTGCATGTCTCAACCGATTCGAAATCGAATGAGTCCAAAGATCCATCAGCATGGAGTTTCTTCATGCGCTTTATACCAATATGACATTTAGCGGAAGTGCCACAAGTATATGGTACTATCATTATTAACTTTGTATCTTTTGGCATCAATGTTATGAACATGTGTATTACTACGATCAAGATTCAACAAACCATTCTCACTGGGTGCATGACCATTGAAGGTATTATTCATGTAAACAGAATAACCATTATTCTCTAACTTAAATGAATAACCGTGTTGCAATAAACACGATCTAATCACGTTCATGCTCAAAGAAAAACACCAAATAACATTTATTTAGGTTCGTCACTAATCCCGAAGATAGAGAGAGCGTGTGATGTTGATCACATCAACCTTGGAAACATTTCCAATACACATCGTCACCACACCCTTAGCTAGTTCTCCGTTTATTCCGTAGCTTTTATTTCGAGTTACTAACATTTAGCAACCGAACCGGTATCCAATACCCAGGTGCTACTAGGAGTACTCGCAAGGTACACATCAATAACACGTATATCAAATATACTTCTGTCGATGTTGCCAGCCTTCTTATCTACCAAGTATCTAGGGTTGTTCCGCTTCAGCGACCACTCTCCTCATAAACGAAGCACTTAGTCTCGGGTTTGGGTTCAACTTTGGGTTGCTTCATTGGAGCAGCAACCGACTTGCCATCCATGAAGTTTCCCTCCTTGCCCTTGCCCTTCTCGAAACTAGTGGTTTTACTAACCATCAACACTTGATGCTCCTTCTTGATTTCTACCTTCGCGGTGTCAAACATCGCGAACAGCTCAGGGATCATCATTTCCATCCCTGGCATCTTATAGTTCATCACCAAGTTCTAGTAGCTTAGTGACAGTGACTTGGAGAACTATATCAATCACTATCTTATCTGGAAGATTAACTCCCACTCGATTCAAGCGATTGTAGTACCCAGACAATCTGAGCACATGCTCAACGATTGAGCTATTCTCTTTCATCCTGCAGGCAAAGAATCTTGTAGGAGATCTCATATCTCACAACACGGGCACGAGCCTGAGATCCTAATTTCAGCTCTTAGAACATCTCATATGTTCCATGACGTTCAAAATGTTTCAGAGCCTCAATTCTAAGCCGTAATGCATGACGCACTAAACTATCAAGTAGTCATCGAAACGCGCCTGTTAGATGTTCACAACATCTACAGACGACGCTAGAGGGGGTGGCGCACTGAGCGGTGCATTAAGGACATAAGCCTTCTGTGTAGCAATGAGGACAATCCTCAGATCACGGACCCAGTCCACAATATTGCTACCATCATCTTTCAACTCTATTTCTCTAGGAACATATAAAAATTCAAGGGACTACAGCGCGAGCAAGTAATCTACAACATAATTTGCAAAGACACTATTGACTATATTCATGATAATGAGTTCAATTAATCATATTACTGAAGAACTCCCACTCAAATTGACATCCCTTCGGTCATTCGAGTGATACATGATCCAAATTCACCAACTCAAGTCCGATCATCACGTGAGTTGAGGTGGTTTCAAGGGTGAACTTCATCATGTTGATCATATCTACTATATGACTCATGCTCAACCTTTCAGTCTCTTGTGTTCCGAGGCCATGTCTGTACATGCTAGGCTCGTCAAGTTTAACCTGAGTGTTCTGCATGTGCAACACTGGCTTGCACCCATTGTATGTGAACGTAGAGTCTATCACACCTGATCATCACGTGATGTCTCGACACGATGAACTTTCGCAACGGTGCACACACGGGGAGAACACAATTCATATTGAAATTTAAGTGAGGGATCACCTTATAATGCTACCGTCGTCCTCAGCAAAACAAGGTGCATAAAAGGATTAACATCACATGCAAATCATAAGTGACATGATATGGCCATGAACTTGTGCTTTTGATCTCCATCTTGAAAGCACCGGCATGATTTCCACCGTCACCGGCATGACACCATGATCTCCATCATCTTGATCTCCATCAACGTGTCGCCATCGGGTTTGTCGCGCCCACCATGCTTCTACTACTATTGCTACCGTTTAGCGATAAAGTAAAGCATTACATAGCGCTTAATGATTGACACGCAGGTCATACATTGATTAAAGAGAACCCTATGGCTCCTGCCGTTTGCCGTACTCATAAACATGCAAGTCGTGATATTCTATACAAAACATGATCATCTCATACATCACATATATCTCACCATGTAATTGTCCATATCACATCACAACATACCCTACAAAAACAAGTTAGACGTCCTCTAATTGTTGTTGCATGTTTTACGTGGCTGCTACGGGTATCTAGAAAAAACAATTCTCACCTACGCAAAAACCACAACGGTGATACATAAGTTGCTTTTCAACCTTCTCAAGGACCGCCTTTGTCGAATCCGATCCAACTAAAGTAGGAGAAACAGACACCCGCCAGCCATCTTTGTGCAATGAGGTTACACGTCAGTCGATGGAACCGGTCTCTCGTAAGAGTACGAGTAACGTTGGTCCGGGCTGCTTCATCCCACAATACCGCTGAACCAAAACATGACCAAGGGAGGAAGCAATCTAAGCATCAACGCCCACAAACTCTTTGTGTTCTACTCGAGATCTCATCTACACATAGACCTAGCTCTTGATGCCACTGTGGGTTAACGTTGCATGGGAAACAAAAAATTTCCTACACACACGCAAGATCTATCCATGGTGATGAGCATCTATGAGAGGGAGAGTGGATCTACATACCCTTGTAGATCGCTAAGCGGGAAGCGTTAAGAAACGCGGTTGGTGTAGTCGAACGTCTTCGCGATCCAAATTGTCGAGCATCCCGCGATCTCATCACGATCCGTCCGGGATCCAATCATGATCTGTCCCGCAAACTCATCACGATCTATCCCGTGATCTCATCATGATCCTTCTCGCGATCTTGATCACGGTCCTTCCGATCTAGCGCCGAACGGACGGCACCTCCGCGTTTAGCACACGTACAGCTCGATGACAATCTCCGCCTTGATCTAGCAAGAGGGAGCGAAGAGGTAGACGAGTTCTCCAGCAGCGCGACGGTGTTGCGGTGATGGTGGTGGAGGAATTCCAGCAGGGCTTCGCCTAAGCACCGCTGAAAACCGATCTAGAGGAGAAACTACGATCTAGAGGAGAGGTAGCACGTGGCTATTAGGGTTAGCTTTTTCCTCTAAATCCTCTAGTACATATAGGAGGGAGGGAGGGGAGGAGGCAGACTCAAACCCTCAAGGTTTGGTCGAAATTGGAGGTGGAGGAGTCCTACTCCAATCCTATTAGGAGTAGGATTCCTCCTTTCCACTTGGAAACTCTTTCCACCTCTCCACCTTTGGATTTTTTCCTTCTCAAACCACTCCAGCTGCATGGGCCCTTAGAGGAGGCTTTGGCCAGCCCATCAGGGGCTGGTTTACCTCCTCCCACAGCCCATGTAGCCTCTTGGGTTGAAATACCTCTTCCGATGGTCCCCTGGTACACTACCGGCACTTCCGGTACACTACCGATGAGCCTGAAACTTTTCCGGTGACCAAAACAGGACTTCCTATATATCAATCTTTATCTCCGGACCATTTCGGAGCTCCTCGTGACGTCTGGGATCTCATCTGGGACTCCGAACAACCTTCGGTCACCACCATACATAACTTTATACTACCGAAACGTCACTAAACCTTAAGTGTGCAGACCCTGCGGGTTCGAGAACTATGTAGACATGACCGAGACACCTCTACGGTCAATAACCAATAGCGGGACCTGGATGCCCATATTGGTTCCTACATATTCTATGAAGATCTTTATCGGTCAAACCTCTATGTCAAGGATTCAGTTAATCCCGTATGATGTTCCCTTTGTTCTTCGGTATGTTACTTGCTCGAGATTCGATCGTCGGCATCTCCATACCTAGTTCAACCTCGTTAGCAGCAAGTCTCTTTACTCGTTCCGTAATACAAGATCCCGTGGCTAACACTTAGTCACATTGCTTGCAAGGCTTATTGTGATGTTGTATTACTGAGTGGGCCCTGAGATACCTCTCTGTCACACGGAGTAACAAATCCCAGTCTTGATCCATGCCAACCCGACAGACACCCTCGGAGATACCTGTAGAGCACCTTTATAGTCACCCAATTACGTTGCGACGTTTGATACACACTAGGCACTCCTCCGGTGTCAGGAGTTGCATGATCTCATGGTCATAGGAACAAATACTTGACATGCAGAAAACAGTAGCAATAAACTGACACGATCATATGCTACATTTGTAGTTTGGATCTTGTCCATCACATCATTCTCCTAATGATGTGATCCCGTTATCAAATGACATATCATGTCCTTGACTAGGAAACCATAGCCTCTTTGATCAACGAGCTAGTCTATTAGAGGCATACTAGGGACATGGTGTTGTCTATGTATCCACACATGTATCTAAGTTTCCGATTAATACAATTATAACATGGATAATAAACGATTATCATGAACAAAGAAATATGATAATAACCAATTTATTATTGCCTCTAGGGCATATTTCCAACATGTATGTGGTGCAACACTCCTTCTCCTTTCCCCTCTCTTTTTCTTTTCAACAAAACCCAACCAAATGCCCCTTTATTCCCTTGTCATTTTATCAACAGATTCTACTTGCTAATTAAATTGTTTTAAAAATGTTCAAGAGGTAGTCTATAATGTTTTAAAATTATGTGTGTGGTTCTTTTGTGGTTTGAGCTTAATATGTATTTGAGGTTTAAATAACAAGGGGATGTTGATTTTAAAACTATTTAAATTACTTGCTTCAAAAAATCACTTGTCAATTTTATTAAATAGTTCTCATTCTCTTTTAGTCAAAAGTATTTTTGCCTTATCAAAAATCCTTTTTGTTTTTCTCTAGGTTTTTTTGTTTTCTTGCTGTTTTTATTTAATAGGGAAACCCTGTTGTTTTTGTTTCTCTGAGAGAGAGAGGAAAACTGGGCCGGTTCCTCCCCAGTGCGGCCCAGCCCTGGTACTAGCGGCTACCTGCCCCGTCCGTCGTCCGTCAGGTTCAGTGTGAGAGCAGGGGCAGAGTGTGCGCGTCGCCGTGAGCTCCTCCGTGACGTCGCCGTCAACCCCGAGCTATTTAGCCTTGGCATGCGTGCCCCCTTCGCCTAGGGTTCCCCTTCTCCCTCCAGCCGGCGCGGCTCCCTTCTTCCCCCTCCATTCTCCCCTTCCTCTCCTTCTTCCTCTGTCAGGTAAGGTTTAGAGAGATTCAGAGAGGGTCAGTGAGGTCGCCGTCCGTCGTCGCCGTCGTCCTCATGTCTCCGGTGGTTCCCCTCCGCGTCCGAGATGCTGTGGCGAACGCGGATCATCCCCGTGTTCCGCCGTTAGAACGCCGTGGGAAGCTCCAAGGCGAGGTCTTCTTCCTCCTCGTCGACGCGCTCCCGAAGGTCGCCGCCGGTCTTCTTCCTCCTCGTCGCCGCCGCGTCTTCGTCTCTTCTTCCTCGTCGTCACGATCAGGGTCATTGCCGTCTCCCCCTCGGTGAGCCGCCGCGACTTCCCCCTCTCGTAGCCATGCTTAGCTCGCTGTCGCGTGTTGTTTCTGTCGTCGTCGTTCCGCTCAAGGCAGCGCCTTGAGGGCGTAGCCTCCGTCCTCCTCGTCGCGAGACGAGCAGGGGATTGGACCCCCGTAGGTTCCCGCGCTTCCCGCTGGTAGTCCGCGTCGCCATAGAGCTTATGTGCACCGGAATTCTTCTATCGTCGTTGTGCGTCACCATGGTCGAGCAGAGAGCTCTGCTCGAGCTCGAGGAGCTCTGTAGCTGGTGTCCCCTTCGTGTTTGAGTGCGGGTATGGAGTCCCTGTACTCCCCGTGTGCCCCGCGTAGCTTCTATGCTCCGCTAGTTCCCCTCAGTTGCCAGAATTGCGTCGTCGTCATGCCACTTTGGTTGGGGTGTTCTGTTATTCAGTTTCGTCAGTTTCGGGTGGTAGTGTTAGTACTAGTGGTCTCGGTGCCCCTCTTCAGTAGGCTCCGTGAGCATAGCGCAGTGGTAGCGTGTGGGGGAATCGACCGCGAGGTCTCGGGTTCGATTCCCGGCTCTCCCCCCTTTTTTGTTCTTTTATTTGATTGGCCAGAGGGTGTTGTGTTGTGTTCGGATCCGGTGTGGCGCCGGATCCCATGCGGTGTATGTGTGTGTTGTGCACAGGTGTGGGGGGGGGGAATATGGTGTGGCTACACCAGATCTAGGTGTGGTTGTGTGTGCTGTGGTGTGCCGGTGTGTGTGTGTGTGTGTGTGTTTGTGGTAGTGTGTGTGTGTGTGTGTGTGTGTTTGTGGTAGTGTGTGTGTGTGTGTGTGTGTGTGACAGTGGGCCTGGCCCCACATGCATACACTAGGGGGTCCTAGTGAGAATGCCAGATGGGCCCCCTGTCAATTGTGTTTTTTTTCAGTATTGTTTTTGTTTTAATTGATATAGGTAGAATATTTCTAATTGTAGTAATAATCCAATTCTGGTCATAGTCAATTTTGGACATGAACATTTTTAGTAATATATCACTTATAACTTGAATATGATGTTTGGCTACCCAAGTTTTGTCATGTTGATTCATGGTACCATAGGGGTATAATATATGTTTTGGGGGTAGAAAAGTCCAAGGAATCCATTGGTACAATTAGATTTCACTTTTGAGCAAGTTTGCAAAACTGTCGTTGTTTTCTGCTGTGATGCTACTTTGTCATTTTTGCATGATTTAATACATGCTTGTTTTGGGACATGTGCCAACATGTAAGTGTTACTATTTTATATCTATTATGCCATGGTATTTTTGTTTGACATGAGAATCACCCATATAAGTGGGAAACTTGCTGCATAGTAGCCAACTTAATGTTACTGTTTTCACCATGCTAAATATTTCTACTGTTATTTTTATGCCATGAAGAGTGGTTGTCATCTTGTGATATGTTGAGAATTAGCTCAAGCTCAGTGCTAGTGTTTTGAAGTATATGTTGTCTTCTATCATCTTGTTAATTTTCATGCCATGAGGTGGTCTCTATCACCATTAATTTCTGCTGTCAACTTGCCATCAGATTAACTCAGATTCTAGAAAACTGTTATTTTCACTAAGTCCCAGAAATCTGTTTCATCATGCCAAATTGTGAGCTTCATGCTTATTGATGTGTGCCTCCTTTCCAGATTGTGTAGTTGGATAAGTTGATAAGCATGTTATGCAGTTTCTGTCAATGCCTTGTTTGTGGTTGTAGGATTCCTGTAGCTCAAGTTATTGGCTGTGAAAGTTGCTATGTTGCTGTTTTGTGGCAGATTGTTTGTTTTATTGTTTTGTGACTTGTGGGAGTTATACTCCATGGAATTGCTTGATATTTGGCTCTATTGTGGTTGGTTTTTCATTGCCTAACCAGTGGCTACCTTGGAATGCCAAGGAATAACCCAGGTCTTTCTTGTCTTGTGTTTTGCCTTCGTATCTTGTCGTGAGCGTATCGTGAGAACCGTAACTTCGTTTCTTACGTTCTTCATATGCATTTTTATCGTTTTTGCATGATGCATCCATATTTTCCATGTTCATGCATGTCTAAATAACTTAACATAAGGTTATGTCCAGTTTCATTAATAACCAATCATTTGCATGTGAAACATGACTAGTTAGGATTGTCATGCTAGAAACTCTTCAAATAAGCATGCATCATTCTTGCTTGTACATTGCACCTTGGTTGTTTTTTTATTCTTAATGTTTCTTTTGGGTAGACGTGAACGTTGAACCTGAGTACGAAGAGCCAGGCGAGTACAACTACGAGGATCCCGCTACTTGTTCCACTGAAGAACCAACAGGCAAGATGATCGTATCCGGATCCCGATACTACTTTCGCTTGCTAGAGTCTCACTCTTATCGTTACAATTGCGCTACCTACCACTTGAATGTCAGCCTCCTAATTGCCATGATTGCCTCTAACCCTCCACATCCTAGCAAACCTTTGATTGACTAAGTTACCGCTGCTCAGCCCCTCTTATAGCGTTCTTAGTTGCAGGTGCAGGTTGTTCCATGTGATAACATGGATTTGGCATATCACAATATTATCTGTTATTTAATTTAATGCACATATATATCTTCGTATTGATGGAAGGCTTGGCCTTTTGCTAGGTGTTTTGTTCTGCTGTTACCGCCATAGTTTCTTGTTACCGGTGTTATGTTTCCATACTTTGCGCTCCTAACATGCTCGGGGTTGTTATGGGGACCCTCTTTTTTATTCGGTTGAGATTAAAACTTGTCTGGCAAGACCCAACTTTGGTACTACATTTGCTTAACAACTTAATAAAATTTGCATAGGGCTTTGCAACCTCTTGGATAATTAATCAACCCCCGGGCGAGTGCTCCTCATGAGTGTTGGTCCAAACTAGAGCCGTGTGCGGGGGCAACCCGGGGTAACTCGGGAGATTTCTATCAGGCCACTTTACGTTGTGCTTATCCGTCATGTCCTGATAATGAGATACGCGGCTCTTATTGGGTTCGTCGACACGTCAGGTGGTCTTGCTGAATTTGTTTTACCTTTATCGAGTGTCTTGCGTGTGGGCTCTGACTTTCTTCGGGCTATCTCGAGGTGTTGGAATTCCTTTGAAGTTGCCTAGGATGATCACGAGATCCGTAGTCGAGGTTATTCCCGCGGAGTGTGGTTAATTTGTGATGGACTAGTTGGAGCACTCCTGCAGGGTCAAATCTTTCGGAAAACCGTGCCCGCGGTTATGTGGCAACTTGGATATTTGTTTAACACCTGGTTAAAATGCACCAACTGTGTGAGTAACCGTGATCGTCTTTGCTCGTGAACATGATCCAAGAGAGAACACGGTGGGGTTATGATTGACGTAAGTAAGTATTCAGGATCTCATAAAGGTCATTCTAGATTCGATCGTTCATCGTAGGCCACTCACATTTACCTTCATGTTACGTAAGTTTAGCCACCATAAATACTTAGTGCTGCTGCAAACTAAACACATACCCCATCCTAACCTTTAAGCTTGAATAGTCTCGGTATCCGGGCGCATGATTGTTGAGTCCTTGTGGCTCACAGATTACTACAACAATCCAGGTACAGGTACAGACGAGTTCGTGCAGGATGATCTGACGCAGCTTCAGTGGAAGCATGACGAGGAAAGAGGCAGGATGTACGTGACTTATCCGGATGAGTAGAGGACCATGGTCATGATCTTTGGGATAGCGAGATAGTATCATTTGCATCTGCTTTTATCGTTTGTTTTCGTCTGTAGCCGGACCCTGTCTTCATCTTGTTGTTTGAAACACTTGTGTGGAATTGTAATTTAGTATGTGGCGAGTGTAAGCCAACTCATATACTCATCTCTTCTGTAATGTATGATATAATGATGATATGCTTGTGAACGGCAAGATGCGTCCCTATCCTTTGCGAGGCCCTGTGCCTTAATATGGATAGGCGCGCATCTTAGGCATGACAGATGGTCATTAGTTGTACATTATCACGCATGTGCAAGTCGATGAGATGGGAGAAAGTACGTATACAATGGGCACCTAGCATGAATGAAAACCGATCCTTAACCCTGCATGTTAAATATGTGACGCAGAGTTCAGTAAAAGAGAGCATGAAAATTGGAGAGTGATTGTGTCTCAGATACCACTTACCCGTGCACATGATCCAACAAAAAGATAAAAAATGGCACGACGGAGCAGAATAATGCTCCACTGGCTTGAGAGTATGTATGGTACATGGACAATGTGAATCAGGTCCGGTGCCCTACCATGTATGATCGACCGGTGCACACGCTAGCTGCATGATCTATTGACCGACCATGCGTGAAGGCCCCTAAATCAGAGACGGACCAGGAAAAAAATTAATGTGGGGTAAAATCTCACTATTTTTGTTATGCAAATCAAAAGAGTCAAAAGAGTCAAGACACACTAATAATGCACACTACAAAGGAATAACCAATGCATTGAAAAATTGAGGAATGACCTCCTCCTCTTACCTTTGGATTTTCTATTTCGGCTTTGGTAAAAATCAATCGATTGAACGAAGTCTCAGTTGACATTATAATCCGTTGATCTTGCATCAAGATTCATGCAAACAATTTTTTTTTCTTGCATACTATACTACTTGACTGAGATTTCGTAAAGTCTCGTTCGACTGAAAGCGTAGACACTACCTTTCTATTTCCTTCCCCTTCCATCCATCTTCCTGCAATCTGGATTTTGGCCCGAGCTGCGCGAAAAAAAGGATATATAATGGCCGGAAGCCCAAACTGCTACTGCTGCCTAGGCCCTAACTGGAGCCGCCGCTGGCGACCTGACCAGCCGCCGTCGCCGTTGTCTGCCCCGCCTGGTCCTGGCGACCTAAACACCCTCCACCGCCGTTCGCTGCCCTGCCGTCGGCTGCCCCGCGCCCTGCCTGGTCCTGGAGGCTGGAGATCTAACAAGCCGCCGCCACCGCGCTAGCTTAGGGTTCCTCGCGTCGCGTCGCGTGGAGTGGGTTGACCGATCGAGTGCGTCAGGTGCGTCTCTGCCTCGCGTGGACGCTTGAACTTGGGGCCAGGCCAACTCGTTCTTGGCTGGCTCCCGTGCCAGCGTTGGCAACTTGGCGGTTGGCCATGAGGCACTGGCCGCGTGCATTGGCCCATCGATGCATAGTACTACTAATAGGTATACTTTTCTTTTTTATCAAAATTAAGGTATGACAGTCGTCATACCCTGCCCACTGGAGAGGTCCGCCAATGCCCTAAATTATGAATGAATTTGCCGGGTGGAAACAAAGAGGGGTAGCTAGGGTAAGCTTATCATTTCTACTAAGAAAGCAAAGTATCCGTTTGTTAAAATCACGCTTAAATTTGTTCATTGTTCCCTGGAACTGCCGTTTATAGATTAGAAAATGATCCGACGGAGGATTAGGGGATTGTAATTTTTTTAAAGAGAAAACAATTTACATGCTTCGTTCAGTAACTCAATAATGTGATTATTAACGTGTCTAGATGATCTAATGATTGCAAGCGCTTCGATTTGACTTTTTCCACTGATATTCATGGGCACTGATCCGGAAATGGTTTTATTTTGTGTCACAGGTTTACACCGACATGCTTACAAACCTTTCAAATCAAAATATAACAAGTGCTGCACGTCAACTGCCAGCAAAGGATCATAGTGTTTAAGATTTTTTAGATAAAAGATTAGAGCCAACAACACCACACAAGTCCACAAACGACATAAACATATATGCCCACAAAAAAAACAATGAAAAATACAAGATGCTGATGTACACTTAACAGGCTCCGAACACACCAATCACCAGCTCAGCATCGATGCCCTCCTTGAACCCGCGATCAAGCCATCAATGCAAGTAAGAGACATGTGAAGAAGGCAGCCCATCGCCAGAGGAAACCCACGCTTCGTCAGCTCCAAAAGTCCAAAGACTGCCGAGACACCATTTGTTTCCGGCTCGGGAGAGACCTCCAAAGACTGCCGAGACACCATTTGTTTCCGGCTCGGGAGAAGGTCACCTGAGCACATATGGATATATAGCTCACTTATGGACGGAACAAGACTAATCTTAGCCGTAAACCCTTTAACCATCCCAAAACAATAACAAACTCATCTGCTTTTGGAGCGCAGTAACTCAGTTATCTTCTAACATCTCACTAGTAGTTTGCTTCTAGTATGCAACTTGTGCAAGACTCTGAGACCCAACATGTGTGCTTATCGCTGCTGGATATGATGCCAAGACATGTTGTTAAATACGCATGGAACTGCAGGACTCATCTCACATGCATGATATGCGTGCCTTGGAGATGTGAGCATAATCTCCCAAAGGCCACAAAAACAATAAAGATCGTTCGTCCTAGATAATCATGACAGAGCTCGAGGGTCGTTCGTGATACAAAATCATGCAAAAACCGAGCGATTCAAATTTTTCAACGGTAACTTTGTTTCAGTACCACTTGACAATATTCAGCTAGAATGCAAAAAGTATGGCCTACGAAACTTCAGAGCAAAATCCCAAGCAGTCAGGGGCAGCAATTATGCCAGACTAGAAATTTCAAAACTGTAAAGGAAAAACTTTATTAACAGAAAAGGGGGAAAATGGTTTCATTGAGCTCTCTTCCACAACTTAGAGCCCACAAACGAGTTGTCGTCTGGAGCATGGTCAAAAAACAACATGCATTCATTGTGAATTCATTGTAACTTCGTTGATTTTGAAGCTCCGCAACTCCAACCCAGTCTTCAGTAGGCGATGTGTGAATGCATGTGTGGTGGTGTGAGTGTGTGTGTGCATCTAAATTGCAATCGGTTTTTCTCAACAAACAAATAAAAAGCAACATCCGTAGATCTTTGACCAAGTGCTTGATCCAGTGCATAAACCTAGAGTGTTCGTTGTGCAGAATCATGGGAAAACTTCAGTGGGAGCCTTGTGCCACAATGCGGAAAAGGATGACCTGAGAAACTTCAAAAGCTCAAATAATTCACTGGAATTCCACTGGGCATTTAGACAAGTCAGTTTGCACCATTCTAGAAATTTCAAAATTGTAAAGATGGAAAGTACACTGGAACTGTCAAGATCGAGCACCTGCCTGATACAAACCAGACGTCACGCACGTTAAATGGCACAAGAAAGTTGAGGAACTAGTACGTTTAAATCATAATATGTTTAGGGAACTAGTACGTCCCAACAAGTGTCATCTCAGAAAAGGGAAACGAGTTTCGTTGATGTTTCTTCTACAATTCAGAGGCCAGCAACCGAATTCTCAATTGTTGGAGAAGCGGCTACGGCATGAGTCAAAATTTTGTGTACAATTATTCCGAAATCGATGAGAAGCAATCTTAGCCCAGAGGTAATAAAATGGAACTATATGTCAAGGAGCAACCTCCGTGGATCTTCAACCACGTCCTTGATGCGGCGCAGGAACAGGACAGCTTCTCTGCCGTCGATCAGCCTGTGGTCATATGTCAGTGCAAGGTACATCATTGGCCTCGCAAGGATGTCACCATCCACAACCACAGGGCGTTGGACAATAGAATGCATTCCAAGAATTGCTGACTGCATTAGGCAAGGAATTGAGGGTTGTGTTAGGAGGTAGGTTGTAGAATTCTAACGAAGAGTAGAAGGCAGCAAACAGAACAAGAACCTGTGGAGGGTTGATGATAGGTGTGCTGATAAGACTTCCATAGACACCGCCGTTTGAGATTGTAAAGGTTCCCCCTGCCATCTCATCAATTGATAATGCCCCCTCAGTTGCCTTCTTTGCAAGGCTGTTTATCCCCTTCTCAATGTCCGCGAAGTTCATTCCTTCTGTATCACGGATAACAGGCACCACAAGACCCTAAAGCAAAACGACGTTCGTATCACATTATGACAGCAGGATGCATGGTAAAAAAACGCTGGTCGTTAAGTAATTCAACCTAGAGAAGAAAAAAGTGTCAGTACCTTGGAAGTGCCAACAGCAACACTAACGTCAATGTAGTCTCTGTAGATGATGTCATCGCCATCAATAACAGCATTGACAATTGGCTGATTTTGAAGCGCAGAAACAGCAGCCTTCAAAAAACAAGTGGATTTAGGACGACCCAGGAAATTACCAAACAATCGTTTAAGCAGTTCATCAGATTGCCACTACCTTAACAAAGCAAGACATCAGACCCAATTTGACACCATGCTTCTTAACAAATTCATCTTTGTAGTCAGTCCGCAGCTTCATCAAGTTGGTCCTAATGCAGTGAAGAAACAGTTGTAATAAAAATGAAACAACTTATTCAGGGACATATCAGCAGCATATAGTAAAATAAACACATACCAATAAAGAATTGTAAGATCACAAAGATGTAAACTCAAAAGGACAACTATGATGGAAGATAAAAACTTTTTCCATACTCTTTCGACTAATATTTTTGGATCATAACATGTTTGAAGCATACTTGCACATTATTTATACTTGATACAGTTTAATGATGTTTCATTTACACTTTACAGTCTCATCATGTCAACCCAAGGACATATGGAGAGGGACACTGTTTTTGGACTAATGCTAGTGGAGAAATTAGGACAAGTTTGGTGCAACTTAGGCTCACGCAAGTGCCAAAAGCCAGTGATGCATTCATGGGTACACCAACCACACTGACACTACAAAAGTACAAATATTAGAAAACGAAGAGTGATGCACTTACATGTCAACTTCGTTGAATGTAGTCAGTAGTGCAAAAGTGTTCTGAGAATCCTTCAAACGATTTGCTATGCGCTTCCTGAGCCTTGGCATTGACACCTGCACTTATCACAATCTCAAAATATGATGCCCATAACATGTCTTATCAATAATATATAACCAAATGATGGGAATGACCTTACCCGTCTCTCTCTTTCCTTTGGAGGGAGCTGAGGTTCCGAGGGGGAGGCTAGCTTTGACACCTGTGTTTTGACAGATTCTACTTTTGGTGATTTTTCCTCAACCTTAGGTTTCTCTGGAGGAGGTGGTGGAGGGGTCTCCTTCTGGGAGCTCTCTTCAGATGGCGCAACATGGGCCTCACTTGGAGCAGCAGACTTGGATATCACAGCAATTTTGGTACCTGGAGTAACAGTGTCACCTTCACTGGCAATGAACTGCAAAGCACTGATGTGATCAGGAGAGTAACCATACTGCTAAATACTCAATCGAGGTAACTTGTGGGGTGTGCAAAGCAAATTCGAAATCACAAAATGCGTGGAAGGCAGTTACCTTTTCAATTACCCCAGCTTCTGGACTGGAAACATCTATTGTAACCTGGAAATAGAATGGAGCACTTCCATTTTAAGGATCGTTCTATCATCAAGAACAGCAGAACAAACTAAAAGCAGGTATTAAAACGGGAATGAATGAGCCAAAGCATCACCTTATCAGTTTCAATCTGAGCTATGGCCTCATCGGCTTCAACCCTATCACCAGGTTCTGCAGCAAATAACATGTCAGGAGCATAAACGTTGATGACTTGAATCAGAGAGACAGGTGCATACTCTTCAAGAAATTGGCAAGGGTTCCATCAGTTACAGATTCACCCATGAAGGGCACAACAGCTTCAACCAAGTCACCTTAAAAAAAGGACAAGAGATGATAAAGAATTTGTCAGGCAACAATTCACAATTATTAATATCCTCTACAGGGCTGATATACCTTACCATTCTCTGAAGCAAATGATCTACTCCAAATTTGATAAGGAGAAGCATTTCGAAGGAAATAGCGTTCACTACAACAAATCATTAGAGGTCATACTCTATTCAATGACAACAGTGGATTTTATAACAGTGTAATAAGTGGTAACAACCACCAACTAAATACAATAAAGTTTCATCAGTAAATAAATTCTATAGTACAATCACATAATGACAAAATGAAGTGCAAAGGTTACTCCCTACCATGTTGGCTTTGGAAGTCTTGGAGCACCTGCAATGAAGATTGCAGAAAAGCATTAGTTGCTAAGGAAACTAACAGTAACCAACTTCGAAAGTACCATCTCTAGAGCTACTGACCTTCAAGTAGCTGAGTGCTGAAATGTCTAGCATGCCTAGAACTCTGGAGGAGACTTAATACCTGGAAGCACACTAGAACCATTAGAATGACCAACCAAATTTAAGCATGCAAAAGTAAATGAACAAAGGGAAACTATATAACTCTAGAAATAAATGAACGAGAGAGAAAATAGTTTTTGGCACTAAGCAGTGCCATTAACTTATTTTCTACTGGCTGTGCCACAGACAATGGGGTCCTGCATGTCAGCAACAGAACCAAGTGGCAAAAACAAAATTTTCCAATAGAAAAGAAAAACAGTGGTTGTGTGATGTACTATAATGTTATCGCTAGTATGTGAAGAACTCGTCATCTAAAAATAGTGTAACCAATGAACAAAAATACAGAAACATGACAGCGTGGCACAGTTGGACTACCTAGTGACCCACTTAACGTCTTCAAGGGAACTACACATGCATTTTGAAAGTAAATTGATGTAGATGGACCCATTGCAAGTTCAAGGACCATGAGTCCACTTCACTCTTTCTGCATTTTACAGTTGATTCAACCAAGTTCAAACTCTGAGCTCTAGTCTGCTCAACAAGGTCATAGAACTCCCAGGCTACAAGATTAAGTTTCAGGCATGATAAATTGGCTCATCTAGTTGAGCCATAGCATGCCAGCTCTCCTACACACATCCCCGCGGTGCCCAAATTTCTAAACCATATCAACAACTTGCAATCACTTCGCAACATAAAGTTTCATCCATATCTATAAATTATTAGCCTAAACTCTGCTGAATAAGGCCAAAATCAATTGTGGAAGCAAGCAATAATTTGGTATGTACTCTGATCGTCACAGGTTATTCCTTCAATGTGGCTTAACAATCCTCTACAGATCAAACCAAGATTATCTTTGTCCAAAAAAAAAAACCAAGATTATCTGCGCAAAAAGGACAAAATCTCTACAACCCACATGACGTCAAAGTCAACCACACCTACCACCTGTAAAACGATCTGACGGAAAGAAAGGCTTTAAACTAAAAATAAATTCTGCACAGGCGGCATAGAAGACACAGCGAATCGCCTCCATGGAACCAAATCCTGGTGGTTCAACCATCAAACAATGGCAAAATAAAGCTTAACTAGTTCACAGATCGCCAAACATGCGTACAAAAAAACATCTACATTTCGTACTCAGCTTACATGTGAAACTCTAGTTCTCTAGTCCGCTCACCCAGACCCAGGTCAATCCTGCAAGAACTCCTACACACATCTTCCACAACCGGTTTAGTTGACCCACTCAACGTTTTCAAGGGACCTAAGCATACATTCTAAAAGTGGATGGATGTAGATGGACCTGATGCAAGTTCAAGGATCATAAGCAAAATTTACTCTTACTGCGTCTCATAGTTGAGCAAACCATCAAACAATGGCAAAATCAAACTAAACCGGCTAACAGATCACAGAAATGGGTACAAATCTACATTCGAGAAGCTAGTTTGTGTGTGAAAATCCGACCTCTAGTCTACTCAACCAGGCCACTGAACTCCAAGGCTACATTACCAAGTTTCAGACATGGCGAACTCCGAATTTCTTAACCATGTCAACAGCTCGTGTCCACTTCGCAGCATACATGTTTCAGTCGATATCTAGAAATCGTCAACCTGAACTCTGCCCAATAAGGCAGAAACGAAGCGTGGGAGCAAGCAACAATCTGGTAGTATGATCTCCGATCGCCCGTCCCAGGGGTATTCCTTCACCATGGTTCAACAATCCTCTAGGGATCAAATCGAGTTTATCTGACGCGAAAAGGGGGGCGAAATCCCTACGCCCCTACACGACGTCAAAATCAAACGCGCGTACCACGGCCGTAAGACGATCCGGAGAAGAGAAATTCTGCGCAGGCGACGTGGTAGAAGATAGAGAAATGGTTTTCGCGGAAAAAACAAAAGGAAAGCGACGGTAAATCGCCTCCATGGCAACCAAGCCCGTCGGCGGAAATCGCCCGGCAAACGATCCCCAATCCGGCAGAACCGTCGCGTCAGATCACCCGGAACATGGATAGGTACATGAGAGAGAAGGGAGAAGAGGGGGGAGGGAGGGAGGGAGGGGTTACGGCGGCGGGGCGGCGGAGGAGAAGGCGCGACGCGAGACGGGACGCCATTCGCGGCGGATGGGGGATCTGCGAGGGCAACGAGGTTGGGAGGGGAAGGGAATGCGGCCTCTCCTCCTAGGATGGACGGGATGGGATTCTATTCTGTTTCGCCCCTTCGCTTTTGTAAATGGTCTTCGTACAGGAGGCAAAAAGATATTATTGTTAACTCTTTTTTCTTTTCTTTTTGACTTGATTTTTTTGTTAACCTAAAGCTCGGGGCAGTTTGTCGCCGCGTCCGTCCGGGATGCACGCCTGCTTCCACGAAAACACGTATATTTGGCCCCTTGGATTTATTTATTTATTTGTTTATTTCTAAGGGGATGGCCCTTTTGGGTCCCGTATTCCATTAAGAGACGGCTTAATCACCGGCCACAGCACTGGTTACGCTTACGTCATCTAGGGTAGCTTGTGAACCATTTTCTAGCTAAACCAGCATCCATAGCAGCCAGCACATGCGTTGGTTTATTACATGGTCCGGGAACATACACCACTTGGGCGTCTACGAATATGGTTCTAAGCTCGAACCTAACATTACTAAACAATGACTTCAAGCGGCGCAAAGGTCATAACGGCGTCTTAAACGATAGGTGTTTGTTTACATGGGCGCTTAGGGAGGGAAAAATGAATACTATAAATTAAGAAAGAAAATACTACATCATAGCACTCCCTGACGTGACGCTGTGACACTGGCTGCTAACAGCGGGCGTTAATCGACCGCTAATCAGTCGTAAAACTAAGTGTTGCGCACATCATTCCAACTCATGCGAAGGAAAAAAGAAGAGCAAATGCTTTAGCGTGTCATTAATTAGAGCAAGTTTGACACCTCGGATGTGCCTCTCCCTCTTTGCTTGATGTAGCAACGTCGTGAATCCCTTTTGCGTGGATTAAGAATAGATATGGCGAGATTGGATCGCCCTGCCTCAGCCCATGCCCCGAGACGATAACATCACTGATATTTCCATTCATCCGGAACCGGTACGTGACAGCGGTACACTTCATGATCATGTGAACAAATTCATATGCGAACCTCATCCGTTTAATCATCCCTTACAAAAAGGATCATTCAAACATATCGTAAGGCTTGCTAATATATCTAGCTTCAGAGTCATATAAACATCCTTCCCACTACGCTTACTCCGCATACAAAGTGTCGTCTCATAGCCATTTGGATTTGATGGGATGCTCAATGCTCCAAGGAAAAAAAATACTCCTTGATTAAGCTACTCATAGTAACGTTTTGGTTTAGTTTTTTTTTTTTTTTGCTTTTTGCTCATGATCGGGCAGCATCCAATACTAGTAAAGTCAATATGAAACTTGGGACAACATGGAAAACAAACTTAAGATAAAAATCAACACCCAGACTCTTATGAGCAATATGAAATGAAAAAAATATATGACAATAAGGACAACATGAAAAACAAACTTAGGATAAAAATGAGTATTGAGACTCTTATGAGTAGCTTAATCAACGGTGACAGAGAGATAGTGGACTCGTCACTTTGTTTTTTTATATAGGCCACCATTCATGTCGAATGGTACTGAACAAGTCTCATGGCACAACACTAGCCCATGGGAATAAAGTCTTAATCAGTAGTGTAGAGAGACAATTGAGCAAGACATTAAACGAGAGAGAAATTGTGTTATTCATGAACTCACCAGGATTGGTGGAGAAGATATTTCAACAGTAGTTTAGTTGCATTCAAACCCTGAAGGGGTGGTAAACCTTTGTGCTATGAAGATTTCTAATCCCCCCCCCCCCCCGGTTGCAAATTTCCATGAAGCAAAAGCATTCCTAATGCTCTAGAAAAAATGCTCCAAAAATGCATTTTGGAGAGCTTATTTTGTTACTTTTCTCTAGACCTCCACGAATGTGATTTGGTCATGAAAATGTATAGATGGGCAGAAAACTAAGCAATGTTTGTTAATTTATATGGTAAAATTAGAGAAGCTACAGTAGTCTGGCTTTGTGGGATCCAAGACGTTCGGTTCAGCAACAAGGAGTGAGATTTGATGGCAGGGTAATGGCTACAGTTTTGTGCTGTACAAGTGCTACAGGTTTGATAAACTAACCTGTAGTCGGATGGATAGGAATACAGTGGTATCCCATCGCATTAGGGTTCAAGTCTTATATTTGACACAGGTGCTTATATTGTTTGGATTTATTTCAAACTTTCGGTGACGTTTTCGTCATGAAGGTGTTTGTGACGACTTCCTCAATGTTAAAATGATGTGTCGGTTCAATCTTTCAAAGATACTCCCACAAATGGAATATGTATACGTGCATTCATAGAAAAAAGAACACGGCTAGTATGAGTTGGTACGGAGTTTGTCTAGCGGCAGGTTCTTGTTGCCGGTCAACGATTTCCGATAATAATTGTTCAACGTTTGGTGGCTGCCAATTTAGACGGGCCAACCAAGAACAATCCATGGTCGTTTCTTGGGTGTTTGTTTCCACCGCAACTCCTCTTCCTATCTCTTGCACGACGGCTCTGCCACGAGGAGCACACACCGTATGAGTACGATCATGACTTCACAGTCTTCTTTTTGAAATGACAGTTATCGTGCATTCATTTAAAAAAAACTGTTCAATTAATTGAGAAAAACCGAGCAAGAACCAAAAGACCTCACGGGTTTGATGAACACATATTTTCACTCGCAAGAGAAACCCACCACAAATTCGCTCCTTTTGTGGGATTCCAGGCCATCTAATAATCAGGAACGAGTCATATTTTTTTAGGGTAAAACTTTGATCTATTCATGAACTGTTAAGATAATACAAAAAATACTAGAAAGTAAAATTTTCATCCAGGTCCATAGACCATCTAATGATGACTCCAAGGACTGAAGCGAGCCGAAGTAGCGCCGTCATCATCACCCCCGAGCTGATCAAATCTTATTGGAATAGGCAGTCGGGAAGTCGTCGTACTAAGGCTGCACATGACCAGCTTACTAGAACAACAAACATCGTCGATGAAGAGAATAGTAGATCAAAAGACGAAAATTCATTTCTGAGCCCGGGCTCATCTGCACCCTGCTGAGTAAAAAAATCAAAACAAATACTAAATACATTCAAAAAATTCCAAATTTTTTTGGGTGGTACATAATTTCATGCGTGAGGTTCGCTCTAATTTTTGTAGCATTTGAACATCTGAGCAGCTCTCGGTAAAAAAGACAAATTCAGGGTCTTTCAAAAAGTTTACTGTTCACGCACTGTTTTGACCCGATTTGTTTTTTTTTGCCGAGAGCTGTGCAGATGTTGAAATGATGCAAAAATTGGAGCGAACCTCACGCATGAAATTATCTTACACCCAAAAAAATTAGAATTTTTTGAATTTTTTTAATATTTATTTTGATTTTTTTACTGAACGGGTGCAGATGAGCCTGGACACCAAAACACCTCACTCATCAAAAGAATATAACCTGTAAACACATGAACATAGATGAACAAAACCAGATTGAAGAGGATCCACTAAGACAAACGCTAATCGGATCCCGCGAGATCCGTCAGACATAAATCTTCACACGCTCTCTGACGACGCTAGAAGCATCACTCGGACGGGGCTAGGCATGAAGAACCTTATTCCATTTTCAAAAAATTGTAAGTGGGACAAAAACCCTAACAAAACTAAAAAAACACTTAAAAACAAAGCCCTCCTGCCGGTAAGGGCCGGGATCCACCGCCCCCATGTTGGGGAACGTCGCATGGGAAACAAAAAATTTCCTACGTTCACGCAAGACCTATCCATGGTGATGAGCATCTACGAGAGGGAGAGTGGACCTACATACCCTTGTAGATCGCTAAGCGGGAAGCGTTAAAAAACGCGGTTGGTGTAGTTGAACGTCTTCGCGATCCAAATCGCCGAGCGTCCCGTGATCTCATCACGATCCGTCCCGCGATCCAATCACGATCCGTCCCGCGAACTCATCACGATCCGTCCCGCGATCTCATCACGATTCGTCTCACAATCTTGATCACGGTCCTTCCGATCTAGCGCCAAACGGACGGCACCTCCGCGTTCAGCACACGTACAGCTTGATGACGATCTCCGCCTTCTTGATCCAGCAAGAGGGAGCGGAGAGGTAGAAGATTTCTCCGGCAGCGTGACGGCGCTCCGACGATGGTGGTGGAGCTATTCCGGCAGGGCTTCGCCTAAGCACTGCAGAAATCCGATCTAGAGGAGAAACTATGCATTGGAGGAACGGACAACACGTGGCTGAAAATTCTGTGCAAAAACCCTAAAACCTCCAGTATATATAAGAGGGAGGGAGGAGAGGACTTGATGCAAGGGCCAAGCCTCCTTGGTTCGGCCGAAGTGGGGAGGAGAGGAGGACTCCTCCTCCAATCCTAGTAGGACTAGAATTCCTCCTTTTTGGCCTTTTTCCACCTTTTTCCCTTTGGACTTTTCTTCCCTGGCCGCATGGGCCTTGTGTGGGACTTCCATCAGCCCACAAAAGGCTGGTATTTATTCTCCCACAGCCCATGAAGCCTCTTGGGTCGAAATACCTCTCCCGGTGGTCTTCCGGTACACTACCGGCACTCCCGGTACACTACCGATTAGCCCGAAACTTTTCCAGCGACCAAAAGAGGACTTCCTATATATGAATCTTTACCTCCGGACCATTCCGGAGCTCCTCGTGACTTCCAGGATCTCATCCGGAACTCTGAACACCCTTCAGTCACCACCATACATAACACCATCTTTGATCAACGAGCTAGTCTATATTAGAGGCATAATAGGGACATGGTTTTGTCTATGTATCCACACATGCATCTAAATCTCCGATCAATACAATTATAGCATGGATAATAAACGATTATCATGAACAAGGAAATATGATAATAACCAATTTATTATTGCCTCTAGGGCATATTTCCAACAGTCTCCCACTTGCACTAGAGTCAATAATCTAGTTCACATCACCATGTGATTCGCATTGATATGAATCTAACACCCAATAAGTTCTGGGGCTCGATCATGCTTTGCATGTGAGAGAGGTCTTATAGTCAATGGGTCTGCGACATTCAGATCTGTGTGTACTTTGCAAATATCTATGTCAAACTGTAAACACTGCCACCACACTCCACTTGGTACTATTCCAAATGGCTGCTCCACTATACGTATCCGGATTGCTACTAAGAGTCATTCGGATTAGTGTTAAAGCTTCCATCGACGTAACTATTTATGACAAACCCTTTATCACCTCCATAATCGAGAAACATCTCCTTAGTCTCTTAGTTACTAAGGATAATCTTGACCGTTGTCTAGTGATCCACTCTTGAATCACTTTTGTACCCCTTGATGGACTCATGGCAAGGCACACATGTGCGGTACACAGCATGGCATAATATAGCGCCTATGACTAAGGCATAGGGGACGCCGTTCGTCCTTTCTCTTTCTTCTACCGTTGTCGAGCTTTGAGTCTCATTCAACTTCACACCTTACAAATCAGGCGATAACTTTTTCTCTGACTGATCCATTTTGAACTCTTTCGAAAACTTTGTCAAGGTATGTACTCATTGAAAAGTCTCATCAAGAATCT
Organism: Hordeum marinum; assembly: GCA_022496015.1. Classification (NCBI taxonomy): domain Eukaryota; kingdom Viridiplantae; phylum Streptophyta; class Magnoliopsida; order Poales; family Poaceae; genus Hordeum; species Hordeum marinum. The sequence continues at coordinate 45,636,644 of CM039675.1, read as the reverse complement.
TGATCTATCTCCATAGATCTTGATGCTCAACAATTAGGTAGCTTTATCCAGGTCTTCCTTTGAAAAACTCTTTTCAAACAACCGTTTATGCTTTCCAGAAATTCTACATCATTTCCGATCAACAATATGTCAACCACATATGCTTACCAGAAACTCTATAGTGCTCCCACTCACTTTATTGTAAATACAAGTTTCTCATAAACTTTGTATAGACTCAAAAACTTTGATCACCTCATCAAAGTGTATATTCCAACTCCGAGATGCTTGCTTCAGTTCATAGAAGGATCACTGAAGCTCGCACACCTTTGAGCATCCTTAGGACTGACAAAACCTTCTAGTTGTATCTCATACAACCTTTCCTTAAGGAACGAAACGATGTTTTGGCATCCATCTGCCAGATTTCATAATTGAAAATGCAGCAACTGCTAACATAATTCCAACAGACTTTAGCATCGCTACGAGTGAGAAAGTCTCATCGCAGTCAACTCCTTGAACTTGGCGGAAACTTCTTTGCGACAAGTCCAGCTTTATAAATGGTGACATTTACCATCAGGGTCTGTCTTCATTTTAAAGGTCCATTTGTACTCAACGACCTGCCGTCCAATGAGCAAGTCTACCAAAGTCTATACTTGGTTTTCATACATGGACTCTTTCTCGGATTTCATGGCCTCTAACCATTTGTCGGAATCCAGGCCCATCATCGCTTCTTCACAGCTTGTAGGTTCATTGTTGTCCAACAACATGACCTCTAAGACAGGGTTGTCGTACCGCTCAGGAGCAGTACACATCCTTGTCGACCTACGAGGTTCGATAGTAACTTGATCCAAAGCTTCATGATCATCATCATTAACTTCCTATTCAACTAACGTAGGCTTCACAGAAACATCTTCCTGCGCTGTGCTACTCTCTGGTTGAACAAAGGTTTAACAACCTCATCAAGTTCTATATTCCTCCCACTCAATTCTTTCGAGAGAAACTCTTTCTCGAGAAAGGACCCAGTTTTAGCAACAAACATTTTATGCTTGGTTCTGAGATAGAAGGTTCACCCAACTGTTCTTAGGGTATTCTATGAAGATGCATTTGTCCGTTTTGGGTTCGAGCTGATTAGGTGAAAACAATTTTTCCACACAAGCATCGCAGCCCCAAACATTAAGAAATGACAGCTTAGGTTTCTATCAAACCATAATTCACACGGTGTCATTTCAACGGATTTAGATGGTGCCCGATTTAAAGTGAATGTAGTTGTCTCTAATGCATAACCCCAAAATTATAGTAGCAAAACGATAAGAGACATCATATCAAGCACCATTTCCAATAGAGCACGACTATGACGTTCGAACACACCATCACTCTATGGTGTTCCAGGTGGCATGAGTTGTGAAACAACTTTCACATTGTCTAAAGTTGAATGCCAAACTCATAACTCAGATATTCACCTCCATGATCATATCCCAGACATTTTTATCTTCTTGTCACAATGATCTTAATCTTCACTCTGAATTTGCTTGAACCTTTCAAACGATTCAGACTTGTGTTTCATTAAGTAAATATACACTATATCTACTCAAATCATCAGTGAAGGTAAGAAAATAACGATATCCACCGCACGCTACAAGACTCATTGGATTGCATACATAAACATGTATCATTTACAATAAATCACTTGCCCGCTCCATCAAACTAGAAAACAGGGTCCTTAGTCATCTTGACCAAGAGGCATGGTTCACATGTCTCAACCGATTCGAAATTGAATGAGCCCAAAGATCCATCAACATGGAGTTTCTTCATGCGTTTTATACCAATATGACATTTAGCGGCAGTGCCACAAGTATGTGGTACTATCATTATTAACTTTGCATCTTTTGGCATCAATGTTATGAACATGTGTATTACTATGATCAAGATTCAACAAACCATTCGCACTGGGTGCATGACCATTGAAGGTATTATTCATGTAAACAGAATAACCATTATTCTCTAACTTAAATGAATAGCCGTGTTGCAATAAACACGATCTAATCACGTTCATGTTCAATGCAAAACACCAAATAACACTTATTTAGGTTTGTCACTAATCCCGAAGGTAGAGAGAGCATGCGATGTTGATCACATAAACCTTGGAAACATTTCCAACACACATCGTCACCTCACCCTTAGCTAGTTCTCCGTTTATTCCGTAGCTTTTATTTCGAGTTACTAACATTTAGCAACCGAACCGGTATCCAATACCCAAGTGCTACTATGAGTACTAGCAAGGTACACATTAATAACACGTATATAAAATATACTTCTGTCGACGTTGCCAGCCTTCTCATCTACCAAGTATATATGATTGTTCCGCTTCAGTGACCGCTCTCCTCATAATCGAAGCACTTAGTCTCGGGTTTGGGTTAGACTTTGGGTTGCTTCACTGGAGCAGCAACTGACTTGCTATCCATGACGTTTCCCTCCTTGCTCTTGCCCTTCTCGAAACTAGTGGTTTGACTAACCATCAACACTTGACGCTCCTTCTTCATTTCTACCTTCGCGGTGTCAAACATCGCGAATAGCTCAGGGATCATTATTTCTATCCCTGGCATTTTATAGTTCATCACCAAGTTCTAGTAGCTTAGTGTCAGTGACTTGGAGAACTATATCAATCACTATCTTATCTGGAAGATCAACTCCCACTCGATTCAAGCGATTGTAGCACCCAGACAATCTGAGCACATACTCAACGGTTGAGCTATTCTCCTTCATCTTGCAGGCAAAGAGTCTTGTTGGAGATCTCATATCTCGCAACACGGGCACGATCCTGAGATCCTAATTTCAGTTCTTAGAACATCTCATATGTTCCGTGACGTTCAAAACGTTTCAGAGCCTCAATTCTAAGACATAATGCATGACGCACTAAACTATCAAGTAGTCATCAAAACGTGCCTGTCAGATGTTCACAACATCTACAGACGACGCTAGAGGGGTTAGCGCACCAAGCGGTGCATTAAGGACATAAGCCTTCTGTGCAGCAACGAGGACAATCCTCAAATCACGAAGGCAATCCGCAATATTGCCACCATCATCTTTCAACTCTATTTCTCTAGGAACATATAAAAATTCAAGGGAGCTACAGCGTGAGCTAGTAATCTACAACATAATTTTGCAAAGACACTATTGACTATGTTCATGATAATGAGTTCAATTAATCATATTAATTAAGAACTCCCACTCAAATTGACATCCCTCCGGTCATCCGAGTGATACATGATCCAAGTTCACCAACTCAAGTCCGATCATCATGTGAGTTGAGGTGGTTTCAACGGTGAACATCCTCATGTTGATCATATCTACTATATGACTCATGTTCGACCTTTCGGTCTCTTGTGTTCCGAGGCCATGTCTGTACATGCTAGGCTCGTCAAGTTTAACCTAAGTGTTCTGCATGTGCAACACTGGCTTGCACCCATTGTATGTGAACGTAGAGTCTATCACACCCGATCATCACGTGGTGTCTCGACACGACGGACTTTCGCAATGGTGCACACTCGGGGAGAACACAAATTATCTTGAAATTAAGTGAGGGATCACCTTATAATGCTACCGTCGTCCTAAGCAAAACAAGGTGCATAAAAGGATTAACATCACATGCAAATCATAAGTGACATGATATGGCCATGAACTTGTGCTTTTGATCTCCATCTTGAAAGCACCCGCATGATCTCCATCGTCACCGGCACGACACTGTGATCTCCATCATCTTGATCTCCATCAACGTGTCGCCATCGGGGTTGTCGCGCCCATCATGCTTGTACTACTATTGCTACCGTTTAGCGATAAATTAAAGCATTACATAGTGCTTAATGATTGACACACAGGTCATACAATAATTAAAGACAACCCTATGGCTCCTGCCGGTTGTCGTACTCAACGACATGCAAGTCGTGATAATCTATACATCACATGTGTTGGGGAACGTTGCATGGGAAACAAAATTTTTCCTACGCACACGAAGATCTATCCATGATGATGAGCATCTACGAGAGGGAGAGTGGATCTACGTACCCTTGTAGATCGCTAAGCGGGAAGCGTTAAGAAACGCGGTTGGTGTAGTAGAACGTCTTCGCGATCCAAATCGCCGTGCGTCCCGCGATCCAATCATGATCCGTCCCGCGATCCAATCACGATCCGTACCGCGATCCGATCATGATCCGTCCCACGAACTTGATCACGATTCGTCCCACGAACTTGATCACGATCCTACCGATCTAGCGACGAACGGACGACACCTCCGCGTTCAGCACACGTACAGCTTGATGACGATCTCCACCGTCTTGATCCAGCAAGAAGGAGTGGAGAGGAAGAAGAGTTCTCCGGCAGCCTAACGGCGCTCCGGCGATGGTGGTGGAGCAATTCCGGCAGGGCTTCGCCTAAGCACTGCAGAAAACTAATCTAGAGGAGAAACTATGCACTAGAGATTAGGGTTTGCACGTGGTTGAAAATTCTGTGCCAAAACCCTAAAATCCTCTAGTATATATTGGAGGAGAGGAGGAGGAGGCTTGGCTGCCTAAAAGCCAGCCCTTGGGTTGACCAAAGTGGGAGGTGGAGGAGGACTCTCCTCGACTCTCCTCCTCCACTCCTAGTAGGTCTAGGACTCTTCCTTCTTGCCTTTTTTTCACCTTTTTCCTTTGGGTTTCTTTATTCCAGCCACATGGGCCTATTGTGGTTGTTCCAACAGCCCACTAAGGGCTGGTTATTACTTTACCACAGCCCATGAAGCCTCTTGGGTCGAAATACCCCTCCTGGAGGTCTCCCGGTACACTACCGGCACTCCCGGTACACTACAGATAAGCCCGGAACTTTTCCGGCGATCAAAAGAGGACTTCCTATATATGAATCTTTACCTCCGGACCATTCCAGAGCTCCTCGTGACGTCTAGGATCTCATGTGGGACTCCGAACAAACTTCAGTCACCACCATACATAACTCTATACTACCGAAACGTCACCAAACCTTAAGTGTGCAGACCCTGCGGGTTCGAGAACTATGTAGACATGACCGAGACACCTCTACGGTCAATAACCAATGGCGGGACCTGGATGTCCACATTGGTTCCTACATATTCTACGAAGATCTTTATCGGTCGAACCTCTATGTCAAGGATTCAGTTAATCCCGTATGATGTTCCCTTTGTTCTTTGGTATGTTACTTGCCCGAGATTCGATCGTCGGTATCTCCATACCTAGTTCAACCTCGTTACCTGCAAGTCTCTTTACTCGTTCTGTAATACAAGATCCCGCAACTAACAATTAGTCACATTGCTTGCAAGGCTCATTGTGATGTTGTATTACTGAGTGGGCCCCGAGATACCTCTCCGTGACACGGAGTAACAAGTCCTAGTCTCGATCCATGCCAACTCAACAGACACCATCGGAGATACCTGTAGAGCACCTTTATAGTCACCTAGTTACATTGCGACATTTGATACACACAAGGCACTCCTCCGGTGTCAGTGAGTTGCATGATCTCATGGTCATAGGAACAGATACTTGACATGCAGAAAACAGTAGCATTAAACTGACACGATCATATGCTACGTTTGTAGTTTGGGTCTTGTCCATCGCATCATTCTCCTAATGATGTGATCCCGTTATCAAATGACATCTCATGTCAATGGATAGGAAACCTTAACCATCTTTGATCAACGAGCTAGTCTATTAGAGGCATACTAGGGACATGGTTTTGTCTATGTATCCACACATGCATTTAAGTCTCCGATCAATACAATTATAGCATGGATAATAAAAGATTATCATAAACAAGGAAATATGATAATAACTAATTTATTATTGCCTCTAGGGCATATTTCCAACAGTCTCCCACTTGCACTAGAGTCAATAATCTAGTTCACATCACCATGTGATTCACATTGTTATGAATCTAACACCCAACGAGTTCTGGGGCTCGATCATGCTTTGCATGTGAGAGAGGTCTTATAGTCAACGGGTCTGCGACATTCAGATCCATGTGTACTTTGCAAATCTCTATGTCAAACCGTAAACACTACTACCACACTCCACTTGGTACTATTCCAAATGGCTGCTCCACTATACGTATCCAGATTGCTACTACGAGTCATCCGGATTGGTGTTAAAGCTTGCATCGACGTGACTCTTTACGACGAACTCTTTATCACCTCCATAATCGAGAAACATCTCCTTAGTCTTTTAGTTACTAAGGATAATCCTGACCGCTGTCCAGTGCTCCATTCCAGGATCACTTTGAAACCTTCCGGCCATACTTATGGCAAGGCTGACATCGGGTCTTGTGCACAACATTGCATACATGACAGAGCCTATGGCTGAAGCATAGGGGAGGACACTCATCTTTTCTCTATCTTCTGCAGTCACTGGGCATTGAGTCTTACTCAACTTTATACCTTACAAATCAGGCGAGAACTCTTTCTGTGACTGATCCATTTTGAACTCTTTCAAAATCTTGTCTAGGTATGTACTCATTGAAAGTCTCATCAAGTATCTTGATCTATCTCTATAGATCTTGATGCTCAACAATTAGGTAGCGTTATCCAGGTCTTCCTTTGAAAAACTCTTTTCAAACAACCCTTTATGCTTTCCAGAAATTCTATATCATTTCCGATCAACAATTTTTCAACCACATATGTTTATCAGAAACTCTACAGTGCTCGCACTCACTTTATTGTAAATACAAGTTTCTCGTAAACTTTGTATAGACTCAAAAACTTTAATCACCTCATCAAAGTGTATATTCCAACTCCGAGATGCTTGCTTCAGTTCATAGAAGGATCACTGAAGCTTGCACACCTTTTAGCATCCTTAGGACTGACAAAACCTTCTGGTTGTATCACATACAACCTTTCCTCAAGAAAGGAAACGATGTTTTGGCATCCATCTGCCAGATTTCATAATTGAAAAATGCAACAACTGCTAACATAATTCTAACAGACTTTAGCACCGCTGCGAGTGAGAAAGTCTCATCGCAGTCAACTCCTTGAACTTTTGCGACAAGTCAAGCTTTATAAATGGTGACATTCACCATCAGCGTCTGTCTTCATTTTAAAGATCCATTTGTACTCAACGACCTGCCGTCCAATGAGCAAGTCTACCAAAGTCTATACTTGTTTTTCACATATGGATCCTTTCTCGGATTTCATGGCCTCTAACCATTTGTCGGAATTCGGGCCCATCATTGCTTCTCCACAGCTCGTAGGTTCATTGTTGTCCAACAACGTGACCTCCAAGACAGGGTGGTCGTACCGCTCAGGAGCAGTACACATCCTTGTCGACCTACGAGGTTCGATAGTAACTTGATCCGAAGCTTCATGATCATCATCATTTACTTCCTCTTCAACTGACGTAGGTTCCACAGAAACATCTTTCCGCGCTGCGCTACTCTCTGGTTGAAACAAAGGTTCAACAAGCTCATCAAGTTCTATCTTCCTCCCACTCAATTCTTTCGAGAGAAACTTTTTCTCGGGAAATGACCCGTTTTAGCAACAAACATTTTATGCTTGGATCTAAGATAGAAGGTTCACCCAACTGTTCTTAGGGTATTCTACGAAGATGCATTTGTCCGCTTTGGGTTCGAGCTCATTAGGTGAAAACATTTTCCATACAAGCGTCGCAGCCCCAAACATCAAGAAATGACAGCTTAGGTTTCTATCAAACCATAATTCACACGGTGTCATCTCAATGGATTTAGATGGTGCCCTATTTAAAGTGAATGTAGTTGTCTCTAATGCACAACCCCAAAATTATAGTAGCAAAACGATAAGAGACATCATAACATGCACCATATCCAATAGAGCACGACTATGACGTTCGGACATACCATCACACTATGGTGTTCTAGGTGGCGTGTGTTGTGAAAAAACTTTCACATTGTCTAAAGTTGTATGCCAAACTCGTAACTCAGATATTCACCTCCACGATCATATCGTAGATATTTTTATCTTCTTGTCACGATGATCTTAAACTTCACTCTGAATTTTCTTGAACTTTTCAAACGATTCAGACTTGTGTTTCATTAAGTAAACATACACTATATCTACCCAAATCATCAGTGAAGGTAAGAAAATAACAATATCCTCCGCACGCTACAAGACTCATTGGATTGCATACATCAACGTGTATCATTTCCAATAAATCACTTGCCCGCTCCGTCAAACCAGAAAACGGGGTCCTTAGTCATCTTTGACCAAGAGGCATGGTTCACATGTCTCAACCGATTCGAAATCTAAAGAGTCCAAAGATCCATCAGCATGGAGTTTCTTCATGCGTTTTATACCAATATGACATTTAGCGGCAGTGCCACAAGTATGTGGTACTATCATTATTAACTTTGCATCTTTTGGCATCAATGTTTATGAACATGTGTATTACTACGATCAAGATTCAACAAACCATTCTCATTGGGTGCATGACCATTGAAGGTATTATTCATGTAAATAGAATAACCATTATTCTCTAACTTAAATGAATAACCGTGTTGCAATGAACATGATCTAGTCACGTTCATGCTCAACGCAAAAACACCAAATAACATTTATTTAGGTTCGTCACTAATCTCGAAGGTAGAGAGAGCGTGCGATGTTGATCACATCAACCTTGGAAACATTTCCAACACACATCGTCACCTCACACTTAGACAGTATCCGTTTATTCTATAGCTTTTACTTCGAATTACTAACATTTAGCAACCGAACCGATATCCAATACCCAGGTGCTACTAGGAGTACTAGCAAGGTACACATCAATAACACGTATATCAAATATACTTCTGTCGACTTTGCCAGCCTTCTTATCTACCAAGTATCTAGGTTTGTTTCGCTTCAGCGACCGTTCTCCTCATAATCGAAGCACTTAGTCTCGGGTTTGAGTTCAACTTTGGGTTGCTTCACTAGAGCAGCAACTGACTTGCTATCCATGAAGTTTCCCTCCTTGCTCTTGCCCTTCTCGAAACTAGTGGTTTGACTAACCATCAACACTTGACGGTCCTTCTTGATTTCTACCTTCGCGGTGTCAAACATCGTGAACGGCTCAGGGATCATTATTTCTATCCCTGGCATTTTATAGTTCATCACCAAGTTCTTGTAGCTTTAGTGACAGTGACTTGGAGAACTATATTAATCACTATCTTATCTGGAAGATCAACTCCCACTCGATTCAAGCGATTGTAGCACCCAGACAATTTGAGCACATGCTCAACGATTGAGCTATTCTCTTTCATCTTACAGGCAAAGAATCTTGTTGGAGATCTCATATCTCGCAACACGGGCACGAGCCTGAGATCCTGATTTCAGCTCTTAGAACATCTCATATGTTCCATGACGTTCAAAATGTTTCGAAGCCTCAATTCTAAGTTGCAATGCATGACGCACTAAACTATCAAGTAGTTATCAGAACGTGCCTGTCAGATGTTCAGAACATCTACAAACAACGCTAGAGGGGTTAGCGCACCGAGCGGTGCATTTAGGACATAAGCCTTCTGTGCAGCAATGAGGACAATCCTCAAATCACGGAGCCAGTCCGCAATATTGCTACCATCATCTTTCAACTCTATTTCTCTAGGAACATATAAAAATTCAAGGGAGCTACAGCGTGAGCTAGTAATCTACAACATAATTTTGCAAAGACACTATTGACTATGTTCATGATAATGAGTTCAATTAATCATATTAATTAAGAACTCCCACTCAAATTGACATCCCTCCGGTCATCCGAGTGATACATGATCCAAATTCACCAACTCAAGTCCGATCATCACGTGAGTTGAGGTGGTTTCAATGGTGAACATCCTCATGTTGATCATATCTACTATATGGCTCATGTTCGACCTTTCGGTCTCTTGTGTTCCGAGGCCATGTCTGTACATGCTAGGCTCGTCAAGTTTAACCCGAGTGTTCTGCATGTGCAACACTGGCTTGCACCCATTGTATGTGAACATAGAGTCTATCACACCCGATCATCACGTGGTGTCTCGACGCGACGAACTTTCGCAACGGTGCACACTCGGGGAGAACACAATTTATCTTGAAATTAAGTGAGGGATCACCTTATAATGCTACCATCGTCCTAAGCAAAACAAGGTGCATAAAAGGATTAACATCACATGCAAATCATAAGTGACATGATATGGCCATGAACTTGTGCTTTTGATCTCCATCTTGAAAGCACCAGCATGATCTCCATCGTCACCGGCACGACACAATGATCTCCATCAATGTGTCGCTATCGGGGTTGTCGCGCCCATCATGCTTGTACTAATATTGCTACCGTTTAGCGATAAAGTAAAGCATTACATAACGCTTAATGATTGACACGTAGGTCATACAATAATTAAAGACAACCCTATGGCTCCTGCCGGTTGCCGTACTCAACGACATGCAAGTCGTGATAATCTATACATCACATGTGTTGGGGAACGTTGCATGGGAAACACAATTTTTCCTACGCACACGAAGATCTATCCATGATGATGAGCATCTACGAGAGGGAGAGTGGATCTACGTACCCTTGTAGATCGCTAAGCGGGAAGCGTTAAGAAACGCGGTTGGTGTAGTTGAACGTCTTCGCGATCCAAATCGCCGTGCATCCCGCGATCCAATCAAGATCCGTCCCGTGATCCAATCACGATCCATCTCGCGATCCGATCACGATCCGTCCCACGAACTTGTTCACGATCCATCCCACGAACTTGATCACGATCCTACCGATCTAGCGCCGAACGAATGGCACCTCCACGTTCAGCACACGTACAACTTGATGACGATCTCCACCGTCTTGATCCAGCAAGAAGGAGTGGAGAGGATGAAGAGTTCTCCGGCAGCCTAACAGCGGTCGGGCGATGGTGCTGGAGCAATTCCGGCAGGGCTTCGCCTAAGCACTGTAGAAAACTAATCTAGAGGAGAAACTATGCACTAGAGATTAGGGTTTGCACGTGGCTGAAAATTCTATGCCAAAACCATAAAATACTCTAGTATATATAGGAGGAGAGGAGGAGGAGGCTTGGCTGCCAAAAAGCCAGCCCTTGGGTCAACCAAAGTGGGAGGTGGAGGAGGACTCTCCTCCTCCACTCCTAGTAGGACTAGGACTCTTCCTTTTTGCCTTTTTTCACCTTTTTTCCTTTGGGTTTCTTTCTTCCAGCCACATGGGCCTATTGTGGTTGTTCCAACAGCCCACTAAGGGCTGGTTATTACTTTACCACAGCCCATGAAGCCTCTTGGGTCGAAATACCCCTCCTGGAGGTCTCCCGGTACACTACCGGCACTCCCGGTACACTACAGATAAGCCCGGAACTTTTCCGGCGACCAAAAGAGGACTTCCTATATATGAATCTTTACCTGCGGACCATTCCAGAGCTCCTCGTGACGTCTAGGATCTCATGTGGGACTCCGAACAAACTTCAGTCACCACCATACATAACTCTATACTACCGAAACGTCACCAAACCTTAAGTGTGCAGACCCTGCGGGTTCGAGAACTATGTAGACATGACCGAGACACCTCTACGGTCAATAACCAATGGCGGGACCTGGATGTCCACATTGGTTCCTACATATTCTACGAAGATCTTTATCGGTCGAACCTCTATGTCAAGGATTCAGTTAATCCCGTATGATGTTCCCTTTGTTCTTTGGTATGTTACTTGCCCGAGATTCGATCGTCGGTATCTCCATACCTAGTTCAACCTCGTTACCTGCAAGTCTCTTTACTCGTTCTGTAATACAAGATCCCGCAACTAACAATTAGTCACATTGCTTGCAAGGCTCATTGTGATGTTGTATTACTGAGTGGGCCCCGAGATACCTCTCCGTGACACGGAGTAACAAGTCCTAGTCTCGATCCATGCCAACTCAACAGACACCATCGGAGATACCTGTAGAGCACCTTTATAGTCACCTAGTTACATTGCGACATTTGATACACACAAGGCACTCCTCCGGTGTCAGTGAGTTGCATGATCTCATGGTCATAGGAACAGATACTTGACATGCAGAAAACAGTAGCATTAAACTGACACGATCATATGCTACGTTTGTAGTTTGGGTCTTGTCCATCCCATCATTCTCCTAATGATGTGATCCCGTTATCAAATGACATCTCATGTCAATGGCTAGGAAACCTTAACCATCTTTGATCAACGAGCTAGTCTATTAGAGGCATACTAGGGACATGGTTTTGTCTATGTATCCACACATGCATTTAAGTCTCCGATCAATACAATTATAGCATGGATAATAAACGATTATCATAAACAAGGAAATATGATAATAACTAATTTACTATTGCCTCTAGGGCATATTTCCAATAACATGATGATCTCATACATCACATATATCACATCATGTAATTGGCCAGATCACATCACAACATACCTTGCAAAAACAAGTTAGACGTCCCCTAATTTTTGTTGCATGTTTTACATGGCTGCTACGGGTATCTAGCAAGAACAATTCTCATCTATGCAAAAACCACAACAGTGATACACTAGTTGCTTTTCAACCTTCTCAAGGACCGCCTTTGTCGAATCCGATCCAACCAAAGTAGGAGAAACTGACACCCGCTAGCCATCTAAGCAACAAGTTACAGTTGAGGGAACCGGTCTCTCGTAAGCATACGAGTAAGGTTGGTTCGGGCCGCTTCATCCCACAATACCGTTGAATCAAAATACGACCAAGGGAGGAAGCAATATAAGCATCAACGCCCACAAACTCTTTGTGTTCTACTCGAGATCTCATCTACACATAGACCTAGCTCATGATGCCACCGTTGGGGAACGTCGCATGGGAAACAAAAAATTTCCTATGTTCATGCAAGACCTATCCATGGTGATGAGCATCTACGAGAGGGAGAGTGGATCTACATACCCTTGTAGATCACTAAGCGGGAAGCGTTAAGAAACTCGATTGGTGTAGTCGAACGTCTTCGCGATCCAAATCACCGAGCGTCTCGCGATCTCATCACGATCCGTCCCGCGATCCAATCACGATCCGTCCCGCGAACTCATCACGATACGTCCCATGATCTCATCACGATCCGTCCCGCGATCTCATCACGATCCGTCTCGTAATCTTGATCACGGTCCTTCCGATCTAGCACCGAACGGACGACACCTCCCCGTTCAGCACACGTACAACTTGATGACGATCTCCGCCTTCTTGATCCATCAAGAGGGAGCGGAGAGGTAGAAGAGTTCTCCGGCAGCGTGACGGCGCTCCGGTGATGGTGGTGGAGCTATTCCGGCAGGGCTTCGCCTAGGCACCGCAGAAATCCGATCTAGAGGAGAAACTATGCACTGGAGGAACGTGTAGCACGTGGCTGAAAATTCTGTGTAAAAACCCGAAAACCTCCAGTATATATAAGAGGGAGGGAGGAGAGGACTTGGTGCAAGGGCCAAGCCTCCTTGGTTCGGCCGAAGTGGGGAGGAGAGGAGGACTCCTCCTCCAATCCTAGTAGGACTAGGATTCCTCCTTTTTGGCCTTTTCCCACCTTTTTCCCTTTGGGCTTTTCTTCCCTGGCCGCATGGGCCTTGTGTGGGACTTCCACCAGCCCAAAAAAGGCTGGTATTTATTCTCGCACAGCCCATGAAGACTCTTGGGTCGAAATACCGCTCCCGGTGGTCTCCCGGTACACTAACGGCACTCTCGGTACACTACCGATTAGCCCGAAACTTTTCCGGCGACCAAAACAGGACTTCCTATATATGAATCTTTATCTCCGGACTATTCCGGAGCTCCTCGTGACTTCCGGGATCTCATCCGGGACTCCAAACAACCTTCAGTCACCACCATACATAACTCAGTGCCAATTCATATTAGTTACCAATTCATATTATTTTTGAACACTAACCTATTAACCCAGTGCCCCATGCCAATTGCTATTTTTTGAATGTTTTTGACTTTTCAGGTTTATAGTACCAAACGAAGTCCAATTGCTTCGAAACTATTTTATGATTTTTTCTAGACCAAAAGAAGACATCGAAGCTTCGGGAGGAGGCCGGAGGCTCCACGAGGAAGCCACCACACAACAGCGCACACCCTATTATGTGGTGGTCCCCTCTCTAGTCTATAAATTTCAATAAATCCCCAAAACCCTAGAGAGCCTCCCGAAACACTTTTTCCGCCACCGCAAGTCTCTATTTCGTCGTGTGCCCATCTCGAGCCCTGTTCTGGTGCCCTGTCGGAGGGGGAATCGATCATGGAGGGCCTCTACATCAACCTTGATGCTCCCATGGTGATGTGTGAGTAGTTCCCTATAGACCTACGGGTTCGTAGTTAGTACCTATATGGTTATCTCTCTCTCTCTCTTGATTTTTAAGACAAAGTTCACCGCATCTTAGCGGTGATCTATTCGATGTAATCACTTTGTGCAGTGTGTTTGTTGGGATCCGATGAATTGTGAGTTTATGTTCAGATTATTCATGAAAAAGATTTTAGTCTTCTCTGATTTATATTATGATTATCATTTGCTTGATTATTATAACTTCGTAAATATCTTCGATCTATTGAAATAGTTTGACTAACTAGATTGATATTTCTTCAGTGAGAGGGGTGTGTTGTAGTGGGTTCAACCTGACAGATTTCTATATCCCAGTGATAGAAGGGGACAAGATACGTCTTTGTCTTGTTGCCACCAAGGATAAAACGATGGGATTAATTCCTATTGATTGAATTCTCTTTGTCTACATCATGTCATCATTCTCCAAGCATTACTCTGTTTGTCATGGACTTAATACTTAGAGAGACAAGCATAGAAGCACTCTCGACATGGAGTAATAGTAATAGGTGTAGGCAAGAGTCATCTTATTTGTTTATGGACATGATGCATATGTACACATGATCATTGTCGTGAATAAAGATTACATAACTATGCTCTTTTCTATCAATTGCCCAACAATAATTTGTTTACCCACCGTATGCCTACTACATGAGAGATGCCAATAGATATCATTACGGCCCCGTGTATATTCACTTATATATTTAGAAAAGCTTTCAATACATTGCTGATATTTATTTACTTTTATTTTATCTTGCAATTTGCAATATTCAACTTTCATCTACATGCTTCACTAGCTTGGAAATAACGAGTCCTAGGCCCGCGTTGGGTGCGAGTGTTTGTTTCTTTGTGTGAAGTCGCTGAAGAGGGGGGTTGCGTGATACATCCATTTTGCATGATGATTTCCTACTATTATTTATAGTGTTTTTATGCATAATAATGCTTTTATGGAGTAATTCTAATGCCTTTTCTCTCATAATATGCAAGGTTTACACAAAGAGGGAGAATGCCGGCAGCTGGAAATCTAGGCCTGAAAAAGCATACCAGAGATACCTATTCTACACATCTCCAAATAAGGTGAAACTTCACGGAGAATTATTTTGGAATATATGAGAAATACTAGATCAAATAACTACCGGAGGGTGGCCACCTAGTGAGCACAAGACACCAGGGCGCGCCAGACCCCCCAAGCGCGTCCTGGTGGGTTGTGCTCAGCCCATCCCACCTCCGGTGCCCATATTCTGGTACTTATGGTCTTTTGACCTAGAAAAAATAGTGAGAGGACTTTCGGGACGGAACACCACCGTCTCGAGGCAGAACTTTGGCAGGAGCACTTTGGCCCTCCAGCAGAGCGATTCCGCCGGGGGGAACTTCCCAACCGGAGGGGGAAATCGAATTCATCGTCATCACCAACAACCCTCTCATCTTTGAGAGGCCAATCTTCATCAACATCTTCAACAACACCATCTCCTCTCAAACCCTAGTTCATCTCTCGTGTTCAATCTTTGTACCGGAACCTCAAATTGGTACATGTGGGTGACTAGTAGTGTTGATTACCTCTTGTAGTTGATTACTATATGGTTTATTTGGTGGAAGATTATATGTTTAGATCCATTATGCTATTAAATACCCCTATGCTCTTGAGCATGAATATTATTTTTGAGTAGTTACCTTTGTTCTTGAGGTCACCGGAGAAGTCATGTTGCAAGTAATCATGTGAATTTCATATGTGTTCGATATTTTGATGATAGGTATGTTGTGATTCCTTTAGTGGTGTCATGTGAACATCGACTACATGACACTTCACCACATTTGGGCCTAAGGTAATGCATTGTGGAGTAGTTATTAGATTATGGGTTTCTAGAGTGACAGAAGCTTAAACCCTAGTTTATGCGCTACTTCGTAAGGGGCTGATTTGGATCCAAACGTTTAATGCTATGGTTAGATTTTATCTTAATACTTTTCTCGTAGTTGTGGATTCTTACGAGGGGGTTAATCATAAGTGGGAGGTTTCTTCAAGTAAGAACAACACCCAAGCACGGTCCACCCACATATCAAATTACCAAAGTTGCGAACGCAAATCAAACCAACATGATAGAAGTGACTAGATGAAATTCTCGTGTACATAAGTGACTGTTCTGGCCCGTCCTTTGCCACAAAAGGATTAGGCTACCTAGCTGCACTTTATTTATCATTACTGTTACTTGCTCGTTACCAATTATCTTGCTATCAAACTATCTATTACCTACCATTTCAGTGCTTGCAAAAATTACCTCGCTGAAAACCGCTTGTCATTTCCTTCTGCTCCTCGTTGGGTTCGACACTCTTACTTGTCGAAAGGACTACAATTGACACCCTATAGGTCATCAAGACTCTTTTTGGTGCCGTTGCTGGGGAGTGAAGCACTCTTGGTAAGTGGAAATCGGTAAGGAAAAACTTATACTACGCGTTGAAATTTATTGTCACTTGCTACTATGGAAAACAATCCTTTGAGGGGTTTGTTCGGGGTATCTTCACCTCGAACGGAACCACAATTAGTTTCCCCTCAACCTACTGCACGTACTGAAAATATTGGTTATGAAATTCCTTCGGGTATGGTAGAACAACTGCTAGCTAATCCTTATGCAGGAGACATAACTAAACATCTGTTACGCATCTAATACATGTGAATGAAGTTTGTGGATTATTTAACCTTGCAGGTTTACCCGGAGATGAAGTTAAGAAGATGATTTTCCTTTATCTTTGAAGGGAAAAGCATTGACATGGTATAGGCTATGTGATGATATTGGATCATGGAACTGGAATCGATTGCAATTAGAATTCCATCAAAAGTTTTATCCTATGCATCCAGTTCATCGTGATCGGAATTATATATATAATTTTTGGCCTCATGAAGGAGAAAGCATTGCTCTAGCTTGGGGGAGGCTTAAGTCAATGTTATATTCATTCCCCAATCATGATATCCCGATAGAAATTATTATTCAGAACCTTTATGCTCGACTTTCTCATAATGATCCATCCATGCTCGATACTTCTTGTAATGGTTCTTTTATGAAGAAGACTATTGAATTCAACTAGAATCTCTTAGAAAGAATTAAATGCAACTCGGAAGATTGGGATCTCGACGAAGGTAACGAGTCAAGTATTAAGCTTAAGTTTGATTGTGTTAAATCTTTTATGAATACCAATGCTTTTCACAAGTTTAGCACTAAACATGGACTTGACTCTAAGATAGTAGCCTCTTTTTGTGAATCACTTGCTACTCATGTTGGTCTCCTTAAGGGGAAGTGGTTTAAATATCATCCCCCTATTAAATAAGAATTGAAGAACCGGTCATAGCTAAAGGTGAAACCAACATTTACAATGTTGATCCAGTTGTGCCTACTGCTAAGGTATTAACTGTGGTTCGCAAAAGTAATATTAAAGAACCTAAGACCTCTGAACAAATTAAAGTAGAACCTAGTGTTGCCATGGTTAAAGCTCTCTTGGTACAAAATATTGAGGGGCATGTTATTTACTTCTGTGATGAATCTGCTAGAATTGCCAAACCCGCTGGAAAAAAAATTAAACATACACCCATAGTTGGCATGCCTGTTGTCTCAGTCAAAATAGGAGATCATTGCTATCATGGTTTATGTGATATGGGTGCTAGTGTGGGTGCTATTCCTTTTACCTTATACCAAGAAATTATGAATGATATAGCACCTGCTGAAATAAAAGACATTGATATTACTATTAAACTTCCTAATAGAGACACCATCACACCAGTTGGGATTGTTAGAGATGTTGAAGTCATGTGCGGGGAAATAAAATATCCTACTGATGTTCTAGTTCTTGGTTCCCCACAAGATGACTTTTGTCCCATTCTCTTTGGTAGACCTTTCTTGAACACCGTTAATGTGACAGCCCAAGTGCTGTCCCTACCTTGTTGGGCATGTATCTTAAGTGAACCTTGTTGCCATGAGATTAATGTTATGAGTTAAACCTTGTCATGCCATGTCTTGTGCTTGCATTCATGCATCATGCATCATACCATTCATCATGCCATGTCTTATTGGTGATGTGACTTTGTAGTGGTTGATTGTGATCTTGTGTTATGTGATGTGGTTGGAGTGTATGTGGTGCAACTCTTCTTCTTCTTCCCCTCTCTTTTCTTTCATCAAAACCCAACCAATACCCCCCCTTTATTCCCTTGTCATTTTATTATCATATTCTAATTGCTTAAAAATGTTCAAGAGGTTGCCTGTTATGTTTCATAAATTATGAGTGTGGTTCTTTTGTGGTTTGAGTTAATATGCATTTGTGGGTTAAATAACCAGGGGCTGTTATTTTAAAACTATTTAAAGTACTTGCTTCAAAAATCCCCTAGACAATTTTATTAAATAGTTATAATATTCTTTTAGTCAAATGTAATTTTGCCTTATCAAGATCTTTCTGATTTTCTCTGGGAGTTTTCCTTTTTCTTGCTGTTCTATTAAATAGAAAAATCTCTGTGTTTTTTTCTGTGTGAGAGAGGAAGAGCTGGGCCGGCTCCTCCCTGCACGGCCCAGCCCAGGTGCCAAGCGGCCACCTGCTCCGTTGTCTCTCCGTCAGTAAAGCAGAGAGGCAACAGAGAGAGCGTGTCGCCGCCGTGTCCTTCCCCGTCGCAACGCCACCGGCTTCCCCCTTTTAAACTCCCTCGACATGCGTGCTCCTCTAGGTTTTCCCCTCTCCCTCCTCGCGCCGCCGCCACCCTCTCTTCCTCCTCCTTTCTTCTTCCCTTCCTCTCCTTCTTCCTTTGTCAGGTAAGCTCCAGAGAGAATTCAGAGAGAGGTAGAGAAGATCGCCGGCGCCTGCTCATCGTCTCCGTCGACCTCATTGACGTCCATGGCGTCCAGAGGCTCGGGGAACCTCCCGACGCTCCATTCCCGCAGCTAGGAGCCCCGGAGAAGCTCCGCAACGACGACCCCTTCTTCGTCTTCGTCGGCGACGCTCCGCTCCGTCGACTTCCCCTACTTCCACTCCGGCGCTCGTCTCCGACCCTCTTCCATCGTCGTTTTCTCCTGCTGCAACCTCGTGGTGAGCAGTCGTTCCTCCGCCGTGCCCCCCTCTGCCCTGATGCTTGCGCGTGGTCGTCATGTCCGACGAGCCCGTGCTCGCTTCCGCCGTAGCTCCGCCGTAGCTATAGGTGTTGGTACCGTGGGTCTTGTCGTGCGTTAGGTGTGGGATTGCGACCCCCGTAGGTGCAGCTTCCCCTTGCACCGTTTCCCCTTGCCGGAGTTGCCCTGTAGCCGCCGGAGGAGCCGTTGCGTTCGTTGTCGTCGTAGGTGTCATTTTCTTCAGATTCGTCAGTTAACGCATAGTGGAGTGCATTAGCGGGCTCGTTCCCCTTCTCTATTGGTAGTCGAGGCCGTGGCGTAGTGGTAACATGCTCGGGGAAGCGACCAAGAGGTCGTGGGTTCAAGCCCGAACCCCTCCCCCTTTTTGTTTTTTTCCTTTTGTTTTATTTTATTTTTCTCCTTTGCTATTGCATGTATATGTGTATGTGCTACCTGCATGATTTATAGGTTTTTTTATTTACTTGGTGATTGTATGTGTATGTGTATTGCATAGAATGTGTGTGCTTTATTGCTTGCTTGGTGTGTGTGTGACATACATGTATATATATATGTATATATATGCATATATGCACTTGTGCATATATGTGTGTATATGTGTATGTGATGAACACCCTCACACATGAGTGTGTGTGTTTCATGAGTGTGGGAGTGCCATGTGCACTTGCGCATGTGTGTAGTGTGTATGTACCTATATGCATTGTGCATATATGGTGCATATATGTGTGTGTGTGTGGATGAACACCCACCCTCATAGGTGGTGTGTTCATGGGTGTAATTGTTCTCATATGCCCTTAGGCATATGGAGCCATGTGTGTGCATGCTTGTGCAGTGTGTGTGTGTGTGGGTGGGTGACAAGTGGGTTCTTTCCCCACTTGCCATACACTTTGTTTGTGATATATGCATGTTTTGTAGGAATGGTTAGATTATTTACATTTTAAGCTAAGTTTCCAAATCTGGTCATGTTCAAATATGCTCATGTGCATTTTAAGTAAGTTTTGACGTATAGGAGAGGTGGTTGTTTTGCTAGTATAGTTTGTGCCATGTTGCTTCACATGCATATATGAGTATGACACATGATTTTGGGGTAGAAAGATCCAAGGAATCCAATGGTGCAAATAGATTACACTTTAGGGCAAGTTTATAAAACTGTCATTTTCTGTTGTGATGCTACTTTGTCATTTTTGCATGAATTAATCCATGCTTGCTTTGGGGCATGTGCCAACACGGAAGTGTTAGTGTTTTATGTCTATTATGCCATGGTATTTTTTTTTGACATGAGAATCACCCATATAAGTGGGAAACTTGCTGCAAAATAGCTAACTTAATGTTACTGTTTTCGCCATGCTAAATATTTCTAAGTCTGAGAATCTGCTGTTATTTTTATGCCATGAAGAGTGGTTGCTATCTTGAGTTATGTTGTGAATTAGCTCATGCTCATTGCTAGTGTTTTGAAGTAGATGTTGTCTAATACCATCTTGTTAATTTTCATGCCATGAGGTAGTCTCTAACACCATTAGTTTCTGCTGTCAACTTGCCATCAGGTTAACTCAGATTCCAGAAAACTGTTATTTTCACTAAGTCCCAGAAATCTGTTTCATCATGCCAACTTATGAGCTTCATGCTTATTGATGTGTGCCTCCTTTCCAATTTGTGTAGTTGGATAAGTTGATAAGAATGTTATGTAGTTTCTGTCAATACCTTGTTTGTGGTTGTAGTGTTCCTGTAGCTCAAGTTATTGGCTGTGAAAGTTGCTATGTTGCTATTTTGTGGCAGATTGTTTGTTTTATTGTTTTGTGCCGTGTGGGAGCTATACTCCATGGAATTGCTTGATCTTTGGCTCTATTGTGGTTGGTTTTTCATTGCCTATCCAGTGGCTATCTTGGAATGCCAAGGAATAGCCCAGGTCTTTCTTGTCTCGTGTTTTGCCTTCGTATCTTGTCGAGAGCGTATCGTGAGAACCGTAACTCCGTTTCTTACGTTCTTCATATGCATTTTTATCGTTTTTGCATGATGCATCCATAATTGCAATGTTCAAGCATGTTTAAATAACTTAACATAAGGTTCTGTACAGATTCATTAACAACCAATCCTTTGCATGTGAAACTTGACTAGTGAGGATTGCCATGATAAAACTCTTCACAGAAGCATGCATCATACTTGCTTGTGCATTGCATCATGGTTGTTTGTTTATTCTTGCTGTTTATTTTTGGTAGACGTGAACGTTGAACCTGAGTACGAAGAGCTAGGCGAGTACAACTACGAGGATCCCGCAACTTGTTCCACTGAAGAACCAACAGGCAAGATGATCATACCCGGATCCCGATACTATTTTCTCTTGCTAGTTTCTCGCTCTTATCGTTACAATTGTGCTACCTACCACTTGAATGTCAGCCTCCTAAATTGCCATGATAGCCTCTAACCCTCCACATCCTAGCAAACCTTTGATTGGATAAGTTACCGCTGCTCAGCCCCTCTTATAGCGTTCTTAGTTGCAGGTGCAGGTTGTATCCATGTTATAATATGGATTTGGCATATCACAATATTATCTGTTATTAATTTAATGCACATATATATCTTGGTATTGGTGGAAGGCTTGGCCTTTTTCTAGGTGTTTTGTTCCGCTGTTACCGTCATAGTTTCTTGTTGCCGGTGTTATGTTTCCATACTTTGCGCTCCTAACATGCTCGGGGTTGTTATGGGGACCCCCTTGTTTATTTGGTTGAGATTAAAACTCGTATGGCAAGACCCAACTTTGGTACTACATTTGCTTAATAACTTAATAAAATTTTCATAGGGCTTTGCAACCCCATGGATTAATCAACAACCCGGGCCAGTGCTCCTCATGAGTGTTGGTCCAAACTAGAGCACTGTGCGGGGCCATTCCAGGGCAACTAGGGAGATTTCTATCAGGCCTCCGTACGCGTAGCTTATCCGTCGTGTCCTGAGAACAAGATACGTAGCTCTTATCAGGTTCGTCGACACGTCGGGTGGTCTTGCTGGATTTGTTTTACCTTTATCGAGTGTCTTGTGTGAGGACTCTGACTTTCTTCGGGTTATCTCGAGGTGTTGGAATTCCTTTGGAGTTGCCTAGGATGATCACGAGATCCGTGGTCGAGGTTATTCCCGCGGAGTGTGGTTAATTTATGATGGACTAGTTGGAGCCCCCTTGCAGGGTCAAATCTTTTGGATATGTGGCAACTTGGATATTTGTTTAATACCTGGTTATAGGTAACTTGAAGTAAACTCTGATAAAATGTACCAACTGTGTGAGTAACCGTGATCGTCTCTGCTCATGAACATGACCCGAGAGAGAACACAGTGAGGTTATGATTGACGTAAGTAAGTGTTCAGGAGCTCACAGAGGTCATTCTAGATTCGATTCTTCATCGTAGGCCACTCATATTTATCTTCATGTTACGTAAGTTTAGCCACCATAAAGGCATAGTGCTGCTGCAAAAACTAAACACCTACCCCATCCCAACCTTTAAGCTTGAATAGTCTCGGTACCCGGGCGCATGATTTCTGAGTCCTTGTGGCTCACAGATTACTACAATCTTGGTACAAGTACAGATGAGTTCGTGCAGGATGATCTGACGCAGCTCAAGTGGGAGTATGATGAGGAACGTGGCAGGATGTACGTGACTTATCCGGATGAGTAGAGGACCATGGTCGTGATCTTCAAGACTAGGGAGATAGTATCATTTGCATCTGTTTTTATTGTTTGATTTCGTCCGTAGCCGAACCCTGTCTTCATCTTGATGATTTGAACTCTATGTGGAATTGTAATTTAGTATGTGGCAAGTGTAAGCCAACTCATACACTCATCTCTTCTTGTATGTATGATGTAATGATGCTATACTTGCGAATGACGAGATGCCCCTCTATCCCTTGCGAGGCCCCCGTACCTTAATATGGATAGGCGTGCATCTTGGGCGTGACAAGTTAGTATTCAGAGCCATACGACCATATGAGCCTTTGCTTGATCGAACTTGGCTGAGTCGAGTCTGGTAAAACTATTTTGAGTCTAGTTATATCAGAGAGTAGGATTCTTTTTACTCCTCTTCTATGATCTGGTGAGGTATTCGACTTAGGAATTTTGATTCTACTCCTCTTCTCGCTCAAAAAAAATTTAGGATCACGCGGATATTTTGGAGTCTATATGATACCGATGTGATAGGATTTTGTCTTGGTGCCTCCTGTCTGACTTGATTTCTTCCGGGGAGTCGAGCTCCAGGGAATGTTGGCACATCGTTATCATTCAGCTTCCTTGATATCTCAAGACGAAGGGTGTTCGGAATTACTTCAATACTTATCGTGGTGAGATAAGGTCGGAGTCACCCAGTACTCGGGAGGCATCCGGGGTACCACCATGGTTTAGTATCATTGTGAGTTCGAGGATTCGAGTTAGATGAATTTGCGAAAGGCTCTGATTATGTGTTGAAGGATGGATACAGTTGGGGTGTAGGATTGCTAGTTGTGTGAGATATTTCCTCCTTGCATCCCCCACACCGGATTGCATAACCAGAAAGTTTTCGAAAGTTCTTAGGTGGGAAATCCTGTAGTTATCTAGGATCATCTTCTTCAGATGTATGTGGGCATATACATTTGTTCCGAGCAGTTAGCTTAATACTTTGTGTTATTGCAAGTGGCTTCTAATATCTGATGATGTTATCATAAACCGAAAAAGCATTCTTACTAATTTTGAGTAGGAAGGCTGTGATGTTATTTGTTCAATTTCTTTCAAGCATTTGATTCGGCTATTGAATTCATCTTTTCAATGAGGTGCTGATGTGTTATGTCCATCTTCAGGATGGCTCCACCAACTCGCGGGAATTCGGGTCGTGGTGAGGAGCAGGCTGATGTTCCACCACCCCCGCCTCCGCCTCCGCCTCCTCCTCCAAAAGCTTGGCAAGTTGTGATGGCTGCAACCAATGCGAACACTCAGATGTTACTTAGGCTGTTGCAAGAAAGAGATTAGGGTCAGCAAGGCTTTCAAGGGAATTTTCAGAATCAACCTCAGTTTGCAACGCTCAATCAGTTCCTTGCCAACCAGCCCAAGTCTTTCACCTGTTGTGAGCAGCCTTTTGATGCTGATGATTGGCTCCGTGATATGAGTAAGCATTTTTGAGTGCAGCAATGTCAGGCGAGAGGACTTTGTCGGATTCACATCGTTCCAGCTCAAGGGTCAAGCAGCTGATTGGTGGCAGCAGTACAAGGATTCCAGGGGCGATCGTGTTGTTACTTGGGATGATTTCCGTCGTTCAGGGCTCATTACATTCCGACAAGCTTTGTCGAGGAGATGCGTGAGAAGTTCAGGCACCTGAAGCAGGGAAGCAAGTCTGTCTATCAGTACAACATCGAGTTCCAAAATCTAGCCTGCTATGCTAAGGAAGATGTTCCAGATGACAAGGCGATGATCTATCAGTTTAGAGGTGGTCTCAAGGATGAGCTTCTGCCAGACCTAGTTCTTCAAGAGACTCATGAGTTTGATCAGTTCTACAACATGGCTTTGAAGGTCGAAGCAACTCAGCTCAAGTTGGAAAACTCAAGGAAGCGTTCAAGGGATTCATATTCGTCTTCTTCCAGCTCTTAGATGGTTCCTAAGCAGCAGAAATATTGGGTGCCAAATCCTCCTCCGTTTCGTCCTCCTCAGCAGCAGAAGCAGTTCGGTGGCCGTGGTTCTTCCCACCCACCCAACCTAGGATTTCAGCAGAGACCCCAGGCATCCAAGGCAGTTCTTGTTCCTCCTCCAGGCAATGTTCATTCGCATTCTGAGGTGACTTGTCACAAGTGTGGCCAGAAGGGTCACTATGCAAACAAGTGCAATCAGCGGCGTCTTTCACCTCCTCCTCCAGTCAGACCTCCAGTCAATGCAATGGTGAAGCATAATCCCGAGACTGCAAGGGTGAATATGGTGAATGCAGCAGAGGCAGAGGATTCTTCTCAAGTGATCATGGGTAATCTCTCAGTTAATGGTTTTCCTGCAAAAGTGTTATTTGATACGGGTGCATCGCATTCATTCATTTCTAGACCTTTTGCTTGGAAGCATGACTTGAATTCAGGAGTCCTTCCTAGTCCTTTTCGGGTTGTGTCCCTAGGCAAATTGATGAGTTCCAATGTGGTGGTTTCGGATGTTTCCATTAAGATGGGCAATTATTCTTTTCTGGCTTCTCCAATTGTTTTCGGAAATTCCGACATTGATCTCATTTTGGGCATGGACTTCCTGGCTATGAATAAGGCATATGTTGATTGTCAAGCAAAAGAAGTCAAGCTGACTCATCCTTCAGAAGATGTGATTATTTTCGCGGCTCGCGATGACACAATCCGTCTCTTTGCTCTTAATGAGAAGGGTGAAATCTCAGCGATTTCTCAAATTCCGGTGGTTTGTGAGTATGAAGATGTCTTTCCAGAAGAATTGCCAGGAATGCCTCCACATCGGCCAGTCGAGTTCGTCATTGATCTCGAGCCCAGAACTGAACCGGTTTGCAAGCGCCCTTATAAACTTGTCCCCGAAGAGCTAAAAGAGTTGAAGAAGCAGCTAGATGAGCAAGAACGTCTAGGTCTGATCAAATCAAGTTCTTCTCCCTAGGGCTGTGGTGTTTTGTTTGTCAAGAAAAAAGATGGCACGAATCGTCTTTGTGTCGACTACCGTCCATTGAAGAAGAAGACAATCAGAAACAAGTATCCACTTCCCAATATCAATGAGTTGTTTGAACAACTGAAAGGTGCCAAGGTTTTCTCGAAGCTTGATCTTCGCATGGGTTATCATCAGATTCGCATTCACGAAGAAGACATTCCTAAGACCGCGTTCAGGACAAGTTTTGGCTCTTATGTGTACACTGTCATGTCGTTTGGTCTTGCTAATGCTCCTCCAACCTTCTCAAGAATGATGAACTTTATTTTCTCTCCTTTCAATAATGAGTTCACCTTGGTCTATTTGGATGATATCCTTGTGTTCTCGGAGACAGAAGAAGAGCATGCACAACATCTCCGCCTTGTGCTTGACAAGCTAAGAGAGCATCGATTCTATGCCAAGTTTTCCAAGTGTGAGTTTTGGCCCAATGAAGTGGTGTACCTTGGGCATGTGATCTCTGCCGAGGGAATTAAAGTGCACCCTAAGAAAGTTGAGGCAATCTTGAAGTGGGAACCTCCTCAAAATGTGAAGCAGCTTCGGAGTTTCCTCGGGCTTGCTAGTTATTGCAGAAGATTCGTGGAGAACTTTTCTCAAATTGCTAAGCCTCTGTCCAATCTCCTCCAGAAGAGTGTCAAGTATGTTTGGTCTCCTGAGTGTGATGTGGCATTCAGTACGCTCAAGCAGAGACTGACTTCAGCTCTAGTTCTTGTTCCTCCTGAGCAGTCAAAGCCTTTCCAAGTATTCTGTGATTCTTCTCTCCAAGGTCTTGGTGGTGTTCTCATGCAAGATAAGAAGATTTTTGCGTATACCTCGCGTCAGTTGAAGCCTACCGAGAAGAACTACCCCACTCATGATCTCGAGTTGGCGGTAGTTGTGCATGCTCTAATGACTTGGAGGCATTTGTTGTTGGGTAGACCAGTTGAGGTATACACAGATCACAAGAGCTTGAAGTACATTTTCACTCAACCCAATATCAATCTTCGACAGTCTCGTTGGGTGGAAATGCTTGAGGACTTTAATGCAAGCATTGAGTATACTCCTGGAAAAGCAAATGTCATTGCAGATGCACTTAGCCATAAGGCGTATGACAATAGTCTCATCTTGAAGCCTCTTCAACCCGAGCTTGTGAAGCCTTCCGCAAGCTCAACCTTAAAATGATTCCGCAAGGATTTATTGCCAATCTTCAAGTTTCTTCGACTCTGGAAGATCAGGTTCACCAAGCGCAGCTTCTTGACGCTATGGTGAAGAAAGTGAAGAAAGGTGTGGCCAAGGGCATTCCGAAGTATAAGTGCTTTCGCGTTGATGACAAAGATACCTTGTTCTTTGAGGACCGTCTTGTGGTTCCAAAAGGTAATCTCAGAAAAGTTATCATGGACGAAGCACATAATTCTCTTCTATCCATTCATCCAGGCAGTTCCAAGATGTATCAGGATCTCAAGAAAACCTTCTGGTGGACTCGCATGAAACGTGAAATTGCTCAGTTTGTGAACGAGTGTGATGTTTGTCGCAGAGTGAAGGCGGAGCATCAACGTCCAGCAGGTCTTCTTCAGCCTTTGCCTATCCTAGAGTGGGAATTCGATCATGTGGAGATGGATTTCGTCACTGGGTTTCCCA
Source organism: Hordeum marinum (assembly GCA_022496015.1). Taxonomy (NCBI): domain Eukaryota; kingdom Viridiplantae; phylum Streptophyta; class Magnoliopsida; order Poales; family Poaceae; genus Hordeum; species Hordeum marinum. Next base: position 45,609,009 of record CM039675.1, on the reverse strand, counting down.
AGTCCAAGAGAGGCAACGATGCAATCTTTGTGGTTATCGACAAGCTGACAAAAGTTGCTCATTTCCTGCCAGTCAAAGAATCTATCTCGGCAGCTCAGCTTGCAGAGTTGTATACGTCAAGGATAGTATCTTTGCATGGTATTCCTCTGCTCATCTCTTATGACCGTGGAAACCTCTTTACTTCCAAGTTTTGGGAGTCCTTCCAGACTGCTATGGGTACCAAGATCCGTTTCAGCACTGCGTTCCATCCGCAGACAAGTGGTCAAGTTGAGAGAGTCAATCAGATCCTTGAAGATATGCTTAGAGCCTGTGTGATTTCGTTCGGCATGAAATGGGAAGACTGCCTTCCATATGCTGAATTCTCATACAACAATAGCTTTCAAGCTAGCTCAGGCAAGGCCCCCTTCGAGATTCTCTATGGCAGAAAGTGTCCTACCCCGCTTAACTGGTCTAAAACCGGTGAGCGTCAGATATTGGGCAATGACATGATCACTGAAGCAGAAGAAATGTGTCGTGTCATTCATGAGAACCTCAAAGCAGCTCAGTCCCGACAGAAGAGTTATTACGATAACAAACATCGGGATGTTTCTTTCCAAGTGGATGATCTAGTCTATCTCAGAGTCTCCCCCATGAAGGGCACTCAACAGTTTGGAATTAAAGGGAAGCTAGCTCCTCGTTTTGTTGGTCCTTTCAAAGTTGTTGGCAAGAGAGGTGGACTTGCTTATCAACTAGAGCTTCCTCCAAATTTTGCAAATGTGCACGATGTCTTCCATGTTTCTCAGCTCCGGAGGTGCTTCAAGACTCCTGAGCATACCATTGACCTCCAAGACATTGATCTCCAAGAAGACCTCTCTTATCGTGAGCATCCAGTGGCAATTCTCGAAGAAACCGAGCGTAAGACTCACAACAAATCTATCAAGTTCCTCAAGGTGAAGTGCTCTCATCATTCTGAAAAAGAAGCTACTTGGGAACGCGAGGACCTTCTCTATTCCGAATTTCTAGAGTTCTTTCGTTCCTAGATCTCGGGTCGAGATCCTCTTGTAGTGTGGGAGAGTTGTGACACCCCAAGTGTTGTCCCTACCTTTTTGGGCATGTATCTTAAGTGCACCTTGCTGGCATGAGATTAATGTTATGAGTTAAACCTTGTCATGACATGTCTTGTGCATGCATTCATGCATCATCCATCATACCATTCATCATGCCATGTCTTATTTGTGATGTGACTTTGTAGTGGTTGATTGTGATCTTGTGTTGTGTGATGTGGTTGGAGTGTATGTGGTGCAACTCTTTTTCTACTTCCCCTCTCTTTTCTTTCATCCAAACCCAACCAATACCCGCCCTTTATTCCCTTGTCATTTTATTATCAGATTCTAATTGCTTAAAAATGTTCAAGAGGTTGCCTGTTATGTTTCATAAATTATGAGTGTGGTTCTTTTGTGGTTTGAGTTAATATGCATTTGTGGGTTAAATAACCAGGGGCTATTATTTTAGAACTATTTAAAATACTTGCTTCAAAAATCCCCTAGACAATTTATTAAATAGTTCTAATATTCTTTTAGTCAAATGTAATTTTGCCTTATCAAGATCTTTCTGATTTTCTCTGGGAGTTTTCCTTTTTCTTGCTGTTCTATTAAATAGAAAACTCTCTGTGTTTTTTTTATGTGTGAGAGAGGAAAAGTTGGGCCGGCTCCTCCCTGCGCGGCCCAGCCCAGGTGCCAAGCGGTCACTTGCTCCGTTGTCTCTCCGTCAGTAAAGCAGAGAGGCAGCAGAGAGAGTGCGTCGCCGCCGTGTCCTTCCCCGTCACAGCGTCGTCAGCTTCCCCCCTTTTAAACTCCCCTTGGCGTGCATGCTCCTCTAGGTTTTCCCCTCTCCCTCCTCGCGCCGCCGCTACCCTGTCTTCCTCCTCCTTTCTTCTCCCCTTCCACTCCTTCTTCCTCTGTCAGGTAAGCTTCAGAGAGAATTCAAAGAGAGGCAGAGAAGATCGCCGGCGTCTGATCGTCGTCTCCGTCGACCTCATCGACGTCCATGGCATCCCGAGGCTCGGGGAACCTCCCGGTGCTCCGTTCCCATAGCTAGGAGCCCCGGAGAAGCTCCGCAGCGACGACCCCTTCTTTGTCTTCGTCGGCGATGCTACGCTCCGTCGACTTCCCCTGCTTTCACTCCGGCACTCATCTCTGACCCTCCTCCCTCGTCGTTTTCTCCTACTGCAACCACGTGGTGAGCAGCCGTTCCTCCGACGTGCCCCCCTCTGCCCTGATGCTTGCGCATGGTCGTCGTGTCCGACGAGCCCGTGCTCACTTCCGCCGTAGCTCCGCTGTAGCTGTAGGTGCTGCTGCCCTAGGTCTCGTCGTGCGTTAGGTGTGGGATTGCGACCCTCGTAGGTGCAGCTTCCCCCTGCACCGTTTCCCCTCGCCGGAGTTGCCCTATAGCCGCCGGAGGAGCCATTGCGTTTGCTGTTGCCGTAAGTGTCGTTTTCTTCAGATTCGTCAGTTAACGCGTAGTGGAGTGCATTAGTGGGCTCGTTCCCCTTCTTTGCTAGCAGTCGAGGCCGTGGCGTAGTGGTAACATGCTCGGGGAAGCGACCAAGAGGTCGTGCGTTCGAACCCGAACCCCTCCCCCTTTTTGTTTTTTTCCTTTTGTTTTATTTTGTTTTTCTCCTTTGCTATTGCATGCATATGTGTATGTGCTACCTGCATGATTTGTAGTTTTTATATACTTGATGATTGTATGTGTATGTCTATTGCATAGAATGTGTGTGCTTTATTGCTTGCTTGGTGTGTGTGTGACATACATGTATATATATATATGCATATATGCACTTGTGCATATATGTGTGTATATGTGTATGTGATGAACACCCTCACACATGAGTGTGTGAGTGCCATGTGCACTTGCGCATGTGTGTAGTGTGTATGTACCTATATGCATTGTGCATATATATGTGTGTGTGTGTGTGGATGAACACCCACCCTCATAGGTGGTGTGTTCACGGGTGTAATTGTTCTCACATGCCCTTAGGCATATGGAGCCATGTGTGTGCATGCTTGTGCAGTGTGTGTGTAGAGTGTGTGTGTGTGTGGGTGGGTGACAAGTGGGTTCTTTCCCCACTTGCCATACACTTTGTTTGTGGTATATGCATATTTTGTAGGAATGGTTAGATCATTTACATTTTAAGCTAAGTTTTCAAATCTGGTCATGTTCAAATATGCTCATGTGCATTTTAAGTAAGTTTTGACGTATAGGAGAGGTGGTTGTTTTGCTAGTATAGTTTGTGCCATGTTGCTTCACATGCATATATGAGTATGACACATGATTTTGGGGTAGAAAGATCCAAGGAATCCAATGGTGCAAATAGATTTCACTTTAGGGCAAGTTTATAAAACTGTCATTTTCTGTTGTGATGCTACTTTGTCATTTTTGCATGAATTAATCCATGCTTGCTTTGGGGCATGTGCCAACACGGAAGTGTTAGTGTTTTATGTCTATTATGCCATGGTATTTTTGTTTGACATGAGAATCACCCATATAAGTGAAAAAATTGCTGAAAAATAGCTAACTTAATGTTACTATTTTCACCATGCTAAATATTTCTAAGTCTGAGAATCTGCTGTTATTTTTATGCCATGAAGAGTGGTTGCTATCTTGAGTTAAGTTGTGTATTAGCTCATGCTCAGTGCTAGTGTATTGAAGTAGATATTGTCTACTACAATCCCGTTAATTTTCATGCCATGTGGTAGTCTCTAACACCATTAGTTCCTACTGTCAACTTGCCATCAGGTTAACTCAGATTCCAGAAAACTGTTATTTTCACTAAGTCCGAGAAATCTGTTTCATCATGCCAACTTGTGAGCTTCATGCTTATTGATGTGTGCATCCTTTCTAGTTTGTGTAGTTCGATAAGTTGATAAGAATGTTATGTAGTTTCTGTCAATACATTGTTTGTGGTTGTAGGGTTCCTGTAGCTCAAGTTATTGGCTATGAAAGTTGCTATGTTGCTGTTTTGTGGCAGATTGTTTGTTTTATTGTTTTGTGCCATGTGGGAGCTATACTCCATGGAATTGCTTAATATTTGGCTCTATTGTGGTTGGTTTTTCATTGCCTATCCAGTGGATACCTTGGAATGCCAAGGAATAGCCCAGGTCTTTCTTGTCTCGTGTTTTGCCTTCGTATCTTGTCGAGAGCGTATCGTGAGAACCGTAACTCCGTTTCTTACGTTCTTCATATGCATTTTTATAGTTTTTGCATGACGCATCCATATTTGCAATGTTCATGCATGTTTAAATAACTTAACATAAGGTTCTGTATAGATTCATTAACTACCAATCCTTTGCATGTGAAACTTGACTAGTTAGGATTGCCATGATAAAACTCTTCACGTAAGCATGCATCATACTTGCTTGTGCATTGCATCATGGTTGTTTGTTTATTATTGCTGTTTCTTTTGGGTAGACGTGAACATTGAACCTGAGTAGGAAGAGCTAGGCGAGTACAACTACGAGGATCCCGCAACTTGTTCCACTGAAGAACCAAGAGGCAAGATGATCGTATCCGGATCCCGATACTATTTTCGCTTGCTAGTTTATTGCTCTTATCGTTAAAATTGTGCTACCTACCACTTGAATGTCAACCTCCTAAATTTCCATGATAGCCTCTAACCCTCCACGTCCTAGCAAACTTTTGATTGGCTAAGTTACCCCTGCTCAGCCCCTCTTATAGCGTTCTTAGTTGTAGGTGCAGGTTGTATCCATGTGATAACATGGATTTGGCATATCACAATATTATCTGTTATTAATTTAATGCACATATATGTCTTGGTATTAGTGGAAGCTTGGCCTTTTGCTAGGTGTTTTGTTCCGCTGTTACCGCCATAGTTTCTTGTTGCCGGTGTTATGTTTCCATACTTTGCGCTCCTAGCATGCTCGGGGTTGTTATGGGGACCCCCTTGTTTATTCGGTTAAGATTAAAACTTGTCTGGCAAGACCCAACTCTGGTACTACATTTTCTTAATAACTTAATAAAATTTGCATAGGGCTTTGCAACCCCGTGGATTAATCAACAACCCGGGCCAGTGCTCCTCATGAGTGTTGGTCCAATCTAGAGCACTGTGCGGGGCCAACCCAGGGCAACTTGGGAGATTTCTATCAGGCCTCCATACGCATAGCTTATCCGTCGTGTCCTGAGAATGAGATATGCGACTCTTCTTGGGTTCGTCAACACGTTGGGTGGTCTTGCTGGATTTGTTTTACCTTTATCGAGTGTCTTGCGTGAGGGCTCCGACTTTCTTTGGGTTATCTCGAGGTGTTGGAATTCCTTTGGAGTTGCCTAGGATGATCACGAGATCCGTGGTCGAGGTTATTCCCGCGGAGTGTGGTTAATTTATGATGGACTAGTTGGAGCCCCCTGTAGGGTCAAATCTTTCGGAAGCCATGCCTGCTGTTATGTGGAAACTTGGATATTTGTTTAAGACCCTATTATAGTTAACTTGAAGTAAACTCTAATAAAATGTACGAACTGTGTGAGTAACCATGACTGTCTCTGCTCGTGAACATGATCCGAGAGAGAACACGGTGGGGTTATGATTGACGTAAGTAAGTGTTCAGGATCTCATAGAGGTCATTCGAGATTCGATCGTTCATCGTAGGCCACTCATATTTATCTTCATGTTACGTAAGTTTAGCCACCATAAAGGCATAGTGCTGCTGCAAAAACTAAACACCTACCCCATCCCAACCTTTAAGCTTGAATAGTCTCGGTACCCGGGCGCATGATTGCTGAGTCCTTGTGGCTCACAGATTACTACAATCCAGGTGCAGGTACAGATGAGTTCGTGCAGGATGATCTGACGCAGCTCAAGTGGGAGTATGACGAGGAACGTGGCAAGATGTACGTGACTTATCTGGATGAGTAGAGGACCATGGTCGTGATCTTCGGGACTAGAGAGATAGTATCATTTGCATCTGTTTTTATCGTTTGATTTCATCCGTAGACGGACCCTGTCTTCATCTTGATGCTTTGAACTCTGTGTGGAATTGTAATTTAGTATGTGGTGAGTGTAAGCCAACTCATATACTCATATCTTCTTGTATGTATGATGTAATGATGCTATACTTGCGAACGACGAGATGCGCCTCTATCCCTTGCGAGGCCCTCGTGCCTTAATATGGATAGGCGCACATCTTGGGCGTGATAGTTAATGCTAAGATAGATTGTGAAAAACAAACCGTCGGTGTTAGTTTTGGTGATCTGTCTCATGACTTTAACTTTTCCAAGTTTAGTAGACAACCACGTAATAAAGAATTATCTAGTAAGGATGAAATATTTGGTCTTGCTTCTATTGCCGTCCCTCCTACTGATCCACTGGAACAATATTTGATAGACCATGAAAATGATATGCACTTGCGTGAAAGAAATGAAATAGATAAAATTTTCTTTGAACAACAACCTCTCCTAAAACACAATTTGCCTATTCAAACTCTAGGAGGTCCTCCTCCATCTAAAGGTGATCCTGTGTTTGAATTAAAACAATTGCCTAACACTCTGAAGTATGCTTATCTTGATAAGAAAAAGATATATCCTGTTATTATTAGTGCTAACCTTTCAGAACATGAAGAAGAAAGATTATTAAAAATTCTGAGGAGGCACCGGGCTGCTATTGGATATACTCTTGATGATCTTAAGGGCACTAGTCCTACTCTATGTTAGCACAAGATTAATATGGAACCTGATGCTAAACCCGTATAATCTATCCCATAGCTGATAGTAGATGGATAAGTCTCGTTCATTGTGTCCCAAATAAGGGAGGTATTACTGTTGTTCCTAATGATAAGAATGAACTTATCCCACAAAGAATTGTCAGTGGTTATATAATGGTAATTGATTTTAGAAAATTAAACCAAGCTACTAGAAAAGATCATTATCCTATGCCTTTCATTAATCAAATGCTAGAAAGATTATCTAAGCACCCACACTTTTGTTTTTTGGATGGATATTCTGGTTTCTCTCAAATACCCGTATCACAAGCTGATCAAGAGAAAACCACCTTTACTTGTCCTTTTGGAACCTATGCTTATAGACGTATGCCTTTTGGTTTATGCAATGCACCTACTACCTTTCAAAGATGTATGGATGCTATATTCTCTGATTTTTGTGAAAAGATTGTGGAGGTTTTCATGGATGATTTTTCCGTTTATGGAACTTCTTTTGATGATTGCTTAAGTAACCTTGATCGAGTTTTGTAGCGATGTGAACAAACTAATCTCGTCTTGAATTGGGAGAAGTGTCACTTTATGGTTAATAAAGGTATTGTCATGGGGCATAAAATATCTGAACATGGCATTGAGGTGGATAAAGCTAAAGTTGATGCAATTGAGAAAATGCCATGTCCTAAAGATATTAAAGGTATTTGGAGTTTCCTTGGTCATGCTGGTTTCTATAGGAGGTTTATTAAAGACTTCTCTAAAATTTCTAGGCCTCTTACCAATCTTGTACAAAAGGATATTCCATTTGTTTTTGATGATGATTGTGTAGAAGCCTTTGAAACACTTAAGAAAGCCTTAACTTCTGCACCTATTGTTCAACCACCTAATTGGAACTTGCCTTTAGAAATTATGTGTGATGCTAGTGATTATGTTGTTGGCTTTGTTCTAGGACAAAGAGTTGATAAGAATTTAAATGTTATCCATTATGATAGCAAAACTCTAGACAGTGCCCAATGAAACTATGCTACTACTGAAAAGGAATTTTTAGCAGTTGTGTTTGCTTGTGATAAATTCGGATCTTACATTGTTGATTCCAAATTCATTGTTCAAATCGATCATGCTGCTATAAAATATCTTATGGAAAAGAAGGATGCTAAACCTAGACTCATTAGGTGGGTTCTCTTGCTTCAGGAATCTGATTTACATATCACTGATAGGAAAGGAGCTGAGAACGCCGTAGCTGATAACTTGTCTAGGTTGGAAAATATTCTTGATGACCCACTACCTATTGATGATAGTTTTCCTAATGCAAAGTTAGCTGCAATAAATGTTTCTGAAAACACTCCTTGGAATGCTGATTATGCTAACTACATTGTTGCTAAATATATACCACCTAGTTTCACATACCAACAAAAGAAAAAAAATTCTTCTATGATTTAAGACATTACTTTTGGGATGACCCACATCTTTATAAAGAAGGTGTAGATGGTATTATTAGACATTGTGTACCTGAGCATGAACAGGAACAAATCCTACGAAAATGTCATTCCAAAGCCAATGGAGGACATCATGAGGGAGATAGAACTGCTCACAAGGTATTCAATCTGGTTTTTATTGGCCTACTCTCTTCAAGGATGCCCGTAAGTTTGTCTTGTATTTTGATGAATGTCAAAGAATTAGTAATATCGGTAAGCGCCCGGAAATGCCTATGAATTATTCACTTGTTGTTTAACCATTTGATGTTTGGGGTTTAAACTATATGGGACCTTTTCCTTCCTCTAATGGGTATACTCATATTTTGGTTGCTGTTGATTATGTTACTAAGTGGGTAGGAGATATTCCAAATAGTGGTGCTGATCATAACACCTCCATTAAATTGCTTAAATAAGTTATTTTCCCAAAGTTTGGAGTCCCTAGATATTTAATGACTGATGGTGGTTCACACTTTATTCATGGTCCTTTCCATAAAATGCTTGATAAATATGATGTTAACCATATAATTGCATCACCCTATATTCCTCAATCTAGTGTTCAAGTTGAACTTAGCAATAGAGAAATAAAATTAATATTACAAAAAACTTTCAATAGGTCTCGAAAGAATTGGTCTAAGAAACTAGATGATGCACTTTGGGCCTATAGAACAACTTATAAAAATCCTATGGGTATGTCTCCATACAAAATGGTATATGGAAAATCTTGTCATTTGCCTCTAGTGTTAGAACATAAAGCATTTTGGGAAATTAAAGAACTCAATTATGATTTCAAACTTGCCGGTGAAAAGAGGTTATTTGATATTAGCTCACTAGATGAATGGAGAACCCAAGCTTATGAAAATGCCAAACTATTCAAAGAAAAAGTTAAAAGATGGCATGACAAAAGAATCCAAACGCAGGAATTCAAAGTTGGAATATATTCTTTTGTACAACTCCCATTTTAGAGTTTTTGCATCAAAGCTTCTTTCCAAATGGGAAGGACCATATGTTATCGAAGAGGTTTATCGCTAGAGCTATCTAGATTATTAAGGCCGAAGGTACTAACCCGAAGGTGGTCAATGGACAAAGAATTAAACACTATATTTCAGGTACACATATTAATGTTGAAAGAATGTTATCCAAACCATGACACCGGAGGAACACATAAAGGAAACCTTTCAGAACAATCTAGAATCCTAAAAAAGAGGAGGTACGTGATACAGTAAGTAAACGGACTTCGAAAAATCTGCAAAAATATTTCCCGTTAGTTTTGTAATTTTACAAAAAATAGGAAAATAAGAAATAAACAGGAAAGCAGCCGAGGTGAGCACGATACACCAGGGCGCGCCTGCCTTGCCTGGCGCGCCCTGGTGGGTTGTGCCCACCTCGGACACCTTCCCGACTCTGTTTCCTTTTGTATTCTTGCTTCCCAAGATAAAAAAAATCTTTATATAGACCCCGCATTGTTTTGACCATTGCATCGCAGAAAAAATCTCTGTTCTCGTTTCGTGTTGTTTTCCTGACAGGTGTGAAAATATGTCTTCTCAAGACTGAGAGGGAGAGAGCTATGTTGCTGACTATATTGCAAACCCTAAGGTTTATGGAGATGTGGATCATTATAGATGGACCAAATATGAGGAGGAAGACACTGCCATGAAGGTAACAAAGGATGATAGCTCTGAGGAAGAGGATGACCCACTACCTCAACCCGGAGACATGCATGTGGAATTCAAGAAGTCAAGCCTCCCTAGAGGATACAAACCCGAGGTTCAATTTATTCCATCTCGTTTTCTGCAGGAGAGTAAGGTGGCATTATGCAAAAAGATATTAAAGCTCGAGTTAGAGAATGAGGATCTAAGGGAGGAAAATTTTATGATCAAATATAAGTTGAATAATAAGGCTACTTCATCACCACCACCTTCATCATCTACACCACCAAAGGATAATTGAGTACACGGGTATGGGCACTCCCCTTGGCTTGAGCCAAGCTTGGGGGAGATGCCCCGGTATCGTATCACCATCACTTTCACCTTTACCTATTTTAGTTCGATCCTTAGGTCTTTCGTGATCTAGTTGAATAAAAGTTTAGTATGATCTATTTTTGAGTGCTAGTTTCGTGATCTATCTATCTATGTAATCGAGTGAGAGTTATATAATAAAGTTTAGTTTGAGCTTTTGCTTCTTTACTTCTCTGTTGTAATCAAAATAAAAAGGGAAATAAATGAAAAGGATCATATGCTAATCTTATGCTAAGTAATGACAGCACATAAGGAAAAGTATAAGTGGTAAAATTTATTGGAGATTGACAAACATAACATTGGTCAATGATGTAATTCATGAAAGAATTAAAAAGGGAAGAGAAGATTCACACGCAAATACACTATCTTGGACATCTTTTATGATTGTGAGACCCCATTAAATATTTTATGCCAAAATTGTTGACGTTGGACAAGGAAGACAACGTAATGATTTATGTTTGTTCATATTCACATAGAAGTTATATTGTCAAAGATCCTTCAACATGTGGTGCTTGCTCAATATCTTTGCTAGCCAAAAATTCTGCACTAAGTAGAGACACTACTTCTGCATCCAAAAACCCTAAACTCAAACTCATGTTTTGAGAGTCCAACATACCTACCTATGGATTGAGTAAGATCCTTCAAGTAAGTTGTCATCAGTGCACTAAGGCAATAAAAAATTGCTTCTAAATGTGTTTGATCAATTAGTGTAACAGAAAATTGAGTGTTGTATGAACTTATGATGACAAAGTAATAAAAGTGATGGACTGCATAATAAAGGTTGCTATCATAGGGGGCAATATAACGTGACGTTCTTTCGCATTAAGGGATTTGGCATACAAACCAAAAAATGCATGACAACCTCTGCTTCCCTCTACGAAGGGCCTATCTTTTACTTTTATGTATTTACTTTTTATGCAAGAGTCAAAGTATTCTTCCCTATTCCTTTTTCCTTTTTCTTGTTGCAAGCATCATGTGGTGAGAAAAGATCTAGGCGCATATATCCAGTTGAATATGAGTGAGCATGAGCTATTATTACTGAAATCGCCTTTGAGGTGAATACGTTGGGAGGAGAAACTATAAGCCCCTATCTTTCTATGTGTCTGGTTGAAACTTTTTGCTCATGGGTATGCTGTGAATGTTAGCAATCATAGGAGATTAAATGATGGTTGAGTATGTGGACTTGCCAAAAGGCTCCGACACGAGACCCTTCCTGAAAATGTAATGAATTGTAGTTGCAAAGTTGACAGAGAACATAGTTTGTTGGCTTTCAGTAAGGTTTATGCTTTTATACTTCTATGTTGTGATGAATTGCTACTTGTTCATGAGAACTTATATGATGAAGTTATATAATAAAAGTTATATGAATAAGTTCTATGATTAATTTTGTTGCTTCTATGATAATAAGCATGATGCTACCATGTCCGTATTTTGTTTTTATCGACACCTCTTTCTCAAACCATGTGGACATGTTTTTCGATATCGGCTTTCACTTGAGGACAAGCGAGGTCTAAACTTGGGGGAGTTTGTATGTCCATTTTGCATCATGATTTCATACTATTATTTATAGTGTTTTTATGCATAATAATGCATTATGGAGTAATTCTAATGCCTTTTCTCTCAATGCAAGGTTTACACAAAGAGGGAGAATGCCGACAGCTGGAAATATGGGCCTGAAAAAGCATATCAGAGATACCTATTCTGCACATCTCCAAATAAGCTGAAACTTCATGGAGAATTATTTTGGAATATATGAAAAAGGCTAGAGCAAATAACTATCGGAAGGGGCTACCTGGTGAGCACACGACACCACAACGCGCCAGGCCCCCTAGGCGCGCCCTGGTGGGTTATGCTCAACCCAGCCCACCTATGGTGCCCATCTTCTGGTACTTAAGGTCTCTTAACCTAGAAAAAATAGGGAGAGGACTTTCAGGATGGAACGTCGCCATCTCGAGGTGGAACTTGGGCAGGAGCACTTTTGCCCTCCGGTGGAGCAATTCCACCGAGGGAACTTCCCTCCCGGAGGGGGAAATCAAAGCCATCTTCATCACCAACAACCCTCTCATCTTTGGGATGCCAATTTTCATCAACATCTTCAACTACACGATCTTCTCTCAAACCTTAGTTAATCTCTTGTGTTCAATCTTTGTACCGGAACCTCAGATTGGTACCTGTGGTTGACTAGTAGTGTTGATTACATCTTGTAGTCGATTACTATATGGTTTATTTGCTGGAAGATATGTTCAGATCCATTATGTTATTCAATACCCCTCTAATCTTGAGCATAAATATTATTTGTGAGTAGTTACCTTTGTTTTTGAGGTCACGGGAGAAGTCATGTTGCAACTAATCATGTGAATTCTATATGTGTTCGATATTTTGATGATATGTATGTTGTGATTCCTTTGGTGGTGTCATGTGAACATCGACTACATGAGACTTCACCATCTTTTGGCCTAAGGGAATGCATTGTGGAGTAGTTATTAGATGATGGGTTGCTAGAGTGACAGAAGCTTAAACCCTAGTTTATGCACTACATCGTAAGGGGCTGATTTGGATCCAAACGTTTAATGCTATGGTTAGATTTTATCTTAATACTTTTCTTGTAGTTGTGGACGCTTGCGAGGGGGTTAATCATAAGTGGGAAGTTTGTTCAAGTAAGAACAACACCCCAAGCACCAGTCCACTCATATATCAAATTATCAAAATAGCGAACGCAAACCAAACCAATATGATAAAAGTGACTAGATAAAATTCCCATGCACCCTCAAGAACACCTTGCTTATTATAAGAGACTGTTTTGGCCTGTCCGTTGCCACAAAAGGATTGGGATACCTTGTTGCACTTTGTTTACCATTATCATTACTTGCTCATTACCAATTATCTTGCTATCAAACTATCTGTTACCTACTATTTCAGTGCTTGCAGAAATTACCTTGCTGAAAACCGTTTGTCAGTTCCTTCTGCTCCTCGTTGGGTTCGACATTCTTACTTATCGAAAGGACTAAGATTGACCCCCTATACTTGTAGGTCATCATTGCGTGTTACTCCTATTGGTTCGATAAACCTTGGTTCTCAATCAAGGGAAATACTAATCTATATTGTGTTGCATCACCCGTTCCTCTTCATGAAAAACCCAACGCAGATCACAAGTATGAGTCAACTGCTGCATGTCTAGAGGCAGGGGAAAACCTATCTACTGGGTGCCTTACATGGAGAGAAGTCAAGGGTTACGGGGTCTCTAGGAACAAGTAATGTTACATCAATATCTTAAGAGAAAACATCATTTTTTTACTCCTAAGTTTCATGTTCGTGACATGAAAATACCTCATTTAGTAGGATTTTTATAGTTTTATCCAATTTAAGCTAGTTATTGCCTTTTAAATTTTTTTTCAAACTGACAAGTCGGCCTGTGTTTTAATGTTGACATGGTTTCCATGTACACGGCAGAATTACTCTAACCAAGTTTTTTTTGTTCAGTTCTCTTTGGGTTTCTTCCTGCATCTTTGTCGTCGGGCTGCTCGCACCCTCCCGGGCGCGATGACTGGTCCGGGTAGGATGGCATCACTTTATGTCTATGTATGACCACAACTTGCTATCTTGGTGCTGAAGGTGGGGGAGGAATATCCTCAGCTGCCATACTCAGGTGAGGAGGAGGACAATGCGGCTGGTGGTAGTGTGGTTTGGTCGGAGCAACAGGACGATGCTATAGGCGGGAGGAATCATGGGGGAAGTGGCCGCCGAGAACGTATGCAAACTTGCCGAAGCCCATAACAGTCAGAGAGGTGAGGTTCTATTCTTGCAAAAAAGGAAATAAACAAGGAGTGGTGAGGTTGTTGCACCTCCAACACTCGCTCAAGCCCCACTAGACCATGGTGGCAACGATGCCACCTACACCTCCGAGTACATGAGGCTCCTTCGCTCCTCTCCTTTCTCGCATGGTGATGGTGTGTTGCTCATGTGCCCTACGTCATTGTCAAAAAAGGCTTTCGCCCCGTTTTATATGTAAAGCAATGACCAACAACATTTCGATACAACCACACGCCAACACCACACCCGCACTCACTCAAGGCAGGATACAGAGGCGCTGGATGCAGCAACGAAAATGCGCATAGGGCGACCCAAGGGCTCCAAAGCAGTGCCTTCAAGAAGGATACGACACCGAAGCGCCGCCACCGCTCGATCCGAGGATCAGAGTTTCCCCTGGAGCCACATGACGGGCGATGAGAGCCACGACGCCGCCTTCAAGAAGGGAACGAGCTTCACCGTCGCCGGTCCGTCTGAAGATAGAGCAGGTTTTCACCCTGATCAACACTCACTGCCGCCAATCGCCACACCCCGGCTACCACGCCCTCCACACGGCCATGGCCACCAGGCAGCACCAAGCCATGGGCTCTGCCCATGAGCACCGCGCAACCACCTCCAGGGTCGCCGCCCCAGCATCCAAGACCTTAACACCACCTCATCCGAGATCCACCGCTACCCCAACCGAAGAGACGAGCGAAAAGGCCCCGCATTTTCCACCCCTGGGCAGCCCCCAACGCCGAGACCCAAAAGGCCAGCCAAAATTGGCCTCCATCGACTCGTCCTGCAGCATCGGGCGCGAGACGAGCTCGGTGCTGCGACCATGAGTGTGAGACAAGGTCGGTCCTGCTGCACCATGCGCGAGACGAGATCCATCCACCACAACGCGCGCGAGAAGAACTCGATCCTGTAGCTTCGGGCGCGAGACGGGCGATGGACCGCAGCTGGGAGTGGGCCAGCCCTACGACACACGTAGTGCCCGAACACCGAGAAGATGAAACGAAGGTCGACACAGTCCAACCGCCGATGAGTTGACGCTGGAAACCAGCCGTCGCCGTGTCCAGATCCACTGCATGGGCCATCACCATGCCGTAGCAGCCCACACCCACCCCGAGGGCCGGACCTGAGCTGCCCACCGGCGGCCATGGGCTAGATCCGAGAGAGCTGGCCGGTCGGCACCACCGTCGGTAGCAGCAACCTACGTCCCACCGCCAGCCCGGCACCGACCCACACAGCCACATCGCCACTTCCAACAGCCCGCTCCAAAGAAGAGGCGGCCGCTCACGACCTGAGCCATCCACAACCCTTGCCGCCGGAGGAGAAGGACGGCCGGCCGCCGTCGTCGCCCCAGGCACACACCGCCACCACGCCGCCCGTCGCGCCGCCATAAGAGACGAGCCGTCGTGGCACCCGACGTCAGCACTACACCCTAGCCCGGAGAGTTGACCCGCGCCAACCCCACCGCACGGGAGGACGAGGATGCCCCGCCGCCGGTGGCGCCGGCCAGTCTTCGACCGGCTGGGCCCCCTAGCGGTGGCGAGGAGGAGGAAGGGGACCGACGGCGCAATCTAGGGTTCCATCCCCGTCGCAACGCAGGGCGACGTGGGAGGGCTGGGGAGATTTGTGCGGATGAGCTAGCCCTACGTCATTGTACCCCTTCCTCTTGTCATCCTGTTGCATTTGGCATCGCTCGCTGCCAATTCTCCCCTCGTTAGTGTGGAGGAGAGAGAGGGTAGTGGTGGAATCAAATCGAGTTGAGTCGAGGTGCCGGGGCTAGGAAAAATATTTTCTCTTTCTTTTTTGTTCACTCCACTCCGTATTGTAGTTGACAAAACGAACAAAAACATGATTGCGCTAACCAGAGGTGCAAGAGGGAAAGGGTAGATGTGTGGCATGTTGTTTATGGCATGCGAGAGCGAGGCCAGTAGCAGTAATTAGAATTAGAAAGGTAAGATTCTCCCCACCATTGGTGAGCGCACAAGGTTTGCCTGCACTCCGAACCGAAGGCTATGATGAGAAGGCATAGCCAGAGTGCATGATGCTCCGCGTCACTACCCTTGTAGGGCATTGTCGTTCCCCCTCTCCTTTTTTGAAAGAAATACGACTTTATTAATTATTAATGACGTTTACATCGTTTATTAGAAGAGGAATAATATCGTTCATAGGCTCATCAAACCAATCATTCGCCAGGGAAAATCTAGCTAACCTAGCTAACTCATGAGCTACTCTATTTGCCTCCCTGTTACAGTGTTCAAAAGTAGTGAGGGGAAAGTCACAAGCCAAAAAATAACAGTCATCAACCACCGCCGCCGCTAATCTTGCGAATTGTCCTCCATTCTTCATTGTATCAGTGACTTCCACATTATTCGAATTAATTACTAGACGGTTGCATCCCGCTTTTTGTGCCATGGATAAATCAAACCTTAGCGCCAACACTTCTGCCGACAGGACATCCGCACACCAGTCAATCTTCCAATTTCCACCCACTATGAAATGTCCTTTATCATCTCTAAGGACAGCTCCCGCAGTACGCTTGTGTTGGTCATGATCGAACGATGCATCAAAGTTTAGCTTAACAAAATCCATGGGAGGCTTACTCCATCCCCCTCTTTTAATGGTCACATTTGGGATATAGCTTTGACAAAATTTGTCGTGATTGCCCGGATCCCCATGGATGTTTGGAGAGCATCTTGCGTCTTACCCTCATGGACTAATTTACATCTATCCCACCAAAGGTACCAAGTTGTTATAGCTATCATCTCATGCATATTCTGACATCCCAAAATAGATTGCTCTTGCTCTGGCATAAGGAGTAAGAATTCAAGAACCGCCTCACCCGCACGATCAACAACACAAGCAGTTTTAATGACGTCATTCAAGCCCAACCTTTCCCACACCTTCTTTGCTTTCTGACAAAGAAAGAGGACATGTTTTGTGTCCTTAGGCCCCTTAGAACATGATGGGCAAAGTGGTGAAGTCCTCAAGTGTCTATTTGCAAGTGTAACGCTGCACGGGGGGTACCATGCAACATGCGCCAAATAAAAATCTTTACTTTTGCCGGACATGAAAGTTTCCAAATCTAAGACCGTATAGGGTTAACATCGGATCTACCCATACCATTCATGTATTGCAATTTTTGCCCATGTTGGTTCTTCCATTCCGCGACATAAGAAGATCGAACCGTGAACACGCCATTATTAGTGTAGCTCCAAGCAATGAAATCCGACATATCATTCATAGCAAGAGGAATTGCAAGAACTCATTGAGCATCAATTGGCCACAAAGTTTGCCTAACCAAATCTTCATCCCAGTTGCTCGTGACTGGATCAATTAGGTCAGAAACCTTTGATAGAAGTTGCCCTCCTCTAGGAGTAATAACTTTCCTATTTGCACAGTTCGGGATCCAAGCATCTTTCCAAATGTCAATATTCTCCCACTCTCCAGATATAACCATTTTTAGAGAATTAACTCCTGCCATAATACTTTGCCATGTAAAGGAAGATCCCTTTTTTAAGTTCGCATTTAATAGATCGCCGTCAGGAAAATATTCTGCTTTCAGCAATCAGGCACATCGTGAATCCGAATTATCAAGGAGGCGCCACGCTTGTTTAGCAAGTAACGCAAGATTGAAACAATGAATATCTCGGAATCCCATACCAAATGATTCCCTTACAATTGTTTTTAGGGATTTTGAAGACGGACATGGCATATGCGGGGATAGCTTGGACAACTAATTTGAGCAAAATTTCCTTTCCTCCAGCAGATAATATTTTTTCTTTCCCATCCAATAATTTTTTGTATAATACGGTCAATCAAGAATTGGAAGCACTCTCTCTTATCCATACCCACGTTTGCCGGCAGACCCAAATATTTGTCATTTAAGGCTTCAGTCATAATATCCAGAATTGAGCAAATTTGCGCCTTATCTTCCACTTTTGTAATGGGGCTAAAAAAGATACACGGTTTTTGAACACTGACCATCTGGCTCGATGCAACACAATAAGAGTCCAATGCTGATTTTAGAACTTCCACGTTCATGGTATTTGCTTGCATAAGAATCAAAGAATCATCAGCAAAGAGGAGGTTCGAAATTGATGGGGCATCTCTGCAGACTTTTACTCCAGACATATTTCCATTCTCCTCTGCCTGGGTCAAGAGAGCAGTCAAGCCTTCCGTGCATAGCAGAAATAAGTAAGGGGAAAGAGGATCTCCTTGTCTAAGACCTCTCGATGGCTTAAAACTCTCGGTTTCCTCAGCATTAAGGCGAACTCGGTACTCCACTATGGTTACACATCGCATAATTAAGTTCACCCAATTTTGTCGAAAGCCCAACCTCAACAGGATGTTCTTAGAAAAAACCACTCCACTCGGTCATATGCTTTGTGCATATCCAGTTTGATAGCACACAAACCCTCCTTCCCCATCCTTTTCTTGTTAATTTTATGGAAACACTCATATGCCACTAAGATATTGTCTGTAATCAATCTCCCAGGCACGAACGCACTTTGAGTAGGGCTAATAATATCCGATAGGATTAACTTCAAAGAGCAGCAATCATTTTTGAAATAACTTTATACAGCACATTGCATAAACTGATTGGTCTAAATTGTGATATCTTTTCTGGAGAATTAATCTTTGGAATCAATACAATCGTAGTGTCATTCCACCCACATGGAATAGAACATGTATTCACCGCCTGAAGGACCTCTTCTGTCAAGTCATCCCCTAACATATTCCAGAATCTGTTATAAAAAAACCGCATGAAGACCATGAGGGCCCGACACTTTTAGATCACCAATATCAAATAGGGCCTTTCGGACCTCCTCGGCAGTACAGGGAGCAAGTAAGGCGTTATTCATCTCATCTGTATCCTTTCTTTGAACAAGTGAGAGAACTTTCATATTCGGCTGTGCTACTTCTGATGTAAATAGGTTTGAAAAATACCCCGTAATGTGATCCTTCAGCTCCATATCATGTATCCAAACTCCATTATCATCCAACAATTTTTAATGTGATTTCTCTTTTTCCTAGCCGATGCCGCGTTATGGAAGAAAGCGGTGTTACGATCCCCATGTAGTAGCCAGTTGGCACGGCCACGTTGCAGCTAATGAATTTCCTCTTGTTCCAGTAGATTTTCAATCAAAACAAGAATCTCTTTTTGTCGCATTTGGGATTCCACACTCATAGTGTTGGAAATGTGCCCTATAGGCAATAATAAATTAGTTATTATCATATTTCCTTGTTCATGATAATTGTTTATTATCCATGCTATAATTGTATTGATCAGAGACTTAGATGCATGTGTGGATACATAGACAAAATAATGTCAATAGTATGTCTCTAATAGACTAGCTCGTTGATCAAACATGGTTAAGGCTTCCTAGCCATTGACATGAGATGTCATTTGATAACGGGATCCCATCATTAGGAGAATGATGGGATGGACAAGATACAAACTACAAATGTAGCATATGATCGTGTAAGTTTATTGCTACTGTTTTCTGCATGTCAAGTATATGTTCCTATGACCATGAGATCATGCAACTCATGGACACCGGAAGAGTGCCTTGTGTGTATCAAATGTCACAACGTAACTGGGTGACTATAAAGGTTCTCTACAGGTATCTTCGAGGGTGTCTGTTGAGTTGGCATGGATCAAGACTGGGATTTGTTACTCCGTGTGACGGAGAGGTATCTCAGGGCCCACTCGGTAATACAACATCACAATAAGCCTTGCAAGCAATGTCACTAAGTGTTAGTAACAGGATCTTGTATTACGGAACGAGTAAAGAGACTTGCCGGTAACGAGGTTGAACTAGGTATGGAGATACCGACGATCGAATCTCGGGCAAGTAACATACCGAAGAACAAAGGGAACATCATATGGGATTAACTGAATCCTTGACATAGAGGTTCGACCGATAAAGATCTCCTTAGAATATGTAGGAACGAATATGGACATCTAGGTCCCGCTATTGGTTATTGACCGTAGAGGTGTCCTGTCTACATAGTTCTCGAACCCGCAGGGTCTGCACACTTAAGGTTTGGTGACGTTTCAGTAGTATAGAGTTATGTATGGTGGTGACCGAAGGTTGTTATGAGTCCTGGATGAGATCCCGGATGTCACGAGGAGGTCCGGAATGGTCCGGAAGTAAAGATTGATATATAGGAAGTCCTATTTTGGTCGTCGAAAAAGTTTCGGGCTCATCGGTACTGTACCGGGAGTGCTGGTAGTGTACCGAGAGACTATCGGGAGGGGTATTTCGACCCAAGAGGCTATATGGGCTGTGGGAGGATGAATACCAGCCCTTAGTGGTCTGGAGGAAGTCCCACAAAGGGCCCATGCGACTGGGAAGAAAACCCCAAAAGGAAAAAGGTGGAAAAAGGCAAAAAGGCTAAATTAGGAAGGAGTCCTAATCCTACTAGGAGTGGACGAGGAGGACTCCTCCCTCCTGGTTCGGCCGACCCAAGGGCCGGCTCCTTGGGAGCCAAGCCTCCTCCTCTCTTCCTCTTATATATACTAGAGGTTTTAGGGTTTTTGCACTAGTTTTTCAGCCATGTGCTACTCGTTCCTCCAGTGCATAGTTTCTCCTCTAGATCGGTTTTCTGCAGTGCTTAGGCGAAGCCCTATCAGAATAGCTCCACCACCATCTCCACAGCGCCGTCACGCTGTCGGAGAACTCTTCTACCTCTCCGCTCCCTCTTGCTGGATCAAGAAGGCGGAGATCGTCATCGAGCAGTACGTTTGCTGAACGCGGAGGTGCCGTCCGTTCGACGCTAGATCGGAAAGACCGTGATCAAGATCGCGAGACGGATCATGATGAGATCGCGGGACGGATCGTGATGAGTTCACGGGACGGATCGTGATTGGATCGCGGGATGGATCGTGATGAGATCGCGGGATGCTCGGTGATTTGGATCGCGAAGACGTTCGACTACACTAACCGCGTTTCTTAATGCTTCCCGCTTAGTGATCTACAAGGCTATGTAGATCCACTCTCCCTCTCGTAGATTCTCATCACCATGGACAGATCTTGCGTGTGCGTAGGAAATTTTTTATTTCCCATGCAACGTTCCCCAACAGTGGCATCATGAGCTAGGTCTATGTGTAGATGAGATCTCGAGTAGAACACAAAGAGTTTGTGGGCGTTGATGCTTAGATTGCTTACTCCCTTGGTCGTGTTTTGGTTCAGCGGTATTGTGGGATGAAGCGGCCCGGACCAACCTTACTCGTACGCTTACGAGAGACTCGTTCCATCGACTGACGTGTAACTTTGTTGCACAAAGATGGCTGGCGGGTGTCTGTTTCTCCTACTTTAGTTGGATCGGATTCGACAAAGGCGGTCCTTGAGAAGGTTGAAAAGCAACTTATGTATCACCGTTGTGGTTTTTGCGTAGGTGAGAATTGTTCTTCCTAGATACCCGTAGCAGCTATGTAAAACATGCAACAACAATTAGAGGACGACTAACTTGTTTTTGCAGGGTATGTTGTGATGTGATATGGCCAATTACATGATGAGATATATGTGATGTATGAGATGATCATGTTTTGTATAGAATATCACGACTTGCATGTCGATGAGTACGGCAACCGGCAGGAGCCATAGGGTTGTATTTAATTATTTTATCACCTGCGTGTCAATCATTAAGCGCTATGTAATGCTTTACTTTATTGCTAAATGGTAGCAATAGTAGTAGAAGCATGGTGAGCGTGACAACCCCGATGGCGACACATTGATGGAGATCAAGATGATGGAGATCATTGTGTCATGCCGGTGACGATGGAGATCATGCCGGTGCTTTCAAGATGGAGATCAAAAGCACAAGTTCATGGCCATATCATGTCACTTATGATTTGCATGTGATGTTAATCCTTTTATGCACCTTGTTTTGCTTAGGACGATGGTAGCATTATAAGGTGATCCCTCACTTAATTTCAAGATAAATTGTGTTCTCCCCGAGTGTGCACCGTTGCGAAAGTTTGTCGTGTCGAGACACCACGTGATGATCGGGTGTGATAGACTCTACGTTCACATACAATGGGTGCAAGCCAGTGTTGCACATGCAGAACACTAGGGTTAAACTTGAGGAGCCTAGCATGTACAGACATGGCCTCGGAGCACAAGATACCGAAAGGTCGAACATGAGTGATATAGTAGGTATGATCAACATGAGGATGTTCACCATTGAAACCACCTCAACTCACGTGATGATCGGACTTGAGTTGGTGAATTTGGATCATGTATCACTCGGATGACCGGAGGGATGTCAATTTGAGTGGGAGTTCTTCAGTAATATGATTAATTGAACTCATTATCATGAACATAATCAATAGTGTCTTTGCAAAATTATGTTGTAGATTACTAGCTCAGGCTGTAGCTCCCTTGAATTTTTATATGTTCCTAGAGAAATAGAGTTGAAAGATGTTCTAAGAACTGAAATTAGGATCTGAGGCTCGTGCCCGTGTTGCGAGATATGAGATCTCTAACAAGATTCTTTGCCTGCAAGATGAAGGAGAATAGCTCAATCATTGAGCATGTGCTCAGATTGTCTGGGTGCTACAATCGCTTGAATCCAGTGGGAGTTGATCTTCTAGATAAGATAGTGATTGATATAGTTCTCCAAGTCACTGTCACTAAGCTACTAGAACTTGGTGATGAACTATAAAACGCCAGGGATAGAAATAATGATCCCTGAGCTGTTCGCGATGTTTGACACCGCGAAGGTAGAAATCAAGAAGGAGCGTCAAGTGTTCATGGTTAGTAAAACCACTAGTTTCGAGAAGGGCAGGAGCAAGGAGGGAAACTTCATGGATAGCAAGTCAGTTGCTGCTCCAGTGAAGCAACCCAAGTTGAGCCCAAACCCGAGACTGAGTGCTTCGATTATGAGGAGAGCAGTCGCTGAAGCGGAACAACCCTAGATACTTGGTAGATAAGAAGACTGGCAACATCGACAGAAGTATATTTGTTATACGTGTTGTTGATGTGTACCTTGCTAGTACTCCTAGTAGCACCTGGGTATTTGATACCGGTTCGATTGCTAAATGTTAGTAACTAGAAATAAAAGCTACGGAATAAACGGAGAACTAGCTAAGGGTGAGGTGACGATGTGCGTTGGAAATGTTTCCAAGGTTGATGTGATCAACATCGCACGCTCTCTCTACCTCCAGGATTAGTGACGAACCTAAATAAATGTTATTTGGTGTTTTGCGTTGAGCATGAACGTGATTAGATCGTGTTTATTGCAACACGGTTATTCATTTAAGTTAGAGAATAATGGTTATTCCGTTTACATGAATAATACCTTCAATGGTCATGCACCCAGTGAGAATGGTTTGTTGAATCTTTATCATAGTAATACACATGTTCATAACATTGATGCCAAAAGATACAAAGTTAATAATGATAGTACCACATACTTGTGGCACTGCCGCTAAATGTCATATTGGTATAAAGCGCATGAAGAAACTCCATGCTTATGGATCTTTGGACTCATTCGATTTCGAATCGGTTGAGACATACGAACCATGCCTCTTGGGGAAGATGACTAAGGACCCCGTTTTCCAGATGGATGGAGCAGGCAAGTGATTTATTGGAAATGATACATGTTGATGTATGCAATCCAATAAGTCTTGTAGCGTGTAGTGGATATCGTTATTTTCTTATTTGCACTTATGATTTGAGTAGATATAGTGTATATTTACTTAATGAAACACAAGTCTGAATCGTTTGAAAGGTTCAAGAAAATTCAGAGTGAAGTTTAAAATCATCGTGACAAGAAGATAAAAATGTCTGCGATATGATCGTGGAGGTGAATATCTAAGTTACGAGTCTGGCATACAACTTTAGACAATGTGAAATTTGTTTCACAACTCAAGCCACATGGAACACCATAGTGTGATGGTGTGTCCGAATGTCATAGTCGTACTCTATTGGATATGGTGCGTGCTATGATGTCTCTTATCATTTTGCTACTATAATTTTGGGGTTATGCATTAGAGACAACTATATTCACTTTAAATAGGGCACCATCTAAATTAGTTGAGATGACACCGTGTGAATTAGGGTTTGATAGAAACCCAAGTTGTCATTTCTTAATGTTTGGGGCTACGACGCTTGTGTGGAAAATGTTTTCACCGAATGAGCTCAAACCCAAAGCAGACAAATGCATCTTCATAGAATATCCTAAGAACAGTTGGGTGATCCTTCTATCTCAGATCCAAGCATAAAGTGTTTGTTGCTAAAACTGGGTCCTTTCTCGAGGAAAAGTTTCTCTCGAAAGAATTGAGTGGGAGGAAGATAGAACTTGATGAGGTTGTTGAACCTTTGTTTCAACCAGAGAGTAGCGCAGCGAAGAAAGATGTTTCTATGGAACCTACGTCAGTTGAAGAGGAAGTAAATGATGATGATCATGAAGCTTCGGATCAAGTTACTATCAAACCACGTAGGTCGACAAGGATGTGTACTGCTCCTGAGCGGTACGACAACCTTGTCTTGGAGGTCATGTTGTTGGACAACGATGAACCTACGAGCTGTGGAGAAGCGATGATGGGCCCGGATTTCGACAAATGGTTAGAGGCCATGAAATCCGAGAAAGGATCCATGTATGAAAACCAAGTATAGACTTTGGTAGACTTGCTCGTTGGATGACAGGTCGTTGAGTACAAATGGACCTTTAAGATGAAGACAGACGCTGATGGTGAATGTCACCATTTATAAAGCTCGACTTGTCGCAAAGCAGTTTCCGCCAAGTTCAAGGAGTTGACTACGATGAGACTTTCTCACTCGTAGCGATGCTAAAGTCTGTTGGAGTTATGTTAGCAGTTGCTGCATTTTTCAATTATGAAATCTGGCAGATGGATGCCAAAACATCGTTTCCTTTCTTGAGGAAAGGTTGTATGTGATACAACCAGAAGGTTTTGTCAGTCCTAAGGATGCTAAAAGGTGTGCAAGCTTCAGTGATCCTTCTATGAACTGAAGCAAGCATCTCGGAGTTGTTATACAAACTTTGATGAGGTGATCAAAGTTTTTGAGTCTATACAAAGTTTATAAGAAACTTGTATTTACAATAAAGTGAGTGGGATCACTATAGAGTTTCTGGTAAGCATATGTGGTTGACATATTGTTGATCGGAAATGATGTAGAATTTTTGGAAAGTATAAACGGTTGTTTGAAAAGAGTTTTTCAAAGGAAGACCTGGATAAAGCTACCTAATTGTTGAGCATCAAGATCTATAGAGATAGATCAAGATGCTTGATGAGACTTTCAATGAGTACATACCTTGACAAGATTAAAGAGTTCAAAATGGACCAGTCAGGTAAAGAGTTCTCGCGTGATTTGTAAGGTGTGAAGTTGAGCGAGACTCAAAGCTCGACAACGGCAGAAGAAATAGAAAAGACGAACGTCGTCCCCTATGCCTTAGCCATAGGCTCTATATTATGCCATGCTATGTACCGCACCTGGTGTGTGCCTTGCCATGAGTCTGTCAAGGGGTATAGAAGTGATCCAGGAGTGGATCACTGGACAGCGGTCAAGATTATCCTTAGTAACTAAAGGACTAAGGAGATGTTTCTTGATTATGGAGGTGATAAAGAGTTCGTCGTAAAGAGTTACGTCGATGCAAGCTTTAACACCAATCCGGATGACTCGTAGTAGTAATCTGGATACGTATAGTGGAGCAGCCATTTGAATAGTACCAAGTGGAGTGTGGTACAGTGTTTACAGTTTGACATAGATATTTGCAAAGTACACACGGATCTGAATGTCGCAGACCCGTTGACTATAAGACCTCTCTCACTTGCAAAGCATGATCGAGCCCTAGAACTCATTGGGTGTTAGATTCATAACAATGCGAATCACATGATGATGTGAACTAGATTATTGACTCTAGTGCAAGTGTGAGACTGTTGGAAATATGCCCTAGAGGCAACGATAAATTAGTTATTATCATATTTCCTTGTTCGTGATAATCGTTTATTATCCATGCTATAATTGTATTGATTAGAGACTTAGATGCATGTGTGGATACATAGAGAAAACCATGTCCCTAGTATGCCTCTAATAGACTAGCTCGTTGATCAAAGATGGTTAAGGTTTCCTAGCCATTGACACGAGATGTCATTTGATAACGGGATCACATCATTAGGAGAATGATGGGATGGACAAGACGCAAACTACAAACATAGCATATGATCGTGTAAGTTTATTGCTATTGTTTTCTGCGTGTCAAGTATATGTTCCTATGACCATGAGATCATGCAACTCACGGACACCGGAAGAGTGCCTTGTGTGTATCAAACATCGCAATGTAACTGGGTGACTATAAAGGTGCTCTACAGGTATCTTCGAGGGTGTCTGTTGAGTTGGCATGGATCAAGACTGGGATTTGTTACTCCATGTGACGGAGAGGTATCTCAGGGCCCACTCGGTAATACAACATCACAATAAGCCTTGCAAGCAATGTGACTAAGTGTTAGTCATGGGATCTTGTATTACGGAACGAGTAAAGAGACTTGCCGGTAACGAGGTTGAACTAGGTTTGGAGATACCGACGATCGAATCTCGGGCAAGTAACATACCGAAGAACTAGGGGAACATCATACGGGATTAACTGAATCCTTGACACAGAGGTTCGACCGATAAAGATCTTCGTAGAATATGTAGGAACCAATATGGACATCCAGGTCCCGCTATTGGTTATTGACCGTAGAGGTGTCTCGGTCATGTCTACATAGTTCTCCAACCCGCAGGGTCTGCACACTTAAGGTTTGGTGACGTTTCGGTAGTATAGAGTTATGTATGGTGGTGACCGAAGGTTGTTCGGAGTCCCGGATGAGATCCCGGATGTTACGAGGAGCTCCGGAATGGTTCGGAGGTAAAGATTGATATATAGGAAGTCCTATTTTGGTCACCGAAAAGTTTCGGGCTCATCGGTAGTTAGTGCCGGTAGTGTACCGGGAGACCATCGGGAGGGGTATTTTGACCCAAGAGGCTACATGGGCTGTGGGAGGATGAATACCAGCCCTTAGTGGGCTGGAGGAAGTCCCACAAAGGGCCCATGCGGCTGGGAAGAAAAAGCCCAAAAGGAAAAAGGTGGAAAAAGGCAAAAAGGCTAAATTAGGAAGGAGTCCTAATCCTACTAGGATTGGACGAGGAGGACTCCTCCCTCCTGGTTCGGCCGACCCAAGGGCTGGCTCCTTGGGAGCCAAGCCTCCTCCTCTCTTCCTCTTATATATACTAGAGGTTTTAGGGTTTTTGCACTAGTTTTTCAGCCATGTGCTACTCGTTCCTCCAGTGCATAGTTTCTCCTCTAGATCGGTTTTCTGCAGTGCTTAGGCGAAGCCCTGTCGGAATAGCTCCACCATCATTGTCGCAGCGCCGTCACGCTGCCGGAGAACTCTTCTACCTCTCCGCTCCCTCTTGCTGGATCAAGAAGGCGGAGATCGTCATCGAGCTGTACGTGTGTTAAACGCGGAGGTGCTGTCCGTTCGGCGCTAGATCGGAAGGACCGTGATCAAGATCACAAGACGGATCGTGATGAGATCACGGGACGGATCGTGATGAGTTCGCGGGACGGATCGTGATTGGATCGTGGGACGGATCGTGATGAGATCGCGGGATGCTCGGCGATTTGGATCGCGAAGACGTTCGACTACACCAACTGCGTTTCTTAACGCTTCCCGCTTAGCGATCTACAAGGGTATGTAGATCCACTCTCCCTCCCTCTCGTAGATGCTCATCACCATGGACAGATCTTGCGTGTGCGTAGGAAATTTTTTGTTTCACATGCAACGTTCCCCAACACATAGGACCCCTTCGAATCTCTTTTTTAAGTTTATTAATCCTTTTTTTCGGTCCCTTTAGAGTATCTCGGTCCTAAGTATGCAAGTCCGCATGTATTGCCCTTGTACGATCAGCCGAAGATGGGCCAATACCTCTCAGCTTCGCTTTGTCCCACGATGTACGTACAATTTCCCCGACAGTCTCTTCACATAGCCATCTTGTTTCGAATTGTTTTACACGGCCCCTTGGGCAGTTAAATAAATTATCATCAAAATAATCCGTATCTAGGATGATAGGACGATGATCAGAATGGACATGTTCCTCATTCACGACCACAACCCTAGGGAATTTATTCGCCCACTCTAAATTACATACCGCTCGGTCAAGTCTCTCTCGTATGTCACCTCTCCTCCAAGTGAAAGGGTCTCCAATATATCCCATATCGTCCAGATTACAGTCTCCCAAACAATTGCGGAATTCTCGCATCATTGAATTTGGTCTAGTGTTTCCTCCATCTTTCCCATGTGCGTATAAAATTTCATTAAAATCACCCATGACGAGAGAAATGGTCGAGATGGGGTCAAAAACGAAGGGGGAGAGGAACAATAGTGAGACCGACGCCGTCACCCGCACTGACGGGGTCAAACTCTTGGCATGAGGGTTGCATTTGTTTGTTTTATCAGGAGTTGTTTTCTTGTCCTATTTTCTATTTATTCCTCGATTCTTTTTTCAGTTTTATTCTCTATATTTTTCATTTTCTTATTTAGTTTTCCTTTCCTCTTTTCTATATTTGTATACTTATTTGCTTTGTGGGTCTTCAATTGTTATTTTGTTTTTTATTTTATATTGCAGGGTAAAATACACAAACTTTCCTAGAGCCACGTGAACAATTTTATAAAAATAGGAAGCATCATTACAAAAGTACTTGACTATTTTCTTAAGGTAGTTCAGGAGGGGATGCGGATTGTGGTCTGCATCGATGACATCTGAAAGACGAAACGTGTGCTGGGTTCGTGATTCGTGGATGACAGGTATGGTTTCCTCCTTTGACGTCGTGGTGGGAGGCCAAATCTGGAGTTCGATGGCGTGTCCGGAATGTTGTCCCGGTCATATTCGTTCAACGGCAAGGGCTTCACTTTTGGGGAGCCACCTTGGAGGCTCGCAAAGCTGCATATCAGCGATGGAGCCGCGTCGACCTCAGGTGAGGAGATGATTCGTCATTCTTTTCTTCGGTGGCTGGTGTGATGGTGCCGGAGGTAGATGACGGGCGTTGTTTTCAAAATCAGACATGTTCTTCTATCTTTTCAGTTTTGTCATGTCGATTTTTATATGACTTGTACTTTGCTCTTTATGATATGAATGAGACACATATTACCAAGGAAAAAATTATATATGGACATTTTTTAATAGTGAAATTTAACGTTGAAAGTATTTTTTCTCTAATTATACGGGCTGGCCGGTATAGCGACAGATGTGCTTACTAGGCTGGCCCAACATGCGTCCGGCGCATCCCTGGATTAAGGGAGAAACCCTAATTATGTCGAGCTGCGTAATGACGGCGTCGATGAAACGTCCACGCCAGCGCGCATGGCCGGACCTAGCGCCAGACGTCCTGCGCGACGTCCGCTCCCGACTCCCGTCCCTCGCCGACCGCGTCCGCCTCCGCGCCGTCTGCCGCCCATGGCGCATGGGCGTCAAGCTCCAGCCTCGCCGGACCTCTCCGCATCTCCCCTGGCTCGCCCTCCCCGACGGCACCGCCTTGGACTTCGCCCACAACAGCGCGTACCGTCTGCGCATTCCAAACGTCGGTGGCCCCCACTACAGCGCCGGCGATAACATGTTCTTCCGCCACCACAACGAGGGGCGGTGCTCCGTGGTCAACGGGTTCTCCGGCGCCGCGACGCCTCTCCCGGAGCTGGCCGCTCTCCTGCAGTCTCACATGGTATATCCCTGCGACGAGAAGAAGTCCGAGTCCAAGTGGTCTGAGAATATGAAGATCAGGAAGGTGACGATGTCATCCGTGGCGTCTTCGCCGAACCATTATCGCCTTTTGGCCGTTGTAGCCAGTAACTGCTCCAAATCCAGAGTCTTCATCTCCACGTGCCGACCGGCCGGCGAGATCAACTCGTGCGTCGTGACGCAGGAGATATCGACCATCTTCGACATCGCCTTCTTCCAAGGGAAGATGTACGCGCAGGTCCAGATATTCCAGGAGCTCGTCGGCGTCGATCTAAGCGATGGCTGCCTCGACAAGCCGACGGAACCTCAAGTGAAAGCGTTCACATCATGGATATGGCCCCCTGACCTCCAACCGGAGATGTATCTGAAACAGTTTTCCCACGAGAATAACCCCGACGAGCAAGTGCAGCAATATCTAGTGGAATCCAACGGCAAGCTGCTGCTGGTGAGGAGATATTTCCGGCCGCCGCCCCGGAGAATTGGCCGCAAACAACATTTTAGTGGTCGGTTCGAGGTGTTCGAGGCGGACCTCAGCGACGGTCCCGGTCTTGGCCTGTGGAAGAAGGTCCGCAGCCTCCACGGCTGGGCGCTCTTTGTGGGCGCCACGTGCTCCAAGTCGTTCCCTGCTAGACATGTCGGTGGAGCTCGAGGAGATTGTATCTACTTCCTGCTCGATCATGGCAATCCCCTTGGCCACGCCAGCGAGTACAGCGTGGTTGACAGGACGATCGCGCCGCTCATTCCACCGCCGCGGAGGGTAAAGCCAAGGGAGATGGTCATGGGATAGCCTGCGGTTTCCGGCATGGTTTTTTCCGGCTGAAGTTTAGTTCTAGTCCGTGTTAGCAGTAACTAGCTGCACAGGCTGGTAATTAATTTTGAGAAAATAAAGAGACTTTATTTACATGTGGAAATCTATTACTAGTCTGTTAGGAGGAAAGCATGAAAAGAGCCGTACTGAAAAAATTCCTTCGTTCCGCAGTATTCTCTCCATTTCATAATGTATTGTGTATGTATTTTCTGAAAAATTGGCCTTTACAAAGTTTGACGAAGTTTATAAATAAAACTATTTTTATATATAATAAAATATATATGAAATTACATCTAATGATGAATCTATTCATATATGTTTGGTGTTCTACATGCAAATATTTTTTTCACAATCTTGGTCAAAGTTTGTGAGCTTTGAGTTTTCAAAAAAATCTGTGTGCTCTACATTATGAAACAGAGGTAGTATTATTTTGCTCCACTACAATGTTCTTAAGAATTCAGTTTGTTCATTTACTTATGTATAACTATTCAAATTGTTCATCTACTCTGCGAAGAACCTACCTGTTTATTTTCATTGTTGAGTCAATTCCACCTTTCTTTTGCGGTACCATGTATTGAGCATGGGGATTACTCCTAGCTTTGTATGCATTCTTCTAATAGTAGTTTGTTCAGCATTGTATAAGTATGATGGTTATCTTCAAATTGGGGTACCTAGTCATTATGTCTATTTCATTGGTTGCTTTATGTTTGCAATATAATTTTGAAAGATTCGAGATACTTCATTACCACTTTATGATATATGTTGAACATAATAAGACGATGCTACTTGTTATCAGAAATATCATTGCCTACGTGATAAAAGGTTTGTTCTATTCTAGCATTCACACTTTATAAATTCCTTATTTTATCATTTATCTCCTCAAGGACGAACAAAAATTAAGTTTGGAAATGCTGACACATCTCTAATATATCTATAATTTATAAAGTATTCATGATATATTTACATCAATTATACATGGTTTTGGTGCACTTTTTTATTATTTTTATGGACTAACTTATTAAAGTAGTGCCAAGTGTTAGTTTCAGTTTTCTGCATGTTTTTTGTTTTACGAGAAAATCAATATCTAGGAAGGTCAAAACAGCTCGGCTATTTAATATGATGTTTTATGGAATATATATATGATTTTTTGGCGAAGGAATCAACACGAAACAATGTTTGAGGGCCACACAAGGGCAGGTGGCGCGACCACCCCCTAGCCACACCATGGGCCCTTGTGGGCAGCCCTTAAGTCCGTTGGTTCCCTTCTTTCGCCGCAAGAAAGCTAATTTTTAAAGAAAAATCTTCTCAAAATTTCAGCCTGATCAGAGTTACGGATCTCCGGTAATGAAAGAAACTATTAAAGGTTAGAAAACAAATGCAAAAAATAGAGAAATAGGGAGAGAAGAGATCCAATATCGGAGGGGCTCTCGACCCTCCGAGCTCCATTGAGCCTAAGGACCACGGGAAAGAACATCTCCCTGTTTAAGGGGAGGCCATGGAGGAGCAAGCCGGAGCCCCTCTCTCTCTCTCCCTCTCCCTCTCCACTCTCTCCCTCTCCCTCCCTCTCCCCCTCTCCCCCTCTCCCTCCCTCCCTCCCTCCCTCCCTCCCTCCCTCTCTCTCTCTCTCTCTCTCTCTCTCTCTCGGTGGCGCCGGAGTGCTGCTGGAGGAACCATCACCGTAGTGATCGTGTTCATCAACGTTGTCGTCTTCATCGCCTTCCTCGTGTCTATTCAGCAGTTTGGTCTCTCGCAAACTATTGTAATCTCCTACTTAAACATGGTGTTTGGTGCTATTAAGTATTATCCAATGATTTGTGTCATCGCTATTGTGTCTGAGAAGATTATTGTTGTCCTATGGGTTAATTGTGACTTGCTATGATTGATTTATATTATTTGTGGTTATATTATTGTCCTTTGGTGCCCATCATATGAGCGTGCGTGTGGATCACACCATAGGGTTATTTGTATGTTGATAGGACTATGCATTAGGGGGCAAGAGCGACATAAACTTTTCCTTACCATAAATTGATACATACGGGATTGAAGGGGACCAGTATATTTTAATGCTATGTTTGGATTTTATCTTAATAAAATTCTTAGTATCTGTGTATTCTTGCTAATTGTTCCAACCAATTCTTCATAGAATTTCAAGTAAGGGATACATGCTAGCACAGGCCTGTCCCACATAAAAAATTGCCATCGGTTTAATAACTTAGCTAATTGCCTAGGGACAATTCCTGCACTCCATACTGCCATTATTTCACCCATTTTTATGTTATATTCTATCTTTATTTAGGGATCACCTACTTTTATATTTATATTCATGAAAATATATCCATTTATATCCGCTCCGTAGTTTTTTTCCTCGTTTATGGATAAAAGCAAACATTTGATGTACATATGGTTTATCAGTGGCAGATACGAACTGAGAGAATATTGATCTTAACTTTAGCTCCTTATGGGTTAAACACTCCATACTTATCACTTTCATATTTGAAAAATGCTACGATGATTCCTTACACTTGAAGATTATCTATGGGATAGCCTGAGGTTTCTAGATTATCATTGTTGAAGTCTAGTTCTATTTTATATTAGCAATAAGAAGAGTAACTAGAAGCACTTACTGGTAATTTTGAGAAAATATGTAAAGAGTAGTATTGAAATTTTATTTACATGTGGAAATATTTTAGAAATAAAGCTTCAAAAGATCTGTCATGAAAAAAAAATCCTCGGTTCCCTAGTATGAATTTTGCTGCATTACAGCGTTCCTTAAGAATTATGTATGTTCGTTTATTGATATATAATTAAGGCAACCTTCCCTACGCGGATCTAGAGGTGCAAAAAAGTAGGAAGATGGGTGTTGTGGTCGATAGAGTGCGAAGCCACGGGAGAAGCACCCCATATGGCCACGGTCGGTCCAAACAATATTGGGCCCACGTGCGAGTAAAATAAATATCAATATTTATAGCTAATTTTAATATTTGTTTATAAGTCATTTTTGCCAACTGACAATGCTAGATACTTATTATGGTAATTTTAAACAATTTTTTATATTAAAAATACATTGCTCAATAAAACACCTTAAAACATGTTTAAACCAATTCAACTTAAATGTGATAAAATAAGAAAATTCATTAAATATCGATCCCCGATGTGAGTCAAATAATATCAATATTTATACTAAATTTTAATATTCATTTATAAGTTAATTTTTTTCCAACTCACCCTGATAGCTAATTATGTTAAATTTAAACAAGTTTTTGTAATAAAATACATTTATCAATAAAATACACCTTAAAACATGTTTAAATCATTTCAACTTAAATGTGGTAAAGTAAAAATGACAAAATTCCATGTCTTCTTTGATTAATTTGTGAATCTTGTATTAACGTAGCGTATATGTATGTGTGTCATTAACTATCTTAATAAGTGTGGGTTATACAAATATTTCTTGATAATGAACTTCACGATTAGATATATGCAAATAGAAAAATCTGGAGTACACGAGATGTTTACGAGGAGTTTGGTACCTAATAATTGGCTTATGCTGCTTTATTAATTTTTTGGTCAAATGTGTGGAACATACTATGATGGGTTCAATAACGTATTGATGATGTGCATATGATATGTATTTGGTACTACAATAATATTACCGCCTTTAGTACAACTTCTAAAGAATTAACCAAATAGAAAGAGAGAGACTTGCATTCTAAGTAAAATTGCTTTACCGCGTGAACTTTCTATTACAAATTGGGTCTATTATCTTGTTTCGATATTGGATGAGTTTTACTTTCTGAATGATTCTCACACCCTGCTCTGTCAGTTCTGGATCTTTTTTGCAGAGAGCATGAGAGTGGATAATGCAACAACAAGTGCAAGTGGAACATTACGGACCCAAAAGAGCTTCTTATTCCCCTTTGTTTGTACCATCCCTAGTCATTTAATTATGTATTTTAAGAAATTAATGGATAAGAGAAATAAAGGGGAAACATAATCTCACTATGAACCTCATGGGAAAAATTAACAGGAAAAAGGAAGTACCAGTGAAGAAGTTCTCCGGATACCCTCGGCCTTACATATCATATAAAAATGCACTAAAAGCGGACAAATTGAATATAGCAAAGGTTGCACTAAATGTGATGTAGTTAAAAGAAAGATATGGGGAAGAAATGCTAAGGTATAGTTGCCCTGCTGTTCATTCGAAAAATACTTGTCATCGGATTCCAGTTCGGGAGTTGCAAAGAACATAGGAGCAGATGTTACATCAATGTCTTCTCAAATTCAAATCAAGGATCCTGTGGTGGATGCATACTAGTAGCAATACTTTTAAGCTGGGATTTTCTATAATAAATATGGTGATCCAGAGCTTGGTAAGATTGCTCGGCAGGCGAGAAGAATAACAACCAGACATAGAGATTATGCGAAAGGAAACTATCTCAATAATATCGTTGTTTGCCACAATAAAATCAATGATTAAACCGATCTCGATCTGTTGATCTAGTACGACTAGAGTTTACAAACTATAGCCTTACAAATTGAAATCCCTCTATATGGCGGTGTTGTCGATGAAAGGATGAAGGATCATTATGCACAGGAAGCTAGAATGGGAATGGTTGAAGTTAGAATATTTTTTTCGGAATCTAGAAAGGATCTCCCTTTTCTAGCTTCCTCAAATATCTCTTCCTATGTTCTATTGTTGTTCGGGGGTATTCTGTTCGTCCTCTCCTTTGGAGATTTTATGTTTGGTTTCATGCGGTTTGTTCTGTTTTCTTTTAATTTGTTTTCTTATTTATCTTTACATTTATCACTTTTTGTTTCCTTTTTATTTTAATTTTAAAAATTCATAACCATTTTTTTAGAATTTATGAATATTTCTTGGAATTCATGAGTAGTTATTCAATTCCTGAATTTATTAAGTTTTGGAACCCTTCGAAACATTTTTATAAATTTGGATATGCAATTTTCATAAAATGTCTATGTGCCTATTAAAAAGCATTCACACATTTCCACAAATTTTTCACATATTTTAATAAATCATTTATGCTCTTTTATAAAGCGTTCATGCGTTTTTGACTTGTTCGTAATGTTCCTAGAAACGAACATATTTTTAGATATAGATCAAATTTTGAATAAAAACATTCCACATGTTTTATTATAATTATTCTTGATGATTTTTTGGGAAAACGAAAAAACAGAATAAAAGTTGGAGCAAATACAAAAGGTTAAAGAAAAAGAAAAACCTGCACGGAAAACCGGGAACTCCTATTTGGCGCTTTAGCGCCGATTAAGGGAAGTGACGCTCACAACAGTCCCTTATTGGCCGGCCCACGAATAGAATTCTATTATGTAGCGCAAAAAATTACAAAAATACGACACTTACAGGAATCGAACATGCACCCTTACACTAGTGTACTACGGGTGTGTTTGCTTGGGGAACGAAGTGGAACCAAATGTCATGGTTCTATTTTTTTTGCATGGTAATACGTGTCTCATTCATATCATAAAATTTAAATTACAAATCACGTAAAGACTGACATTACAATTTTTTTTGAAACGCGGTTTCTTAGGGCCCGATTCATTAAGGTCAAAGAGAATTCACCGGTTAATTAACGGAAAACCGAACAAAAACCGTTACAACACGCCCGCAAAAACAATGCACATAGAGCGACCTGACAACCCGCACAGGAACGCACTCACGCCGCCGAGGAGAAATGCGTCGTTGAGGCTGCAACCCGGCGTCATCTTCATCAAAACTCCGCAAGGGCGACTCAGACTCCACCATTGATGACCACCAAAAAAGCCCTCACCGTGGACAAGGGTGGAGGCCTGCGTCGGCCAAAGCCAAATAGTCAGCCATACGCGCCGGCGACCAGGCATCTCCGATTCTATCGACGGGCATTACCGGGGAAAGGCATTGGGCTTGCGCTGAGTGATACGTCTTCGTTGTATCTATAATTTTTGATTGTTTCATGCCAATATTCTATAACTTTCATATACTTTGGGTAACTTTTTATATTATTTTTGGGACTAACATATTGATCCAGTGCCCAGTGCCAGTTCCTATTTGTTGCATGTTTTTTGTTTCGCAGAAAATTCATATCAAACGAAGTCCAAACGGGATAAAAAATTACGAAGATTTTTTGAAATATTTGTGAATTTTGGAAAAAAATCAACGCGAGACGATGCTCGAGGTGACCACAAGCCAGGGGCGCGCCAGGCTGGCTTGTGGCCACCCCATAAGGCGGTTGGTGCCCTTCTTCAGCCACAAGAAAGCTAATATCCGAATAAAAATTGTGTTAAAATTTCAACCCAATCGGAATTACGGATCTTTGGGAATTTAAGAAACGGTGAAAGGCCAGAATCTGGGAAGGCAGAAACAGAAGGAAACAGAGAGAGAGATCCAATCTCGAAGGGGCTGATACGTCTTTGTCGTTTCTATAATTTTTGATTGTTTCATGCCAATATTCTACAACTTTCATATATTTTTGGCAACTTTTATACTATTTTTGGGACTAACATATTGATCCAGTGCCCAGTGCCAGTTCCTCTTTGTTGCATGCTTTTTGTTTCACAGAAAATCCATATCAAACGAAGTCCAAACGCGATAAAAACTTACAGAGCTTTTTTGGAATATATGTGATTTTTGGAGAAAGGAATCAACGCGAGACGATGCCCGAGTAGGTCACAAGCCTGCTAGGCGCGGCCCACCCCCCTAGCCATGCCCTGAGGGCATGTGGCTACCTCTTAGGTCGGTTGGAGCTGTTCTTCGGCTGCAAGAAAGATATTTTTATAGGAAAATACCCTCAAAATTTCAGCCTGATCGGAGTTACGGATCTCCGAATATTTAAGAAACGGTGAAAGGCCAGAATCTGGGTACACAGAAACAGAAGGAAACAGAGAGAGGTCCAATCTCGGAGGGGCTCTCGCCCCTCCGCCGCCATGGAGGCCATGGACCAGAGGGGAAACCCTTCTCCATCTAGGGGAAAGTTCAAGTAATAATAAGAAGGAGGGGGCTCTCTCCCCCTCTCTCCCGGTGGCATCGGAATGCCGCCGGGGCCATCATCGTGACGGCGATCCACTCCAACAACTCCGTCATCTTCACCAACACCTCCATCACCTTCCCCCATCTATCTACAGCGGTCCACTCTCCCGCAACCCGTTGTACCCTCTACTTGAACATGGTGCTTTATGCTTCATATTATTATCCAATGATGTGTTGCCATCCTATGATGCCTGGGTAGATCTATTTTTTCCTATTGGTTGATTGATGATCATGATTGGTTTGAGTTGCATGTTTTGTTATTGGTGTTATCCTATGGTGCCCTCCGTGTCGCGCAAGCGTGAGGGATCCTCGCTGTAGGGTGTTGCAATGTGTTCATGATTTGCCTATGGTGGGTTGCTTGAGTGACAGAAGCATAAACCTGAGTAGGTGGGTTGTTGCATATGGGAGTAAAGAGGACTTGATACCTTATAATGCTATGGTTGGGTTTTACCTTAATGATCTTTAGTAATTGCGGATGCTTGCTAGAGTTCCAATCATAAGTGCATATGATCCAAGTAGAGAAAGTATGTTAACTTATGCCTCTCCCTCATATAAAATTGCAATAATGATTACCGGTCTAGTTATCAATTGCCTAGGGACAATTCCGCAACTCCTACCACCACTTTTCCACACTCGTTAAACTAACTTAGTTGTTTCTCTATCTTAGCAGCCCCTAGTTTTTATTTCCGTGCTTTTTGTTATCTTGCAAACCTATCCTATCAGACCTACAAAGTACTTCTAGTTTCATACATGTTCTAGGTAAAGTGAACATTAAGCGTGCGTAGAGTTGTATCGATGGTCGATAGGACTTGAGGGAATATTTGTTCTACCTTTAGCTCCTCATTGGGTTCGACACTCTTACTTGTCGAGAAAGGCTACAATTGATCCCCTACACTTGTGGGTTATCAAGACCTTTTTCTGGTGCCGTTCCCGGGGAGCAGTAGCGTGGGATGAATATTCTCGTGTGTGCTTGTTTGCTTTATCATTAAATAATTTTTATTTTCTGTTTTAACTTGTTTTCTATCTTTAGATATGGGTAGGAAATGCAAAATTCCAAAAAAATAGTTGTACTTGCTGCTCCAAAAGTTGAGGAACCACTAGTGTTCCATACCATTGAAGAATATTACTTGGGTCATCTTCGATCCACTTGTGCTCGTGCTGAAAACCCAACTAGCTTAGTTGAGGGAAAATCATTAAATGAGCATGCTCTATCTCAAAAAGGGAAACTCTTGTGGCATCAAATATATACTTTGTGTTGCTATGCTTGGAATCTATGTGAAATTTATGATTTTATTTGTTGTTCTAAAGAAACTAAAAAACACCTTCCCTACCAAAGTGTGTTTAATGATAAGGAAATATTATCCTCTTATGCCAAGGAGGCCTATTGCTATAATTATGTTGAACAAATTTAAGAATTTGTTGCTTTTAAGGGTTCCTATGAAATTGCTTCTTTCACTGAAAAGTATGATGCTACTCTTTATGAATCTGAAATTTTTACCATACTTCAATATTTCTATGAAAACTATGCTACTAATGCTTATGTCAAAGAGTTTATTGAACGAATGACCGCTGATTTGTAAGAGACTAATATTTTGTAGGAATCTATGGAAGAAGAAATTCCTGACACCATGAGCTCATTAGATGAAAAAGATGATGAGGAGAGTGAAGAACAAAAGGAGGAAGAGCAGATTAGCTACCCGTGCCCACCTTCTAATGAGAGTAACTCTTCAAATCATACATTGTTTAATTTCCCTTCGTTCTTACCGAAGGATGAACGCTATGATAATTGCTATGATCCCTTGGATTCGTTTGAAATATCCCTTTTTGATGAACTTGATGCTTGCTATGCTTGTGGTCATGATGCCAATATGAATTATGCTTATGGAGATGAACTTGCTATAGTTCCTTATGTTAAACGTGAAATTGTTGCTATTGCACCCACACATGATAGTCCTATTATCTTTTTGAATTCTCCCAACTACACTATATCGGAGAAGTTTGCACTTATTAAGGATTATATAGATGGGTTGCCTTTTACTAGTACACATGATGATTTTGATAGATATAATATGCATGTGCTTGCTGATCCTACTTGCAATTATTATGAAACAGGAAATACATCTTCACCTCTCTATGTTTCTAACACAATAGAATTGCAAGAAACTGCTTATGCTATGTATTGGCCTTTACTTTGTGTGCATGAATTATTCTTTTATGACATGCCGATGCATAGGAAGAGAGTTAGACTTCGTTTTTGCATGATATATGTTACTTTGTGGTCAATACTAAATTACAAATCATTTTTAATTAAAATTGGCTTTGATATACCTTGGGATCCGTGTGGATCCATTACTTGATCACTTTATGCCTAGCTTAATGGCTTTAAAGAAAGCGCTGCCAGGGAGACAACCCAGAAGTTTTAGAGAGTTATTTTATTCTCTTGTGTGCTTTTATATAGTTTAGAACACAAAAATATAAAGAGGGGAACCTAAAACTTTTTCAAAAAGAAAAGTGAAAGTGAGAGGGACGAGCATTGTGAAAGTGGGAGCTAGCCTTGAACTTTATTCATGCCCATGGAAACCTTGTGAATCTTAATTACACAAACTTTTCAAAAAAAATAATTATCCCCTTGTATAAATACATTGTATTATAAAAATAATGTGCCAAGATTTTCCTTTAGGATGATTAGATTGCTTGTTTGGTGTGTGCAGTGCAAAAACACAAACTTTGGCTGCAGTGCGTGAATTTACATTTTTTACTGGAATATCAAAAGTTTTTGAAAATTTTACACAGTACTTCTATGAATTTTTTTTATTTGTTACTAATTTTTCAGAATTTTGAGAGTTACATAAGTATGGTGAATGTTCAATTACTATAGACTGACCTATTTTTGACAGATTCTGTTTTTGATGCATTGTTTTGCTCGTTTTGATGAAACTATCGATTGTATTGGTGGTAAAAGCCATGGAAAAATTATAATACAGTATCTACAATCAAAAAATAAAATATTAATTGGTTGGCAATAGTACATAAAGTTGTGATTTGCTTTATTATACTAACCGATCTCACGAGGGTTTTGTTAAGTTTCGTGTGATTGAAGTTTTCAAGTTTTGGGTGAGATCACGATGGATGAAGGAATAAGGAGTGGAAAGAGACTAAGCTTGGGGATGCTCGAGGCACCCTAAAGTGATATTCAAGTACTCCCAAGAAACTAAGGTTGGGCATGCCCCGGAAGGCATCCCCTATTTCTTCTAACAACCATCGGTAATTTTACTTGGAGCTATATTTTTATTCGTCACATGATATGCGTAAATCTTGGAGCATCGTGTGCTTTTTATTTTTCTTTAAATAATGCACCATGATGGTATGAGAAAGTCCTTGGTTGATTTATAGAAGGCTCTTTGCACCTCACTTATATCTTTTGAGTATGGCCATGTAGAATGCTTCATGTGCTTCACTTATATCATTTGAAGTTTGGATTGCCTGTTTCTCTACCCATAGAAAACCGCCAATTGTAGAATGCTCTTTTGCTTCACTTATATTTTTTAGAGCGTGGGTGTATCTTTTGTATAAATAATTAAACTCTCATGCTTCACTTATATCTATTTAGAGAGTTAACAGGAGTTGGTCATTCACATGGTTAGTCATAAAATCGTACATAAAACTTGTAGATCACTGAATATGATATGTTTGATTACTTGCAATAGTTTTGCGATATGAAGATGATAATATGAGAGTCATGCTAGTGAGTAGTTGTGAATTTGAGAAATACATGTGTTGAAGTTTGTGATTCCCGTAGCATGCACATATGGTGAACCGTTATGTAACGAAGTCGGAGCATGATTTGTTTAATGATTGTCAACCTTTGTGTGAGGGTCGGGAGCGTGCGATGGTTAACTCTTACCAACCTCTCCCCTAGGAGCATGCGTCTAATGCTTTGTTTGATAACTAACAGACTTTTGCAATAAGTATGCGAGTTCTTTATGACTAATATTGAGTCCATTGGATTATACACACTCTCACCCTTCCACCTTTGCTAGCCTCTATGGTACCGCGCAACTTTTGCCGGTGCATCAAATCCACCTTCTGCAAAATAGCCACCATATATTTTCCTCAAAACAGCCACCATACCTACCTATTATGACATTTCCATAGTCATTCCGAGATATATTAGCATGCAACTTCCACCGTTCCGTTTAGTATGACATGCACCATCATTTTCATATTGCTTTGCATGACCGTGAGACAGCTTGCATGATGTTTTCATGGCTTGTCCGTTTTTATGTCATTTGCTAGGTTAGATCGTTGCACATCCCGGTATCCTACTGGAAGCATTCATATAGAGTCATATTTTTGTTCTAGGTATCGAGTTGTAAGTAAATAAAAGTGTGATGATTTTCATTATTAGAGCATTGTCTCGTGTGAGAAAAGGATGATGGAAGCTATGATTTCCTCACAAGTTGGGAGG
Source organism: Hordeum marinum (assembly GCA_022496015.1). NCBI lineage: Eukaryota > Viridiplantae > Streptophyta > Magnoliopsida > Poales > Poaceae > Hordeum > Hordeum marinum. The sequence goes on along the minus strand of CM039675.1, from coordinate 45,566,959 downwards.
AGTCTCCGGACTTTACAAAAAAATAAAAGAGGCCAGTGAAGCCCAAATAAATAAATAAAACAGGCCAAAGATGCCCACCAAAATAAAAAAATAAAAAAATAAAAAAAATAAAAAAATGAGAGAAAGAGAGAAGGGACAATTGCTACTATCTTTTTCCACACTTGTGCTTTAAAGTAGCGCCATGATCTTCATGATAGAGAGTCCCCTATTTTGTCACTTTCATATAGCTAGTGGAATTTTCATCATTTGCAAGACCACTTAGTTTTCTTTTTGAGCTTTCATACACTTATAGCTCTAGTGCACCTAGTGCATGTAAATCCCTACTCACTCACATTGATATGTATTGATGGGCATCTCCATAGCCCTTTGATATGCCTAGTTGATGTGAGACTATCTTCTCCTTGTTCCTTGCAACCTCCACCATATTCCGTTCCACCTATAGTGCTATATCCATGGCTCATGCTCATGTATTGCATGAGAGTTGAAAAGGTTTGAGAACATAAAAGTGTGAAACAATTGCTTGAGTTGTTCATCGGGATTGTGCATTGTAACGCCCAAGATGCGCGCCTATCCATATTTGGGCACGGGGGCCTCGACAGGGATAGAGGCGCATCTCGTCGTTTTGCAACTTTAGTATCATCAGATACATTTATGAAGAGAGGAGTATATGAGTTGGCTTACACTCGCCAAATGCTAAATTACAATCCACACAGTTTATTCACATCATTCAAAAGACAGGGTCCGTCTACAGATGAAAACAAACGAGAAAAGATGCAATGAAACTGTCTTGCTAGCCCCAAAGATCATGACCATGACCTCTCTACTCGTCAGGATATGTGACATACATCCTGCCACGCTCCTTGTCATACTCCCACTGGAGCTGCGTCACATCATCTGGCACGGTCTCATCTGCACCTGCACCTGTATTTGTTGTAGTAATCTATGAGCCACGGGGACTCAGCAATCTTGCAACCGGGTACCGAGACTATTCAAGCTTATTAGGTTGGATGGGGGATAAGTGGTGAGTTTGCAGCAACACTAAGCATTGTATGGTGGCTAACTTACGAGAACATGAATGTAAATATGTGGACTATGATAGACGATCGAGAACTAGCATGATCGCTAAGCGATCCTGAACACCTACTTACGTCAAACATAACCCCACTATGTTCTCTCTCGGTTCATGTTCGCGAGCAGAGACGATCACGGTTACTCACATAGTTGGTGTATTTTATTGGAGTTTACTTCAAGTTAACTATAACCGGGTGTTAAACAAAATATCCAAGTTGCCACATAACCGCGAGCACGGCTTTCCAAAAGATTTAACCCTGCAGGGGTGCTCCAACTAGTCCATCATAAATTAACCACACTCCGCGGGAATAACCTCGACCACGATCTCGTGATCATCCTAGTTAACTCCAAAGGGAAAACCAACACCTCGAGATAGCCCGAAGAAGATCAGAGTCCCTCACGCAAGCCATTCGAAAAAGGTAAAACAAGTCCAGCAAGGCCTCCCGACATGTCGACGAACCCGATAAGAGCCGCGTATCTCGTTCTCAGGACATGACCGAATGAACACTATGTACGGCGGCTGGATAGAAATTACTCGAGTTGCCCCGAGGTGGCCCCGCAAGTGGCTCTGGGTTGGACCAACACTCATGAGGAGCACTAGCCCAGGTTGTTGATTAATTATCCATGGGGTTGCAAAGCCCTATGCAATTTTATTCAGTTGTTTAAGCAAATAGTACCATTGTTGGGTCTTGCCATACAAGTTTTAATCTGAACCGAATAATCAAGGGGGTCCCCATAACAACCCCGAGCATGTTAGGAGCGCATAATATGGAAACATAACACCGGTAACAAGTAGTTATGGCGGTAAAAGTGGAACAAAATACCAAGCAAAAGGCCAAGCCTTCCACCATACCAAGATATATATGTGCATTAAATTAGATAGTAGTAAATATTGTGATATCTCCAGATATCCATGTTGTCACATGGAAACAACCTGCACCTACAACTAAGAGCGCTTTAAGAGGGGATGAGCAGCGGTAACTTAGCCAAACAAGGTTTGCTAGGATGTGGAGGGGTTAGAGGATATCATGGCAATGTAGGAGGCTTGACATTAAAGTGGTATGTAGCGCATAAGTAACGATAAGAGTGAGACATCTAGCAAAGCAGAAATAGTGTCGGGATCCGGGTACGATCATCTTGCCTGTTGGTTCTTTAGAGGGACAAAGAGCGGGGTCCTCGTAGTGTTACTCTCCTGGATCCTCGTACTCAGGTTCAACACTCGCGTATACCCAATAGAAACAGCAAATAAACAACCAATCAAGGTGCAATGCACAAACAAGATGATGCATGATTCATTTGAAGTATTTAGCATGGCAATCCTAAGCTAGTCATGTTTCTCATGCAATAGTAAGGTTATTTACAATTCTGGACAGAACCTCATGTTAAGTTGTTTGAACATGCATGATCATGGCAAATATGGATTCTTCATGCAAAATCGATGCAAATGCATGTGTAGAACGTAGGAAACGGAGTAACGGATCTCACGCTACGCTCACGGCAAGAAACGAAGACAAAATACAAGACATGGAAGGCCATGGGATATTCCTTGGTATTCCAAGGTAGCCTCTGGTTAGGAAATGAAAAACCAACCACAATAGAGTCAAAGATCAAGCAAAACAATGGAGCATAGATCCCACAAGTCACAAAACACTAACACACACACAATCTCTCAAAACAGCAACATAGCAACTTCCACAACAATTATCTAGAGCTACAGGATGTTTCCAACCTCAAACAAAGCATCTACAGAAACTACATAACATTCTTAACAAATCATCCAACTACACAAACTGGAAAGGAAGCACATATCAATAAGCATGAAGCTCACAAGATGGCATGATGAAAATCACAGTTTTCTGGAATCCGAGTTAAGCTGATAGCAAGTTGACAGCAGAAAATAGTGGTGATAGAGATCACCTCATGGCATGAAAATTAGCAGGATGGTAGAGCGCAACATCTACTTCAAAACACTAGCACTGAGCTTGAGCTAAAACATAACATATCACTAGGTAGCACCCACTCATCATGGTATAAAAATAATAACAATTTCTCAGACTTAGAAATATTTAGCATGTTGAAAACAACAACATTTTAATAGCCACTTTGGAGCAAGGTTCCCACTTATATGCAAGTCTAACATGTCAAAAGAAAATACCATGGCATAATACTCATGAAATACTACCACTTCCATGTTGACACCAATATCATAACGTGCATGGATTAATTCTAACTAAAATGACAAAATGACATATTGGGACAAAATGACATTTTTGTCGAACTTTCTCAAATGACAAAACAGATTGCACCAATGGATTCATTGGGAGATTCTACCCCAACTTCATATATCACACTCATATATAAGCTTTTGCAAAAGTCACAAAACCATGCTCAAAAAATAACATAACATTCCCATAAGTTAAAACTTACTAAAAACACACATAGCCAAAAATACACATGTCCAGATTTAGGAAATTACCAGATATGGAAATACCTATTTAAAACACAATGAAACAATAAAAGAAACTAACAAGAAATATAAAAGGTGACCCACCTGGCATAGACACCAGGGCCCCTCTAGTGGATGACAAGTGGGCCATGGGCCCACTGTCATACACACACACTAGCTCCTACACACACACATGCACACATAGCACACCGGATCCACAGGGATCCTCTGTATCCACAGCAGATCCACCACACACGCACACACACACTGGCATACACACTCAACCTCACATAGGCAAACCAGATCCACCACAGCCACACTGGATCTGGCGCCCACACACATAACAAAAATGAACAAAAAGGGCGCGCACGGGTGGGGGGGGGTCGAACCCGTGACCTGCCGGTCGTCGCCCCGCGGCTGTACCACTACGCCACTGAAGGATCTATGCCTGTATAGGGGAAACTTAACATTTCTACTAACCCACAAAGCTAACTGACGAAACTGAATCTCGCGAACACTCGCGACAGAACGATGGCGAAACTCCGGCTACAGAGGCCTCTCCGGCGGGGAGGACCTCATGCGAGAACAATGAGCGGACCGGGGGTTCCATCCCCACGCTAGGGTGCCACGCATGCAGCAGCAATCGAGCCGCTCGAGCTCGAGCAGGAGCGCTGCGGCGATTCGGCACGACGGCGACCTACGCGCTACACGACAGCAATGACAAGGGAAAGGATGGGCTAGCATGCTCACAGGGGGTCGATGAGAAGCAAGACTCCTCCTATGGTCGAGGGTGAGGAAGAAGGCGTCGAAGAAGACTGGCAACGGAGCTCCTCTGGTCGCAGACGACGGCGACGACGGGGCGCGCTGCAGGGGTGCTCTCCACGCCCTAGCACCAGGAACGGGGCGTAGGAGCATCTGTGGACTTCCACACCATCTGCTCGACGAGGACGAAGCGATGGCATGATGGTAACGACGACGGATCAGCAGCGATCACGTCTCTCTGAACTTCACCTCTCTCTGAACCTTACCTGAGGAGGAAGAAGGAGGAGGGAGAGATGGCGGCGGCAAGGAGGGAAAGAGGGAAAACCTAGGCGCGGCGATGCACTTATAGGAGGGAGAAGCTCATGATGTTGCTCGACGTCCGTGCCAGCTCGGCATCGCACACTCTCTCTCACCCGCTCTCTGACGAAAAGGTGGAAATGACACCAACGGGAGCAAGTAGCCGCTAAGGGCAAGGAAGGAACGGTGACTGGGCTTCGCGGGGGGGGGGGGGGGGGTAGCTGGGCCACGCAGGGAAAAGGGCCCAGCACTCTATGGCCTCTCTCTCAAATAAAACAAAGGGTTTCTTCTTTATTTAAAAACAAATAGCAAAAGCAAAAAACCCATAGGCAAAAGAAAATGTTTTTGATAAAACAAAAATACTTTGGCACTAAGAAAAAATACCCCATTTGAATAAAAATGAAAAGAAGCTTTTTAGCCAAAGGAAAAATGAATACCTTTAAATAATAAAGCTTGTTGTTTAAAGAAAAACACCAATTATATAAATGAAACAAATGAGGGTGATCATATATCCCTACTCAAAATAATCAATTGAAATACCAAAACATTTTTAAGAGATTTAATTCGCAAGTAAAATCCAAGTTGCAACAATTAGGATTAAGAGGGTCTTAGCATTGTTTTGAAAATAAAAGGGGAAGGAGGGGTTTAGCACACACACTTGCACACATGAACAATCTAGCAAGCACTAACATCACGTCACAACAGAAAAAGAGATGAATGCTTATGATGCCATGATGCACAAATGATATGAAGCATCTAGCAAACATGAACAATCTAGCAAACTTAATTAACACCAACAAGGTTCAAACATGGAAGGTTACACATATGCAAAATTACAATAATCCCACTGGAGCACTTGGGCTGTTACATGCATGATTTAGATACTTTGTGTGGGGAAGATGGAGCATAGCCAGACCATATGATTTTGTAGGGATAACTTTCTAAGGCCATGTTATTTCGGAAGGACACGATTGACTTTTTGGTGTGCTCGAAGTATTACTGTTTTTATGTCAATATGGACTATTGCTTTGAATCACTCATGTCTTAATATTCATGCCATGATTAGATCATATGATCAAGATTATGCTAGGTAGCATTCCACATCAAAAATTATCTTTTTTATCATTTACCTACTCGAGGACGAGCAGGAATAAAGCTTGGGGATGCTGATACGTCTCCGTCGTATCTATAATTTTTGATTGTTTCATGCCAATATTCTACAACTTTCATATACTTTTGGCAACTTTTTATACTATTTTTGGGACTAACATATTGATCCAGTGCCCAGTGCCAGTTCCTGTTTGTTGCATGTTTTTTGTTTCGCATAAAATCCATATCAAACGAAGTCCAAACGGGATAAAAACTTACGGAGATTTTTTTCTGAATATATATGAATTTTGGGAAAAAGAATTAACGCAAGACGATGCCCGAGGTGACCACAAGCTAGGGGGCGCGCCCTACCCCCTAGGCGCGCCAGGCTGACTTGTGGCCACCCCATAAGGTGGTTGGTGCCCTTCTTTCTCCGCAAGAAAGCTAATATCCGGATAAAAATTGTGTTAAAATTTCAGCCCAATTAGAGTAACGGATCTACGGGAATTTAAGAAACGGTAAAAGGCCAGAATCTGGGAAGGCAGAAACAGAAGGAAACAGAGAGAGATCCAATCTCGGAGGGGCTCCCACCCCTCCGCCTCCATGGAAGCCAAGGACTATAAGGTAAACCCACCTTCCATCTAGGGGGGAGGTCAAGGAAGAATAATAAGGAGGGGGCTCTCTCCCCCTCTCTCCCGATGGCACCGGAACGCCGTCGGGGCCATCATCGTGACGACGATCTACACAAACAACTTTGCCGCCGTCATCACCAACTCTCCCCCCTCTATGCAGCGGGTCAACACCTCTTCTCGCCACTGTAATCTCTACTTAAACATGGTGCTCAATGCTATATATTATTTCTCAATGATGTATGGCTATCCTATGATGTTTGAGTAGATCCGTTTTCTCCTATGGTTTGATTGATGATCATGATTGGTTTGATTTGCATGTTTTATTATTGGTACTGTCCTATGGTGCTTTCCGTGTCGCACAAGCGTGAGGGATCCTCTCTATAGGGTGTTGCAATGTGTTCATGATTTGCCTATGGTGGGTTGCTTGAGTGACAAAAGTATAAACCCGAGTAGGTGGGTTGTTGCATATGGGAGTAAAGAGGACTTGATACCTTATAATGTTATGGTTGGGTTTTACCTTAATGATCTTTAGTAATTGCGGATGCTTGCTAGAGTTCCAATCACAAGTGCATATGATCCAAGTAGATAAAGTATGTTAGCTTATGCCTCGCCCTCATATAAAATTGCAATAATGATTACCGGTCTAGTTATCGATTGCCTAGGGACAAATAAGTTTCTTGTGACAAAAAGCTCTCTACTAACACTAACTTAGTTGTTTATTTATCTAAGCAGCCCCTAGTTTCTATTTACATGCTCTTTATTATCTTGCAAACCTATCCTATCACACCTACAAAGTACTTCTAGTTTCATACTTGTTCTAGGTGAAGCGAACGTTAAGCATGCGTAGCGTTGTATTGGTGGTCGATAGAACTTGAGGGAATATTTGTTCTACCTTTAGCTCCTTGTTGTGTTCGACACTCTTACTTATCGAGAAAGGCTACAATTGATCCCCTATACTTGTGGGTTATCAAGACCTTTTTCTAGTGCCGTTGCCAGGGAGTAATAGCTTGGGGTGAATATTCTCGTGTGTGCTTGTTTGCTTTATCAATAAGTAGATTTTATTTGCTGTTCTAAGTTGTTCTATTTCTTTAGTTATGGATATGGAACATGAAATACCAAAAAAATAGGTGTACTTGCTACTCATGGAGATGAGGAACCTCCTAAAACCCTCGATGCTCGTTATGTGGAAAATATTACGCACTACTTTGATAATCCTAAGAAAACCCCATTCAACTTGATAATGGGATACACGTTGGATCAACATGATTACTTTAGGGATTATCACTTATCTCAAAAAGGTAAACGCTTATGGGATCAAATTAGAATACTGGAATGGTTTGCTTGGGATGCATGCTCAAGATGTGACTTTACTTGTTGCTCTAATATAGAAGCTCGACACCTTCCCTTTCAATGCAAATTTAATGATAATGAAACCTTAGCTTCTTATGCTAAAGGTATTTATGATTACTATGATGTGGAACTAATAGAAGAATTTGTTGTTTTTAAAGGTGCTTATGAAATTGCTTCTTTGCTTGAAAAGTATAATGATGATGTTCCTTATGAATCTGAATTTTTTGCCATACTTAAATATTACTATGAGAATTATGATTGTAGTTCTGATATTATTGAAATTATTGAGAGAATGTCTGCTGCCTTGGAAGAGAATAATATTTTGCAGGAATCCATGGAAGAAGAAAATGATGACATTGTGAGCTCATTTGATGAAAAAGATGACGAGGAGAGCGAAGAACAAAAGGAGGAAGAGCAGACTAGCTACCCGTGCCACCTTCTAATGAGAGTAACTCTTCAACTCATACATTGTTTAATTTCCCTTCATCCTTACCGAAGGATGAATGCTATGATAATTGCTATGATCTGTTGGATTCATTTGAAATATCCCTTTTTGATGAACTTGATGCTTGCTATGCTTGTGGCCATGATGCCAATATGAATGACGCTTATGGAGATGAACTTGCTATAGTTCCTTATGTTAAACATGAAACTGTTGCTATTGCACCCACACATGATAGTCCTATTATGTTTTTGAATTATCCCAACTACACTATATCGGAGAAGTTTGCTCTTATCAGGGATTACATTGATGGGTTGCCTTCTACTATTACACATGATGATTTTAATGAATATAATATGCATGTGCTTGCTGATCTTACTTGCAATTATTATGAAGAGGAACTACATCTCCGCCCCTCTATGTTTCCAATACAATAAAATTGAAAGAAACTACGTATGCTATGCATTGGCCTTTACTTGGTGTGAATGAATGTTGGGTTCTACCGTAGGTGCATCGCATGCCAACTAAAATTTTCCTACGCGCAGAACATCCAAGAACATGCTACGGAGATGGATCACTGATCGTTACCACTAGACGCGTAGTGGCGTGCAACGGAAGTAGAGTTGTGGCAGCGTGTTCGCATGGTCTGTCTCCTCCTCGTCCGATCTCCCTCGAACAACCGGTCGTAGAATCCCACGTATAGGTTCGCCGGAGTGGCGCAGGTGCACCGCCTCTAATGGTCTGATCACACAGTCGGCGGCGGCGAGTGGAGGTGGCCAGTTGCAACACATGCAAAGCCCTAATGATGACGTCGAAGCGATCAACCGGATGTGTGTGCCGCACCTCCACTATATATAGGCATCCGGTGTGGGCTCAACTCTTGGGCCTCGCACGGATCCTAAAGCCCACGTGTTCCTTCCCTTAAGCACACGACCCTTTGGTTCTCATCCACTTGGTCGCGAGTCAGATGACATCCGACTCTGCTGGTTAGTAGCAGCCTCTAGCAAGACGTGCCGACTCCAAGTGTCCGATGAAGCTGGTTAGGCAAACCTGTACTTCAAACTTATGTTCCCTTTGCCACACGATATATATTGTCGTGCACAAGGCAATATGGTCATCCTTGTTGCAGCATGACCTCTTTCTCGTTTCGGTGAATCCTACCAACACTTCGGATTATCTCATAATCCTCATCGCATGGCCATGCTTATCCAGGTCGGATCACCTGAGGGCCCCAGAGTATATCTCTCCTGATTGGAGGGGCAAATCCCATCTTGCTCGACCATGTCTTGCAGCATGAGTCTGGACAAGACCGAAACCTGCCTTTGTAACTACCCAGTCATGGAGTAGCATTTGGTCGGTCCAAAGCAAGTCTGTCACCATCCCGAGTACATGTGCCAGCTCAGGTCTTAGGACATAGAACGTATGTTGTACTAGAGACTCACAGATGACCTATCGCTGCGTCTCATAGTTGGGTCTGTCCAACTCAGACTTTATCTTGACGCGGATCCGACTATGTCGAATCCGACCAGACCTTTCTGAGTCCATATTTTCCGTCTAGCATCCAATGCTACATGGTCAGTGAGACCGAACCATCCACCGTGTCATATGCTAGTCTGATTAGTCGTGCGTCCACACGACCCTTTGGACTAGGGACCATTTAGGACAGTTATAATACAATACATAGTCTCACAAACAAGTCACGTACTTGTTAATACACATCAATGATAATGTCCAAGGACTATCTTTATTCATAAACACAAAGGAAATATCATCATACATGATTGCCTCTAGGCATATCTCCAACAGTCTCCCACTTGCACTAGAGTCAATCAAGTAGACATCGAATGCCCATAGCTCTAACGTTGCCCTCATGCTTGGGTTGTGGAAGCAGCTTAGTCAACGGATCTGCAACATTTGCATCCGTATGAATCTTGCACAAATTGGTATCACCTTTCTCTACGAGCTTTCGTATCAAGTGATATTTTTGGTCTATGTGTCTGGTCTTGTGGTGTTGTCTCGGCTCCTTGGCCTGTGTGATGGCACTGAATTATCGCAATAAAGGTCCAACGGTCTTGACCAGCCCGAGAACACACCAACATCTTCCAGGAACTTCTGAATCCAAACACCCTCCTTTGTGGCTTCACAAGACGCAATGTATCCGGCCTCTATTGTGGATTCGCCAACTGTATCTTGCTTGGAACTCGTCCAGCTCACTGCTCCTCCATTCATGACATACACGAATCCAGTTTGCGATCGACAATCATCTCTGTCGGTTTGGAAACTAGCATCAGCGTAACCTTTTACGCAGAGCTCCTCCTCACCTCCATAAACTAGGAACATCTCTTTAGTCCTTTTCAGGTACTTAAAGATAGTTTTCACCGCTGCCCAATGTCTCTCACTTGGGTCGGCCTGGTATCTGCTTGTTAATCTTATTGCATAGGCAACATCAGGCCGTGTACATAGCATGGCATACATGATGGATCCAATTGCCAAGGCATATGGAATCCTACTCATCCGGTTTCGCTCATCAGAAGTCATAGGACTCTGAGTCTTGCTTAGCCTTACACCATGTGAGACGGACAAGAACCCTTTCATGGCCTCACTCATGTTAAACCTCTTCAACACTTTGTCTATGTACATGCTTTGGCTTAAGCCGAGCAACCTCCTCGACCTATCTCTATAGATCTTGATGCATAAAATGTACACTGCCTCTCCAAGGTCTTTCATCGAAAACTTGCCATTCAATGATTCCTTGACTGAGTTTAGCATCAAAACATCATTTCCGATCAGCAGTATGTCATCCACATACAAGATCAAAAATACTACCAAGCTCCCACTAGACTTCTTGTATAAACAATAGTCCTCTTCGTTCTAGATGAAACAAAGGTCAACGATGACTTCATCCAAACGAATGTTCCAACTCCGAGCTGCTTGCCTCAATCCATAAATGGATCTCTTGAGCTTGCATATTTTACCAGCGTTAGTTGGATCGACAAAACCTTCGGGTTGTATCATGTATACATCCTCTTTTAAATTTCCATGAAGGAAAGTCGTTTTGACATCCATCTGCCATATCTCATAATCGAAATATGCAACTATAGCTAGTATGATCCTCACCGACTTTAGCATCGCTACCAGCGAGTAGGTCTCGTCGTAGTCAATTCCTTGAACTTGTCCATAACCTTTAGCGACAAGCCGAGTTTTGTGGATCTGAACATTTCCATCCACATCGGTTTTCTTCTTAAAGACCCATTTGCAACCAATGGGAACTACGCCGGGTGGAGGATCAACCAAGTCCCAAACTTGATTCTCATCCATGGACCTTAACTCGGATCTCATGGCCTCTAGCCATGCCTCGGAATCTGGGCTCACCATCGCTTCCACATACGTGGCCGATTCGTCACTTTCTAGCAACAAAACGTCGTGCACTTTGCGCAATCTTTCCGACCTCCGTGGCTCCGATGCCGATTCCACTATAGGTTCTCTGACCGACTTCGGTGTGATCTCATCACCAACTGAGTTGTCCCCAAGTGGCTCTTGAATTTCTTCGAGTCGCACCGTTCTCCCACTGGCCTCCCGACTGAGAAACTCTTTCTCTAGGAAAACCCCATTCCGAGCAACAAACACTTTGTTCTCTTCTCGGTTGTAGAAGTTATATCCCAAGGTTTCCCTCAGATATCCCACGAATATGCATTTATCCGACTTGGGTGTAAGATTGCCCGACATGAGTCGCTTGACAAATGCTTCACAACCCCAAATCTTTAGAAAAGACAAACTAGGACTATTACCAGTCCACATCTCATGTGGTGTCTTGTCTACAGATTTTGATGGTACCCTATTAAGTGTGAAAGTTGTAGTTTCTAGAGCGTATCCCCAGAATGACAAGGGTAAATCCGATTTGCTCATCATCAGCCGGACCATGTCCAACAAGGTTTGATTTCTCCGTTCTGACACACCATTTCTCTGTGGCGTACCAGGAGGTGTGAGCTGAGGTACTATACATGGGCTTTTCAGATGATTATCAAACTCCTGGCTCATGTACTCTCCTCCACGATCTGATCGTAGAAGTTTTATCGTCTTGCCAAGCTGATTTTCAACCTCGTTCTGAAACTCTTTGAACTTTTCAAAAGTTTCCGACTTGTGCCTCATCAAATAGATATATCCATATCTACTCAAGTCGTCGGTAAAAAGTCACGAAGTACTGATAGCCACCTCTGGTCGTTGTGCTCATTGGACCACACACATCACTGTGTATAAGCTCCAATAGCTCGGACGCCCTCTCGTAACTCTTTGCAAAAGGAGAATTAGTCATCTTGCCTAGCAAGCATGATTCACATGTCTCGAACGACCCGAAGTCGGACGAAGTTAGGAGTCCATCATCATGGAGCTTCTTCTTGCGTTTCAGACTAATGTGTCCAAGCCAGCAATGCCAGAAGTATGTCAGATTTATCTCATTAGAATTATGCCTCTTGACATTCATGTTATATACTAGTTCCATTTCTAGATTTAAAATAAATAGCCCATCTACTGTGGGTGCATAGCCATGGAACATTCCATTCAAATAAAATGAACAAGCATTGTCCTTTATATTGAATTCATAACCTTGACTCATCAAGCATGAGGCAGAAATAATGTTCTGACTAAGCGCGGGAATGTAATAACAATTATTCAATTCTAAAATAAATCCAGAAGGAAGCTTGAGCTACATCGTGCCGACCTCCAACGCAGCAACTCTTGCTTTGTTGCCGACCCTGATGTCAATCTACCCTTGTGCCACATGCCTAGTTCTTACCAGCCCCTGCATCGAGTTGCAAATATGAACAACCGATCCAGTATCAAATACCCAAGAGCTACTAGGTATGTCGGCAAGGTAAATGTCTATAACATATGTAACAAGTGTACCTTTGCCTGAAGAAGCATCTCCACCCTTCTTGCCTTGCTCAGCAAGCCACTTGCTACAGTTCCTCTTCCAGTGACCAGCTTCCTTGCAGTGAAAGCAAATGGTCTTTGAGTTTGGTCCGGGCTTTGGCTCAGCGGCGGAGACAGCCTTCTCTGTGCCCTTTGCCTTACCCTTTTTCTTGGACCAACTCTTCTTGAACTTAGCTGAGTTTTGCACCATCAACACTTGATGCGTGCCTTTCTTAATACCTTGCTCTGCCACCTTGAGCATCCCATGCAATTCAGTGAGCTTCTTATCCATGCCGTGCATATGATAGTTCAAGACAAACGTCCCATATCTAGGTGGAAGAGAACCCCAAATTGCATCCGTGGACAGCTCATCCCCACGTGGGAAGCCTAACCGATCCAAAGCTTGCACGTACCCGATCATCGTGATCACATGCGGGCTCAGTGGATCACCCTCCTTCAGCTTACAATCCGTCAAGGACTGCCAGACGTTGTACCTTTCGGTCCTAGCCTGCACCTGAAATATGCTCTTCAAACTCTTGATCATATCGAAAGCCTGAATGTTTTCGAAATGCTGTTGAAAATTAGGCTCCATACAAGCCAGCATGAGGCAGCTGATCTCGTTTGATTCATCAACGAGTTTCTAGGGGGCATTCTTGGTTGTGGCGTTAGCATTCTCGGCAGGTTCCTCTAGAAGTGGATCCTCTAGAACATGTTCCTTTTTATTGTGCTTGAGAACAATTCTCAGATTTCTATACCAGGTGGTAAATTTTGTTCCATTCAATTTATCCTTTTCCAGAATTGATTTCAATGCAGAGTTGGGTTGAGTAGGTGGTGCCATTGATCTACAACAAAAAATATGCAATTACTAAGCAATGTGTTTATGTAGAGTAATTCAAGCCTTAAACAGAACTACTCCCACTGAAGTCAGCATCCCTCTGCAAACTCTCAGTGATTCAGAACCCATCTAGCACGAGCGACTAGTGAGATTTAGCATCACTACTAGCCAACTTGCCTATTCGGTAAGCAACTCCTTGCTAATCGTATCTCTATATGACTCCTGTCGGTTGGGTAGGTATCTCATACCCCAGCTCCCAACCTTCTCTGCCACAAGGCCCAAAACCATTTTGATAGCCTTATCAAGTTAACCCGATGCAGTGCATGTCCGTGTCCGACACGAACCCTCCAGTTCAAGGACACCCAGTAGCACCTCAATTGTATGAGCCCACCACTAGACGTACTTGACGTGCGAAGGCGTAACATCCGAAATGGCAATGTGCTTGATATTAATGAGGGATCTTTCTACCATACTAACATGCATGGAAACAAGAAGCAATATCAATCACATATAAACATAAATATGTGAAATGTATGGCTCCTTCATGGGCATCCTTCCAGATCGGCTCCAACTCCGATGACCAGGGTGGAACTCCATCTTGTCCGTCTCGCCAGGATGCCAAAGCCTCGAACTTGATCTCTATCCTCCAACTACTACAACTAGTAATAAATTTACAGAGAATCACAAGTCGACACACATGTCGTTATACAATATAATGACAACACTTTGGCTCCTGTCGGCTGACAATCATGACACGCAGGTCATGTTAAATTACACACATGCATCGCATACATATGAGCCATACTATTCACATCAAACCTGCAAAACAAACTTATGCATAGAATCGCATTCTACCGGTTTGTGTGATCGTGTACGAAATACAAGGCGCTACGCACACCTACAAAGTACTTCTAGTTTCATACTTGTTCTAGGTAAAGCGAACTTTAAGCGTGCGTAGAGTTGTATTGGTGGTCGATAGAACTTGAGGGAATATTTGTTCTACCTTTAGCTCCTTGTTGCGTTTGACACTCTTACTTATCGAGAAAGGCTAGAATTGATCCCCTATACTTGTGGGTTATCAAGACCTTTTTCTGATGCCGTTACCGGGGAGCAATAGCGTGGGGTGAATATTCTCGTGTGTGCTTGTTTGCTTTATCACTAAGTAGATTTTATTTTCTGTTCTAAGTTGTTATGTATCTTTAGTTATGGATATGGAACATGAAATACCAAATTTTTTGGTGTACTTGCTACTCATGGATATGGGGAACCTCCTAAAACCCTCAATGCTTGTTATGTGGAAAATATTATGCACTACTTTGATAATCCTAATGACGGCGCCGAACGATCAACCGGATGGGTGTGCCACATCTCCACTATATATAGGCATCCGGTGTGGGCTCAACTCTTGGGCCCCGCACGGATCCTAAAGCCCACGTGTTCCTTCCCTTAAGCGCGCGACCCTTTAGGTTCTCATCCACTTGGTCGCGAGTCAGATGACATCTGACTCAACCAGTCGGTAGCGGTCTCTAGCAAGACGTGCCGACTCCAAGTGTTCGATGAAGCTGGTTAGGCAAACATGTAATTCACACTTCTGTTCCCTTTGCCACAAGATATATGTTGTCATGCACAAGGCGATATGGTCATCCTTGTTGCAACACGACCTCTTTCTCGTTCTGGTGAATCTAACCAACACTTCAGATTATCTCATAATCCTCATTGCATGGCCATGCTTATCAAGGTTGGATCCTTTGAGGGGCCCAGAGTATATCTCTCCTGATCGGAGGGGAAAATCCCATCTTGCTCGACCATGTCTCGCAGCATGGGTCTGGACAAGCCCGAAACCTGCCTTTGTAACTACCCAGTCATGGAGTAGCGTTTCGTCGGCCCAAAGCAAGTCTATCACCACTCCGAGTACATGCACCAGCTCAGGTCTTAGGACATAGAACGTATGTTGTACTAGAGACTCATAGATGACCTATCGCTGCATCTCATAGTTGGGTCTGTCCAACTCAGACCTTATCTCGACGCGGATCCGACTATGCCGAACCTGACCAGACCTTTTCTGAGTCCATATTATCCGACTAGCATCTAATGCTACATGGTTAGTGAGACCGAACCATCCATTGTGTCATATCCTAGTCTGATTAGTTGTGTGTCCACACAACCCTTTGGACTAGGGACCATTTAGGACAGTTATCATACAATACATAGTCTTACAAACAAGTCACATACTTGTTAATACACATCAATGATAATGTCCAAGGACTATCTTTATTCATAAACACATAGGAAATATCATCATACATGATTGCCTCTAGGGCATATCTCCAACAATGAATTGTTCTTTTATGACATGCCGATGCATAGGAAGAGAGTTAGACTTCGTCTTTGCATGATATATATTACTTTGTGCTCAATACTAAATTACAAATCATTGTTAATTAAAATTGGCTTCGATATACCTTGGGATCCGGGTGGATCCATTACTTGAGCACTTTATGCCTAGCTTAATGGCTTTAAAGAAAGCGCTGTCAGGGAGACAACCCAGAAGTTTTAGATAGTCATTTTATTCTCTTGTGTGCTTTTATATAGCTTAAAAGACAAACAAATAAAGAGGGAAACCTAAAACTTTTTCAAAAAGAAAAGTGAAAGTGATTGGGACGAGCATTGTGAAAGTGGGAGCTGGCCTTGAACTTTGTTCATGCCCATGGAAACCTTGTGAATCTTAATTACACAAACTTTTCGACAAAAATAATTATCCCCTTTTATAAATTCATTGTATTATAAAAATAATGTGCCATGATTTGCCTTTAGGATGATTAGATTGCTTGTTTGGTGTGTGCAGTGCAAAAACAAAAACTTTGGCTGCAGTGCGTGAATTTACATTTTTTATTGGAATATAAAAAGTTTCTGAAATTTTTACACAGTAATTCTATGAAAATTGTTTATTTTTTCCTAATTTTTCGGAATTTTTAGACGTACAGAAGTATGGTGAATGTTCAATTACTATAGACTGTCCTGTTTTTGACAGATTCTGTTTTTGATGCATTGTTTTGCTCGTTTTGATGAAACTATCAATTGTATCGGTGGTATAAGCCATCAAAAAGTTATATTACAGTTGATAAAGTGCAAAAAAATATGAATTGGTTGGAAACAATACTTAAAGTTGTAATTTGCTTTATTATACTAACGGATCTCACGAGGGTCTTGTTAAGTTTTGTGTGATTGAAGTTTTCAAGTTTTGGGTGAGATCATGATGGATGAAGGAATAAGGAGTGAAAAGAGACTAAGCTCGGGGATGCCCGAGTCACCCCAAGGTAATATTCAAGGACTCCCAAGAAACTAAGCTTGGGGATGCCCCGGAAGGCATCCCCTCTTTCTTCTAACAACCATCGGTAATTTTACTTGGAGCTATATTTTTATTCGTCACATGATATGCGTAATTCTTGGAGCGTCATGTGCTTTTTATTTTTATTTTAATAATGCACCATGATGGTATGAGGAAGTCCTTGGTTGATTTATAGAAGGCTCTTTGCACCTCACTTATATCTTTTGAGTATGGCTTTGTAGAATGCTTCATGTGCTTCACTTATATCATTTGAAGTTTGCATTGCCTCTTTCTCTACACATAGAAAACCGCCATTTGTAGAATTCTATTTTGCTTCACTTATATTGTTTAGAGCGTGGGCATATATTTTTTAGAAAGAATTAAACTCTCATGCTTCACTTATATCTATTTAGAGAGTTAACAGGAGTTGGTCATTCACATGGTTAGTCATAAAATCCTACGTAAAACTTGTAGATCACTGAATATGATATGTTTGATTCCTTGCAATAGTTTTGCGATATAAAGATGGTGATACTAGAGTCATGCTAGTGAGTAATTGTGGATTGGTAGAAATGTTTGTGTTAAAGTTTGTGATTCTCGTAGCATGCATGTATGATGAACCGGTATGTGAAGAAGTCGGAGCATGATTTATTTATTGATTGTCATCCTTTGTGTGGAGGTCGGTAGCGCGCGATGGTTAACTCCTACCAACCTCTCCCCTAGGGGCATGCGTCTAATACTTTGTTTTGATAGATAATAGATTTTTGCAATAAATATGTGAGTTCTTTATGACTAATGTTGAGTCCATGGATTATACACACTCTCACCCTTCCACCTTTGCTAGCCTCTCTAGTACCGCGCAACTTTCGCCGGTGCATTAAACCCACCATATTCCCTTCCTCAAAACAGCCACCATACCTACCTATTATGGCATTTCCATAGTCATTCCGAGATATATTGCCATGCAACTTCCACCGTTCCGTTTATTATGACATGCACCATCATTGTCGTATTGCTTTGCATGTTCGTAAGATAGCTAGCATGATGTTTTCATGGATTGTCCTTTTTGATGTCATTGCTATGCTAGATCATTACACATCCTGGTACACTGCCGGAGGTATTCATATAGAGTCATATTTTGTTTTAGGTATTGAATTTGTAATTCTTGAGTTGTAGTAAATAAAAGTGTGATGATCATCATTATTAGAGCATTGTCCCATGAGAGGAAAGGATGATGGAAGCTATGATTCCCTCACAAGTTGGGATGAGTTTCGGGACTTTACAAATAATAAAAGAGTCCAGCGAAGCCCAAATAAAAAAAGAGGCCAAAGATGCCCACCAAAATAAAAAGAAATAAATAAAATGAGAGAAAAGAGAGAAGGGGCAATGCTACTATTCCTTTTTCCACACTTTTTCCTTCAAAGTAGCGCCATGATCTTCATGATAGAGAGTCTACTATATTGTCACTTTCATATACTAGTGGGAATTTTTCATTATAGAACTTGTCTTTCATATTCCAATGATGGGCTTCCTCAAATTGCCCTAGGTCTTCGTGACCAAGCAAGTTGGATGCACACCCATTTAGTTTCTTTTGAGCTTTCATACACTTATAGCTCTAGTGCATCCGTTGCATTGCAATTCTTACTCACTCACATCAATATCTATTGATGGGCATCTCCATAACCCGTTGATACGCCTAGTTGATGTGAGACTATCTCCTTCTTTTTGTCTTCTCCACAACCACCATATTCTATTCCACCTATAGTGCTATATCCATGGCCCACGCTCATGTATTGTGTGAAAGTTGAAAAAGTTTAAGAATACTAGAGTATGAAACAATTGCTTGGCTAAAACCGGGGTTGTGCATGATTAAATACTTTGTGTGATGAAGATGGAGCATAGCGAGACTATATGATTTTGTAGGGATAACTTTCTTTTAGCCATGATATTTTGAGAAGACATGATTGCTTTATTAGTATGCTTGAAGTATTATTGTCTTACTGTCAAATGATAGACTATTTATTTGAATCACTCGTGTCTTAATATTCATGCCATGATTAGATCATATGATCAAGATTATGCTAGGTAGCATTCCACATCAAAAATTATCTTTTTTATCATTTACCTACTCGAGGACGAGCAGGAATTAAGCTTGGGGATGCTGATACGTCTCCGTTGTATCTATAATTTTTGATTGTTTCATGCCAATATTCTACAGCTTTCATATACTTTTGGCAACTTTTTATATTATTTTTGGGAGTAACATATGATCCAGTGCCTAGTGCCAGTTCCTGTTTGTTGCATGTTTTTTGTTTCGTAGAAAATCCATATCAAACGAAGTCCAAACAAGATAAAAACTTACGAAGATTTTTTGTGAATATATGTGAATTTTGGGAAAAAGAATCAACGCGAGACGATGCCCGAGGTGACCACAAGCCAAGGGGCGTGCCAGGCTGGCTTGTGGCCACCCCATAAGGTGGTTGGTGCCCTTCTATCGCCGCAAGAGAAAGCTAATATCCGGATAAAAATTGTGTTAAAATTTCAGCCCAATCGGAGTTACGGATCTCCGGGAATTTAATAAACGGTAAAAGGCCAGAATCTGGGAAGGAAGAAAGAGAAGGAAACAGAGAGAGAGATCCAATCTTGGAGGGGCTCCCGCCCCTCCGCCGCCATGGAAGCCAAGGACCATAAGGGAAACCCTCCTCCCATCTAGGGGGGAGGTCAAGGAAGAAGAAGAAGGAGGGGGGGGGGTCTCTCCCCCTCTCTCCCGGTGGCACCGGAACACCGTCGGGGCCATCATCGTGATGATGATCTACACAAACAACTTCGCCGCCGTCATCACCAACTCTCTCCCCTTCTATGCAGTGGTTCAACACCTCTTCTCCCCTCTGTAATCTCTACTTAAACATGGTGCTCAAAGCTATATATTATTTTCCAATGATGTATGTCTATCCTATGATGTTTGAGTAGATCCGTTTGTCCTATGGTTTGATTGATGATCATGATTGGTTTGAGTTGCATGTTTTATCATTGGTGTTGTCCTATGGTGCTCTCCGTGTCGCGCAAGCGTGAGGGATCCTCGTTGTAGGGTGTTGTAATGTGTTCATGATTTGCCTATGGTGGGTTGCTTGAGTGACAGAAGCATAAACCCGAGTAGGTGGGTTGTTGCATATGGGAGTAAAGAGGACTTGATACCTTATAATGCTATGGTTGAGTTTTACCTCGATCTCTAGTAGTTGCGGATGCTTTCTAGAGTTCCAATAATAAGTGCATATGATCCAAGTAGAGAAAGTATGTTAGCTTATGCCTCTCCCTCATATAAAATTGCAATAATGATTACCGGTCTAGTTATCGACTGCCTAGGGACAAATAAGTTTCTTGTTACAAAAAGCTCTCTACTAAGACTAACTTAGTTGTTTATTTATCTAAGCAGCCCCTAGTTTTTATTTACGTGCTCTTTATTATCTTGCAAACCTATCCTAACACACCTACAAAGTACTTCTAGTTTCATACTTGCCCTAGGTAATGTGCGTTAAGCGTGCGTAGAGTTGTATCGGTGGTCTATAGAACTTGAGGGAATATTTGTTCTACCTTTAGCTCCTTGTTTGGTTCGACACTCTTACTTATCGAGAAAGGCTACAATTGATCCCCTATACTTGTGGGTTATCAAGACCTTTTTCTGGTGTTTTTGCCGGGGAGCAATAGCGTGGGGTGAATATTCTCGTGTGTGCTTGTTTGCTTTATCACCAAGTAGATTTTGTTTGTTGTTCTAAGTTGTTCTGTATCTTTAGTTATGGATATGGAACATGAAATACCAAAAAAATTAGGTGTACTTGCTACTCATGGAGACGGGGAACCTCCTAAAACCCTTGATGCTCGTTATGTGGAAAATATTATGCACTACTTTGATAATCCTGAGAAAACCCCATTCAACTTGATAATGGGATACACGTTGGATCAACGTGAATACTTTAGGGATTATCGCTTATCTCAAAAAAGGAAACACTTATGGGATCAAATTAGAATACTGGAATGGTTTGCTTGGGATGCATGCTCAAGATGTGATTTTACTTGTTGCTCTAATATAGAAGCTCGACACCTTCCCTTTCAATGCAAATTTAATGATAATGAAAACTTAGCTTCATATGCTAAAGGTATTTATGATTACTATGATGTGGAACGAATAGAAGAATTTGTTGTTTTTAAAGGTGCTTATGAAATTGCTTCTTTGCTTGAAAAGTATGATTATGATGTTCCTTATGAATCTGAAATTTTTTCCATACTTAAATATTGCTATGAGAATTATGATTGCAATGCTGATATTATTGAATTTATTGAGAGAATGTCTGCTGCCTTGGAAGAGACTGATATTTTGCAGGAATCTATGGAAAAACAAAATGATGACACTTTGAGCTTTTGCCCGGAGCAATCAAGCACGACTAGCACCCCGCCCACACACACAGCACCTAGGCCCACCCACCTCTCGCAGAGCCACCGAGCTCCACACCTCCTCACCGGCTAGACACCGACGAGCCACATCCGGACAGATCTAGAAACCCACCACCGGAGCGCCACTAGGAGCCACCAAGGCCAGTGCACAGCCGTCCTGCACGAGGACGCGCCCACAACGCAGGGAGGGGGGGCGCACCCGCCCCTACTTGCTGGAGAAGATTTGCTGGCCAGAAGACCAGAGCCCGTCGATGAAGCTGCCGCGACTGCCACCCGCGAGAGCCGCTGCTCGGAGCTGCCGTGCCGGAGGAGAACTGCTGGGAAGAGCCCAATTGGATACTGACGAAGCAGCCTGGATCCGTCACGCCACGGAGGGGATCGAGCCTCACCCACCCCCGAGCTCCCGCTGCCAGACGGGAGGAAGATGGCCCCGCCGCCACCGTCCGCTGCCCGGGCTTAGGCCGGCGGCCTCCTCCGGTGACGATGAGGGAAGGGCGTTGGGCGGGAGGGTGGCCCGACGACGTGGTCTAGGTCTCCACCCGTGTCGCCTCGGATGAGACGACGCGGGGGCAAGATGTGTCGCTCTCAGTTCCTATGGCCTTTTTGGTTTGCACTGACATGACAAAATTGAAAAGATAGCAGAACATCGTTGAGTTTGACACCAACACCCGTCACCTACTTTCGGCACCACCACAACAGCCACCAAAGAAAAAAATGACGGACGCCTCCTCACCCGAACTCGACGCGGCTCCATCGCTGATATGCAGCTTTGCGGACCTCCAAGGTGGCTCACCAAAGGTGAAGCCATTATCGTTGAACGAATCAAACTAAGACAACACCCTAGACATGCCATCGAACTGCAGATCTGACACCCCATCACGAATAAGACGCCGATGGAGGAAACCATCAAACCATCAGAATGGGTCGGTTGGCAAACCACCAAACCTACTTATTGTAGCCGCGAGCATCATAATAATGTACGTTTCCAGTCGCTATTTATTGCACAAAATACTATACGGTTTACTTTATAGCTTAGATTTTCAAATTTCTTGCATACAGTTTTGGAAAACGTGTTTTTTTGGAAAAATGTGAGCAACATTTGCAATTTCTCATATTTCCAAAAAAGTTCACAAATATGTACAAAAAGTTCATCTATTCAAAAAAAGTTCATGTATTCAAAAAAAGTTCACGAATTAAAAAAAACATGAAATTTGAAAAAAAACATCGATTTTGAAAAGAGATCAATGAATATGAAAAAATAATCTAACTTAAAAAAATTCATTTATTTTAGTTTTTTTATACGGAATTTGACGAAAAGTTCATCGATTTTGAGAAAGGTTCATCGAATTTGAAAAATAATTCATAAAATTAGAAAAATAGTTCCTCGATTTTGAAAAAATCTGTGGAAAGCCTACCCAATGCCATTTGATTGGGAAAAATAAAAAGGGAAAAGGAAAACTAAAAACGACAAAAGGGAAAAGGGAAAAGGAAAAAAGAAAGAATAAAAGATGGAGAAAGTTCCTTTTTAACAAATCCCGCTGGGATGGCAGGGTGGTTGCACCAGCGTAACTTGCCGCGCTTTGTTTTTGCCGTATGAAACACAGAAAAACAAAACCTAGATGGGCCGGTCCAGCTAACGTGCCGTTTTGCAGAAACAGTAATAACTGGAGCCTGCAGCGTCAAATAGGGTTTGCCCAGTAAACCACACAAGCACTCCCGTGACGAACGGTGCACACACTCTGAGCTGGGCTGGCCGAGCCACGCCCGGCTGCGCGATTCTTTTTTGTCGTAGACACCCGGCCACAACTAGCAGGCAGCTCCTATTTCGCACATAGGTCGCCGTGAAGCCACAACGCGTACACCCCCACGCCCCCGCTGAGCATAACTAGGCCGGCGCAGGTAGATCATGTCTGTTATTGCAAAGGTTCTAGAACCTTCTTAGTTTTCCCGGTTTTTTCTCCTTTTAAAATTTTCGTTTTATGCTTTTACATTTCTTTTTTTCGTTTTATATTTTTATATTTTTTCTCCATTTCTCATTTTATTTTTCTTCTTCTTTGTTTTTTCATTTTCTTGTTTCTGTGAACATTTTTTAAAAATCGTGGACATTTTTTGTTCATTTAATACAAAAAAGTTCATCTTATTCAAATGTTTTTCATGAAATTCAAAATTTGTCCATCATATTCAAAATTCTTTCATGAAATTCAAAATTTATCCATTGTATTCAAAATTCGTTCACCTTAGTTTTAGAAAATGTTAATAAAGTTGGAAAAATGTTCATTCGTTTTTTCAAAAAAAGTGTGATTGAATTGATATTTTTTATCATGTTAAAAAGATGATATTAAAAAAATATTTGTCCTATTCAAAATTTGTTCACCCTAATTAAAAAAAATGTTCGTCGCATTTCAGGAATGTTTATAATTTTTTTAAAAATTCATCCTAATTGGAAATAATATTCTGGAATTTAAAATTTGTTCATCAACTTCCAAAAATGTTGCTCAAATTAAAATAAATAATCTGATAGAAAAAGTTTATCAATATTCAAATTCACGATTTTTATTTTTTCAAAATAATGAAAATGTTGGAACTTTTCTGAAATGTTGGAACTTTTCTGAAATTGTTGGAAATGTTGGAAATTTTTGGCTCCACCATTTTTTTAAAATCCGCATTCTTTAAATGTTGGAACTTTTCTGAAATTCTTAATTATAAAAAACAAAAAAAATAGGGCGGCCCCCGCCACTGCTGGTGGGCCGGCCCAAATGGGCGCGTCGCCCTCTTTGGTCTCCCGGCGCATACCGCGCCGAATAGGAGGTCGTATTCGTATTCATATTCCCCACAAGATAAAATAAACGAAGCGTGCCCCCTCGTGAGCCGAAACCCTAATTTCTTCCCAATCCCCGGGTTGCCGTCGGATGGAGGCGTCGACAGAGCGCCCATGCCAACCCGCGTGGTCAAACCTAGGGCTAGGTCCCCTGCGCGATGTCTTCTCCCGCCTCCTGTCCCTTGCCGACCGCGTCCGCCTCCGCGCCGTCTGCCGCCCATGGCGCACGCGCGCCAAGCCCCAGCCTCCGCCCCGTCGCCCGCTCCCCTGGCTCGCCCTCCCGGACGGCACCGTCCTGGACTTCGCCAACAAGAGCACACACCGTCTGCGCATTCCAGACCACGACGGCCCCTGCTACAGCGCCGGCGATAATAGCTTCTTCCTCCACCACAACGACGGGCGGTGCTTCGTGGTCGACGGATTCTCCGGCGCCGCGACGCCTCTCCCCGAGCTGGCTGCTCTCCTGCAGTCTCACATGGTAAATCCCTGCGACGAGAAGAAGTCCGAGCGGTTCGATCGCAAGTCGTATGACAATATGAAGATCAAGAAGGTGGCCATGTCCTCCGTGGCATCCTCACCGAGCCATCATCCCGTTGTGGCCGTTCTGGCCAGCAACTGCTCTAGATCCAGAGTCTTTATTTCTACATGCCGACCGGCCGGCGAGATCAACTCCTGCGTTGTGATGCGGGAGAAATCCACCATCCTCGACATCGCCTTTTTTCAAGGGAAGATGTACGCTAATGTTCAAATGTTCCAGGAGCTTGTCGCCGTTGATATCGGAGATGGCTGCCTCGACAAGCCAACGCCGCCCGGCGTCCAACCCCAAGTGAAAGCATACACCTCATGGATATGGCCCCCTGACCTACTACCGGATATGTATCTGAAGGATCTTTTCGACGGCCCCAAGTCAGGCGAGCAAGTCGAGCAATATCTAGTGGAATCCAATGGCAAGCTGCTGATGGTGAGGAGACGTTTCCTCCAAATTGGCCGTAACAAATTGTCTTGTCAGTTCCAGGTGTTCGAGGCGGACCTCAGGGACGGTCCCCGTCTTGGCCAGTGGAAGAAGGCCCATAGCCTCCAGGGCCGGGCGCTCTTTGTGGGCACGCCGTGCTCCAAGTCCTTTCGTGCTTGCGATGTTGATGGAGCTCGAAGAAATTGCATCTACGTCTTGGTCGATCGTGGCAATCCCCTTCGCCACGCCGCCGTCTACAACATGGTAGACAAGACGGTCATGCCTTTGATACCGGTGTCAGTGTGGCGGAGGGTAAAGCTAACATGGGATAGCCAACGGTTTCCGGCATGGTTTTTCCCGGTTGAAGTTTAGTTCTGTACTAGATGTTGTCATGCGATTTGCCATGCCGTTCGATCTGGATGCATCTGAGTCATAGTTATTGTTTAGCCCGTTGTTTTTTGACTTTTGGTGGGTTGATAATGTAGACCAAAACACTGTGTACTTCGACTTTGCTTATTGTTCTTTGCTCATTGTGTTCTGTTCGGTTTGTTCCGTGGTTCTGTCCATTTGTTTAATCTTTTTTAGTAGCAGAACATAGTAACTTTGATTATCTACAACATATTTGTTTGAAGCAAAAGATAGAAACTCAACAAAAAATGAAGCTACTAGATCTTCTGTTGTGTGATTGTTGCTATAATTTTGCTGTTGTTAAGCGTAAGTCATGATGATGAACATAAACACCCGAGCAACATAGATGGTAACAGTTGAGCTATGAAAAAATGTTGCAAGCAAGCTTACCCTGATCAAATAATATGATTTATTGTTTCACAATAACATCAGTCAAGCATTAGTATTGTAACATATATAGGAACTGCAACGGTATGTACAGCAAGCAAACATGTATTTAGCCAGCATATTTGTAAGATAGTCATTTTGTTATTCTACTAGTAGAATACCATGCCAACTTTCATGGAATTTATATCATTGGCAAGTTTGAGACAATGATCAGGGCCAACGCTTCTGCATACCTACACATACTAGTTCAATGCCTGTATGTTGCCACAGGCAGAAAAATATATCTATCACGAGCCCCTCAACTTCAGCTCCTCTGTCATTGCATTATTGCTTTGCTATGTTGTCACCCTCGATCAAATCTATGTTGTATGTTTTCCCAGCCTACCAAATTGCCAAATTGCCATAGTCAGTCCCATCATCCCTATTCCCTAACCTATGGGACTAACAAATGAATACTCCCTCCGTTCCTAAATATAAGTCTTTGTAGAGATTTCACTATGGACTACATACAGAGCAAAATGTATAAATCTACATTTCAAAATATGTCTATATATATACGTAGTACACACTGAAATCTCTTGAAAGACTTATATTTAGAAACGGGGGGCGTATATCACAAGCTCCTTGGCTTCAACTCTACGTTGCCACCCAACTCCAAACTTGCATATGTTTTCTCCAAGTTCACCAAATTGCCATAGGCATTCATCAATCCCTAATTTTGAATGTCTTGCAACATTCGTAAAAAAGTATCACAATATTTCGTCTTGATTGCGAGCATATGGACATTTATCGTCCGAAATAGTGCAGGCTGCCGCGGCGAGCACAGGGCTTGGTGGCAACGGCATCATCGGCTGATCGTCCGTACACGGCTTGAGTGGAGCCGATCCTGCCGATTTCAGTGAGGCCCCGACCTATCCGCCCGATTTTGCGAGGATTGTTTCATTAATCTGTTATTCTGTACTCACTCAAATGTTGCGCAACGACAAGCTGGTGAAGTTTAAATATCACAAGCTGAAGGCCCCAAGACGTCTTTTACGCTGAACCTGTTTCCGGATGGGTACTCAGTCGGTGGGCTCGACAAGGTCTCTGTGCGAATCGCACTGACCACTGCTGCTGGTACATGTTTGTTTGTTTGTTATTACGTGATGATGCTCAGTTGCTCATGATGAATCTGGTTGTTTCGGTACAAGGAATGCTTGTGTTTCTGATTGTTGATGATCCAGATAGGAAGCCCTATACTAGGGCGTCGAAAGCTTTGCTTTCTGTGAGTATGGTGCTTGTTTCCACATGTCAGGGGGGAGAGGGTGAGGTGGGGGTGATTAATCATGAGTCGGTTTTTGAGTTAGAGTTAACAGCAAGAAGCTAAAAAAGGAGTAAGCACTTCCCCTGGGGAGTGGGTGCTAGACTTTGCAGTCCATTCCTGTGCAACATAATTATGGGCGCTGGGGGCCAACGTACCAGCTTCCAGACTATTGGAATTTTGACGGTCGCAATTTGTTACCCACACTATTCCCTTTTGCTGATGAGACCAGAGTAAAGTATTCTTATGCATACATTTCATAGAGCCACTGCACATTTATATTTATGGGAGTGTACATTTTATTCCCTTCATGTTATATTCTTTCTTTGGGGGAACCAGATAGCTTTGGTTGCATGTTTATTCCCAGAAAGGTATATTTCTATTCAGAGCATCCTTAACAAGTTGTCCTGGTGGTTTGCTTATTTCTGTTGCAGTTTTTTGTAGTGCATCATCTGTGGATTTCATACTTTATAAACGTATTTTTACAGGATATTGAGTATGGCTGCTTGCCTAAAGATATCATGCATGGTAGCCGTTGCAAATTCCAGAATGGAATTGTTGTTTGTGAGGTTAGCTAAAGTCGTATCATCCAACTTTAATGTTGAGTAGGATCCAGGAACTGAAAACAGGGGTACCTTCTTAACAGAGTTGCAAAGCTTTTCAAGGCATGGCTTAGGGTCGAAATTAAGCCTGGATGCAAGGAATTAATGATGGTCGACTCGGCAATCTGAAATATGCATAAGAAAAATAAATCAGGTGGGATTTCGGAAGTAGTAGATGACGGTTAAACCTTGCCTTTCCAGGTTTACAGAAGTGCTGACCAATTGCTCATGATAAGTCCACGAAGCATCCACAATCAAGGAAAGATCATTGACAACACATTCAGTGCCCAATCTAAGAGCAATCCTGTTCATTTTGGGGAAGTCGTATTCTGAAGAATCATCCCCATTCGACAGGAAGGACCTGTAGTCCCGCACATAGGTACGGAGTACATCACAGTGTAAAGAAAGCCCACATCAGCAGAGACAGGGAGGACACCGAATGAAAGATACATCTCTTCTCAATACTTCTCCTGGCCCTCCTGAAAAATGCAAACCCAAGGAATGCGACACCTGTGAAGGTGCAGCAGTATGCATTAAGAATTCAGCTCTAGAAGTCTTGCCAAGCAGAATACTGAGCTGCTCGCCAGTGAACTGTCCATCACCTCCCCAAGTTAACAATGCCGAATCAACTGTAGTGTCTGATCCTGAAGATACTACACAACGCTCTTCTACCATTATCAACAATTCTGCCTTCTGTGATAGAGAACCAAGTGCATCAAGTACTCCTGCTTCTGCTAATTTTCTTCAGAATCATGATCAGCAGGCGGACTTGGCTATCGTGAAGGTTGATCATAAAAAGGTATGGTTGCTAACAGAGACAATTCTACACAAAAGAGAAAGGAGTGCTCGAATCTTCTACATGAAAGGTTGTTTTCAGACAAAAGTGCAAGGTTGTGTTCCCAAAGTTCCAATGACCAGTTTCAAAGATAAGTGGGGGCTTCAAATACAGGTCTTATGCTAGGATATCCAAAAGAACCGTCGATTGAGGACAAGGTAGATCAAACAATAGGCAACAAGGACATGGAAGTACATCAACAGAAGTCCTTCTCAACTCCTTCCTTGAACATAAAGGATCCATGTTCAGAAAAAATCGCCGAAAAGGTTAAGCAGGGATCTCGGAAAGAACTGCCAGTTGAGTTTATGGTTGATCAGACCATGGGCAAAAGGATATGAGATTACAGGAACAGAAGTCCTTCTCAGTTATCCCAACAAATCACCCACTTCCTTCCTTCAACAGAAATGGTCCGTGTTTAGAGCAGTTCCCTGAAAAGGTTTAAGCTGGGATCTCGAAAAGTGCTGCCGGTTGAGGTCAAGTTAGAACAGACAATTGGCAGGGGACAGGAAAATGTGCCCCTGTCAATACTCCCGACCAGTCTTCCACTCTTCCTTGAACAGAAATAGTCTGCATGCGGTAAAATCCCTGAAAAGGTTCACGTCTCATTTGTAGATGAGGACAATCATGGAGGAGAGCTCAAAGACAGTTCAGTGACCTCTGTAACTTCCTGCAATGCAAGTTCAAGTCATGCTGATGCCAAACCTCACGAGGATAAAGCTTCTACGGAGCCAAAACCTACCACTTCAAAGATAAAAGTATCAGGAACTTCTACCATTTCTCTGAACCAGCAAATCAATTTCAAGGGGAACGGGCAGAAACAAGCTGATATTCTGGTCAGGCGTTCTGTGAGGACAGAAGCTCAATAGAGCCAGGTGTTACTGATGGTACTAGCAGAGTAGCAGTCAATTTGGTATATTTCTCCAGATATTGAGTTGTGCATTGGACACCCTTTATATAACATTGAACCTAACATAGAAAAGATTCTATCAAAGGTCATCCTCACCACCAAGAGGTGTTGCTTTGTACCACTTCACTCTCTACACTTTTCATTTTAAGTTGGATATATTTTTCCGTACAACTAGTGCCAGAATTATAGAAGTTCTTTACAAAAACAATTACGTGTTCATTATTCTTTATGTAGGCATGCAACAGATGGAAATGCTGCTAAAATTGACGGTTGAAAGATTGACGTCATTGAATTCCTGCTCCTCACCCAATGGTGGAAAACAGGGCTTTGGTCCAGCCTGAAAAGCCCATTAATCCCGGTTCACTCACGAACCAGGACCCATGGGGCATCGGTCCTGGTTTGTGAGGCTAGGGCGCCGGCCGGGCCTCGTGGGCCATTGGTCCCGGTTCGTCTGCCCCCTTTGGTCCCGATTCCAGACACGAACCGGGACCAATGAGCCTGGCTCCTGGCCCACGTCATTTAGTCCCGGTTCCAGCCACAAACCGGGACCAATGGTTGGCCTATATATACCCCTCGCCCGCCACCACACCAGTGCGCTGCTCTGTTTTTTTGGCCGGACGTGAGAGAGCTAATTGTGGTGCTCTAGCTCACCTCCTATGCACATGAGGTGTTCGATGAAATGCCCAAACCACACTTAAGCTTTCTCCTCTCGAAGCTCCTTGTCCAAGCTCCATTTTTCTCAAGATTTGTCTAGGTTTGGCGATCCGTCCTGTCCCGTCCCCGCCCTCACCACCGTCGATCGCTCGCGCCCATTTCGGCGCCGGCACCACCGTGGTTAGCCTCTTCTTCTTATCTTCTTTCTAAAAGAAAAAAGTTCTTACTTGTATTATTTAGATAGATACTTGTGTATTTTTCTGACTTTTATTATTGTTTGTTATTATATAGTGCGATGGTTTTGGTATCCGCCTCCGTCGGCCCTCGTCCTGTCTATGATTCGGATGTGGTATATATTATCTTTTATAACTATTTGTTTTATTTAGTGTTTATAACAATTATGTCGACCAACGTGACATAGATTTTTTAATCTACGAGGTATGTGAACTGGAAATTCCAACCCACATAGAAATTCTTGTCGAGAAGTTAAATTTGGTTGAAAAAGAAAACAATGACTTGAAAGAAAAATTACAAAGAGTTGAAGAGGAGAAGATGAAGTTGGAGTTGCATGTTGCCGATATCGTAGGCGATCACAAGATCAAGATGGATGCAATACGCTTAAAGATTAGAAAGATTAGAAAATATGCCATTCATACTAAGGCTTGGTATCATTATGCCATTGGATCAATTGGTACCTTAGTAGCGTTTATGATTGCATTTATTGTTGCATTTAATTTTTTTACATAGTTTCAATGTATGTTTTAAGTACATGCTCTAGAGAGCTATATGTTGTTCAATAATGAGAACTATGTATGAACTGTATGTATTTATTTTGGTTACTATTGTACTTTGACTTTAATGTGATGACGAATTTCTATTTTACAACTATATCATGGTTACGGCGCAATAAGCAAAGGACACAATCGAAGAAAAAATGAAGAATTTCTCTCCACAACTATATCATTGCATTCACATGTGAAGAAATGAAATGCCTTTTGTAACACATGAGTTTTCGTCTGAAATCCTAATACTTCAGAAGAAATTATCCGTTTTGTACACGAAGTGCATCCAGTTTTCGCCGTAACCCTCTAACCTTTTTATAACATGCTATGTGGGTTAAATGATGATACCAAGCCAACTTTCAACCTTTTCAGAGTTCATTTGTAGTGCTTTTCGATTTCCGGGTCATTTAGCTCAAAAAATTAGTAAATGCATGAAAAATACCAAATGAAGTCAGAAAGGGTTGAAAATTGATGATGTGGCTTTGAATGGTTCATTTTGAACACACAAAAAGTCTGGAGTTCAAATAAGTTCAAAAAAATGAAATCCCTTTGTAACAGATGAGTTTTCGTCCGAAACCCTCATACTTCGAAAGAGATTGTCCGTTTTGTACACGAAGTGCATCCAGTTTTTGCCGTAACCCTCTCAATTTTTTGTAAAATGTTATGTGGGTGAAATGATAATACCATGCCAACTTTCAACCTTTAAAGAGTTCATTTGTAGTGCTTTTCAATTTCCGGGCCATTTAGCTCAAAAAATCAGTAAATGCTTGAAAAATACCAAATGAAGTCAGAAAGGGTTGAAAATTGATGATGTGTCTTTGAATGGTTCATTTTGAACACACAAAAAGTCTAGAGTTCAAATAAGTTCAAAAATGAAATCCCTTTGTAACAGATGAGTTTTCGTCCGAAACCGTGATACTTCGAAAGAGATTGTCCATTTTGTACATGAAGTGCATCCAGTTTTTGCCGTAACCCTCTCAACACTTTATAACATGCTATGTGAGTGAAATGACGATACCATGACAACTTTAACCTTTTCAGAGTTCATTTGTAATGATTTTCAATTTCCGGGTCATTTATCTTAAAAAAATCAGTAAATTCATGAAAAATACCAAATGAAGTCAAAAAGGGTTGAAAATTGATGATGTGGTTTTGAATGGTTTATTTTGAACACACAAAAAGTCTGGAGTTCAAATAAGTTCAAAAAAAATGAAATCGCTTTGTAACAGATGAGTTTTTCGTTCGAAACTATGATACTTTGAAAGAGATTGTCCATTTTGTACCTGAAGTGCATCCAGTTTTTGTCGTAACCCTCTCAACTTTTTAGCACATGCTATGTGGGTGAAATGATGGTACCATGACAACTTTCAACCTTTTTAGAGTTCATTTGAAGTGCTTTTCAATTTCAGGGTCATTTACCTCAAAAAATAAACTAATAGCAAAAAGAATGAATTAAAAATAATCAAATTAAAATATTCTGTTATGATCAACTGAAAGAAAACGTTCAAAATATTGTTGAAACTAAAATTTTATAAACCTCTAGTATTTTTGAAACTAAAATTATATAAAATTTATGCAACTAAAA
This sequence comes from Hordeum marinum, assembly GCA_022496015.1. Taxonomy (NCBI): domain Eukaryota; kingdom Viridiplantae; phylum Streptophyta; class Magnoliopsida; order Poales; family Poaceae; genus Hordeum; species Hordeum marinum. The sequence continues at coordinate 45,534,120 of CM039675.1, read as the reverse complement.
TTATCAAAGTGTTTTTGTTCAAAACATTAATAGCAAAAAGAATTTTCATAAAGAATTTTTTGTTAGAAACTTTAATAGCAAACTAAAATAACAAAATCTGTTTTTGATTAAAACTCACATTCAAAATAACCTAAAAATTACCAAATTTAAAATAACTAATGGCACTAACAGAAAGTTTATATTTTTTGTGACCTAAAAGCAAAAAAGAATCACTGAAAAACTGTAAGTATTTAGCTATAAGTAGAAACAAAAAATAAATAAAGCAAAAAAGAAAAGAAAAAACAGAAAAAATGCCGCCTACTAGGCCACCACGGCGTGAATACGACTAGAAACCCAGCTAGTTGGGCCAGGTTTCAGGCCTGCAATAGGCCCAGTAGGCCCACATGCATAGCAGTGTGAGATTAGGCCCGTAGGCCTGCAGTTTAGAAGAGTTCGAGAGAGATGGTGCAGCCGCGCTTATGAAGAAGTGTCGAAGCCTCTCACCTAGCGAGGTGGGACTAAACATCCAACCGTACCGCGGCTATGCCAGGCGCAGGCCATTGGTCCCGGTTGGTGCCACGAACCATGACCAATGCACCCCTTTGGTCCCGGTTGGTGGCACCAACCGGGACCAATGCCTACCTTTGGTCCCAGTTCGTGCCACCAACGGGGACAAAAGGTCTCTTTTCAGCAGCGAACCGTCCGACGCCGTCCGCCGCCCATGCCATTGCCGTCCGTCGCCCCTGTGCCTCGGCCCGCCCTCACCGTCGCCGTCGTCGCCGGCTGCCTCGTGCACCGCCTCCGCCGTCGCCCTCGCCAGCCGATGCCGTCCCTGTCGTCGCCCCGGCCACGGCCCAGCCACGGCTCGCCCCCATCGTCGCCCTCGCCCTCGTCGCCCCCGCCCTCGCCCACTCCGCCCCCGCTGTCGTCCTCGCCGGCCGCCCCCACTGTGAGCCGCCGCCGCCCCTTGTATTTTTTGTTCATTTTTATATGATGAATTTTTTTGTTCATATATATATAATGTATATATGTATATGGCTATAGTATGGATGTTCATATATGTATTAATTTTTTTGTTCGGAGCATTTTTTTTCTCATGTGTATTAATTTTTTTATTCATAGCATTTTTTTGTTCATATATGTATTTTTTTCATAGCATCTTTTCCATGTATATATGTATGTGGCTATGCATGTATAGATGGATAGCATTTTTTCCATGTATGTATGTCGTTGTCGATATACCGCCTTCCAGATAACTTCGACATGAGGGGGGGTCGATATACGCCCTCCCCGATAACATTTTTTTCTAAGTTACTAAGGTAAAATGTTCACCCCCTCTCGATATACCGGGCGACCAACTCTCGAGGACACCAAACCCTAGAAAAAAGCGTTGTCGATATACCCCCTCCCCAATAACATTTTTTTCTAAGTTACTAAGGTAAAATGTTCACCCCCCTCTCGATATACCAGGTGACCAACTCTCGAGGCCACCCAAACCCTAGAAAAAAGCGTTGTCGATATACCCCCTCCCCGATAACATTTGTTTTCTAAGTTACTAAAGTAAAATGTTCACCCCCTCTCGATATACCGGGCGACCAACTCTCGAGGCCACCCAAACTCTAGAAAAAAAGCGTTGTCGATATACCCCCTCCCCGATAACATTTTTTTCTAAGTTACTAAGGTAAAATGTTCACCCCCTCTCGATATACCGGGCGACCAACTCTTGAGGCCACCCAAACCCTAGAAAAAAGCGTTGTCGATATAACCCCACCCCGATAACATTTTTTTCTAAGTTACTAAGGTAAAATGTTCACCCCCCTCTCGATATACCGGGCGACCAACTCTCGAGACCACCCAAACCCTAGAAAAAAAGCGTTGTCGATATACCCCCTCCCGTATAACATTTTTTTCTAAGTTACTAAGGTAAAATGTTCACTCCCTCTCGACATACCGGGCAACAAACTCTCGAGGCCACCCAAACCCTAGAAAAAAAGTGTTGTCGATATACCCCCTCCCCGATAACATTTTTCCTAAGTTACTAAGGTAAAATGTTCACCCCCTCTCGATATACTGGGCGACCAACTCTCGAGGCCACCCAAACCCTAGAAAAAAAGCATTGTCGATATACCCCCTCCCCGATAACATTTTTTTTCTAAGTTACTAAGGTAAAATGTTCACCCCCCTCTCGATATACCGGGCGACCAACTCTCGAGTCCACCCAGACCCTAAAAAAAGCGTTGTCGATATATCCCCTCCCGATAACATTTTTTTCTAAGTTACTAAGGTAAAATGTTCATATAGAAAACTTCGGTAATATAGATTTGTCAAGAATGCCCCCAATATGGATGTGCACAAGTTGATCCAAATTTTTTCTAATCCCATCTATCTATCTATCTATCTATCTATCTATATATATATATATATATATATATATTCTTCTATATGTCATGTTGTGTGTCAAAGTATTGAAGAAATCCATGGCTTCATCATTAGCCGGAAGTAACCAGCGTATGATGCTACGAAGCTCTTCAAAGTTGTTTTGGAACGAAGTTCCGGATAGAATAATTCGCTTTTTGGTACGAATTTCAGCAACGACCTTCCAAATAGTGATATTTGGAAGGCTCTTGCTGAACTTCGTACCAAAAAGCTAATTATCCTATTTGGGACTCCGTTCAAAGCAATTTTGGAGAGCTTCGTACCATTATGCGCCTGTTACTTCTGGCTAATGATGAAGTTGTGGTTTTCTTGAATCCTTTGACACTAGACAACATGACATATAGAAGGGTAGATGAGATCAGGAAAAATATGGACCATTTTCTACACATCCAGAATGGCGCCATTTTGTTAAATCCCTAAAGGGTTAAGAGAATCCCAACCCTCTCGCCCGACCAAACCCTAGAAGTGTCGAGGGCCACCCCTAACCCTAGAAGCATTGTCGAGGCCACCCCAAATCATAGAGAAGTATATTAATTGCCATGTTTTAATATTTGCAGAAACTATGGATCAAAGAGACTTGGAACAATAACAGTTGTTGGGGGACATAATCCGAGGCAGTCCTGATGCTGTCTTGTCGTTTCTTAACGACACCGATGGTCTTGAAGGAGAGGATTACTGCTCCGGTGATCGAATAATGGAGGAGGAAGGACATGATCATGATGGCTCCGGTCACCGAATGCCGGAGGAAGAAGAAGACCATGGTGATGGCTCCGGTGACCGAACAAAGGTGGGAGATGTTGCAAAGTCCGACGAGGTATATATATTAATTAAGCATGTGCTGACTAGCTAATTGATTCATTAATTGTTTTGGTATGTACATATATTAACTCTTATTTCTTCTTTTATATAGCCCTCCGGATCGAGGCAAACTTCGGTAACGAGACGAGGTCCGAAGAGAAGGTTGGGCAAGGAAGAAAGGTTCACGATCATAACACTCGCGGACGATGGCCTACCGATTGAACCAAAGCGGACCAAGGACGCATTTGTTGCTCAGTGCGGAGCTATTGTTAGGGACAACCTCTTGATCAAAATCAACCAATGGATTAAGCCTAAGGACACCAACCCTGAAATTTCTTATGTCATCGATAAACAGAAAGATGATCTTTGGACCTCGCTGAAGGCAAATTTCACCCTACCGCCAGAGGAGGATCCGAATAAACCAGTTATAGAGCCACTGGTCAAGGTGTGTGCTCTTAAGAAGATGGCAGATCTATCCAGGAGGTGGAAGAATGAGTTGAAATCAAAGTTTGTCGACAAAGGGAGGACTCCAGTATTCATCGACCGATTTGAGAAGATAAGAGATCACTGGCCCGAATTTGTGGCCTACAAGACATTGGAGAAGAGTAAGAAAATGTATGAGACAAACAAGAACAATGCTGCAAAGAAGCAGTATCACCATCACACGGGGTCAGGTGGCTACCTAAAAGCCCGACCGTTGTGGGAAAAAGCTGAGAATGATCTACTTGCTAAAGGGGTCGAACCAAAGACATTGAACTAGCCAGAGCGTTCAAGGACTTAGTTCTTCGGGGTTGGGGGAACTTTGGACCTTGAAACAGGGAAGTGCCATTGGACGAACGAGCAACTTGCAATACCATCAAGAGGCTTCAGAAGTATATCACCACAGTGCAGGAAGGGATGTCCATTCCCGACAGAGAGAAGGACGAGCTGACTAAGGCCCTAGGGAATGCTAAGCACCCTGGACGAACACGAGGCACACCAGGCTCCATTCCATGGAAGGTTGGGTTTCCTGATGCAGGCGGTTACAGAAGCCAACAGAGAAAGAGGAAAGAGGAGCTGAGCGAAATGCAGAAGCTCAATCCAAGACTAGAAAAGCTAGAGGAAGCTGAGAGCCAGCGAGCTGCCGGCCAACCATCTCAGCGGCACGAAGCTACCCCAGAAGCTACTTCGCCATCTCACCGGAGAAGCAACATGGCTTCCATGGAGCCCGTTCAGCCTGACTTCACGACTCCTAGCTACCCCGTGGATACTATCATGGAGGATCAACATTGTGAGCTTTGGACGAAATTCCGGAACCTCACTTTCAAGGCGGCTCTCGGCTCTGTTGCACCTCCTCAACCCAACGGAACTTTTCACTGCCTTCCGATTCCACATGGCTATGCTGTTGTGATGGTGGATGAAGTAATGTAGGGATTTGATGATCTCGAGCTTGACCACCGTATAGGTGAAGGGGAGAAGAAGATGGTTCATGCTCTGAGGAGTACATGTCTATGGCCGAAGGAGTACATCAAGCTTCCAAACTGGACGCCTTCGTCTCCTCCTCCTCCTCCGACGCGTCAGGGCACTCCGCCTCCTCCTCCTCTTCCGGCGAGTGATCAGGGCACTCCGCCTCCTTCTTCGGCTCCTCTGGCACGTTAGGGCACTCCGACTCCTCCTTCGCCTACTCTGGCGCGTTCGGGCAGTCCACCTCCTCCTCCGCCTCGTAGGCAACAACGAAAGACAAACGCCGCTGCTTCGGCTCCTCTAGCACATCGGAGCACTCCGCCTCCTTCTCCGCCTTGTCAGCAAGGACGGAAGAGAGATGCCGCCGCTCCAGCGTCTAGCAGTACAAGCAGAGTCGGGAGGCAATTAAGATACGATCCATATCTCAAGCCTCTGGAAAAGTTACCATACGAGAGGATCGAGCAGGAAAACGAGGACATATGTCGTGCCCAACTGAGGGACCATTTTGCAAAGAAAACTCCACCTCTGAAGGAGAAGGTAGATCCGATGAAAGTGAAGCGCATTATCAATGCCCTGTAGCGACCACCACCGCCAGAGCCGGATTCCAACTATGTCCATTGTCTTAAAAAGACATATCAAGATGTACGGCGGTCAGGAAGTACTTCCAGTGATGCAAGGTTAGCAAAACAAAGAAGTGGGAAAAAATTCCTCAGCTCGGCGAACAGGAGAACCAATCGTGCCCCCCGCTCAAGGTGTCTAGCAATATCACCGCTGATCATCCTGGGATTGTGCCCAGTACCAATCCTGCTAATTAAATGAGGGATGATGTATTGTTTGAGCCGTTGGAGGTGGACGAATTCAGATATCGGTACGGGCAGCCTCTCGTCAAACCTGATCATCGTCCTCTAACAACGATGATGCAAAGATTCCATGATTGGTACCTGAAAACCTGCAGCGAATCTGGGAGGGATACTGTGACGATGAGAATTAAAGAGGAGCATGACCTCGTTGGAATGGAGCAGTTGTCTGTTGAATTTGAAGAGTTATTCCATTTATACAATCAAAAGGCCATCGAAAAAACAATCGTGACTTCCTATTGTCTGTAAGTACAACTTCTATAATTAAGTCTCTATATATATCTCACCTCTTTCATTGCATGTATATATAATCATCCTCACTATATTATGCAAATTGAAGATTGTCAAATGCAGAAAAGCACAAATCTATGAAATTGGGTTCATTAACCCAAATATCATACATGAGTTTATGGTTAAACACAATGCCACACAAACCGAGGACAACTTGCTACAATCGTTGCTTGCAAATCAAAACAAAGAGACAATACTCTTTCCTTACGACTTCAAGTGAGTGTTACTGTCTTGTGCATATTCAGTTTCCCTTATTACTCGAGGTTATAGTAATGTAATTGATGAGTTATGCATGTGTGCGTAGCTTCCACTTTATTCTTCTAGAGATTAAGGTTGAGCGGGGAGTAGTAACCGTCTTAGAATCGAAACGAAAAGATCCCCAGGAATATGCGGACATGATTGAAATGCTCCAGAAGTAAGTTCAATCGATCATTATCACATCATATCGTCAACTTTGTTCATTTCCTGATATCAAGTAATTATTTTCTTTGTCTGGCAGGGTTTGGAAAGAGTTCACCGCAATTGTTCCGGCACTGCTGAGGGAGCTACGATTTACACACCCGAAAGTAAGTACTACTAGCTAGTTCCGCACATCTCCCATTGATTCTAGTTTCATCAATACCATTTATCATGCTTGATTATCAGTTTGATTGAACTCTATTTCTCGTAAAGTGCTTGTGGCAGGAAGTCGGGAATGATTTTTGTGGATACTACGTTTGCGAGTTCATCTACAACGCGACGACCCCTAACTGGGGCTACTCTGAAAAACAATATGAAGTGTGTAAGCAATAATATTCACAATTTTATTTTATTACAATGATTTGTGTTGAGTTTCATTCATATATATGTATTGACCCTCCTTCTTCAAATTAGATGTGGCAGATGCGGGATGAACTCCTACCACATGATCGCATATGAGAAATTCAAGAAGAATTGGCAGGATTCTTTCTTGACCACGTCATAAATAAAGCAGGAGAATACCATCTGGAATTTGACATTAGATGTTAGGGATTGTAAGAGATTTTATATTGTATATATATGTAGCGTCGGATAGATATACGAAAACTTGTCGTACGACCAATCTCTCGAAGAAAGAGAGGTTGATCACTTCTCTCTCTATATGTTCATGATGATCTTCTATACTTAATGGTTCCTTCATTTGCTTACTAGCTAGCGTGTCGAGTTCTCTCTATAGTAGCTAGCGTCGACCAAGCACGGAGAAAGAGAGGACACTTCTCTCTATTAGCTAGCTAACACAATATGAAACCCCTAAATTAACCCTACAAAACCCTCGTAAAACCCACCCCTCACCCCTTTCAAAACCCCCCCAGCTCCTACCAGATGCTGACGCGTGGATGCCTTTTGGTCCCGGTTGGTGTTACCAACTGGGACTAAAGGTCCTCCTGCTTGGGCTCCCCGCAGTGACCACATGGAGCCCCTTCTGTCCCGGTTTGTAAGCGAACCGGGACTAAAGGTTTAGGGAAAGCCCAGACCCTTTAGTCCCGGTTCCAGAATCGGGGCTAATGGGCCTCTAGAACCGGGACAAATGGGCCGTTTTCTACTAGTGACCATCTTGTTTCGTTTGGTATGATAATGCTGAGGGATGTCCATACACGCGGGAAAAGACCATTTCATGTTGTCCGATTAGGAGAGCGAAACATGCTCGAAATATTAGAAGCCTTGTTTTTCATTGTGTACAACATTTTTGTAGAGGTGGGTTTATTTCTTCTTGTGCACGAGTAATCTTATTTTGTGCTAAGTTCTATTCTTGTTCTAAAGCATCACACATGGAAGGTATAGTACTCTTCCCATTTCTGTGAGTACTATTTTAATTCAATTTTACAATGCAAGAACAATATTACAATACCTCATATATGTCTCCTCCATGGTATGCTTTTGCAGGATCAAGCAAAGAAGTTTGTGGATCAATTCATTCTTCTGGTAAGTAAGCATTGTCTGCCAAGGCATTCATTGTTTTTGACAACAGATAAATTGAATCTTTTTGTCTCTGTCCAGTAAAAAATATATTCTGTCTGTGGACACTTACAAGCTGTTGAAATATGTTTAAATATCAGCATTGTTTATTGGTTCCCGATTGTGCATATTAAACTCGATGTATGTACTCAATTGTGTGTAGCAAAATGTTTAGAGTACATGCATGACACTATATCTACTTCATCAAGATTATGTGGTCACACTACTACAGAATGGTCCAAACACGACACATCAATCAGAGACCCTTCGACGAAACTGTTTGCAATCCATCAATCGCAAATGGTATAGTTCAAGCTCCGCCACCAATGACGAAAACCGTGCACGATGAAGAAACGAGCAAATACGGTCCAAAAATTAGTTGCGTGTGTGATGCATTGCATACAGTTTGTTCTTATGAACTGTTTGTGATTATGGAAGATAACATAAACGGTTAACAAACTATATACGTGTGCGTAGTGCGGCATACAATTCACTCGGACAAACTGTTTGCGTTGATCCAACCGAACACAAATGAGTTAGCCTAAGAAGGTGTGTGTGATACCCGGCAAACAATTCATTCATCAGAATTGTGTGGGAAGACCAATCATAACCCAAACGGTTCATCCTAACAAACGTGTGTGTTGTGGTTACCCGGCAAACAGTTCATCCATCAGACCTGTTTGGGAAGACTAGCAATAACCCTTGACAACCTGTGTGTGTTGTGGACACACGGCTGCTGCTAATATTGTATGAGATATGATTTGCTCTGTTTGCATAAGATCTATATGCTCTGTCTATAGAACGCCAACAGTATTGTTGCATAACCAACTTGAACATACAGTTACATAAGTGACTACACAACACATGTACATTCCTCAATATAAATTTACAAGGAGTAGACGATCACCAAATCATATTGTTCTTCTGACGACGGTTGCCGACACTGCTCTGCTTGGGGCTATCCCTCGCCGTTTGCAGAAGGAGGCACTTGCTCATGTCAATGATCCTCGTGTACATCTCGTAGCTGGTGTACGCGTCCTTAGCTGCGTACTTGATGTGTTCTTCATCCAGTTCGTTCACCCAGGCCATGTGCCAGGCAGTCTTGTCCTTGTGGCACTCAACCTTCATGTCTCTGTAGTAGGGGTCAATGATGGCCGTAGCGAGGTCAACCAGGGTGTCCTTTTGCTTCTTCTTCTCGCCGCCCCGGACCCTGTACTGACCTTGGATGTTGACAAGCTTCTGGGAGGACAAGCCTGAAGTCTTGAGCACCTTTAGATTGTTGGTGGTGTCCACCGTTGCGAACCTGTAGTCGGGGCTGTTGACAAACCTGGCGAAACGCTCGCAAGGCCTTGTGGGCAAGCAGTAGTGGTAGACGAGCATGTGATGGTGCACGCACAACTGGGAGACGACAACCTTTTGGTCATGCCCGTCACAACCCCCGGTGTACTCGAGGTCGAAGCCGACCACTTTGTACTTGTCATCTCAGCAAGCAGCTACTCCAACGTGTTAATGGAGTTCACCACCACGACCGGGTCGTTAGTGTACACCACCAAGAGGTCCGTCTTCCTGATGTGTGTGTCCACTTTGACAATAGTGGCGAACTGCTGTTCGGCATAGGCAGTCGGTATTGGATCCACACGGGAAGGTTGAAGTGATGAAGAGATGTGCATCCTCTCTGTATTATTTGCCGTCGTGGTTGTGTTCCTTGGGTTGTGTGGCGTGATCGGAACGTGGAAGAGACGAAGTTAAATGGCCGCATCAAACGCATGGCAGTTTTTGCAGCGCTTAACTACATGGTGGCGCCGGGAGCGGCGCAACCGCTTGCATATGGCTCCCCGAACGTGCTTGATCGTTCGCGCATGGACGCCGGCAGAGCGGGCGTGCACGGACACGAGCACAGCGCGCCGAGGCCGCATCAACCACCTCATGCGTACATTCATTCGCGACGGTGCGTACACAACGATCGTTTGCGTTGTAATAAAACGCAAACAGTTCACTACTATTAACCGTCTGCGTACTTGTCATTTCTCCCACCTCTGTCCCGTCTTGTCACCACGTTGCCGCATGAGGATTCCAGTGTACGCTTCGGGAGCACACAATGTTTATTTTGGGCTTCCCGTTCTCGCGCAACCACGCTGGAACGTGCGCAAGCTTCTAGTTCCCGCGTAGGAACACGCTTAAGCTTCTTGTCCGGCTCGCCTTGGCCACCTGCTTTATAAACCCTCACAGCCATCCTCTCCACATCGCATTCATCCCCTCCCTGTCTGTAGCTTCCCAAGTTTGCTTCTCCCCCAATCGCTAATGGCACTTGTCCGTCGTCGTCGCTCTGCCACTCCGCCAAAGGCTAGCTCCAGCTGGGAGGCTTCACCACGTCGGCAGCGCAGTACCCGTAAGCGTAAAGTGCATGTGGTATCCTTGTTGGTTGTGCGCACGACACCCACCACACGCTACTCCACATTTTCCCGAAGGCAGCTGCTGCCGGCGACCGCCATCGCCCCAAACCCATTGTCGACCGCTGTTATTGCCACCCCACCAGCTGCCTCCTTGGCCGCCACCACACCAGCGTCCGCCTTGGCAGCCACCCCACAGTCAGCCGCTGGGGCCATCACCCGCTTTGCCACCACGACCCGAAGGCAGGAGGAGGAGGCCGCCGCTGAAGCACAGCTGCTCGGCTTTTGTGTCAGTGGCCTAGCGCGCTACATCAACTTCCTACATGAGGAGGAGGAGCGCTAGGTCGAGCATGCACAAAGGCTCACCGCCGCCGTGGCCGCAGCAGACGCCGCAGCTATGGCGCGGAATGAGGAGATCTACGTCGAGTCCTGTCGCTTTGAGAAGGCATGTCAGGAGCGGCGGCTGTCGACAAAGTCGACTCCTCCAGCTGGTCGGTAGGCTTCTCCTCCTCTGCCTCTTACTGAACGCACTCGACAGAGGAGAAGGCTGCTGGCAGTAGCACGAAGCCCCTCCGGAGTATGATTTAGGGGCTATTTTGTTCAGTTCATCTAACTATAGATATGATTGAATTGTACCACGTACTTTAAATTAGCCAATATATATATAGTTGAACTAGCTATTTCAATACGTGGTCGGCAACAAATGGGGAAAAGTTTGTTCGATTCAGCTGTCGAGTTGAACTATTTTGTACAAAGACCAATCCTTGATCTATGAATGAAATCCATGTTTACTGAATTTCAGTTGCCAAATTGCACCATAATAGCGATTTTGTTCCCGCAAAATTGGAAAAATCTCAGTGTTTCCAATTTGACAAATGAAAATTTACCCAATATGACAAATTCGAATCTTACCCGACTCCTGCTGGCAATGCATCGATCGTTTCTTACATGGGGTGCTTAGTGTATTAAATGTCTTAGCAACTCAAGTCCACAATGCATTGTTGCTAAGGTGCCTTCATTTAATGATTTAGCAACTAAACTCTTACATGCATTGGTGAGTTCTTTCACTTAAGTGTTTTGCCAAGGTTCATGCGCTGGGAATTGTTTCTTCACGTGGTCACTAAACTCATATCTCTCCTTAATTACCATCCCACATCAGATTTTTTTGCATACATGGCAACCTCAGGAGTTAGCAACAATAGAAGTTGTAGCATCGGGAAGGGCACACGGGTCATCATTCAGAACCGTTTGCGATGACGCAATGAAAAATGCCTTTGCGCCAGATTTTTCCTTGGCTTAGTAGGGAAGGAACAATTACCCCTGGTTTGCATATAGGTATTCAGTCTGAAACTTCTTTGACGACGGGCAAAGGACACACCACCCTGATGAGCGTGCACAGGACACTGCTCGCATGCCACCCGTCTACTCAAGCACCTGTCCGCATGCTACCTCCTTGCCAATACACATAGCGACACGTGGCCCGCATGTAAATGGTAAGTAGAACGTCCACGAATTATAAATAATACGCCCGTTTGGGATGGTAACATGACAGATTTTTGTTCCAAAATGCCTTTGTTGGCTATTAATAATGCTTACTCTTTCTCTGAAAGTGGACACTAAAAATAGCACAACATATTTATGTTTTATATGATGAGGCCCTACCCAACATAGACCTTGCGACTGTAGTTAATGTTGGAATTATGTACATTAAATGCACATAAAACTCTATTAATGTATAAACAAGCCATACAAACCGTCAATAATTTAATATGTTTGCAGTACACACCTATTGCTTTATGTTGTTTCTAGGAAAAAATCAAGGCGAGAAGAGGCATCGGATATTGTTTTCACCCGCTGATGTGGCATGCATATATATATATTCCCTAAGGGAACCACTAGACATAGCTTATTGTGTGAGAACCTCATGTTTGTAAGAGGCTTGTGACAAAATATGGCCAACTTGGTATTTTTTTACCACGACATATGTGTGCTGTCACATGACACCATTCCAAGTTTCATGAATTTCTGATAGAGTTTTGGATTTACGAGAATTTGGAATCAGAGTTTCTCGATATTTGTGGCCGAGCCAACATGCTTAGATGTTTGAAATTCGTTCTCATTTCTTGCATGTGACCTAACACATGCATCCAAGGATGCATATATGTTTTTTCAACCCATTTTGCCGCCCCAGACCTTGTGAGTGTAGATCAAATTTGAATTATGCACATTAAATAATGGGATAATTGTATTTGAATTATGCACATTAAATAATGGGATAATTGTATTTAGTTGTTTCACCATCGACAGGAATACCCCTAATTTTGGAAAACACGCGTTCATGCCCACATCACTTTGCTCATCTTGTGCTTTTGCCCTTTGACTGTTTGACTGTCATTTTGAAAACTTCATAACTATTTCATACTAACTCAGAAAAATGCAAATAAGATATCAAAATGTTCGAAAAGACATCACCTATATGTGTACGACATTTGCATTCATGAGAAAATTGTTTGGAAGTCTCCATATCAGTTTTAGCTCATATAGGTGATGGGGACTTTCCAACACTTTTGTCATGACTGCAAATGACATGCACATATAGGTGATGTGTTTCTGAACATTTTGATATCTTATTTGCATTTTTCTGAGTTAGTATGAAATAGTTATGAAGTTTTCAAAATGGCAGTCAAACGGTCAAAGGGCAACAGCACAAGACGAGGAAAGTGATGTGGGCATGACCGCGTATTTTTAGAAACTAGGGGTATTCCTATCGATGGTGACACAACTAAGGGCATAAATACAATTATTCCTTAAATAATGCATCGAAAACTCAATTAATGTATTTAAAAGCCAGAAGATCCCTTAATTTCATCATATTTTTGCACTTCACATGTACATGTCTATGTTGTTTATATAAAGAAAATCAAGGAAAGAAGAGGAATCAGATGTCTTTTCGTCCGCATATGTGACATGCATATATAATGTTCCCTATCGAAACCACAAAGCTTCTTGTGCGGAGCTTCGATTTGTAAGGGGATTGTGCAAGAACATGTCCAAATTGGACAATTTTTTTACCACAGCATGTGTCTGCCCTTGTCATGACACCATGCCAAGTTTCATGAATTTTTGACATGTTTTGGATTTACGGGAATTTGAAAACCAAGCATCTCAATGTTTGTGGCCGAGCAAACAATCAACGAGATGTTAGAAATCCATTCCCATTTCTTGCGTAGGACCTAAACATGCATCCAGGGAAAGGCATATATTTTTCCAACCTAATTTTCATATGTTGGACCTTGTGATTGTAGGTCAAATTTGAATTATGCACATCAAACTACTAGAAAAGTCAATTAATATGTTAAACAGGTCTCACGAACCCTGGAAAAGATCCACAGTTTAGCATGACTGTCAGAAAGTTGCTCTATGATGACTCCAGAAATAAATACAAGGCAAAAAAAGACAACTGATGTTGTTTTGCACATAAAATGTGAACTTCCCTATCGGAACACACGACTTTATTCTGAGAACCTTTGGTTTGTCAGAGGCTTTGTGCCAAAACTTGTCCAAAATTGGGCAATTTTTTTACCACAACAAACACATAGAGGGCAATTGATGGCATCATGCCCAAATTTTATGAATTTCTCTCGAGGTTTGCATTTACATGAATTTAAAAATTAAGTTTCCCGATGTTTGCGGTCGAGCCAAGACGATGATGATATGTTTGAAATTCATTCCCATTTATTGTGTGGGACCTAATAAAATATGCAGCCAGGGAAACGTATATGGTTTTTCAACGTATTTTCATGAGCTGGACCGTGCTGTGATTGTAGTTCAAATTTGAATTATATATGCAGATTGAATGCCTAGAAAACTCAATTAATGTACTTGAAAGGCCAAACAAACTCTGTAAGATTCCATTGTTTTGCACGACACATTCACGTTACTCTATGGAGACTCTAGAAATAAATTTAAGGCGAGAAGCGACATCGGATGTTGTTTTGCATATAAAATGTGAACTGTCCCTACCAGAACCACATGACGTCTTGTGAAAATATTCGGTTTGTAAGAGGTTTGTGCCAAAACTTGTTTGGAACTAGGCATTGTTTTTACCACCGCACACACGCGCCATGACATCACACCATGCCAACTTTCATGAATTTCTCACAATATTTGGATTTACTAGAATTTGAAAACACGACTTCTCAAAGTGTACAGGCGAGCCAAAATACCGTGAGGTTTGGAATTCGTTTAATTTCCATTTCTTGCATGGACCAAAACATGTATCCAGTGACAAATAGTTGATTTTCAACCCATTCGGGTGTACTCTAGCTAGTATGTGCTTAATTGACTGCAGTTCAAATTTGAACTATGCACATGAAATGTGTAAAAAAATCTTTAAATGTTTTAAAGGGCCTAAACAACCCTGAATTATTCCATATTTAACACACAGTCCTATAGTTACAAGTTCACTGTAGATAAATGTTATTGCCATCCAAACACCTTCAATTGCCAATGTAACTTCATTTTTTTTGTCTCAAAGCAGTTTGAAAATCAAATACATCGCAAATAGTTCTTGATCATGAAACGTGTGTGATGTGGTATCAAAATATCTTGGGTCAATCCTCATATATGGCTTATGTCGGAAACTTCTGTTGGGGAACGTTGCATGGGAAACAAAAATTTTCCTACGCACAGGCAAACCTATCCATGGTGATGAGCATCTATGAGAGGGAGAGTGGATCTACGTACCCTTGTAGATCGCTAAGCGGGAAGCATTAAGAAACGCGGTTGGTGTAGTCGAACTTCTTCGTGATCCAAATCGCCGAGCGTCCCGCGATCCAATCATGAACCGTCCCACGAACCAATCACGAACCGTCCCACGATCTCGTCACGATCCGTCCCACGATCCAATCACGAACGTCTCGTGGCCTTGATCATGATCCTTCCGATCTAGTACCGAACGGACGGCACCTCCGCGTTCAGCACACGTGCAGCTTGATGACGATCTCCACCGTCTTGATCCAGCAAGAGGGGTGGAGAGGAGAGAGAGTTCACCGGCAGCGTGACGGCGCTCCGGTGATGGTGGTGGAGCAATTCCGCCAGGGCTTCGCCTAAGCACTGCGGAACTACGATCTAGAGGAGAAACTATGCACCGGTGGAACGGGTAGCACGTGGCCGGAAATTCTGTCCAAAAACCACCCAATCCACTAGTATATATAGGAGGAGAGGAGAGGAGAGGCAGCCAAGGCTTTGGGTCGGCCGAAATAGGAGGTGGGAGCAATCCTACTTCACCTCCAATCCTAGTTGGAGTAGGATTGCCTCCTATTGGCTGATTTTCCACTTTTTGCTTTAGGACTTTCTCTCCTGCGCCATGGGCCTTTGTGGCTGTTTTCCCAGCCCACTAAGGGCTGGTTACTATTCTCCCACAGCCCATGGACCTCTTGGGGTCGAAATACCCCTCCCGGAGGTCCCCCGGTACACTACCGGCACTCCCGGTACACTATCGATACTCCCGGTACACTACCGATGAGCCCGAAACTTTTCCGGCGACCAAACTGGGACATCCTATATATGAATCTTTACCTCTGGACCATTCCGGAGCTCCTCGTGATGTCCGGGATCTCATCCTTGACTCCTAACAACCTTCGGTCACCACCATACATAACTCTATACTACCGAAACGTCACCGAACCTTAAGTGTGCAGACCCTGCGGGTTCGAGAACTATGTAGACATGACCGAGACACCTCTATGGCCAATAACCAATGGCGGGACCTGGATGTCCACATTGGTTCCTACATGTTCTACGAAGATCTTATCGGTTGAACCTCTGTGTCAAGGATTCAGTTAATCCCGTATAACGTTCCCTTTGTTCTTCGGCATGTTACTTGCCCGAGATTCGATCGTCGGTATCTCTATACCTAGTTCAATCTCGTTACCGGCAAGTCTCTTTACTCGTTCCCTAATGCAAGATCCCGCAACTAACAATTAGTCACATTGCTTGCAAGGCTTATTGTGATGTTGCATTACCGAGTGGGCCCCGAGATACCTCTCCGTCACACGAAGTAACAAATCCCAGTCTCGATCCATGCCAACTCAACAGACACCATCCGAGATACCTGTAGAGCACCTTTATAGTCACCCAGTTACGTTGCGACGTTTGATACACACAAGGCACTCCTTCGATATCCGTGAGTTGCATGATCTCATGGTCATAGGAACATATACTTTGACATGCAGAAAACAGTAGCAATAAACTGACACGATCATATGCTACGTTTGTAGTTTGGGTCTTTTCCATCACATCAGTCTCCTAATGATGTGATCCCGTTATCAAATGACATCACATGTCAATGTCTAGGAAACCCTGACCATCTTTGATCAACGAGCTAGTTCACTAGAGGCATACTAGGGACATAGTGTTTGTCTATTTATCCACACATGCAATGTGTTTCCGATCACTACAGTTATAGCATGGATAATAAACGATTATCATGAACAAGGAAATATAATAATAAACACTTTATATATTGCCTCTAGGGCATATTTCCAACAGTCTCCCACTTGCACTAGAGTCAATAATCTAGTTCATATCACTATGTGATTTACATGGTAATGAATCGAACACCCATACAGTTCTGGTGTTGATCATGTTTAGCCCTTGGAAGAGGTTTAGTCAACGGGTCTGCAACATTCAGATCCGTGTGCACTTTGCAAATATTTATGTCCTTCTCCTCGATGTAGAACCGGATGGAGTTGAAGCGTCGCTTTATGTGTCTGGTCCTCTTGTGAAACCTTGGTTCCTTGGCTAGAGCAATGGCACCAGTGTTGTCACAGAACAGATTTATTGGATTCAGTGCACTAGGCACTACTCCAAGATCTGTCATGAACTGCTTCATCCAGACACCTTCCTTCGCTGCCTCCGAGGCTGCGATGTACTCCGCTTCGCACGTAGAATCAGCTACCACGCTTTGCTTGGAACTGCACCAGCTTACCGCTCCCCCGTTAAGAATAAATACGTATCCGGTTTGCGATTTAGAATCGTCCGGATCAGTGTCAAAGCTTGCATCGACGTAACCCTTTACGACGAGCTCTTCATCACCTCCATAAACGAGAAACATGTCCTTAGTTCTGTTAAGGTACTTAAGGATATTCTTGACCGCTTGCCAGTGCTCCATTCCAGGATCACTTTGAAACCTTCCAGCCATACTTATGGCAAGGCTGACATCGGGTCTTGTGCACAGCATTGCATACATGATAGAGCCTATGGCTGAAGCATAGGGGATGACGCTCATCTTTTCTTTATCTTCTGCAGTCACTGGGCATTGAGTCTTACTCAACTTCACACCTTGCAACACAGGCAAGAACCCCTTCTTGGCCTGTTCCATTTTGAACTTCTTCAAAACTTTATCAAGGTATGTGCTCTGTGAAAGTGCTATTAAGCGTCTCGACCTATCTCTATAGATCTTAATGCCTAATATGAAAGCAGCTTCTCCTAGGTCCTTCATTGAAAAACTCTTATTCAAATATTCCTTCACGCTTTCCAGCATTTCTATATCGTTTCCGATCAGCAATATGTCATCCACATATAACACTAGAAACGCTACAGAGCTCCCACTCACTTTCTTGTAAATACAAGCTTCTCCATAAACTTGTATAAACCCAAACGCTTTGATCACCTCATCAAAGCGTTTATTCCAACTCCGAGATGCTTGCACCAGTCCATAAATGGATCACTGGAGTTTGCAAACTTTGTCAGCATTCTCTGGATCGACAAAACCTTCGGGTTGCATCATATACAACTCTTCCTCAAGGAAACCGTTGAGGAACGCCGTTTTGACGTCCATCTGCCAAATTTCATAGTCGAAATAAGCAGCTATTGCCAACATGATTCTGACAGACTTAAGCATCGCTACGGTTGAGAAAGTCTCATCGTAGTCAACTCCATGAACTTGTGAAAAACCCTTTGCCACAAGTCGAGCTTTATAGACGGTGACATTACCGTCCGCGTCCGTCTTCTTCTTATAGATCCATTTGTTCTGAATGGCCTTTCGCCCTTCAGGTAGTACTTCCAAAGTCCATACATTGTTTTCATACATGGACCCATCTCAGATTGCATGGCCTCTAACCATTTCTCGGAATCCGGGCCCATCACTGCTCCTCCATAGCTCGTAGGTTCATTGTTGTCCAACAACATGACCTCTAAGACAGGGTTGCCGTACCACTCGAGAGTAGTACGCGTCCTTGTCGACCTACAAGGTTCAATAGAAGCTTGATCCGGAGCTTCATGATCATCATCATTAACTTCCTCTTCTACCGTTGTAGGTTCCACAGAAACATCTTTCTGTGCTGCGCTACTCTCTGGTTGAAGTAAAGGTTCAATAACCTCATCAAGCTCTATTTTCCTCCCACTCAATTCTTTCGAGAGAAACTCTTTCTCAAGAAATGTTCCGTTCTTAGCGACAAACACTTTGCCCTCGGATCTGAGATAGAAGGTATACCCGACTGTCTCTTTCGGGTATCCTATGAAGACGCACTTTTCCACTTTGGGTTCTAGATTTTCAGGCTGAAGCTTTTTGACATAAGCATCACATCCCCAAACTTTAAGAAACGACAACTTTGGCTTTTTGCCAAACCACAGTTCATATGGCGTCGTCTCAACGGATTTTGATGGTGCCCTATTTAAAGTGAATCCAACTGTCTCTAATGCATAACCCCAAAACGATAGTGGCAAATTGGCAAGAGACATCATAGAACGCACCATATCCAATAAGGTCCGATTACGACGTTCAGACACACCATTACGCTGTGGTGTTCCGGGCGGTGTCAACTGTGAAACAATTCCACACTGTCTTAAGTGATTGCCAAACTCATAACTCAGATATTCACCTCCTCGATCAGATCGAAGAACTTTAATCTTCTTGTTACGATGATTCTCAACTTCACTCTGAAATTGCTTGAACTTTTCAAATGTTTCAGACTTGTACTTCATCAAGTAAATATACCCATATCTACTCAAGTCATCAGTGAAGGTGAGAAAATAACGATAACCACCACGCACTTCGACATTCATTGGACCGCACACATCAGTATGTATGATTCCCAATAAGTCACTCGCCCGTTCCATTATTCCAGAGAACGGCGTTTTGGTCATCTTGCCCATAAGGCATGGTTCACATGTGTCAAGTGATTCAAAATCAAGTGACTCCAAAAGTCCATCAGCATGGAGCTTCCTCATGCGTTTTACACCAATATGACCTAAACGGCAGTGCCACAAGAAAGTGGTACTATCATTAACTACTCTACATCTTTTGGCATCAATGTTATGAACATGTGTGTCATCACTATCAAGATTCAATATGAATAAACCCCTAACATTGGGTGCATGACCATAAAATATATTACTCATATAAATAGAACAACCTTTATTCTCTGATTTAAATGAGTAACCGTCTCGCAATAAACAAGATCCAGATATAATGTTCATGCTTAACGCAGGCAGTAAATAACAATTATTTAGGTTCATCACTAATCCTGATGGTAATCAAAGAGAGAGCGTGCCTACGGCGATCACATCAACCTTGGAACCATTTCCCACGCGCATCATCACTTCGTCCTTTGCCAGTCTTCGTTTATTCCGTAGTTCCTGTTTTCAGTTGCAAATGTGAGCAACCGAACCGGTATCAAATACCCAGGCACTACTACGAGAACTAGTAAGGTACACATCAATAACATGTATATCATATATACCTTGTTTGTCGTTGGCCGCCTTGTTGCCAGCCAGGTACTTGGGGCAGTTCCGCTTCCAGTGACCAGTTCCTTTGCAATGAAAGCACTCAGTTTCTGGCTTAGTTCCATGCTTAGGCTTCTTTGTAGGAGTAGCAACTGCTTTGCCATCCTTCTTGGTTTTACCCTTCTTGCCTTTGCCTTTGCCATTTTTCTTGAAACTAGTGGTTTTATTGACCATCAACACTTGATGTTCTTTCTGGATTTCAGACTCAGCGACTTTCAGCATCGCAAACAGCTCGGCGACTGACTTGTTCATCCCGTGCATGTTATAGTTCATCACAAAGCTCTTGTAACTAGGTGGCAGCGATTGAAGAACTCTATCAGTGATCGCCTCCGGCGGAAGGGTAATTCCCAACTCCGCTAGACGGTTTGAGTACCCAGACATTCTGAGTATGTGCTCACTAATAGACCCGTTCTCCTCCATCTTGCAAGCATAGAATTTATCGGAGGTCTCATACCTCTCGATCCGGGCGTTCTTCTGAAAGATAAACTTCAACTCCTGGAACATCTCATATGCTCCACGACGTTCAAAACGTCTTTGAAGTCCCGGTTCTAAGCCATACAATATTGCACACTGAACTATTGAGTAGTCTCCAGCACGAGCCTCCCAAGCGTTCTTAACGTCTTCGGAGGTCATGTCTTCTGGCTAGTCACCAAGCGGTGCATCAAGGACATATGACTTCTGGGAAGCCGTGAGGATAATCCTCAGATTACGGGCCCAGTCAACAAAGTTACTTCCATCATCTTTCAATTTAGCTTTCTCTAGGAACGCATTAAAATTCAGGGGTGCTACTGCGCGAGCCATTGATCTACAACATAAATATGCAAAGGTTACTTAGACTATTGTTCAAGATAATGAGTTTAGTTAATCAAATTACTAAAGCTCCCACTCAAATTGACATCCCTCAGGTCATCTGAGTGTCACATGATCCAAATTCACCAACTCAAGTCTGATCATCACGTGAGTTAAGGTGGCTTCAATGGTGAACATCATTATGTTGATCATATCTACTATATGACTCATGTTCGACCTTTCGGTCTCTTGTGTTTCGAGGCCATGTCTGTACATGCTAGGCTCGTCAAGTTTAACCCGAGTGTTCTGCACGTGCAAATCTGGCTTGCACCCGTTGTATGTGAACGTAGAGTCTATCACACCTGATCATCACGTGGTGTCTCGACACGACGAACTTTCGCAACGGTGCACACTCGGGGAGAACACAGTTCATCTTGAAATTTAAGTGAGGGATCACCTTATAATGCTACCGTCGTACTAAGCAAAACAAGGTGCATAAAAGGATTAACATCCAATGCAATTCATAAGTGACATGATATGGCTATCAACTTGTGTTTAAGATCTCCATCTTCGAAACACCGGCATGATCTCCATCGTCACCGGCATGACACCATGATCTCCATCATCTTGATCTCCATCAACGTGTCGCCATCGGGGTTGTCACGCCCTGCATGCTTCTACTACTATTGCTACCGTAGCGATAAAGTAAAGCATTACATAGCGCTTAATGATTGACACGCAGGTCATACAATAATTAAAGACAACCCTATGGCTCCTGCCGGTTGCTGTAATCACCGACATGCAAGTCGTGATAATCTATACATCACATGATCATCTCATACATCACATATAACTCATCATGTAATTGGCCATATCATATCACAACATACCCTGCAAAAACAAGTTAGACGTCCTCTAATTGTTGTTGCATGTTTTACGTGGCTGCTACGGGTATCTAGCAAGAACGATTCTCACCTACGTATAAACCACAACGGTGATACATAGATTGCTTTTCAACCTTCTCAAGGACCGCCTTTGTCGGATCCGATCCAACTAAAGTGAGAGAAACTGTCACCCGCAAGCCATCTAAGCAACAAGTTGCGTCGAGGGAACCGGTCTCTCGTAAGCGTACGAGTAATGTTGGTTCGGGCCGCTTCATCTCACAATCCCGCTGAACCAAAATCGAACCAAGGGAGGAAGCAATCTAAGCATCAACGCCCACAAACCTTTTGTGTTCTACTCGAGATCTCATCGAACCATCAACCTAGCTCATGATGCCACTGTTGGGGAACGTTGCATGGGAAACAAAATTTTTCCTACGCACACGCAAAACTATCCATGGTGATGAGCATCTACGAGAGGGAGAGTGGATCTACGTACCCTTGTAGATCGCTAAGCGGGAAGCGTTAAGAAACGCGGTTGGTGTAGTCGAACTTCTTCGTGATCCAAATCACCGAGCGTCCCGCGATCCAATCACGAACCGTCCCGCGAACCAATCACGAACCGTCCCACGATCTCGTCACGATCCGTCCCACGATCCAATCACGAACGTCTCGTGGCCTTGATCACGATCCTTCCGATCTAGTACCGAACGGACGGCACCTCCGCGTTCATTACACGTGCAGCTTGATGACGATCTCCACCGTCTTGATCCAGCAAGAGGGGTGGAGAGGAGAGAGAGTTCACTAGCAGCGTGACGGCGCTCCGGTGATGGTGGTGGAGCAATTCCGGCAGGGCTTCGCCTAAGCACTGCGGAACTACGATCTAGAGGAGAAACTATGCACCGGTGGAACGGGTAGCACGTGGCTGGAAATTCTGTCCAAAAACCACCCAATCCACTAGTATATATAGGAGGAGAGGAGAGGAGAGGCAGCCAAGGCCTTTGGGTCGGCCGAAATAGGAGGTGGGAGCAATCCTACTTCACCTCCAATCCTAGTTGGAGTAGGATTGCCTCCTATTGGCTGATTTTCCACTTTTTGCTTTAGGACTTTCTCTCCTGCGCCATGGGCCTTTTGGCTGTTTTCCCAGACCACTAAGGGCTGGTTATTATTCTCCCACAGCCCATGGACCTCGTGGGGTCGAAATACCCCTCCCGAAGGTCCCCCGGTACACTATCGATACTCCCGGTACACTACCGATGAGCCCGAAACTTTTCCGGCGACCAAACTGGGACATCCTATATATGAATATTTACCTTAGAACCATTCCGGAGCTCCTCGTGACGTCCGGGATCTCATCCGGGACTCCTAACAACCTTCGGTCACCACCATACATAACTCTATACTATCGAAACGTCACCGAACCTTAAGTGTGCAGACCCTGCGGGTTCGAGAACTATGTAGACATGACCGAGACACCTCTATGGCCAATAACCAATGGCGGGACCTGGATGTCCACATTGGTTCCTACATGTTCTACGAAGATCTTATCGGTTGAACCTCTATGTCAAGGATTCAGTTAATCCCGTATAACGTTCCCTTTGTTCTTCGGCATGTTACTTGCCCGAGATTCGATCGTCGGTATCTCTATACCTAGTTCAATCTCGTTACCGACAAGTCTCTTTACTCGTTCCCTAATGCAAGATCCCGCAACTAACAATTAGTCACATTGCTTGCAAGGCTTATTGTGATGTTGCATTACCGAGTGGGCCCCGAGATACCTCTCCGTCACACGAAGTAACAAATCCCAGTCTCGATCCATGCCAGCTCAACAGACACCATCGGAGATACCTGTAGAGCACCTTTATAGTCACCCAGTTACGTTGCGACGTTTGATACACACAAGGCACTCCTTCGATATCCGTGAGTTGCATGATCTCATGGTCATAGGAACATATACTTTGACATGCAGAAAACAGTAGCAATAAACTGACACGATCATATGCTACGTTTGTAGTTTGGGTCTTGTCCATCACATCAGTCTCCTAATGATGTGATCCCGTTATCAAATGACATCACATGTCAATGGCTAGGAAACCCTGACCATCTTTGATCAACGAGCTAGTTCACTAGAGGCATACTAGGGACATAGTGTTTGTCTATTTATCCACACATGCAATGTGTTTCCGATCACTACAGTTATAGCATGGATAATAAACGATTATAATGAACAAGGAAATATAATAATAAACACTTTATATATTGCCTCTAGGGCATATTTCCAACAGCTTCAGTCCACCACCGGCGCGTCAACCACACAGACACACTTGTTCCCCAAGACCACTATACTGTTCAAGCATGGCTGGTGAAAGATGGGGACGTGGATCCGTGTCGTGAGGGCAACTTCGGCGACCCAATCCGGCCTGAGTGCGGCTGCATCAGCCATGAACGCGCACACAACATCCTTAAGCGCGGCCGCACTCTCCGATAGGGCGGTTGCAGTTGTCGAAAGGGCAGCTGCTGCATCTGAGATGGCGACAGTAACATCCGCGACCGGGATAGCAAATGGCAAGAATGACAGAACAACTATCCGTTCCTCGGCGGCCGCCGTAGCCCTGATGGCGGCTGCCCACGCCTATGCCAATGCCGCCCACGCCCAGCACATGTCAGTCACCGTACAAATAGCAGCGGCCTTCTCCGACAATGGTTGGCAACCTACGTCAGAAGAGTTGGCAATCGCCGAGAGCGCTCAGGCAGCTGTCCATTCATTGGCAGCGTCCCTTGCCAAGATCGAGGCCATCAATGCCCGGACCGCGGCCACCCATGCCAAACTCGTGGCAGCCTTTTCCAAAGAGACGACGGACGCGGACGGCGAGATGCTTGCAGAGTATGTGGCGATGGATGCCATGGAGCCCCTTCCCCTGGAGGTCGTCGAGCATGAGCTGGTCATGGAGGATGCGGCAGAGATCGGCGAGTGTTAGGAGGAACATTAGTCGTTGTTTAAAGCGCTGGTCTTTTGTTAGAGTAATGTTTAGGTCAACTAGCTCTGTTTAATTGCTCGATTAAGTAAGTGCGGGCTGTGGTGTAGGCTCTTTTGTGCAGTACCCAAATTAGCAATTGATGTTAAATTATGCAATGATGTGGATGACCACTATAACCAGGAAAATTCGAACCAAAAATTTGCTGCCGTATCCCCATTCCATCTTCCAATTGAAAATGAAATTAAGTTCATCACACACACTTTTTTGGAATGAACCGTGTGCAATGTAGTACCCAATCTTACGTCCAAAGATTGGAGACAAACATTTGCACATCCAAGTTCATCCCACATGAGGTATATCACATGCTTCATTTGTCATGTTTTGATATCAAGAACTATTCTGAAAAATTTGCATGTTCAAATTCATCACACACGGTGTATAACATAGGCTTCGTTTGTGATTTTTTGATATCGCACATGGTTCCGAATAAGGGACTATTTCCAATGGCGCTTTCTGCGCCTGTTTTTCACTACATTGAATGAAAATTTTGGGCTGCCACAGAAATATCTACCTCCCTCGCCCCCGATACCAATCAAAAGCCACATTCCCCCCTTTTCCTCTATCTTTCCTAGTTCAAACCTTCATTGCTTGCTTGCAGCGCCGCCTCCTTGCCGGCGACACTCCTTCCTGCTGCTAGGCCTCGTCCATCTAGTTAGGTAATCGTCACCTCCCCAATACCCCTAACCCCCTCCTCCATCCCACATGGCCCGACCACCGGCGTGACACCTTCCACCCAAATAACCACCCCATCCTTCAAATAATTGTCGCCGAAGGCCATGGTGCACACAGTTGAAAGTGCGTTATATCGACTAGGGGGGGTGAATAGGCGATTAAATTCATCACTTGAGGAATTTCAACTTGAGGAATTTGAAATGTGATGAATAACTAGCAGTGGAATAAGTACTCAAGTGCATGAGGAATGTAGCAACAACATAGTCATGCTGAAATAGAACATGCACGGATTACAGTTAGCATGATATAGGATAAGCAGGTGAGGAACAAGGTAACTTGAAGAATTTGAGGTGAGGAAATTGTGAAAGTTTTCAGTAAAATTCTTCAAACAGTAAAGATCAATTTCATCAACAGTTATATGAGGAAATGAAAGGGTTGAGGAAATAGAACCAGGGAGCTCGATGAAGACAATGGTTTGATGACCCAATTCCAACTGTTGTGACAGTCATACGTCTGGTTTGGAGCGGCCTGGTATTTAAACCAGAGGACACACAGTCCCAGGACACACAGTCCTTATCGTATTCTCCTTGAGCTAAGGTCACACAGTCCTTGCCCAACACGCATGGTAAGTCTTCAGGGTAGACTTCCAAAACGCTCCTAAACTGGTCACCCGGTGATCCACAATTTCCTGTTGGATCCTCTAGACCAAGGTTACTTCATGATCCTCAATTGACTACAGGATGCACTAGACCATGACGCCTAACCGTCTGGAAGATGCACAGTCTTCAAAGGTAACAAGCGTCAGTTCCACACAGGAACAATTTCTTCAGTGATGCTCAATCACTTTGGTTTGGTGGTTTGGATTTGGGTTTTTCCTCACTGATGATTTTCTATGAAAGTCCTCGGAGGGAGGGTTGCTCTCAAATGACAAGTGTCAGTTCTCTCTCGGAGCAGCCAACCAGCTAGTGATTGTAGGGAGTGGCTATTTATAGCCAGGGTGCTACCTGACATGATAAGACATAAATGCCCCCAATGATATGACTGTTATGTGGATAGGAATGATTGGGGACAGCTGGTGCTAAGTACAGCAACGGTCGGAATTTCGAACTATGAAAGTCCTCAGGCTTATCATGTTCCTCACTTGTAGGCAATTCGCACTGGCAAAATCCTAACTCCTTAGTCAGACGAATTTCCTCAGAGACCAGAAGAACTTCGTCTCTGTCACTGAAGAACTTGACTGAGCTTCAAGAGATTACCAAAAGGCTTCACTCAAAGGATTGGATAAGTTGAGGATTTTGAGTTGAGCATCAGTTGGAAATTTTCCTTAGTATTACCTCGGCCATTTTTAACAGTACGGTGTTTCCTCTGACTCAAAGAAAGGAAATGAAACTACGAAAACAAAAGTCTTCACGCTTCATAGTCCTCGTTCATATCTTCAAGGTCACACCAACTTCTTCATTTTCAAAGTCTTTAGGGAATACCAAAGTCTTCAGAAATGTCTTCACCAAAGTCTTCACCAAAGTCTTCAGTTGAAGACATTCATTTTTAGGGGTCGATAATCTCCGGATATATCAAACTCCTCATCGACTTATAGAGCCTCTGTACACTTACAAACGCATTAGTCTCTTAACCTATAAGTCTTCAATACACCAAAATCACTAAGGGGCACTAGATGCACTTACAATATAGCCAGGGTCTCAAGAGCATTTGGCTGCGGAGAAGCAAATCGCGGATGCATGCGCAGATGAGGCAGCTATGGCTTCCATGCATGCCGACCCCCAGATCTTGGAGGAGCACCTCGCCGTCGACGCCACTGTCAATGCCTCACGCACTGATGCTGCCACGCGGTTGGCTGCTATAAATGACAGCTCGTGGTCTTTTCTTGAGGGCACCGCCGGTGCGTTCGACAAAGACTTCGATGTGTTTTCTCAGCGTGCAAGTGCTTACCACAACTCCAGAGCCGGCATGTTGGTGCCAGGGCAGGATCAGGCCACTCACCACTACGAGGGGTGCACCCACGATGTGGAGGACGCGCCCTCTTCCAAGTTGACGGAGCCCATCATCATCGATATCTCCGACGATGCAGAATAGCTTGTTTTTCTTAGCTTTATCACTAAGGATTCACCTAGCTATGCCGGTTAAGCACGTTTCGTTTAGCTGTTGTGTGTGCCGCTACTGCCTTTCATTTAGAAATTCTAGTGAAATGTCTAATGTAATGCTACTGCAACCTGAACTTCTAGTATGTTCTATTATGCAATGTGGTGCTTAGTTAATTGTTTTGTTCATTTGTTGTGGTGACCATTTAACTATTTAATTCAATTCTGAAATGTGATGTATGATTGTTATTGGTGCAATTTTGTATTGTTATGCATGTAACGAATAAATCGAATTTGGATGTACTAAATACATGTACAACATATAGAATTGCTACATTTCCTAGTTCTTAGCACGCTTGGTTTAGATAACTGAATTTTCAATGTGGCTCGATCTAATCTGTTGGATCTGCAATGTGTTTAAATTTCATTAACATATTTCATTGATAGTATGCCAAATATCACTTGTAACCTGATCAATATTTGTCTTAAATATGTTGCAGGGGGAAACAATGGGGGACACGGAAGTTTACCATCGAGGTTTGCACATCCATAGTCGTTTGGCTAATAGCACATTATTGTGCAATTACAGAAACCATTGTAATATGAATGTTTTTATTAATAATTTATTCTTGCACATGTAGGTCCTGCTGTAAGAGGTTTAGACTCACTATTCGACCCTTTTTGCATGTGGGGAAATGAGGTGTCCTTGAATATCAGTCAAATCAAGAAACTCAGAAAGATTGTTAAGATAAAGAAACTGGCTTTGAAAAACAACAAGATGTTTGTCTGCACAATGAAAATGACATCAGTCAACTATAAGATGGTACCATCTCTTTCACCTTGTCCTTTTTCCATTTGCGTCATTTTAAATTTTTAACAAGATATTTATGCGTATGTTTGTTTTTAGTCCTTCTCAAGGCAGTTCATCGATGATTACGTCTCAAACCACCTGTATGATCAAGAGGCGAGGAAGGTATTCATACAACATCCATGGTATAATCTTGAAGTCTTTCTTAAGAGGACGAAGGATGGGCGGGCAATCATCCACATGCACTGGCCTAAAGTTTCCAGTTGTTTCGCTAAAAAGAAATGTCCCCACGTAGGGGTATTTCCTAATGCGTAACGGCATTAAAAATGCGGGCGTGCCAGTATACATTCGTATACAAATAAATGAAAGGACAATCACACATAGGGAAATACTGCTTTATTAATTCTTCAGAGAAATACAAAGTGCGGTTTCCCACATGATTACATATATTGCACCACAGATAAGTGCATCTGACTACTGTCCAGCGATTGTGGGTGTTTTGGTTCCCGGAGCCTCGTAAGACAATTCAGTTAATTACATCTGCTGGTAAATACCGCAGAACACCTCCGATTAAGCTATGCTAATGGTCATCGTCTTGAACCTAAAATTTTCTTATGATATGCTGAGAAGTAAAAGTGGCAAACATGAATGTTCCAAAGACTTGTCGGCCCTCGGTATGAAATATCCGGCCTTGTCGGCACCGGATTCATAGTAAAGCGTAAAAAATGTGTTCGTCCTTGTCGGTCACGAACAAAGTGAGTCCGGCCTCGTCGGCCAGGACAAAAGGGTTCCGGCTTGTTCGGTCATGGAAAGGGGTAATGTCTCCTGACCTCATTAGTCAAGGAGATGATGCGTCCAGCCTCGTCGGTCGGGACTTATGAATATTTCCGGCGTTGTCGGTCACGGAAAGAAGTAATGCCTCCTAGCCTCGTTGGTCAAGGAGAGGGTGTGTCCAGCCTCGTCGGTCAGGACATGTGAATATTTCCGGCCTCGTCGGTCGCGGAAAGAGGTAATGTGGACCCGGCTACCCGGGCGACGACGGTCGTTTGACGGTGTGAGGCCTACATCGATGGGGCTAACAGGGGCCGTCGGCATAGCTAAGCTGCCACGTCATCGATCCGAGCCTCTCACGCCGGTTAGGTACACCGACAGCCTAGCCGTCGGCATAGGTCCCCGCACCACCACGTCACCGATCCACGTGACGTGGTACGCCGACGGCATAGCCGTCGGCATAGGTCCTCGCACCGCCAGGTCACCGATCCGCATGACCTCCTCGATCCGTGGGTGTACCTTAGCCGTCGGCATAGATTTTTTCTATTTTTCTATTTTAATTATTTATTTTTTATATTTTATTTTTTTTCAAAACTAATTTGATTAACTTAAAATTTCCTATTTTAATTATTTATTTTTTCTTTATATTTTTTCTCACGGACGTCGCTGCCGCCCTGTCACGGAGGGAGGAAACGGGACAGGGTACCTGGGAGGGTAGGAAACACGTCAGGTGTTGCGGTGGTCCCTCCTAGCTATGCTTGTGAAAGTGTGGTGGCACGCGGCTCCGGGTGGTGTCCCCGCACACGGGCGTCTTGGGGCTCCGGGGTGAGGCCCCCCTCCACTCATGTCGCTGTCGCGGTCACTTGCAGGGGGGAGACGTACGCGTCGGGTAGGACCGGAGGGAATCTAGTGGTGGTTTGGGTCCAGACCGTGTTCGGGGATGCTCCTATGTGCTGACCCATCGCAACCAGGTGGAAGAGTCCACTGGACAAAGCCCGCCAGTGAGAGTCAAAGGACTAGATCTCCCGGTCTAACGGAGCTTTGTGGTGGCCTCCCGGGTGTAGCTATGCCACCGAAACACCGTGTCGGTCATGATGCATGTGTGAAAGTGATGTGGCACGCATAGACGCCCGTCTTGGGGCTCCGAGGTGTGGCCCCCCTCCGTGAACGTCGCTGTCGCGGTCACTTGGAGTGGCAGACGTGTGCGTCGGGTAGAACCGGAGGGAATCTAGTGGTGGATTTTGTCCAGACCGTGTTCGGGGATGCTCCTATGTGGTGACCCATTGCAACCAGGTGGAAGAGTCCACTGGTCAAAGCCCGTCCGACGAAAGTCAAAGGGCTAAAGCTCCTGGTCTAACGGAGCTTCGTGGTGGCCTCCCGGGTGTAGCTATGCCACCGAAACACCGCGTCGGGTCGTGATGCATGTGTGAAAGTGATGTGGCACGCGTAGACGCCCGTCTTGGTGCTCCGGGTTGTGGCCCCCCTCCGCGGACGTCGTTGTCGCGGTCACTTGGAGGGGGAGACGTGCGCGTCGGGTAGAACCGGAGGGAATCTAGTGGTGGTTTGCGTCCAGACCATGTTCCGGGATGCCCCTATGTGCCGAGCCACCGCAACCAGGTGGAAGAGTCCACTGGTCAAAGTCCGTCCGGCGAAAGTCAAAGGGCTAGAGCTCCTAGTCTAACGGAGCTTCGTGGTGGCCTCTCGGATGTAGCTATGCCACAGAAACACCGTGTCGGGTCGTGATGCATGTGTGAAAGGGATGTGGCACGCATAGACGCCTGTCTTGGTGCTCCGGGGTGTAGCCCCCCTCCACGGACGTCGCTGTCAGGGTCCCTTGGAGGGGGGAGACATGCGCCTCGGGTAGAACCGGAGGGAATCTAGTTATGGTTTGGGTCCAGACCGTGTTCGGGGATGCTCCTATGTGCTGACCCATCGCAACCAGGTGGAAGAGTCCGCTGGTCAAAGCCCGTCCAGCGAAAGTCAAAGGGCTAGATCTCCTGATCTAACGAAGCTTCATGGTGGCCTCCCTGGTGTAGCTATGCCACAAAAACACCGCGTCGGGTCATGATGCATGTGTGAAAGTGATGTGGCATGCAAAGACGCCCGTCTTGGCGCTCCGGGGTGTGGCCCCCTCCGAGGACGTCGCTGTCGCGGTCACTTGGACGGGGGAGTCATGCGCGTCAGGTAGAACCGGATGGAATCTAGTGCTAGTTTGTGTCCAGACCATGTTCGGGGATGCTCCTATGTGCCGACCCATCGCAACCAGGTGGAAGAGTCCAGTGGTCAAAGCCCGTCGGCTAAAGTCAAAGGGCTAAATCTCCAGGTCTAACGGAGCTTCGTGGTGGCCTCCCGGGTGTAGCTATGCCACAGAAACACCGCGTCGGGTCGTGATGCATGTGTGAAAGTGATGTGGCATGCGTAGACGCCCATCTTGGGGCTCCAAGGTGAGCCCCCCCGCCGCGGACGTCGCTGTTGCGGTCACTTGGAGGGGGAGACATGCACGTCGGGTAGACCCGGAGGGAATCTACTGGTGGATTGGGTATAGAACGTATTCGGGGATGCTCCTATGCGCTGAACCATGGAAACCAGGTGGAAGAGTCCACTGGTCAAAGCCCGTCCGGCGAAAGTCAAAGGGCTAGAGCTCCTGGTCTAACGGAGCTTCGTGGTGGCCTCCCGGGTGTAGCTATGCCACCGAAACAACGCGTCGGGTTGTGATGCATGTGTGAAAATGATGTGGCACGCGTAGACGCCCGTCTTGTCGCTCCGGGGTGTGGCCCCCTCCTCAGACGTCGCTGTCGCGGTCACTTCGAGGGGGGAGACGTGCGCGTCGGGTAGATTCAGAGGGAATCTAGTTATGGTTCGGGTCCAGACCGTGTTCGGGGATGCTCCTATGTGCCGACCCATCGCAACGAGGTGGAAGAGTCCACTGGTCAAAGCCCGTCCAGTGAAAGTCAAAGGGCTAGATCTCCTGGTCTAACAGAGGTTCATGGTGGCCTCCCGGGTGTAGCTATTCCACCGAAACACCGCGTCGGGTCGTGATGCATGTGTGAAAGTGATGTGGCAAGCGTAGACGCCCGTCTTGGGGCTCCGGGGTGTGTCCCCCTCCGCGGACATCGCTGTCGCGGTGACTTGGAGGGGGGAGATGTGCACGTCGGGTAGAACCGGGGGGAATCTAGTGGTGGATTGGGTCCAGATCGTGTTCGGGGATGGTCCTATGTGCTGACCCATGGTAACTAGGTGGAAGAGTCCACTCGTCAAAGCCCGTCCGGCAAAAGTCAAAGGGCTAGAGCTCCTGGTCTAACGGAGCTTCGTGGTGGCCTCCCAGATGTAGCTATGCCACCGAAACACCGCGTTGGGTCGTGATGCATGTGTGAAAGTGATGTGGCACGCGTAGACGCCCATCTTGGCGCTCCATGGTGTGGCCCCCCTCTGCGGACGTCGGTGTCGCGGTCACTTGGAGGGGGAGACGTGCGTGTCGGGTTGAACCGAAGGGAATCTAGTGGTGGTTTGGGTCCAGACCGCGTTCAGGGATGCTCCTATGTGCCGACCCATCGCAACCAGGTGGAAGAGTCCACTGGTGAAAGTCCGTCCGGCGAAATTCAAAGGGCTAGAGCTCCTGGTCTAACGGAGCTTCGTGGTGGCCTCCCGGGTGTAGCTATGCCATCGAAACACCGCGTCGGGTCGTGATGCATGTGTGAAAGTGATGTGGCACGCGTAGATGCCCGTCTTGGGGCTCCGGGGTGTGCCCCCCCCTCCGAGGACGTTGCTGTCGCGGTGACTTGGTGGGGGGAGACGTGCGCGTCGGGTAGAACCGGAGGGAATCTAGTGATGGCTTGGGTCCAGACCGTGTTCGGGGATGCTCCTATGTGCTGACCCATCGCAACAAGGTCGAACAGTCCACTGGTCAAAGCCCGTCCGGCGAAATTCAAAGGGCTAGAGCTCCTTGTCTAACAGAGCTTCGTGGTGGCCTCCCGGGTGTAGCTATGCCACCGATACACCGCGTCGGGTCGTGATGCATGTGTGAAAGTGATGTGGCACACATAGACGCCCGTCATGGGGTTCCGGGGTGTGCCCCCCCTCCATGGACGTCGCAGTCGCAGTCACTTGGAGGAGGGAGACGCGCGCGTCGGGTAGAACCGAAGGGAATCTAGTGGTGGTTTGGGTCCAGACCATGTTCGGGAATGCTCCTATGTGCTGACCCATCGCAACCAGGTGGAAGAGTCCACTGGTTAAAGCCCATTGGCAAAAGTCAAAGGGCTAGAGCTCCTGGTCTAACAGAGCTTCGTGGTGGCCTCCCGGGTGTAGCTATGCCACTGAAACACCGTGTCGGGTCGTGATGCATGTGTGAAAGTGATGTGGCACGCGTAGACGCCCATTTTGGGGCTCCGAGGTGTGGCCACCGTCCACGGACGTCGCTGTCGCGGTCACTTGGAGGGGGTGACGTGTGCGTCGGGTAGAACCGGAGGGAATCTAGTGGTGGATTGGGTCCACACCGTGTTCGGGGATGCTCCTATGTGCTGACCTATGGCAACCAGGTGGAAGAGTCCACTGGTCAAAGCCCGTCCGGCGAAAGTCAAAGGGCTAGAGCTCCTGGTCTAACGGAGCTTCTTGGTGGCCTCCTCGGTGTAGCTATGCCACTGAAACACCGCGTCAGGTCGTCATGCATGTGTGAAAGTGATGTGGCACGCATAGACGCCCGTCTTGGGGCTCCAGGGTGTGCCCCCCACTCCGCGGACATCGCTGTCGCGGTCACGTGGAGGGGGGAGACGTGCGCGTCGAGTAGAACCGGAGGGAATCTAGAGATGGCTTGGGTCCTGACCGTGTTCGGGGATGCTCC
Organism: Hordeum marinum; assembly: GCA_022496015.1. Taxonomy (NCBI): domain Eukaryota; kingdom Viridiplantae; phylum Streptophyta; class Magnoliopsida; order Poales; family Poaceae; genus Hordeum; species Hordeum marinum. Next base: position 45,500,271 of record CM039675.1, on the reverse strand, counting down.
TATGTGCTGACCCATCGCAACCAGGTGGAAGAGTCCACTGGTCAAAGCCCGTCCGGCAAAAGTCAAAGGGCTAGAGCTCCTGGTCTAACAGAGTTTCGTGGTGGCGTCCCGAGTGTAGCTATGGCACCAAAACACCTTGTCGGGTCGTGATGCATGTGTGAAAGTGATATGGCATCCGTAGACGCCCATCTTGGGGCTCCGAGGTGTGGCCCCCCTCCATGGACGTCGCTGTCGCGGTCACTTGTAGGGGGGAGACGTGCGTGTTGGGTAGAACCGGAGGGAATCTAGTGGTGGATTGGGTCCATACCGTGTTCGGGGATGCTCCTATGTGCCGACCCATGGCAACCAGGTGGAAGAGTCCACTGGTCAAAGCCCGTCCAGCGAAATTCAAAGGGCTAGAGCTCCTGGTCTAACGGAGCTTCGTGGTGGCCTCCCGGGTGTAGCTATGCCACCGAAACACTGCGTCGGGTCGCGATGCATGTGTGAAAGTGATGTGGCACGCTTTGACGCCCTTGTTGGGGCTCCGGGGTGTGCCCCCCTCCGCGAACATCACTGTCATGGTCACTTCGAGGGGGAGACGTGCGCGTCGGTTAGAACCGGAGGGAATCTAGTGGTGGTTTGGGTCCACACCGTGTTCGGGGATGCTCCTATGTGCCGACCCATCGCAACCAGGTGGAAGAGTCCACTAGTCAAATCCCGTCCAGCAAAAGTCAAAGGGCTAGAGCTATTGGTCTAACGGAGCTTTCTGGTGGCCTCCCGGGTGTAGCTATGCCACCGAAACACCGCATCGGGTCATGATGCATGTGTGAAAGTCATGTGGCACGCGTAGACGCCCTGCTTGGCGCTCTGAGGTGTGGCCCCCTCCGCGGACGTCGCTGTCGCGGTCAGTTGGAGGGGGGAGACGTGCACATCGGGTAGAACCGGAGGGCATATAGTGATGGTTTGGGTCCAGATCGTGTTCGGGGATGGTCCTATGTGCTGACCCATCACAACCAGGTGGAAGAGTCCACTCGTCAAAGCCTGTCCGGCGAAAGTCAAAGGGCGAGAGCTCCTGGTCTAACGGAGCTTCGTGGTGGCCTCCCGGGTGTAGCTATGCCACCGAAACACCGCGTCGGGTCGTGATGCATGTGTGAAAGTGATGTGGCACGCGTAGACACCCGTCGTGGCGCTCCGGGGTGTGCCCCCCCACCGCGGACTTCACTGTCGCGGTCACTTGGAGGGGGAGACGTGCGCGTCGGGTAGAACTGGAGGGAATCTAGTGGTGGCTTGGGTCGAGACCGTGTTCGAGGATGCTCCTATGTGCTGACCCATCGCAACTAGGTGGAAGAGTCCACTGGTCAAAGCCCGTCCGGCGAAAGTCAAAGGGCTAGATCTCCTAATATAACGGAGCTTCGTGGTGGCCTCTCGGATGTAGCTATGCCACCGAAACACCGTGTCGGGTCGTGATGCATGTGTGAAAGGTATGTGGCACGCATAGACGCCTGTCTTGGGGCTGAGGGGTGTGGCCCCCCTCCGCGGACGTCGCTGTAACGGTCACTTGGAGGGGGGAGACGTGCGTGTCGGGTAGAACCGAAGGGAATCTAGTGGTGGTTTCGGTCCATACCGTGTTCGGGGATGCTCCTATGTGCTGACCCATCACAACCAGGTGGAAGAGTCCACTGGTCAAAGCCCGTCCGACGAAAGTCAAAGGGCTAGAGCTTCTGGTCTATTGGAGCTTTGTGGTAGACTCCCGGGTGTAGCTATGCAACCGAAACACCGCGTCAGGTCCACATGCATGTGTGAAAGTTATGTGGCATGCGTAGACGCCCGTCTTGGGGCTCCAGGGTGTGCCCCCCCTCCGAAGACGTCGCTGACGCGGTCACTTGGAGGGGGGAGATGTGCGCGTCGGGTAGAACCGGAGGGAATCTAGTGATGGCTTGGGTCCAGACCGTGTTCGGGGATGCTCCTATGTGCTGAACCATCGCAACCAGGTGGAAGAGTCCGCTGGTCAAAGCCCGTCCGGCGAAAGTCAAAGAGCTAGAGCTCCTGGTCTAACGGAGCTTTGTGGTGGCCTCTCGGGTGTAGCTATGCCACCGAAACACCACGGTGGGTCGTGATGCATGTGTGAGAGGTATGTGGAACGCATAGACGCCTGTCTTGGGGCTCAGGGGTGTGGCCCCCCTCCGCGGACGTCGCTGTCATAGTCACTTAGAGGGGGGAGACGTGCGCGTTGGGTAGAACCGAAGGGAATCTAGTGGTGGTTTGTGTCCAGACCGTGTTCGGGGATGCTCCTATGTGCTGAACCATCGCAACCAGGTGGAAGAGTCCGCTGGTTAAAGCCCGGCCGGCGAAATTCAATGGGCTAGAGCTCCTGGTCTAACGGAGCTTTGTGGTGGACTCCCGGGTGTAGCTATGCCACCGAAACACCGCATCAGGTCCTCATGCATGTGTGAAAGTGATGTGGCACGCGTAGACGCCCGTCTTGGGGCTCCAGGGTGTGCCTCCCCCTCACCGGACGTCACTGTCGCGGTCACTTCGAGGGGGAGACGTGCGCGTCGGGTAGAACCGGAGGGAATCTAGTGATGGCTTGGGTCCATACCGTGTTCGGGGATGCTCCTATGTGCTGACCTATCGCAACCAGGTGGAAGAGTCCACTGGTCAAAGCCCGTCCGGTGAGAGTCAAAGGGCTAGAGCTCCTGGTCCAGCAGAGGATCGTGGTGGCCGCCCGGGTGTAGCTATGCCACTGAAACACCGCGTCGGGTCGTGATGCATGTGTGAAAGTGATGTGGCACACGTAGACTCCCGTCATGGGGCTCCGGGGTGTGGCCCCCCTCCATGGACGTCGCAGTCGCGGTCACTTGGAGGGGGAAGATGCGCGCGTCGGGTAGAACCGAAGGGAATCTTGTGGTGGTTTGGGTTCAGACCATGTTCGGGAATGCTCCTATGTGCTGACCCATCGCAACCAGGTGGAAGAGTCCACTGGTCAAATCCCGTTGGCAAAAGTCAAAGGGCTAGAGCTCCTGGTGTAACAGAGCTTCGTGGTGGCCTCCCGGGTGTAGCTATGCCACCGAAACACCGCGTCGGGTCGTGATGCATGTGTGAAAATGATGTGACACACGTAGACGCCCATCTTGGGGCTCCGAGGTGTGGCCCCCGTCCAAGGACGTCGCTGTCGCGGTCACTTGGAGGGGGGAGACGTGCGCGTCGGGTAGAACCGGAGGGAATCTAGTGGTGGATTGGGTCCAGACCGTGTTCGGGGATGCTCCTATGTGCTGACCCATCGCAACCAGGTGGAAGAGTCCACTGGTCAAAGCCCGTCCCGCGAAAGTCAAAGGGCTAGAGCTCCTGGTCTAATGGAGCTTCGTGGTGGCCTCCCGGGTGTAGCTATGCCACCGAAACACCGCGTCAGGTCGTCATGCATGTGTGAAAGTGATGTGGCACGCATAGACGCCCGTCTTGGGGCTCCAGGGTGTGCCCCCCCCACTCCGCGGACATCGCTGCCGCGGTCACTTGGAGGGGGGAGACGTGCACGTCGGGTAGAACCGGAGGGAATCTAGTGATGGCTTGGGTCCTGACCGTGTTCGGGGATGCTCCTATGTGCTGACCCATCGCAACCAGGTGGAAGATTCCACTGGTCAAAGCCCGTCCGGCAAAAGTCAAAGGGCTAGAGCTCCTGGCCTCACAGAGTTTTGTGGTGGCCTCCCGAGTGTAGCTATGCCACCGAAACAGCTTGTCGGGTCGTGATGCATGTGTGAAAGTGATGTGGCATGCGTAGACGCCCATCTTGGGGCTCCGAGGTGTGGCCCCCCTCCACGGACGTCGCTGTCGCGGTCACATGTAGGGGGGAGACGTGCGGGTTGGGTAGAACCGAAGGGAATCTAGTGGTGGATTGGGTCCAGACGTCTTCGGGGATGCTCCGATATGCTGACCCATGGCAACCAGGTGGAAGAGTCACTGGTCAAAGCCCGTCCAGCGAAAGTCAAAGGGATAGAGCTCCTGGTCTAACGGAGCTTCGTGGTGGCCTCCTGGGTGTAGCTATGCCACCAAAACACCGCGTCGGGTCGCGATGCATGTGTGAAAGTGATGTGGCATGCTTAGACGCCCGTGTTGGGGCTCCGGGGTGTGCCCCCCCTCCACGAACGTTGCTGTCGCGGTCACTTTGCGGGGGAGACGTGCGCGTCGGGTAGAAACGAAGGGTATCTAGTGGTGGTTTGGGTCCAGACCGTGTTCGGGGATGCTCCTATGTGCCGACCCATCGCAACCAGGTGGAAGAGTCCACCGGTCAAAGCCCGTCTGGCAAAAGTCAAAGGGCTAGAGCTCCTGGTCTGACGGAGCTTTCTGGTGGCCTCGCGGGCGTAGCTATGCCACCGAAACACCGCATCGGTCGTGATGCATGTGTGAAAGTGATGTGGCATGCGTAGACGCCCGTCTTGGCGCTCCGTGGTGTGGCCCCCCTCCGCGGACGTCGCTGTCGCGGTGACTTGGAGGGTGGAGACGTGCACATCGGGTAGAACCGGAGGGCATATAGTGATGGTTTGGGTCCACATCGTGTTTGGGGATGGTCCTATGTGCTGACCCATCGGAACCAGGTGGAAGAGTCCACTGGTAAAAGCCCGTCCGGCGAAAGTCAAAGGGCGAGAGCTCCTGGTCTAACGGAGCTTCGCGGTGGCCTCCCGGGTGTAGCTATGCCACCGAAACACCGCGTTGGGTCGTGATGCATGTGTGAAAGTGATGTGGCACGCGTAGACACCCGTCTTGGCGCTCCGGGGTGTGCCCCCCACCGCGGACGTCACTGTCGCGGTCACTTGGAGGGGGGAGACGTGCGCGTCGGGTAGAACTAGAAGGAATCTAGTGGTGGCTTGGGTCGAGACCGTGTTCGAGGATGCTCCTATGTGCTGACCCATCGCAACTAGGTGGAAGAGTCCATTGGTCAAAGCCCGTCCGGCGAAAGTCAAAGGACTAGATCTCCTAATATAACGGAGCTTCGTGGTGGCCTCTCGGGTGTAGCTATGCCACCGAAACACCGTGTCGGGTCGTGATGCATGTGTGAAAGGTATGTGGCACGCATAGACGCCTGTCTTGGGGCTGAGGGGTGTGGCCCCCCTCCGCGGATGTCGCTGTAACGGTCACTTGGAGGCGGGAGACGTGCGTGTCGGGTAGAACCGAAGGGAATCTAGTGGTGGTTTCGGTCCAGACCGTGTTCGGGGATGCTCCTATGTGCTGACCCATCACAACCAGGTGGAAGAGTCCACTGGTCAAAGCCCGTCCGGCGAAAGTCAAAGGGCTAGAGCTTCTGGTCTATTGGAGCTTTGTGGTAGACTCCCGGGTGTAGCTATGCAACCGAAACACCGCGTCAGGTCCTCATGCATGTGTGAAAGTTATGTGGCATGCGTAGACGCCCGTCTTGGGGCTCCAGGGTGTGCCCCCCCTCCGAACACGTCGCTGACGCGGTCACTTGGAGGGGGAGACGCGGAGGGGGTAGAACCGGAGGGAATCTAGTGATCGCTTGGGTCCGGACCGTGTTCGGGGATGCTCCTATGTGCTGAACACTCGCAACAAGGTGGAAGAGTCCGCTGGTCAAAGCCCGTCCGGCGAAAGTCAAAGGGCTAGAGCTCCTGGTCTAACGGAGCTTTGTGGTGGCCTCTCGGGTGTAGCTATGCCACCGAAACACCGCGGTGGGTCGTGATGCATGTGTGAGAGGTATGTGGCACGCATAGACGCCTGTCTTGGGGCTCAGGGGTGTGGCCCCCCTCCGCGGACGTCGCTGTCATAGTCACTTAGAGGGGGGAGACGTGCGCGTTGGGTAGAACCGAAGGGAATCTAGTGGTGGTTTGTGTACAGACCGTGTTTGGGGATGCTCCTATGTGCTGAACCATCGCAACCAGGTGGAAGAGTCCGCTGGTCAAGGCCCGGACGGCGAAATTCAACGGGCTAGAGCTCCTGGTCTAACGGAGCTTTGTGGTGGACTCCCGGGTGTAGCTATGCCACCGAAACACCGCATCAGGTCCTCATGCATGTGTGAAAGTGATGTGGCACGCGTAGACGCCCGTCTTGGGGCTCCAGGGTGTGCCTCCCCCTCCACGGACGTCGCTGTCGCGGTCACTTCGAGGGGGAGACGTGCGCATCGGGTAGAACCGGAGGGAATCTAGTGATGGCTTGGGTTCAGACCGTGTTCGGGGATGGTCCTATGTGCTGACCCATCGCAACCAGGTGGAAGAGTCCACTGGTCAAAGCCCGTCCATCGAAAGTCAAAGGGCTAGAGCTCCTGGTCTAACAAAGCTTCGTGGTGGCCTCCCGAGTGTAGCTATGCCCCCGAAACACCGCGTCGGGTCATGATGCTTGTGTGAAGGTGATGTGGCACGCGTAGACTCCCATCTTGGGGCTCCGAGGTGTGGCCCCCCTCCATGGACGTCGCAGTCGTGGTCCCTTGGAGGGGGAAGACGCGCGCGTCGGGTAGAACCGAAGGGAATCTTGTGGTGGCTTAGGTCCAGACCTTGTTCTGGGATGCTCCTATGTGCTGACCCATCGCAAACAGGTGGAAGAGTCCAGTGGTCAAAGACGTTGGCAAAAGTCAAAGGGCTAGAGCTCCTGGTCTAACAGAGCTTCGTGGTGGCCTCCCGAGTGTAGCTATGCCACCGAAACACCGCGTCGGGTCATGATGCATGTGTGAAAGTGATGTGGCACGCGTAGACGCCCATCTTGGGGCTCCGAGGTGTGGCTCCCCTCGACAGACGTCGCTCTCGCGGTCACTTGGAGGGGGGAGACGTGCGCGTCGGGTAGAACCGGAGGGAATCTAGTGGTGGATTGGGTCCAGACCGTGTTCGGGGATGCTTCTATGTGCTGACCTATGGCAACCAGGTGGAAGAGTCCACTGGTCAAAGCCCGTCCGGCGAAAGTCAAAGGGCTAGAGCTCCTGGTCTAACGAAGCTTCATGGTGGCCTCCCGGGTGTAGCTATGCCACCGAAACACCGCGTCAGGTCGTCATGCATGTGTGAAAGTGATGTGGCACGCATAGACGCCTGGCTTGGGGCTCTAGGGTGTGCCCCCCACTCCGCGGACATCGCTGCCGCGGTCACTTGGAGGGGGGAGACGTGCGCGTCGGGTAGAACCAGAGGAAATCTAGTGATGGCTTGGGTCCTGACCGTGTTCGGGGATGCTCCTATGTGCTGACCCATCGCAACCCGATGGAAGTGTCCATTGGTCAAAGCCTTTCCGGCAAAAGTCAAAGGGCTAGAGCTCCTAGTCTAACAGAGTTTCGTGGTGGCCTCCCGTGTGTAGCTATGCCACCGAAACACCGCGTCGGGTCGTGATGCATGTTTGAACGCTATGTGGCATGCCTAGACGCCCATCTTGGGTCTTCGAGGTGTGGCCCCCCTCCACGGACGTCACTGTCGCGGTCACTTGTAGGGGGGAGACGTGTGCGTCGGGTAGAACCGGAGGGAATCTAGTGGTGGATTGGGTCCAGACCGTGTTCAGGGATGCTCCTATGTGCTGACCCATGGCAACCAGGTGGAAGAGTCCACTGGTCAAAGCCCGTCCAGCTTAAGTAAAAGGGCTAGAGCTCCTGGTCTAACTGAGCTTCGTGGTGGCCTCCTGGCTGTAGCTATGCCACCGAAACACCGCATCGGGTCGCGATGCATGTGTGAAAGTGATGTGGCACGCTTAGACGCCCGTGTTGGGGCAACGGGGTGTGCCCCCCCTTCACGGACGTTGCTGTCGCGGTCACTTCGAGGGGGAGACGTGCGCGTTGGGTAGAACCGGAGGGAATCTAGTGGTGGTTTGGGTCCAGACCGTGTTCGGGGATGCTCCTATGTGCCGACCCATCGCAACCAGGTGGAAGAGTCCACCGGTCAAAGCCTGTCTGGCAAAAGTGAAAGGGCTTGCGCTCCTGGTCTTACGGAGCTTTCTGGTGGCCTCGCGGGTGTAGCTATGCCACCGAAACACCGCATCGGGTCGTGATGCATGTGTGAAAGTGATGTGGCACGCGTAAATGCCCGTTTTGGCGCTCTAAGGTGTGGCCCCCCTCCGCGGACGTCACTGTCGCGGTCACTTGGAGGGGGGAGACGTGCACATTAGGTAGAACCGGAGCGCATATAGTGATGGTTTGGGTCCAGACCGTGTTCGGGGATGCTCCTATGTGCTGACCCATCGCAACCAGGTGGAAGAGTCCACTAGTCAAAGCCCGTCCGGCGAAAGTCAAAGGGCGAGAGCTCCTGGTCTAACGGAGCTTCGTGGTGGCCTCCCGGGTGTAGCTAAGCCACCGAAACACCGCGTCGGGTCGTGATGCATGTGTGAAAGTGAGGTGGCATGTGTAGACACCCGTCTTGGCGCTCCGGGGTGTGGCCCCCCACCACGAACGTCGCTGTCGCGGTCACTTGGAGGGGGGAGACATGCGCGTCGGGTAGAACCGGAGGGAATCTAGTGGTGGCTTGCGTCCAGACCGTATTGGGGGATGCTCCTATGTGTTGACCCATCGCAACTAGGTGGAAGAGTCCACTGGTCAAATCCAGTTCGGCGAAAGTCAAAGGGCTACATCTCCTAGTATAACGGAGCTTCGTGGTGACCTCTCGGGTGTAGCTATGCCACCGAAACACCGCGTCGGGTCGTGATGCATGTGTGAAAGGTATGTGGCACGCATAGACGTCTGTCTTGGGGCTCAGGGGTGTGGCCCCCCTCCGCGGACGTCGCTGTCACGGTCACTTGGAGGGGGGAGACGTGCGCGTCGGGTAGAACCAAAGGGAATCTAGTGGTGGTTTGTGTCCAGACCGTGTTTGGGGATGCTCTTATGTGCCAACCCATCTTAACGAGGTGGAAGAGTCCACTAGTCAATGCCCGTCCGGCGAAAGTCAAAGGGCTAGAGCTCCTGGTATAATGGAGGTTTGTGGTAGACTCCCGGGTGTAGCTATGCCACCGAAACACCACGTCAGGTCCTCATGCATGTGTGAAAGTTATGTGGCACGCGTAGAAAACCATCTTGGGGCTCCAGGGTGTGCCCTCCCTCCACGGACGTCGCTAACGCGGTCAATTGGTGGGGGGAGACGTCCGCGTCGGGTAGAACCGGAGGGAATCTAGTGATGGCTTGGGTCCAGACTGTGTTCGGGGATGCTCCTATGTGCTGACCCATCGCAACCAGGTGGAAGAGTCCACTGGTCAAAGCCCGTCCGGCGAAAATCAAAGGGCTAGAGCTCCTGGTCTAACGGAGCATTGTGGTGGACTCCCGGGTGTAGCTATGCCACCGAAACACCGCGTCAGGCCCTCATGCACGTGTGAAAGTTTTGTGGCACGCGTAGATGCCCGTCTTGGGGCTCCAGGGTGTGCCCCCCCCTCCGCGGACGTCGCTGTCGCGGTCACTTCGAGGGGGAGACGTGCGCGTCTGGTAGAACCGGAGGGAATCTAGTGATGGCTTGGGTCCAGACCGTGTTCGGGGATGCTACTATGTGCTGAAAAATCGCAACCAGGTGGAAGAGTCCACTGGTCAAAGCCCGTCCGACGAAAGTCAAAGGGCTAGAGCTCTTGGTCCAGCAGAGCATCGTGGTGGCCTCCCGGGTGTAGCTATGCCACTGAAACACCGCGTCGGGTCGTGATGCATGTGTGAAAGTGATGTGGCACGCGTAGACGCCCGTCATGGGGCTCCGGGGTGTGTCCCCCTCCATGGATGTCGCAGTCACGTTCACTTGGAGGGGGAGACGCGCGCGTCGGATAGAACCGAAGGGAATCTAGTGGTGGTTTGAGTCCAAACCATGTTCGGGAATGCTCCTATGTGCTGACCCATCGCAACCAGGTGGAAGAGTCTACTGGTCAAAGCCCGTTGGCAAAAGTCAAAGGGCTAGAGCTCCTGGTCTAACAGAGCTTCGTGGTGGCCTCCCGGGTGTAGCTATGCCACCGAAACACCGCGTCGGGTCGTGATGCATGTGTGAAAGTGATGTGGCACGCGTAGACGCCCATCTTGGGGCTCGGAGGTGTGGCTCCCCTCGACAGACGTCGCTGTCGCGGTCACTTGGAGGGGGGAGACGTGCGCGTCGGGTAGAACCGGAGGGAATCTAGTGGTGGATTGGGTCCAGGTCGTGTTCGGGGATGCTTCTATGTGCTGACCTATGGCAACCAGGTGGAAGAGTCCACTGGTCAAAGCCCGTCCGGCGAAAGTCAAAGGGCTAGAGCTCCTGGTCTAATGAAGCTTCCTGGTGGCCTCCCGGGTGTAGCTATGCCACCGAAACACCGCGTCAGGTCATCATGCATGTGTGAAAGTGATGTGACACGGATAGACGCCCGTCCTAGGGCTCCAGGGTGTGCCCCCCACTCCGCGGACATCGCTGCCGCGGTCACTTGGAGGGGGGAAACGTGCGCGTCGGGTAGAACCGGAGGAAATCTAGTGATGGCTTTGGTCCTGACCATGTTCGGGGATGCTCCTATGTGCTGACCCATCGCAACCAGGTGGAAGAGTCCACTGGTCAAAGCCCGTCCGGCAAAAGTCAAAGGGCTAGAGCTCCTAGTCTAACAGAGTTTCGTGGTGGCCTCCCGAGTGTAGCTATGCCACCGAAACACCATGTCGGGTCGTGATGGATGTGTGAAAGTGATGTGGCATGCCTAGACGCCTATCTTGGGGCTCCGAGGTGTGGCCCCCCTCCACGGACGTTGCTGTCGCGGTCGCTTGTAGGGGGGAGACGTGCACGTCGGGTAGAACCGGAGGGAATCTAGTGGTGGATTGGGTCCAGAACGTGTTCGGGGATGCTCCTATGTGCTGACCCATGGCAACCAGGTGGAAGAGTCCACTGGTCAAAGCCCGTCTAGCGAAAGTCAAAGGGCTAGAGCTCCTGGTCTAACGGAGGTTAGTGGTGGCCTCCTCGGTGTAGCTATGCCACCGAAACACTGCGTCGGTCGCGATGCATGTGTGAAAGTGATGTGGCACGCTTAGACGCCCGTGTTGGGGCTCCGGGGTGTGCCCCCCTCCACGGACGTCGCTGTCGCGGTCACTTCGAGGGGGAGACGTGCGCGTCGGGTAGAACCAGAGGGAATCTAGTGGTGGTTTGTGTCCAGACCGTGTTCGGGGATGCTCCTATGTGCCGACCCATCACAACCAGGTGGAAGAGTCCACATGTCAAAGCCCGTCCGGCGAAATTCAATGGGCTAGAGCTCCTGGTCTAATGGAGCTTTGTGATGGACTCCCGGGTGTAGCTATGCCACCGAAACACCGCGTCAGGTCCTCATGCATGTGTGAAAGTGATGTTTCACGTGTAAACGCCCGTCTTGAGGCTCCAGGGTGTGCCCCCCCCTCCGCGGACGTCGCTGCCGTGGTCACTTGGAGGGGGGATACGTGCTCGTCGGGTCGAACCGGAGGGAATCTAGTGATGGCTTGGGTCTGGATGATGTTCGAGGATGCTCCTATGTGCTGACCCATCGCAACCAGGTGGAAGAGTCCACTGGTCAAAGCCCGTCCGGCGAAAGTTAAAGGGCTAGAGCTCCTTGTGTAACGGAGCTTTGTGGTGGACTCCCAGGTGTAGCTATGCCACCGAAGCACCGCGCTAGGTCCTCATGCATGTGTGAAAGTGATGTGGCATGCGTAGACGCCCGTCTTGGGGCTCCAGGGTGTGCCCCCCTCCGCGGTCACTTCGAGGGGGAGACGTATGCGTCGGGTAGAACCGGAGGGAATCTAGTGATGTCTTGGGTCCAGACCTTGTTCGGGGATGCTCCTATGTGCTGACCCATCGCAACCAGGTGGAAGAGTCCACTGGTCAAAGCCCGTCCGACGAAAGTTAAAGGGCTTGAGCTCCTGGTCTAATAGAGCTCCGTGGTGGCCTCCCGGTTGTGGCTATGCCACCAAAACACCGTGTCGGATCGTGATGCATGTGTGAAAGTGATGTGCCACGCGTAGATGCCCGTCTTGGGGCTCCGGGGTGTGGCCCCCCTCCGTGGACGTCGCAGTCGCGGTCACTTGGAGGGGGAGACGCGCCCGTCGGGTAGAACTGAAGGGAATCTAGTGGTGGATTGGGTCCAGACCGTGTTCGGGGATGCTCATATATGCTGACCCATCGCAACTAGGTGGAAGAATCCAATGGTCAAAGCCCGTCCGGCGAAAGTCAAAGGGCTAGAGCTCCTGGTCAAACGGAGCTTCGTGGTGGCCTCCCGGGTGTAGCTATGCCACTGAAATAGCGCGTCAAGTCATCATGCATATGTGAAAGTGATGTGGCATGTGTAGACGCCTGTCTTGGGGCTCCAGGGTGTGCCCCCCCTCCGCGGACGTCGCTGCCACGGTCACTTGGAGGGGGGAGACGTGCGCGTCGGGTAGAACCGGAGGGAATCAGTGATGGCTTGGGTCCAGACCGTGTTCGGGGATGCTCCTATGTGTCGACCCATCGCAACCAGGTGGAAGAGTCCACTGGTCAAAGCCCGTCCAGTGAAAGTCAAAGGGCTAGAGCTCCTGGTCTAACAGAGCTTCGTGGTGGCCTCCCGGGTGTAGCTATGCCATCAAAACACCGCATCGGGTCGTGATGCTTGTGTGAAAGTGATGTGGCACGAGTAGACGCCCATCTTGGGGCTCCGAGGTGTGGCCCCCCTCCACGGACGTCGCTGTCGCGGTCACTTGGAGTGGGGTCACGTGCGCGTCGGGTAGAACCGGAGGGAATCTAGTGGTGGATTGGGTCCAGACCGTGTTCAGGGATGCTCCTATGTGTTGACCCATGGCAACCAGGTGGAAGAGTCCACTGGTCAAAGCCCGTCCAGCGAAAGTCAAAGGGCTAGAGCTCCTGGTCTAACAGAGCTTTGTGGTGGCCTCCCGGGTGTAGCTATGCCACAGAAACACCGTGTCGGGTCGCGATGCGTGTGTGAAAGTGATGTGGCACGCGTAGACGCCTGTGATGGGGATCCGGGGTGTGGCCCCCCTCCGAGGACGTCGCTGTCGCGGTCACTTCCAATGGGGAGACATGCGCGTCGGGTAGAACCGGAGGGAATCTAGTGATGGCTTGGGTCCAGACCGTGTTCGGGGATGCTCCTATGTGCTGACCCATCGCAACCAGGTGGAAGAGTCCACTGGTCAAAGCCCGTCCGGCGAAAGTCAAAGGGCTAGAGCTCCTGGTCTAATAAAGCTTCATGGTGGCCTCCCGGGTGTAGCTATGCCCCCGAAACACCGCGTCGGGTCATGATGCTTGTGTGAAAGTGATGTGGCATGCGTAGACTCCCATCTTGGGGCTCGGAGGTGTGGCCCCCTTCTACGGACGTCGCTGTCGCGGTCACTTGGAGGGGGGAGACGTGCGCGTCGATTAGAACCGGAGGGAATCTAGTGGTGGATTGGGTCCAGTCCGTGTTCGGAGATGCTCCTATGTGCTGACCCATGGCAACCAGGTGGAAGAGTCCATTGGCAAAGCCCGTCCAGCGAAAGTCAAAGGGCTAGAGCTCCTGGTCTAACAGAGCTTCGTGGTGGCCTCCCGGGTGTAGCTATGCCACAGAAACACCGTGTCGGGTCGCGATGCATGTGTGAAAGTGATGTGGCAGGCATAGACGCCCATGTTTGGGCTCTGGGGTGTCCCCCCCTCTACGGACGTCGCCGTCGCGGTCACTTTGAGGGGGGAGACGTGCGCGTCGGGTAGAACCGGAGGGAATCTAGTTGTGTTTTGGGTCCAGACCGTGTTCGGGGATGCTCCTATGTGACGACCCATTGCAACCAGGTGGAAGAGTCCACTGGTCAAAGCCCGTCCGACAAAAGTCAAAGGGCTAGAGCTCCTGGTCTAACGGAGCTTTGTGGTGGCCTTCAGGCTGTAGCTATGCCACCGAAACACCGTCGGGTCGTGATGCATGTGTGAAAGTGATGTGGCACACGTAGACGCCCGTGTTGGTGCTCCGAGGTGTGGCCCCCCTCTGCAGACGTCGCTGTCGTGGTCAGTTGGAGGGGGGAGACGCGCACGTCGGGTAGAACCAATATAGTGAGTGTTTGGGTCCAGATCGTGTTCGGCGATGGTCCTATGTGCTGACGCATCGCAACCAGGTGGAAGAGTCCACTAGTCAAAGCCCGTCCGGCGAAAGTCAAAGGGCGAGAGCTCCTGGTCTAATGGAGCGTCGTGGTGGCCTCCCGGGTGTAGCTATGCCACCAAAACACCGCGTCGGGTCGTGATGCATGTGTGAAGTGATGTGGCGCGCGTAGACACCTGTCTTGGCGCTCCGGGGTGTGGCCCCCCTCCACGGACGTCACTGTCGCAGTCACTTGGAGGGGGGAGACGTGCGCGTCGGGTAGAACCGGAGGGAATCTAGTGGTGGCTTGGGTCCAGACCGTGTTCGGGGATGCTCCTATGTGCTGACCCATCGCAACCAGGTGGAAGAGTCCACTGGTCAAAGCCCGTCCAGCAAAAGTCAAAGGGCTAGATCTCCTAGTATAACGGAGCTTCATGGTGGCCTCTCGGGTGTAGCTATGCCACCGAAACACCGCATCGCGTCGTGATGCATGTGTGAAAGCTATGTGGCACGCATAGACGCCTGTCTTGGGGATCAGGGCTGTGCCCCCTCCGCGGACGTCGGTGTCATGGTCACTTGGAGGGGGGAGACGTGCGCGTCGGGTAGAACCGAAGGGAATCTAGTGGTGGCTTGGGTCTAGACCCTGTTCGGGGGATGCTCCTATGTGCCAACCCATCACAACCAGGTCGAAGAGTCCACTGGTCAAAGCCCGTCCGTCGAAAGTCAAGGGGCTAGAGCTCCTGGTCTAACGGAGCTTTGTGGTGGACTCCCCGGTGTAGCTACGCCACCGAAACACCGTGTCAGGTCGTTATGCATATGTGAAAGTGATGTGGCACACGTAGACGCCCGTCCTGGCGCTCCGAGGTGTGGCCCCCCTCCGCGGACGTCGCTGTCGTGGTCACTTGGAGGGGGGAGACGTGCGCGTTGGGTAGAACCAATATAGTGAGTGTTTGGGTCCAGATCGTGTTCGGGGATGGTCCTATGTGCTGACGCATCGCAACCAGGTGGAAGAGTCCACTGGTTAAAGCCCGTCCAGCGAAAGTCAAAGGACGAGAGCTCCTGGTCTAATGGAGCGTCGTGGTGGCCTCTCGGGTGTAGCTACGCCACCGAAGCACCGTGTCGGGTCGTGATGCATGTGTGAAGTGATGTGGCACGTGTAGACACCTGTCTTGGCGCTCCGGGGTGTGCCCCCCCTCCACGGACGTCACTGTCGCAGTCACTTGGAGGGGGAGACGTGCGCGTCGGGTAGAACCGGAGGGAATCTAGTGGTGGCTTGGGTCCAGACCGTGTTCGGGGATGCTCCTATGTGCTGACCCACGGCAACCAGGTGGAAGAGTCCACTGGTCAAAGCCCGTCCAGCGAAAGTCAAAGGGCTAGATCTCCTAGTATAACGGAGCTTCGTGGTGGCCTCTCGGGTGTAGCTATGCCACCGAAACACAGCATCGGGTCGTGATGCATGCGTGAAAGCTATGTGGCACGCATAGACGCCTGTCTTGGGGATCAGGGGTGTGGCCCCCTCGGCGGACGTCGGTGTCATGGTCACTTGGAGGGGGGAGACGTGCGCGTCGGGTAGAACCGAAGGGAATCTAGTGGTGGCTTGGGTCTAGACCCTGTTCGGGGGATGCTCCTTTGTGCCAACCCATCACAACCAGGTCGAAGAGTCCACTGGTCAAAGCCCGTCCGTCAAAAGTCAAAGGGCTAGAGCTCCTGGTCTAACGGAGCTTTGTGGTGGACTCCCCGGTGTAGCTACGCCACCGAAACACCGTGTCAGGTCGTTATGCATATGTGAAAGTGATGTGGCACGCGTAGACACCCGTCTTGCGACTCTAGGGTGTGCCCCCCCTCCGCGGTGACTTAGAGGGGTGAGACGTGCGTGTCGGGTAGAACTGGACGGAATCTAGTGATGGCTTGGGTCCAGACCATGTTCGGGGATGGTCCTATGTGCTGACCCATCGCAGCCAGGTGGAAGAGTCCACTGGTCAAAGCCCGTCCAGTGAAAGTGAAAGGGCTTGAGCTCCTGGTCTAACAGAGCTTCGTGGTGGCCTCCCGGGTGTAGCTATGCCATCGAAACACCGCGTCGGGTCGTGATGCATGTGAAAAAGTGATGTGGCACGCGTAGATGCCCGTCTTGGGGCTCCGGGGTGTGGCCCCCCTCCGTGGACGTCGCTGTTGCGGTCACTTGGAGGGGGGAGACGCGCCCGTCGGGTAGAACCGGAGGGAATCTAGTGGTTTTTTGGGTCCAGACCGTGTTCGGGGATGGTCCTATGTGCTGACCCATCGCAGCCAGGTGGAAGAGTCCACTGGTCAAAGCCCGTCTGCAAAAGTCAAAGGGCTAGAGCTCTTGGTCTAACGGAGCTTCATGGTGGCCTCCTGGGTGTAGCTGTGCCACCGAAACACCGCGTCGGGTCGTAATGCATGTGTGAAAGTGATGTGGCATGCATAGACGCCCATCTTGGGGCTCCGAGGTGTGGCCCCCCTCTACGGACGTCGCTCTCGCGGTCACTTGGAGGGGGGAGACGTGCGTGTCGGGTAGAACCGGAGGGAATCTAGTGGTGGATTGGATCCAGACCATGTTCGGGAATGCTCCTATGTGCTGACCCATAGCAACCAGGTGGAAGAGTCCACTGGTCAAAGCCCGTCCAAGAAAAGTCAAAGGGCTAGAGCTCCTGGTCTAACGGAGCTTCATGGTGGCCTCCTGGGTGTAGCTATGCCACCGAAACACTACATCGGGTCACGATGCATGTGTGAAAGTGATGTGGCACGTGTAGACGCCCGTGTTGGGGCTCCGGGGTGTGCCCCCCTCCCCAGATGTCGCTGTCGTGGTCACTTGGACGGGGAGACGTGCGCGTCGGGTAGAACCAGAGGGAATCTAGTGGTGGTTTGGGTCCAAACCGTGTTCGGGGATGCTCCTATGTGCCGGCCCATCGCAACCAGGTGGAAGAGTTCACTGGTCAAAGCCCGTCCGGCAAAAGTCAAAGGGCTACAGCTCCTGCTCTAAGGGAGCTTTGTGCTGGCCTCCCTGGTGTAGCTATGCCACCGAAACACCGCATTGGGTTGTGATGCATTCGTGAAACTGATGTGTCACGCGTAGACGACCGTCTTGCCGTTCCGAGGTGTGGCCCCCCTCCGCGGACGTCGCTGTCGCGGTCACTTGGTGGGGTGAGACGTGCACATCGGGTAGAATCGGAGGGAATATAGGGATGGTTTGGGTCCAGGTCGTGTTCGGGGATGGTCCTATGTGCTGACCCATCGCAACGAGGTGGAAGAGTCCACTGGTCAAAGACCGTTTGGCGAAAGTCAAAGGGCGAGAGTTCCTGGTCTAATGGAGCTTCGTTGTAGCCTCCCAGGTGTAGCTATGCCACCGAAACACCACGTCGGGTCGTGATGCATGTGTGAAAGTGATGTGGCACGCATAGACGCCCGTCTTGGGGCTCCGTGGTGTGGCCCCCCTCGCAGACGTCGCTGTCGCGGTCACTTGGAGGGGGGAGACGCGCGCGTCGGGTAGAACCAGAGGGAATCTAGTGGTGCCAGACCATGTTCGGGAATGCTCCTATGTGCTGACCCATCGCAACCAGGTGGAAGAGTCCACTGGTTAAATCCCGTCGGCAAAAGTCAAAGGGGTAGAGCTCCTGGTATAACGAAGCTTCGTGGTGGCCTCCCGGGTGTAGCTATTCCACCGAAACACCGCGTCGGGTCGTGATGCATGTGTGAAAGTGATGTGGCACGCGGAGGGAATCTAGTGGTGGATTGGGTCCAGACCGTGTTCGGGGATGCTCCTATGTGCTGACTCATGGCAACCAGGTGGAAGAGTCCACTGGTCAAAGCCCGTCCCACGGAAGTCAAAGGGCTAGAGCTCTTGGTCTAACGGAGCTTCGTGGTGGCCTCTCGGGTGTAGCTATGCCACCAAAACACCGCGTCAGGTCGCGATGCATGTCTGAAAGTGATGTGGCACGCGTAGACGCCCATGTTGGGGTTCCGAGGTATGCCCCCCCTCCACGGACGTCGCTGTCGCGGTCACTTCGAGGGGGGAGACGTGCGCGTCGGGTAGAACCGGAGGGAATCTAGGTGGTTTGGGTCCAGACCATGTTCGGGGATGCTCCTATATCCCCACCCATCGCTACCAGGTGGAAGAGTCCACTGGTCAAAGCCCGTCGGCAAAAGTCAAAGGGCTAGAGCTCCTGGTCTAACGGAGCTTCGTGGTTGCCTCCTGGGTGTAGCTATGCCACCGAAACACCGCGTCGGGTTGTGATGCATGTGTGAAAGTGATGTGGCATGCGTAGACGCCCGTCTTGGGGCTCCGGGGTGTGGCCCCCCTCCGTGGACGTCGTTATCGCGGTCACTTGGAGGGGGGAGACGTGCGCGTCGGGTAGAACCGGAAGGAATCTAGTGGTGGATTGGGTCCAGACCGTGTTCGGGGATGCTCCTATGTGCTGACCCATGGCAACCAGGTGGAAGAGTCCACTGGTCAAAGCCCGTCCAGCGAAAGTCAAAGGGCCAGAGCTCCTGGTCTAACAGAGCTTTGTGTGGCCTCCCGGGTGTAGCTATGCCACCGAAATACCGCATCTGGTCGAGATGCATGTGTGAAAGTGATGTGGCACGCGTAGACGCCCGTGTTGGGGCTCTGGGGTGTGCCCCCCTCCGTGGACGTCGCTGTCGCAGTCACTTCGAGGGGGAGACGTGCGCGTCGGGTAGAACCGGAGGGAATATATTGATGGTTTGGGTCCAGATCGTGTTCGGGGATGGTCCTATGTGCTGACCCATCGCAACCAGGTGGAAGAGTCCACTGGTCAAAGCCCGTCCGGCAAAAGTCAAAGGGCGAGAGCTCCTAGTCTAATGGAGCTTCGTTGTGGCCTCCCGGGTGTAGCTATGCCACCGAAACACCGCCTCGGGTCGTGATGCATGTGCGGAAGTGATGTGGCACGTGTAGACGCCCGTCTTGGGGCTCCGGGGTGTGGCCCCCCTCTGCGGACGTCGCTGGCGCGGTCACTTGGAGGGGGGAGACGCGCGCGTCGGGTAGAACCGGAGGGAATGTAGTGGTGGTTTGGGTCCAGACCATGTTCGGGAATGCTCCTATGTGCTGACCCATCGCAACCAGGTAGAAGAGTCCACTGGTCAAAGCCCGTCGGCAAAAGTCAAAGGGCTAGAGCTCCTGGTCTAACGGAGCTTCGTGGTGGCCTCCTAGGTGTAGCTATGCCACCGAAACACCGCGTCGGGTCGTGATGCATGTGTGAATGTGACGTCGCACGCATAGACGCCCATCTTGGGGCTCCGAGGTGTGGCCCCCCTCCGTGGACGTTGCTCTCACGGTCACTTGGAGGGGGGAGACGTGCGCATCGGGTAGAACCAGAGGGAATCTAGTGGTGGATTGGGGCCAGACCGTGTTCGGGGATGCTCCTATGTGCTAACCCATGGCAACCAGGTGGAAGAGTCCACTGGTCAAAGCCCGTCCAGCGGAAGTCAAAGGCCTCGAACTCCTGGTCTAATGGAGCTTCGTGGTCGCCTCCCGGGTATAGCTATGCCACCGAAACACCGTGTCAGGTCGCAATGCATGTCTGAAAGTGATGTGGCATGCGTAGATGCCCATGTTGGGGCTCCGGGGTGTGCCCCCCCTCCGCGGACGTCGCTGTCGCGGTCACTTTGAGGGGGGAGACGTGCGCGTCGGGTAGAACCGGAGGGAATCTAGTGGTGGTCTGGGTCCAGACCATGTTCAGGGATGCTCCTATATCCCCACCCATCACTAACAGGTGGAAGAGTCCACTGGTCAAAGCCCATCGGCAAAAGTCAAAGGGCTAGAGCTCCTTGTCTAACGGAGCTTCGTGGTGGCCTCCTGGGTGTAGCTATGCCACCGAAACACCGCGTCGGGTCGTGATGCATGTGTGAAACTGGCGTGGCACGCGTAGACGCCCATCTTGGGGCTCCGAGATGTGGCCCCCCCTCCGCGGACGTCGCTCTCACGGTCACTTGGAGGGGGGAGACGTGCGTGTCGGGTAGAACCGGAGGGAATCTAGTGGTGGTTTGCGTCCAGATCGTGTTCGGCGATGGTCCTATGTGCTGACCCATCGCAACCAGGTGGAAGAGTCCACTAGTCAAAGCCCGTCCTGCGAAAGTCAAAGGGCGAGAGCTCCTGGTCTAACGGACCTTCGTGGTGGCCTCCCGGGTGTAGCTATGCCACCGAAACACCACGTCGGGTCGTGATGCATGTGTGAAAGTGATGTGGCGCGCGTAGATGCCCGTCTTGGGGTTTCGGTGTGTGGCCTCCCTCCGTGGACGTCGCTGTCGCGGTCACTTGGAGGGGGGAGATGCGCGCGTCGGGTAGAACCGGAGGGAATCTAGTGGTGGTTTGGGTCCAGACCATGTTCGGCAATGCTCCTATGTGCTGACCCATCGCAACCAGGTGGAAGAGTCCACTGGTTAAAGGCCGTCGGCAAAAGTCAAAGGGCTAGAGCTCCTGGTCTAACGGAGCTGCGTGGTGGCCTCCCGGGTGTAGCTATGCCACCGAAACACCACGTCGGGTCGTGATGCATGTGTGAAAGTGATGTGGCACGAGTAGACGCCCATCTTGGGGCTCTGAGGTGTGGCCCCCCTCGGTGGACGTCGCTCTCGTGGTCACTTGGAGGGGGGAGACGTGCGCGTCGGGTAGAACCGGAAGGAATCTATTGGTGGATTGGATCCAGACCGTGTTCGGGAATGCTCCTATGTGCTGACCCATGGCAACCAGGTGGAAGAGTCCACTGGTCAAAGCCCGTCCAGCGGAAGTCAAAGGGCTAGAGCTCCTAGTCTAACAGAGCTTTGTGGTGGCCTTCCGGGTGTAGCTATGCCACCTAAACACCGTGTCGGGTCGTGATGCATGTGTGAAAGTGATGTGGCACGCGTAGACGCCCATGTTGGGGCTCCTGGGTGTGCCCCCCCTCAGTGGACGTCGCTGTCGCGGTCACTTCGAGGGGGGAGACATGTGCGCCGGGTAGAACCGGAGGGAATCTAGTGGTGGTTTGGGTCCAGACCGTGTTCGGGGATGCTCCTATGTGCCGACCCATCGGAACCAGGTGGAAAAGTCCACTGGTCAAAGCCCGTCCGGCAAAAGTCAAAGGGCTAGAGCTCCTGGTCTAATGGAGCTTTGTGGTGGCCTCTCGGGTATAGCTATGCCACCGAAACCACGCATCGGGTCGTGATGCATGTGTGAAAGTGATGTGGCACGCGTAGACGCCCATCTTGGCGCTTCGAGGTATGGTCCCCCTCCGCGAATGTCGCTGCCGCGGTCACTTGGAGGGGGAGACGTGCACATTGGGTAGAACCGGAGGGAATATATTGATGGTTTGGGTCCAGATGGTGTTCGGGGATGGTCCTATGTGCTGATCCATCGCAACCAGGTGGAAGAGTCCACTGGTCAAAGCCCGTCCGGCGACAGTCAAAGGGCAAGAGCTCCTAGTCTAATGGAGCTTCGTGGTGGCCTCCCGGGTGTAGCTATGCCACCGAAACACCGCGTCGGGTCGTGATGCATGTGTGGAAGTGATGTGGCACGTGTAGACGCCCGTCTTGGGGCTCAGGGGTGTGGCCCCCCTCCGCGGATGTCGCTGTCGCGGTTACTTAGAGGGGGAGACGCGCGCGTCGGGTAGATTCGGAGGGAATGTAGTGGTGGTTTGGGTCCAGACCATGTTCGGGAATTCTCCTATGTGCTGACCCATGGCAACCAGGTGGAAGAGTCCACTGGTCAAAGACCGTCGGCAAAAGTCAAAGGGCTAGAGCTCCTGGTCTAACGGAGCTTCGTGGTGGCCTCCTGGGTGTAGTTATGCCACCGAAACACCGAGTCGGGTCGTGATGCATGTGTGAAAGTGATGTGGCACGTGTAGACGCCCATCTTGGGGCTCCGAGGTGTGGCCCCCCTTCGCGGACGTCGCTCTCGCGGTGGCTGGGAGGGAGGAGACATGCGCGTCGAGTAGAACCGGAGGGAATCTAGTGGTGGATTTGGTCCAGACCGTGCTCGGGGATGCTCCTATGTGCTGACCCATGGCAACCAGGTGGAAGAGTCCACAGGCCAAAGCCCGTCCAGCGGAAGTCAAAGGGCTCGAGCTCCTGGTCTAACAGAGCTTTGTGGTGGTCTCCCGGGTGTAGCTATGCCACCGAAACACAGCGTCGGGTCGCGATGCATGTGTGAAAGTGATGTGGCACGCGTAGACGCCCGTGTTGGGGCTCCGGGGTGTGCCCCCCTCTGCGGATGTCGCCGTCGCGGTCACTTCGAGGGGGGATACGTGCGCGTCGGGTAGAACCGGAGGGAATCTAGTGGTGGTTTGGGTCCAGACCGTGTTCGGGGATGCTCCTATGTGCCGGCCCATCGCAACCAGGTGGAATTGTCCACTGGTCAAAGCCCGTCCGACAAAATTCAAAGGGCTAGAGCTCCTGGTCTAACGGAGCTTCGTGGTGGCCTCCCGGGTGTAGCTATGCCACCGACACACCACATCGGGTCGTGATGCATGTGTGAAAGTGATGTGGCATGCGTAGACGCCCATCTTGGGGCTCTAAGGTGTGGCCCCCCTCCGCGGACATCGCTCTCGCGGTCACTTGGAGGGGGGAGACGTGCGCGACGGGTAGAAGCAGAGTGAATCTAGTGGTGGTTTGGGTCCAGACCATGCTCGGGGATGCTCCTATGTGCCGACCCATCGCAACCAGGTGGAAGAGTCCACTGGTCAAAGCCCGTCCAGCAAAAGTCAAAGGGCTAGAGCTCCTGGTCTAACGGAGCTTTCTGGTGGCCTCCCGAGTGTATCTATGGCACCGAAACACCGCATCGGGTCGTGATGCATGTGTGAAAGTGATGTGGCACGCGTAGACGCCCGTCTTCGCGCTCCGAGGTGTGGCCCCCCTCCGCACACGTCGCTGTCGCGGTCACTTGGAGGGGGGAGACGTGCACATCTGGGAGAACCGGAGAAAATATAGTGATGGTTTGGGTCCAGATCATGTTCAGCGATGGTCCTATGTGCTGACCCATCACAACCAGGTGGAAGAGTCCACTGGTCAAAGCCCATTGGCAAAAGTCAAAGGGCTAGAGCTTCTGGTCTAAATGAACTTCGTGGTGGCCTCCCGGGCGTAGCTATGCCACCGAAACACCGCGTCACGCTGTGATGCATGTGTACAAGTGATGTGGCATGCGTAGACAACCGTCTTTGTGCTCCGGGGTGTGGCCCCCCTCCGCAGACGTCACTTTCGCGATCACTTGGAGGGCGAGACGTGTGCATCGGGTAGAACCAGAGGGAATCTAGTGGTGGCTTGGATCCAGACCGTGTTTGGGGATGCTCCTATGTGCTGACCCATCGCAACTAGGTGGAAGAGTCCACTTGTCAAAGCCCGTCCGGGGAAAGTCAAAGGGCTAGATCTCCTAGTATAACGGAGCTTCGTGGTGGCCTCTCGGGTGTAGCTATGCCACCAAAATAGCGCGTCGGGTCGTGATGCTTGTGTGAAAGGTATGTGGCACTCATAGACGCGTGTCTTGGGGCTTAGGGGTGTGGTCCCAGTCCGTGAACGTCGCTGTCACGGTCACTTGAAGGGGGCAGAAGTGCGTGTCGGTTAGAACCGAAGGGAATCTAGTGGTGGTTTGGGTCCAGACCGTGTTCGGGGATGCACCTATGTGCCGACCCATCACAACCAGGTGGAAGAGTCCACTGGTCAAAGCCCGTCCAGTGAAAGTCAAAGGGCTAGAGCTCCTGGTCTAACAGAGCTTTGTGGTAGACTCCTGGGTGTAGCTATGCCACCGAAACACCGCGTCAGGTTGTCATGCATGTGTGAAAGTGATGTGTCACGCGTAGACGCCCGTCTTGGGACTCTAGGGTGTGGCCCCCCTCCGCGGACGTCGCTGCCGCGGTCACTTGGAGGGGGGAGACGTGCGCGCCGGGTAGAACCGGAGGGAATCTAGTGATGGCTTGGGTCCAGACCGTGTCCGGGGATGCTCCTATGTGCTGACCAATCCCAACCAGGTGGAAGAGACCACTGGTCAAAGCCCGTCTGGCGAAAGTCAAAGGGCTAGAGCTCCAGCTCTAACAGAGCTTCGTGGTGGCCTCCCAGGTGTAGCTATGCCACCGAAACACTGCGTTGGGTCGTGATGCATGTGTGAAAGTGATGGGGCACGCATAGATGCCAGTCTTGGGCTCCGGGTTGTGGCCCCCCTCCGTGGACGTCGTTGTCGCGGTCACTTGGAGGGGGGAGACGCGCGCGTCTGGTAGATCGAAGGGAATCTAGTGGTGGTTTGGGTCCAGACCATGTTCAGGAATGCTCCTATGTGCTGACCCATCGCAACCAGGTGGAAGAGTCCACTGGTCAAAGCCCGTTGGCAAAAGTCAAAGGGCTAGAGCTCCTGGTCTAACAGAGCTTCGTGGTGGCCTCCCGGGTGTAGCTATGCCGCCGAAACACCACGTCGGGTCGTGGTGCATGTTTGAAAGTGATGTGGCATGCGTAGACGCCCATCTTGGGGGTCCGAGGTGTGGCCCCCTCCGCGGACGTCACTGTCGCGGTCACTTGGTGGGGGGAGACGTGGTGGCCTCCCAGGTGTAGCTATGCCACCGAAACACCGCGTCGGGTCGCGATGCAAGTGTGAAAGTGATGTGGCACGCATAGACGCCCGTGTTGGGGCTCCGGGGTGTGCCCCCATCCACGGACGTCGCTATCGCGATCACTTCGACGGGGGAGACGTGTGCGTCGGGTAGAACTGAAGGGAATCTAGTGGTGGTTTGGGTCCAGACCGTGTTTGGGGATGCTCCTATGTGCCGACCCATCGGAACCAGGTGGAGTCCACTGGTCAAAGACCGTCCGGCGAAAGTCAAAGGGCTAGAGCTCCTGGTCTAACTGAGCTTTGTGGTGGCCTCCCGGGTGTATCTATGCCACCAAAACACCACATCGGGTCGTGATGCGTGTGTGAAAGTGATGTGGCACGCATAGACTCCCGTCTTGGCACTCCGAGGTGTGGCCCCCTCCGCGGACGTCGCTGTTGCGGTCACTTGGAGCGGGAGACGTGCGCGTCGGGGCCCTGAGATCCGGGACTGGTAAAACATGGGTGCCCAATTTGCTTTTCCGTGCTCCGCCTTAGTGCCCTTATGAAGGCGGCAGAAGTCAAAGGGCTAGAGTTGCTGGTCTAACAGAGCATCATGGTGGCCTCCCGAGTGTAGATATGCCATCGAAACACCGCGTCGGGTCGTTATGCATGTGTGAAAATGATGTGGCACACGTAGACGCCCTTCTTGGGGCTCCGGGGTGTGGCCCCCCTCTACGGACGTCGCTGTCGCGGTAACTTGGAGGGGGAGACGTGCGCGTTGGGTAGAACCGGAGGGAATCTAGTGGTGGATTGGGTCCAAACTGTGTTCGGGGTTGCTCCTATGTGCTGACCTATTGCAACCAGGTGGAAGAGTCCACTGGTCAATGCCTGTCCGGCGAAAGTCAAAGGGCTAGATCTCCTGGTCTAACGGAGCTTTGTGGTGGCCTCCTGGGTGTAGCTATGCCACCGAAACACCACGTCGGGTTGTGATGCATCTGTGAAAGTGATGTGGCATGTGTCTACACCCGTCTTGGGGCTCTGCGGTGTGGCTCCCTCTGCGGACGTCGCTGTCGCGGTCACTTGGAGGGTGGAGACATGGGTGTCGGGTAGACCCGGAGGGAATCTAGTGGTGGTTTTGGTCCAGACCGTGTACGGGGATGCTCCTATGTGCTGACCCATCGCAACTAGGTGGAAGTGTCCACTGGTCAAAGCCCGTCCGACGAAAGTGAAAGGTCTTGATCTCCTAGTCTAATGGAGCTTCATGGTGGCCTTCCGGGTGTAGCTATGCTACCGAAACACCGCGTCGGGTCATGATGCATGTGTAAAAGTGATGTGGCACGCGTAGACGCCCGTCTTGGGGCTCCGGGGTGTGGCCCCCGTACACGGACGTCATTGTTGCGCTAACTTGGAGGGGGGAGACATGTGCTTTGGGTAGAACCGGAGGGAATCTAGTGGTGGATTGGGTCCAGACCATGTTCGGGGATGCTCCTATGTGCTGACCCATCGCAACTAGGTGGAAGAGTCCACTGGTCAAAGCCCGTCTGGCTATAGTCAAAGGGCTAGAGCTGCTGGTCTAACAGAGCTTCATGGTGGCCTCCCGGGAGTAGCAATGCCACCAAAACACCGCGTCAGGTCATGATGCATGCGTGAAAGTGATGTGGCACGCGTAGACACCCGTCTTGGCACTCGGGGGTGTGCCCCCCCTCTGTGGACGGCACTGTCACGGTCACTTGGTGGGGGGAGACGTGCGCGTCGGGTAGAACCGGAGGGAATCTAGTGGTGGTTTGGGTCCAGACCGTGTTCGGGGATGCTCCTGTATGCTGACCCATCGCAACCAGGTGAAAGAGTCCACTGGTCAAAGCCCGTCTGGCGAACGTCAAAGGGCTAGAGCTGTTGGTCTAACAGAGCTTCATGGTGGCCTCCCGGGTGTAGCTATTCCATCGAAACATCGCATCGGGTCGTTATGCATGTCTGAAAGTGATGTGGCATGCGTAGACGCCCGTTTTGGGGCTCCGGGGTGTGGCCCCCCTCCGCGAACGTTGCTGTCGCGGTCACTTGGATGGGGGAGACGTGCACGTCGGGTAGAACCAGAGGGTATCTAGTGGTGGTTTGGGTCCAGACCGTGTTCGGGGATGCTCCTATGTGCAGACCCATCACAACCAGGTGGAAGAGTCGACTGGTCAAAGCCCGTCCGACGAAAGTCAAAGGGCTAGATCTCCTTGTCTAACGGAGCTTCGTGGTGGCCTCTCGGGTGTAGCTATGCCACCGAAACACCGCGTCGGGTCGTCATGCATGTGTGAACGTTATGTGTCACACGTATACGCCCGTCTTGGGGCTCCGAGGTGTGGCCCTCCTCCGTGGACGTCGCTGTCGTGGTCACTTCGAGGGGGGAGACGTGCACGTCCGGTAGAACCGGAAGGAATCGAGTAGTCGATTGGGTCCATACCGTGTTTGGGGATGCTCCTACGTGTTGACCAATCGCAACTAGGTGGAAGAGTCCACTGGTCAAAGCCCGTCCGACTAAAGTCAAAGGGCTCGATATCCTGGTCTAACGAAGCTTCTTGGTGGCCTCCCGGGTGTAGCTATGCCACCGACACACCGCGTCTGCTTGTGATGCATGTCTGGAAGTGATGTGGCACGCGTAGACGCCCGTCTTGGGGCTCTGGGGTGTGGCCCCCCCTCCGCGAACGTCGCTATTGCGGTGACTTCGAGGGGGGAGACGTGCGCGTCGAGTAGAACCGGAGGGAATCTAGTGGTGGTTTGGGTGCAGACCATGTTCGGGGATGCTCCTATGTGCTGACCCATCGCAACCAGGCGGAAGAGTCCACTGGTCAAAGCCTGTCCGACGAAAGTCAAAGGGCTAGAGTTGCTGGTCTAACAGAGCTTCATGGTGGCCTCCCAGGTGTAGCTATGCCATCGAAACACCGCGCCGGGTCATTATGCATGTGTGAAAGTGATGTGGTACATGTAGACATCCGTCTTGGGGCTCCGCGGTGTGGCCCACTCCGTGGACGTCGCTGTCGCGGTCACTTGGAGGGGGGAGACGTGCGCGTCGGGTAGAACCGGAGGGATTATAGTGATGGTTTGGGTCCAGATCGTGTTTGGAGATGGTCCTATGTGCTGACCCATCGCAACCAGGTGAAGAGTCCACTAGTCAAAGCCCGTCCGGCGAAAGTCTAAGGGCTAGAGCTCCTGGTCTAACGGAGCTTCGTGATGGCCTCCTGGGTGTAGCTATGCCACCGAAACACCGCGTCGGGTCGTGATGCATGTGTGAAAGTGATGTGGCACGCGTAGACACCTGTCTTGGCACTCCGGGGTGTGGCCCACCTCCACGGATGTCGCTGTCGCGGTCACTTCGAGGGCGAGACATGCGCGTCAGGT
Organism: Hordeum marinum; assembly: GCA_022496015.1. Taxonomy (NCBI): domain Eukaryota; kingdom Viridiplantae; phylum Streptophyta; class Magnoliopsida; order Poales; family Poaceae; genus Hordeum; species Hordeum marinum. The sequence goes on along the minus strand of CM039675.1, from coordinate 45,472,460 downwards.
AGAACCGGAGGGAATCTAGTGGTGGTTTGGATCCAGACCGTGTTCGGGGATGCTCCTATGTGCCGACACATCGCAACCAGGTGGAAGAGTCCACTGGTCAAAGCCCGTCAGAAAAGTCAAAGGGCTAGATCTCCTGGTCTAACGGAGCTTCGTGGTGGCCTCTCGGGTGTAGCTATAACACCGAAACACCGCGTCGGGTCGTGATGCATTTGTGAAAGTGATGTGGCACGCATAGACGCCCATCTTGGGGCTCCGGGGTGTGGCCCCCCTCCGTGGAAGTCGCTGTCGCGGTCACTTGGAGTGGGGAGACGTGCGCGTCGGGTAGAACTGGAGGGATTCTAGTGGTGGATTGGGTCTAGACTGTGTGCGGGGATGCTCCTACGTGCTGACCCATCGCAACCAGGTGGAAGAGTCCACTGGTCAAAGCCCGTCCGACGAAAGTCAAAGGACTCGATCTCCTGGTCTAATGGAGCTTTGTGGTGGCCTCTCGGGTGTAGCTATGCCACCAAAACACCGCGTCGGCTTGTGATGCATGTGTGAAAGTGATGTGCCACGCGTAGACGCCTGCCTTGGGGCTCTGGGGTGTGGGCCCCCTCCGCGGACGTCGCTGTTGCGGTCACTTGAAGGGGGAGACGTGCGCGTTGGGTAGAACCGGAGGGAATCTGGTGGTGGTTTGGGTCCAGACTGTGTTTGGGGATGCTCCTATGTGCTGACCCATCGCAACCATGTGGATGAGTCCATTGGTCAAAGCCCGTTCAGCGGAAGTCAAAGGGCTAGATCTCCTGGTCTAACGGAGCTTCGTGGTGGCCTCCGAGGTGTAGCTATGCCAGCGAAACACCGCGTCGGGTCGTGATGCATGTGTGAAAGTGATGTGGCACGCGTAGACGCCCATCTTCGAGCTCCGGGGTGTGGCCCCCCTCTACGGACATCGCTGTCGCGGTCACTTGGAGGGGGAGACGTGCGCGTCGGGTAGAACCGGAGGGAATCTATTGGTGGATTGGGTCCAGACCGTGTTCGGGGTTGCTCCTATGTGCGGACCCATTGCAACCAGGTGGAAGAGTCCACTGGTCAAAGCCCGTCCGGCGAAAGTCCAAGGGCTAGATCTCCGGGTCTAACGGAGCTTCGTGGTGGCCTTCCGGATGTAGCTATGCCACCGAAACACCACGTCGGGACGTGATGCATGTGTGAAAGTGATGTGGCATGCGTAGACGCCCGTATTGGGGCTCTGGGGTGTGGCTCCCTCCGCGGATGTCGCTATCGCGGTCACTTGGAGGGGGAGACGTGCTCGTCGGGTAGCCCCGTAGGGAATCTAGTGGTGGTTTGGGTCCAGACCGTGTACGGGGATGCTCCTATGTGCTGACCCATCGCAACAAGACGGAAGTGTGCACTAGTCAAGGCCCGTCCGACGAAAGTCAAAGGGCAAGATCTCATGGTCTAACGGAGCTTCGTGGTGGCCTTTCGGGTGTAGCTATGCTACCAAAACACCGCGTCGGGTCATGATGCATGTGTGAAAGTGATGTGGCACGCGTAGACGCCTGTCTTGGGGCTCCGAGGTGTGGCCCCCCTCCACGGACGTCGCTGTCGCGGTCACTTGGAGGGGGGTCACGTGCGCGTCGGGTAGAACCGGAGGGAATCTAGTGGTGGATTGGGTCCAGACCGTGTTCAGGGATGCTCCTATGTGTTGACCCATGGCAACCAGGTGGAAGAGTCCACTGGTCAATGCCCGTCCACCGAAAGTCAAAGGGCTAGAGCTCCTGGTCTAACAGAGCTTCGTGGTGGCCTCCCGGGTGTAGCTATGCCACAGAAACACCGTGTCGGGTCGCGATGCGTGTGTGAAAGTAATGTGGCACGCGTAGACGCCCGTGATGGGGATCCGGGGTGTGGCCCCCCTCCGCGGACGTCGCTGTCGCGGTCACTTCCAATGGGGAGACATGCGCGTCGGGTAGAACCAAAGGGAATCTAGTGATGGCTTGGGTCCAGACCGTGTTCGGGGATGCTCCTATGTGCTGACCCATCGCAACCAGGTGGAAGAGTCCACTGGTCAAAGCCCGTCCGGCGAAAGTCAAAGGGCTAGAGCTCCTGGTCTAACAAAGCTTCATGGTGGCCTCCCGGGTGTAGCTATGCCCCCGAAACACCGCGTCGGGTTATGATGCTTGTGTGAAAGTGATGTGGCATGCGTAGACTCCCATATTGGGGCTCCGAGGTGTGGCCCCCCTCTACGGACGTCGCTGTCGCGGTCACTTGGAGGGGGGAGACGTGCGCGTCGGTTAGAACCGGAGGGAATCTAGTGGTGGATTGGGTCCAGTCCGTGTTCGGAGATGCTCCTATGTGCTGACCCATGGCAACCAGGTGGAAGAGTCCATTGGCAAAGCCCGTCCAGCGAAAGTCAAAGGGCTAGAGCTCCTGGTCTAACAGAGCTTCGTGGTGGCCTCCCGGGTGTAGCTATGCCACCGAAACACCGCGTCGGGTCGCGATGCATGTGTGAAAGTGATGTGGCAGGCATAGACGCCCATGTTTGGGCTCTGGGGTGTCCCCCCCTCTACGGATGTCGCCGTCGCGGTCACTTTGAGGGGGGAGACGTGCGCGTCGGGTAGAACCGGAGGGAATCTAGTTGTGTTTTGGGTCCAGACCGTGTTCGGGGATGCTCCTATGTGACGACCCATTGCAACCAGGTGGAAGAGTCCACTGGTCAAAGCCCGTCCGACAAAAGTCAAAGGGCTAGAGCTCCTGGTCTAACGGAGCTTTGTGGTGGCCTTCAGGCTGTAGCTATGCCACCGAAACACCGTCGGGTCGTGATGCATGTGTGAAAGTGATGTGGCACACGTAGACGCCCGTGTTGGTGCTCCGAGGTGTGTCCCCCCTCTGCAGACGTCGCTGTCGTGGTCAGTTGGAGGGGGGAGACGTGCACGTCGGGTAGAACCAATATAGTGAGTGTTTGGGTCCAGATCGTGTTCGGCGATGGTCCTATGTGCTGACGCATCGCAACCAGGTGGAAGAGTCCACTAGTCAAAGCCCGTCCGGCGAAAGTCAAAGGGCGAGAGCTCCTGGTCTAATGGAGCGTCGTGGTGCCCTCCCGGGTGTAGCTATGCCACCAAAACACCGCGCCGGGTCGTGATGCATGTGTGAAGTGATGTGGCGCGCGTAGACACCTGTCTTGGCGCTCCGGGGTGTGGCCCCCCTCCACGGACGTCACTGTCGCAGTCACTTGGAGGGGGGAGACGTGCGCGTCGGGTAGAACCGGAGGGAATCTAGTGGTGGCTTGGGTCCAGACCGTGTTCGGGGATGCTCCTATGTGCTGACCCATCGCAACCAGGTGGAAGAGTCCACTGGTCAAAGCCCGTCCAGCAAAAGTCAAAGGGCTAGATCTCCTAGTATAACGGAGCTTCATGGTGGCCTCTCGGGTGTAGCTATGCCACCGAAACACCGCATCGCGTCGTGATGCATGTGTGAAAGCTATGTGGCACGCATAGACGCCTGTCTTGGGGATCAGGGCTGTGGCCCCCTCTGCGGACGTCGGTGTCATGGTCACTTGGAGGGGGGAGACGTGCGCGTCGGGTAGAACCGAAGGGAATCTAGTGGTGGCTTGGGTCTAGACCCTGTTCGGGGGATGCTCCTATGTGCCAACCCATCACAACCAGGTCGAAGAGTCCACTAGTCAAAGCCCGTCCGTCGAAAGTCAAAGGGCTAGAGCTCCTGGTCTAACGGAGCTTTGTGGTGGACTCCCCGGTGTAGCTATGCCACCGAAACACCGTGTCAGGTCGTTATGCATATGTGAAAGTGATGTGGCCCACGTAGACGCCCGTCTTGGCGCTCCGAGGTGTGGCCCCCCTCCGCGGACGTCGCTGTCGTGGTCACTTGGAGGGGGGAGACATGCACGTTGGGTAGAACCAATATAGTGAGTGTTTGGGTCCAGATCGTGTTCGGGGATGGTCCTATGTGCTGACGCATCGCAACCAGGTGGAAGAGTCCACTGGTCAAAGCCCGTCCGGCGATAGTCAAAGGGCAAGAGCTCCTGGTCTAATGGAGCGTCGTGGTGGCCTCTCGGGTGTAGCTACGCCACCGAAGCACCGTGTCGGGTCGTGATGCATGTGTGAAGTGATGTGGCACGTGTAGACACCTATCTTGGCGCTCCGGGGTGTGCCCCACCTCCACGGACGTCACTGTCGCAGTCACTTGGAGGGGGGAGACGTGCGCGTCGGGTAGAACCGGAGGGAATCTAGTGGTGGCTTGGGTCCAGACCGTGTTCGGGGATGCTCCTATGTGCTGACCCATGGCAACCAGGTGGAAGAGTCCACTGGTCAAAGCCCGTCCAGCGAAAGTCAAAGGGCTAGATCTCCTAGTATAACGGAGCTTCGTGGTGGCCTCTCGGGTGTAGCTATGCCACCGAAACACAGCATCGGGTCGTGATGCATGTGTGAAAGCTATGTGGCACGCATAGACGCCTGTCTTGGGGATCAGGGGTGTGGCCCCCTCGGCGGACGTCGGTGTCATGGTCACTTGGAGGGGGGAGACGTGCGCGTCGGGTAGAACCGAAGGGAATCTAGTGGTGGCTTGGGTCTAGACCCTGTTCGGGGGATGCTCCTTTGTGCCAACCCATCACAACCAGGTCGAAGAGTCCACTGGTCAAAGCCCGTCCGTCAAAAGTCAAAGGGCTAGAGCTCCTGGTCTAACGGAGCTTTGTGGTGGACTCCCCGGTGTAGCTACGGCACCGAAACACCGTGTCAGGTCGTTATGCATATGTGAAAGTGATGTGGCACGCGTAGACACCCGTCTTGGGACTCTAGGGTGTGCCCCCCTCCGCGGACGTCGCTGCCACGGTCACTTAGAGGGGTGAGACGTGCGTGTCGGGTAGAACTGGACGGAATCTAGTGATAGCTTGGGTCCAGACCATGTTCGGGGATGGTCCTATGTGCTGACCCATCGCAGCCAGGTGGAAGAGTCTACTGGTCAAAGCCCGTCCAGCGAAAGTCAAAGCGCTTGAGCTCCTGGTCTAACAGAGCTTCGTGGTGGCCTCCCGGGTGTAGCTATGCCACCGAAACACCGCGTCGGGTCGTGATGCATGTGAAAAAGTGATGTGGCACGCGTAGATGCCCGTCTTGGGGCTCCGGGGTGTGGCCTCCCTCCGTGGACGTCGCTGTTGCGGTCACTTGGAGGGGGGAGACGCGCGCGTCGGGTAGAACCGGAGGGAATCTAGTGGTTTTTTGGGTCTAGACCGTGTTCGGGGATGGTCCTATGTGCTGACCCATCGCAGCCAAGTGGAAGAGTCCACTGGTCAAAGCCCGTCTGCAAAAGTCAAAGGGCTAGAGCTCTTGGTCTAACGGAGCTTCATGGTGGCCTCCTGGGTGTAGCTGTGCCACCGAAACACCGCGTCGGGTCGTAATGCATGTGTGAAAGTGATGTGGCATGCATAGACGCCCATCTTGGGGCTCCGAGGTGTGGCCCCCCTCTGCGGACGGCGCTCTCACGGTCACTTGGAGGGGGGAGACGTGCGTGTCGGGTAGAACCGAGGGAATCTAGTGGTGGATTGGATCCACACCATGTTCGGGAATGCTCCTATGTGCTGACCCATAGCAACCAGGTGGAAGATTCCACTGGTCAAAGCCCGTCCAACAAAAGTCAAAGGGCTAGAGCTCCTAGTCTAACGGAGCTTCATGGTGGCCTCCTAGGTGTAGCTATGCCACCGAATCACTGCATCGGGTCACGATGCATGTGTGAAAGTGATGTGGCACGCGTAGACGCCCGTGTTGGGGCTCCGGGGTGTGCCCCCCTCCCCAGATGTCGCTGTCGTGGTCACTTGGAGGGGGAGACGTGCGCGTCGGGTAGAACCAGAGGGAATCTAGTGGTGGTTTGGGTCCAAACCATGTTCGGGGATGCTCCTATGTGCCGGCCCATCGCAACCAGGTGGAAGAGTTCACTGGTCAAAGTCCGTCCGGCAAAAGTCAAAGGGCTACAGCTCCTGCTCTAAGGGAGCTTTTTGCTGGCCTCCCGGGTGTAGCTATGCCACCGAAACACCGCATTGGGTTGTGATGCATTCGTGAAAGTGATGTGTCACGCGTAGACGACCGTCTTGCCGTTCCGAGGTGTGGCCCCCCTCCGCGGACGTCGCTGTCGCGGTCACTTGGAGGGGTGAGACGTGCACATCGGGTAGAATCGGAGGGAATATAGGGATGGTTTGGGTCCAGGTCGTGTTCGGGGATGGTCCTATGTGCTGACCCATCGCAACAAGGTGGAAGAGTCCACTGGTCAAAGACCGTTCGGCGGAAGTCAAAGGGCGAGAGTTCCTGGTCTAATGGAGCTTCGTTGTAGCCTCCCAGGTGTAGCTATGCCACCGAAACACCACGTCGGGTCGTGATGCATGTGTGAAAGTGATGTGGCACGCATAGACGCCCGTCTTGGGGCTCCGTGGTGTGGCCCCCCTCCGCAGACGTCGCTGTCGCGGTCACTTGGAGGGGGGAGACGCGCGCGTCGGGTAGAACCGGAGGGAATCTAGTGGTGCCAGACCATGTTCGGGAATGCTCGTATGTGCTGACCCATCGCAACCAGGTGGAAGAGTCCACTGGTTAAATCCCGTCGGCAAAAGTCAAAGGGGTAGAGCTCCTGGTATAACGAAGCTTCGTGGTGGCCTCCCGGGTGTAGCTATTCCACCGAAACACCGCGTCGTGTCGTGATGCATGTGTGAAAGTGATGTGGCACGCGGAGGGAATCTAGTGGTGGATTGGGTCCAGACCGTGTTCGGGGATGCTCCTATGTGCTGACCCATGGCAACCAGGTGGAAGAGTCCACTGGTCAAAGCCCGTCCCACGGAAGTCAAAGGGCTAGAGCTCTTGGTCTAACGGAGCTTCCTGGTGGCCTCTCGGGTGTAGCTATGCCACCGAAACACCGCGTCAGGTCACGATGCATGTCTGAAAGTGATGTGGCACGCGTAGACGCCCATGTTGGGGCTCCGAGGTGTGCCCCCCTCCACGGACGTCGCTGTCGCGGTCACTTCGAGGGGGAGACGTGCGCGTCGGGTAGAACCGGAGGGAATCTAGGTGGTTTGGGTCCAGACCATGTTCGGGGATGCTCCTATATCCCCACCCATCGCTACCAGGTGGAAGAGTCCACTGGTCAAAGCCCGTCGGCAAAAGTCAAAGGGCTAGAGCTCCTGGTCTAACGGAGCTTCGTGGTTGCCTCCTGGGTGTAGCTATGCCACCGAAACACCGCGTCGGGTCGTGATGCATGTGTGAAAGTGATGTGGCATGCGTAGACGCCCGTCTTGGGGCTCCGGGGTGTGGCCCCCCTCCGTGGACGTCGCTATCGCGGTCACTTGGAGGGGGGAGACGTGCGCGTCGGGTAGAACCGGAGGGAATCTAGTGGTGGATTGGGTCCAGACCGTGTTCGGGGATGCTCCTATGTGCTGACCCATGGCAACTAGGTGGAAGAGTCCACTGGTCAAAGCCCGTCCAGCGAAAGTCAAAGGGCCAGAGCTCCTGGTCTAACAGAGCTTTGTGTGGCCTCCCGGGTGTAGCTATGCCACCGAAATACCGCATCTGGTCGAGATGCATGTGTGAAAGTGATGTGGCACGCGTAGACGCCCGTGTTGGGGCTCCGGGGTGTGCCCCCCTCCCTGGACGTCGCTGTCGCAGTCACTTCGAGGGGGGAGACGTGCGCGTCGGGTAGAACCGGAGGGAATATATTGATGGTTTGGGTCCAGATCGTGTTCGGGGATGGTCCTATATGCTGACCCATCGCAACCAGGTGGAAGAGTCCACTGGTCAAAGCCCGTCCGGCAAAAGACAAAGGGCGAGAGCTCCTGGTCTAATGGAGCTTCGTTGTGGCCTCCCGGGTGTAGCTATGCCACCGAAACACCGCCTCGGGTCGTGATGCATGTGCGGAAGTGATGTGGCAAGTGTAGACGCCCGTCTTGGGGCTCCGGGGTGTGGCCCCCCTCTGCGGACGTCGCTGGCGCGGTCACTTGGAGGGGGGAGACGCGCGCGTTGGGTAGAACCGGAGGGAATGTAGTGGTGGTTTGGGTCCAGACCATGTTCGGGAATGCTCCTATGTGCTGACCCATCGCAACCAGGTAGAAGAGTCCACTGGTCAAAGCCCGTTGGCAAAAGTCAAAGGGCTAGAGCTCCTGGTCTAACGGAGCTTCGTGGTGGCCTCCTAGGTGTAGCTATGCCACCGAAACACCGCGTCGGGTCGTGATGCATGTGTGAATGTGACGTCGCACGCGTAGACGCCCATCTTGGGGCTCCGAGGTGTGGCCCCTCTCCGTGGACGTTGCTCTCACGGTCACTTGGAGGGGGGAGACGTGCGCGTCGGGTAGAACCAGAGGGAATCTAGTGGTGGATTGGGGCCAGACCGTGTTCGGGGATGCTCCTATGTGCTGACCAATGGCAACCAGGTGGAAGAGTCCACTGGTCAAAGCCCGTCCAGCGGAAGTCAAAGGCCTCGAACTCCTGGTCTAATGGAGCTTCGTGGTCACCTCCCGGGTATAGCTATGCCACCGAAACACCGCGTCAGGTCGCAATGCATGTCTGAAAGTGATGTGGCACGCGTAGACGCCCATGTTGGGGCTCCGGGGTGTGCCCCCCCTCCGCGGACGTCGCTGTCGCGGTCACTTTGAGGGGGGAGACGTGCGCGTCGGGTAGAACCGGAGGGAATCTAGTGGTGGTCTGGGTCCAGACCATGTTCGGGGAAGCTCCTATATCCCCACCCATCGCTAACAGGTGGAAGAGTCCACTGGTCAAAGCCCGTCGGCAAAAGTCAAAGGGCTAGAGCTCCTGGTCTAACGGAGCTTCGTGGTGGCCTCCTGGGTGTAGCTATGCCACCGAAACACCGCGTCGGGTCGTGATGCATGTGTGAAACTGGCGTGGCACGCGTAGACGCCCATCTTGGGGCTCCGAGATGTGGCCCCCCTCCACGGACGTCGCTCTCACGGTCACTTGGAGGGGGGAGACGTGCGCGTCGGGTAGAACCGGAGGGAATCTAGTGGTGGTTTGCGTCCAGATCGTGTTCGGCGATGGTCCTATGTGCTGACCCATCGCAACCAGGTGGAAGAGTCCACTAGTCAAAGCCCGTCCGGCGAAAGTCAAAGGGCGAGAGCTCCTGGTCTAACGGACCTTCGTGGTGGCCTCCCGGGTGTAGCTATGCCACCGAAACACCACGTCGGGTCGTGATGCATGTGTGAAAGTGATGTGGCGCGCGTAGATGCCCGTCTTGGGGTTTCGGTGTGTGGCCTCCCTCCGTGGACGTCGCTGTCGCGGTCACTTGGAGGGGGGAGATGCTCGCGTCGGGTAGAACCGGAGGGAATCTAGTGGTGGTTTGGGTCCAGACCATGTTCGGCATTGCTCCTATGTGCTGACCCATCGCAACCAGGTGGAAGAGTCCACTGGTTAAAGGCCGTCGGCAAAAGTCAAAGGGCTAGAGCTCCTGGTCTAACGGAGCTGCGTGGTGGCCTCCCGGGTGTAGCTATGCCACCGAAACACCACGTCGGGTCGTGATGCATGTGTGAAAGTGATGTGGCACGAGTAGACGCCCATCTTGGGGCTCTGAGGTGTGGCCCCCTCCGTGGACGTCGCTCTCGTGGTCACTTGGAGGGGGGAGACGTGCGTGTCGGGTAGAACCGGAAGGAATCTATTGGTGGATTGGGTCCAGACCGTGTTCGGGGATGCTCCTATGTGCTGACCCATGGCAACCAGGTGGAAGAGTCCACTGGTCAAAGCCCGTCCAGCGGAAGTCAAAGGTCTAGAGCTCCTAGTCTAACAGAGCTTTGTGGTGGCCTTCCGGGTGTAGCTATGCCACCTAAACACCGTGTCGGGTCGTGATGCATGTGTGAAAGTGATGTGGCACGCGTAGACGCCCATGTTGGGGCTCCTAGGTGTGCCCCCCCCTCGGTGGATGTCGCTGTCGCGGTCACTTCGAGGGGGGAGACGTGCGCGCCGGGTAGAACCGGAGGGAATCTAGTGGTGGTTTGGGTCCAGACCGTGTTCGGGGATGCTCCTATGTGCCGACCCATCGGAACCAGGTGGAAAAGTCCACTGGTCAAAGCCCGTCCGGCAAAAGTCAAAGGACTAGAGCTCCTGGTCTAATGGAGCTTTGTGGTGGCCTCTCGGGTGTAGCTATGCCACCGAAACACCGCATCGGGTCGTGATGCATGTGTGAAAGTGATGTGGCACGCGTAGACGCCCATCTTGGTGCTTCGAGGTATGGTCCCCCTCCGCGAACGTCGCTGCCGCGGTCACTTGGAGGGGGAGACGTGCACATCGGGTAGAACCGGAGGGAATATATTGATGGTTTGGGTCCAGATGGTGTTCGGGGATGGTCCTATGTGCTGACCCATCGCAACCAGGTGGAAGAGTCGACTGGTCAAAGCCCGTCCGGCGACAGTCAAGGGGCAAGAGCTCCTAGTCTAATGGAGCTTCGTGGTGGCCTCCCGGGTGTAGCTATGCCACCGAAACACCACGTCGGGGCGTGATGCATGTGTGGAAGTGATGTGGCACGTGTAGACGCCCGTCTTGGGGCTCAGGGGTGTGGTCCCCCTCCGCGGACGTCGCTGTCGCGGTTACTTAGAGGGGGAGACGCGCGCGTCGGGTAGATTCGGAGGGAATGTAGTGGTGGTTTGGGTCCAGACCATGTTCGGGAATTCTCCTATGTGCTGACCCATGGCAACCGGGTGGAAGAGTCCACTGGTCAAAGCCCGTCGGCAAAAGTCAAAGGGCTAGAGCTCCTGGTCTAACGGAGCTTCGTGGTGGCCTCCTGGGTGTAGTTATGCCACCGAAACACCGAGTCGGGTCGTGATGCATGTGTGAAAGTGATGTGGCACGTGTAGACGCCCATCTTGGGGCTCCGAGGTGTGGCCCCCCTTCGCGGACGTCGCTCTCGCGGTGGCTGGGAGGGAGGAGACATGCGCGTCGAGTAGAACCGGAGGGAATCTAGTGGTGGATTTGGTCCAGACCGTGCTCGAGGATGCTCCTATGTGCTGACCCATGGCAACCAGGTGGAAGAGTCCACAGGTCAAAGCCCGTCCAGCGGAAGTCAAAGGGCTCGAGCTCCTGGTCTAACAGAGCTTTGTGGTGGTCTCCCGGGTGTAGCTATGCCAACGAAACACAGCGTCGGGTCGCGATGCATGTGTGAAAGTGATGTGGCACGCGTAGACGCCCGTGTTGGGGCTCCGGGGTGTGCCCCCCTCTGCGGACGTCGCCGTCGCGGTCACTTCGAGGGGGGAGACGTGCGCGTCGGGTAGAACCGGAGGGAATCTAGTGGTGGTTTGGGTCCAGACCGTGTTCGGGGATGCTCCTATGTGCCGACCCATCGCAACCAGGTGGAAGAGTCCACTGGTCAAAGCCCGTCCGACAAAAGTCAAAGGGCTAGAGCTCCTGGTCTAACGGAGCATCGTGGTGGCCTCCCGGGTGTAGCTATGCCACCGACACACCACATCGGGTCGTGATGCATGTGTGAAAGTGATGTGGCATGCGTAGACGCCCATCTTGGGGCTCTAAGGTGTGGCCCCCCTCCGCGGACATCGCTCTCGCGGTCACTTGGAGGGGGGAGACGTGCGCGACGGGTAGAACCAGAGGGAATCTAGTGGTGGTTTGGGTCCAGACCATGCTCGGGGATGCTCCTATGTGCCGACCCATCGCAACCAGGTGGAAGAGTCCACTGGTCAAAGCCCGTCCGACAAAAGTCAAAGGGCTAGAGCTCCTGGTCTAACGGAGCTTCGTGGTGGCCTCCCGAGTGTATCTATGCCACCGAAACACTGCATCGGGTCGTGATGCATGTGTGAAAGTGATGTGGCACGCGTAGACGCCCGTCTTGGCGCTCCGAGGTGTGGCCCCCCTCCGCACACGTCGCTGTCGCGGTCACTTGGAGGGGGGGAGACGTGCACATCTGGGAGAACCGGAGAAAATATAGTGATGGTTTGGGTCCAGATCATGTTCAGCGATGGTCCGATGTGCTGACCCATCACAACCAGGTGGAAGAGTCCACTGGTCAAAGCCCATTGGCAAAAGTCAAAGGGCTAGAGCTTCTGGTCTAACAGAGCTTCGTGGTGGCCTCCCGGGCGTAGCTATGCCACCGAAACACCGCGTCACGCTGTGATGCATGTGTACAAGTGATGTGGCATGCGTAGACAACCGTCTTTGTGCTCCGGGGTGTGGCCCCCCTCCGCAGACGTCACTTTTGCGATCACTTGGAGGGCGAGACGTGTGCATCGGGTAGAACCGGAGGGAATCTAGTGGTGGCTTGGATCCAGACCGTGTTTGGGGATGCTCCTATGTGCTGAGCCATCGCAACTAGGTGGAAGAGTCCACTAGTCAAAGCCCTTCCGGCGAAAGTCAAAGGGCTAGATCTCCTAGTATAACGGAGCTTCGTGGTGGCCTCTCGGGTGTAGCTATGCCACCAAAATAGCGCGTCGGGTCGTGATGCTTGTGTGAAAGGTATGTGGTACTCATAGACGCGTGTCTTGGGGCTTAGGGGTGTGGTCCCACTCCGTGAACGTCGCTGTCACGGTCACTTGAAGGGGGCAGAAGTGCATGTCGGTTAGAACCGAAGGGAATCTAGTGGTGGTTTGGGTCCAGACCGTGTTCAGGGATGCACCTATGTGCCGACCCATCACAACCAGGTGGAAGAGTCCACTGGTCAAAGCCCGTCCAGTGAAAGTCAAAGGGCTAGAGCTCCTGGTCTAACAGAGCTTTGTGGTAGACTCCTGGGTGTAGCTATGCCACCGAAACACCGCGTCAGGTTGTCATGCATGTGTGAAAGTGATGTGTCACGCGTAGACGCCCGTCTTGGGGCTCTAGGGTGTGGCCCCCCTCCGCGGATGTCGCTGCCGCGGTCACTTGGAGGGGGGAGACGTGCGCGCCGGGTAGAACCGGAGGGAATCTAGTGATGGCTTGGGTCCAGACCGTGTCCGGGGATGCTCCTATGTGCTGACCAATCCCAACCAGGTGGAAGAGACCACTGGTCAAAGCCCGTCCGGCGAAAGTCAAAGGGCTAGAGCTCCAGCTCTAACAGAGCTTCGTGGTGGCCTCCCAGGTGTAGCTATGCCACCGAAACACCGCGTTGGGTCTTGATGCATGTGTGAAAGTGATGGGGCACGCATAGATGCCAGTCTTGGGCTCCGGGTTGTGGCCCCCTCCGTGGACGTCGTTGTCGCGGTCACTTGGAGGGGGGAGACGCGCGCGTCTGGTAGATCGAAGGGAATCTAGTGGTGGTTTGGGTCCAGACCATGTTCAGGAATGCTCCTATGTGCTGACCCATCGCAACCAGGTGGAAGAGTCCACTGGTCAAAGCCCGTTGGCAAAAGTCAAAGGGCTAGAGCTCCTGGTCTAACAGAGCTTCGTGGTGGCCTCCCGGGTGTAGCTATGCCGCCGAAACACCGCGTCGGGTCGTGGTGCATGTTTTAAAGTGATGTGGCATGCGTAGACGCCCATCTTGGGGGTCCGAGGTGTGGCCCCCTCCGCGGACGTCACTGTCGCGGTCACATGGTGGGGGGAGACGTGCGCGTAGGGTAGAACCGGATGGAATCTAGTGGTGGATTGGCTCCAGACCATGTTCGGGGATGCTCCTATGTGATGACCCATGACAACCAGGTGGAAGAGTCCACTGGTCAAAGCCTGTCCGGCAAAAGTCAAAGGGCTAGAGCTCCTAGTCTAACGGAGTTTCGTGGTGGCCTCCCAAGTGTAGCTATGCCACCGAAACACCGCGTCGGGTCGCGATGCAAGTGTGAAAGTGATGTGGCACGCATAGACGCCCGTGTTGGGGCTCCGGGGTGTGCCCCCCTCCACGGACGTCGCTGTCGCGATCACTTCGACGGGGGAGACGTGTGCGTCGGGTAGAACCGAAGGGAATCTAGTGGTGGTTTGGGTCCAGACCGTGTTTGGGGATGCTCCTATGTGCCGACCCATCGGAACCAGGTGGAGTCCACTGGTCAAAGACCGTCCGGCGAAAGTCAAAGGGCTAGAGCTCCTGGTCTAACTGAGCTTTGTGGTGGCCTCCCGGGTGTATCTATGCCACCAAAACACCACATCGGGTCGTGATGCGTGTGTGAAAGTGATGTGGCACGCGTAGACTCCCGTCTTGGCGCTCCGAGGTGTGGCCCCCTCCGCGGACGTCGCTGTCGCGGTCACTTGGAGCGGGAGATCCGGGACTGGTAAAACATGGGTGCCCAATTTGCTTTTCCGTGCTCCGCCTTAGTGCCCTTATGAAGGCGGCGGAAGTCAAAGGGCTAGAGTTGCTGGTCTAACAGAGCATCATGGTGGCCTCCCGAGTGTAGATATGCCATCGAAACACCGCGTCGGGTCGTTATGCATGTGTGAAAGTGATGTGGCACACGTAGACGCCCATCTTGGGGCTCCGGGGTGTGGCCCCCCTCTACGGACGTCGCTGTCGCGGTCACTTGGAGGGGGAGACGTGCGTGTTGGGTAGAACCGGAGGGAATCTAGTGGTGGATTGGGTCCAAACCGTGTTCGGGGTTGCTCCTATGTGCTGACCTATTGCAACCAGGTGGAAGAGTCCACTGGTCAATGCCTGTCCGGCGAAAGTCAAAGGGCTAGATCTCCTGGTCTAACGGAGCTTTGTGGTGGCCTCCTGGGTGTAGCTATGCCACCGAAACACCACGTCGGGTTGTGATGCATCTGTGAAAGTGATGTGGCATGTGTCTACACCCGTCTTGGGGCTCTGCGGTGTGGCTCCCTCTGCGGACGTCGCTGTCGCGGTCACTTGGAGGGTGGAGACATGGGTGTCGGGTAGACCCGGAGGGAATCTAGTGGTGGTTTTGGTCCAGACCGTGTACTGGGATGCTCCTATGTGCTGACCCATCGCAACTAGGTGGAAGTGTCCACTGGTCAAAGCCCGTCCGACGAAAGTGAAAGGTCTTGATCTCCTGGTCTAATGGAGCTTCGTGGTGGCCTTCCGGGTGTAGCTATGCTACCGAAACACCGTGTCGGGTCATGATGCATGTGTAAAAGTGATGTGGCACGCGTAGACGCCCGTCTTGGGGCTCCGGGGTGTGGCCCCCGTACACGGACGTCATTGTTGCGCTCACTTGGAGGTGGGAGACATGTGCTTTGCGTAGAACCGGAGGGAATCTAGTGGTGGATTGGGTCCAGACCATGTTCGGGGATGCTCCTATGTGCTGACCCATCGCAACTAGGTGGAAGAGTCCACTGGTCAAAGCCCGTCTGGCTATAGTCAAAGGGCTAGAGCTGCTGGTCTAACAGAGCTTCATGGTGGCCTCCCGGGAGTAGCAATGCCACCGAAACACCGCGTCAGGTCATGATGCATGCGTGAAAGTGATGTGGCACGCGTAGACACCCGTCTTGGCACTCGGGGGTGTGCCCCCCCTCTGTGGACGGCACTGTCACGGTCACTTGGAGGGGGGAGACGTGCGCGTCGGGTAGAACCGGAGGGAATCTAGTGGTGGTTTGGGTCTAGACCGTGTTCGGGGATGCTCCTGTATGCTGACCCATCGCAACCAGGTGAAAGAGTCCACTGGTCAAAGCCCGTCTGGCGAACGTCAAAGGGCTAGAGCTGTTGGTCTAACTGAGCTTCATGGTGGCCTCCCGGGTGTAGCTATTCCATCGAAACACCGCATCGGGTCGTTATGCATGTCTGAAAGTGATGTGGCATGCGTAGATGCCCGTTTTGGGGCTCCGGGGTGTGGCCCCCCTCCGCGAACGTTGCTGTCGCGGTCACTTGGATGGGGGAGACGTGCACGTCGGGTAGAACCAGAGGGTATCTAGTGGTGGTTTGGTCCAGACCGTGTTCGGGGATGCTCCTATGTGCAGACCCATCACAACCAGGTGGAAGAGTCGACTGGTCAAAGCCCGTCCGACGAAAGTCAAAGGGCTAGATCTCCTTGTCTAACGGAGCTTCGTGGTGGCCTCTCGGGTGTAGCTATGCCACCGAAACACCGCGTCGGGTCGTCATGCATGTGTGAACGTTATGTGTCACGCGTATACGCCCGTCTTGGGGCTCCGAGGTGTGGCCATCCTCCGTGGATGTCGCTGTCGCGGTCACTTCGAGGGGGGAGACGTGCACGTCCGGTAGAACCGGAAGGAATCGAGTAGTCGATTGGGTCCATACCGTGTTTGGGGATGCTCCTACGTGTTGACCAATCGCAACTAGGTGGAAGAGTCCACTGGTCAAAGCCCGTCCGACTAAAGTCAAAGGGCTCGATATCCTGGTCTAACGAAGCTTCTTGGTGGTCTCCCGGGTGTAGCTATGCCACCGACACACCGCGTCTGCTTGTGATGCATGTCTGGAAGTGATGTGGCACGCGTAGACGCCCGTCTTGGGGCTCTGGGGTGTGACCCCCCCTCCGCGAACGTCGCTATTGCGGTGACTTCGAGGGGGGAGACGTGCGCGTCGGGTAGAACCGGAGGGAATCTAGTGGTGGTTTGGGTGCAGACCATGTTCGGGGATGCTCCTATGTGCTGACCCATCGCAACCAGGCGGAAGAGTCCACTGGTCAAAGCCTGTCCGACGAAAGTCAAAGGGCTAGAGTTGCTGGTCTAACAGAGCTTCATGGTGGCCTCCCAGGTGTAGCTATGCCATCGAAACACCGCGCCGGGTCATTATGCATGTGTGAAAGTGATGTGGTACATGTAGACATCCGTCTATGGGCTCCGCGGTGTGGCCCACTCCGTGGACGTCGCTGTCGCGGTCACTTGGAGGGGGGAGACGTGCGCGTCGGGTAGAACCGGAGGGATTATAGTGATGGTTTGGGTCCAGATCGTGTTCGGAGATGGTCCTATGTGCTGAGCCATCGCAACCAAGTGAAGAGTCCACTAGTCAAAGCCCGTCCGGCGAAAGTCTAAGGGCTAGAGCTCCTGGTCTAACGGAGCTTCGTGATGGCCTCCTGGGTGTAGCTATGCCACCGAAACACCGCGTCGGGTCGTGATGCATGTGTGAAAGTGATGTGGCACGCGTAGACACCTGTCTTGGCACTCCGGGGTGTGGCCCACCTCCACGGATGTCGCTGTCGCGGTCACTTCGAGGGGGGAGACATGCGCGTCAGGTAGAACCGGAGGGAATCTAGTGGTGGTTTGGATCCAGACCGTGTTCGGGGATGCTCCTGTGTGCCGACACATCGCAACCAGGTGGAAGAGTCCACTGGTCAAAGCCCGTCAGAAAAGTCAAAGGGCTAGATCTCCTGGTCTAACGGAGCTTCGTGGTGGCCTCTCGGGTGTAGCTATAACACCGAAACACCGCGTCGGGTCGTGATGCATGTGTGAAAGTGATGTGGCATGCATAGACGCCCATCTTGGGGCTCCGGGGTGTGGCCCCCCTCCGTGGAAGTCGCTGTCGCGGTCACTTGGAGTGGGGAGACGTGCGCGTCGGGTAGAACTGGAGGGATTCTAGTGGTGGATTGGGTCTAGACTGTGTGCGGGGATGCTCCTACGTGCTGACCCATCGCAACCAGGTGGAAGAGTCCACTGGTCAAAGCCCGTCCGACTAAAGTCAAAGGACTCGATCTCCTGGTCTAATGGAGCTTTGTGGTGGCCTCTCGGGTGTAGCTATGCCACCAAAACACCGCGTCGTCTTGTGATGCATGTGTGAAAGTGATGTGCCACGCGTAGACGCCTGCCTTGGGGCTCTGGGGTGTGGCCCCCCTCCGCGGACGTCGCTGTTGCGGTCACTTGAAGGGGGAGACGTGCGCGTTGGGTAGAACCGGAGGGAATCTGGTGGTGGTTTGGGTCCAGACCGTGTTCGGGGTTGCTCCTATGTGCGGACCCATTGCAACCAGGTGGAAGAGTCCACTGGTCAAAGCCCGTCCGGCGAAAGTCCAAGGGCTAGATCTCCGGGTCTAACGGAGCTTCGTGGTGGCCTCCCGGGTGTAGCTATGGCACCGAAACACCACGTCGGGACGTGATGCATGTGTGAAAGTGATGTGGCATGCGTAGACGCCCGTATTGGGGCTCTGGGGTGTGGCTCCCTCCGCGGATGTCGCTATCGCGGTCACTTGGAGGGGGAGATGTGCTCGTCGGGTAGCCCCGTAGGGAATCTAGTGGTGGTTTGGGTCCAGACCGTGTACGGGGATGCTCCTATGTGCTGACCCATCGCAACAAGTCGGAAGTGTGCACTAGTCAAGGCCCGTCCGACGAAAGTCAAAGGGCAAGATCTCATAGTCTAACGGAGCTTCGTGGTGGCCTTCCGGGTGTAGCTATGCTACCAAAACACCGCGTCGGGTCATGATGCATGTGTGAAAGTGATGTGGCACGCGTAGACGCCTGTCTTGGGGCTCCGGGGTGTGGCCCCCCTATGTGGACGTCGCTGTTGAGGTCACTTGGAGGGGGGAGACATGTGCGTCGGGTCGAACCGGAGGGAATCTAGTGGTGGATTGGGTCCAGACCGTGTTCGGGGATGCTCCTATGTGCTGACCCATCGCAATCAGGTGGAAGAGTCCACTGGTCAAAGCCCATACAGCAAAAGTCAAAGGGCTAGAGCTGCTGGTCTAACAGAGCTTCATGGTGGCCTCCCGAGTGTAGCAATGCCACCGAAACACCGTGTCGGGTCGTGATGCATGTGTGAAAGTGATGTGGCACGCATAGACACCCGTCTTGGCCCTCCGGGGTCTGCCCCCCCTCCGCGGACAGCATTGTCGCGGTCACTTGGAGGGGGGACACGTGCGCGTCGGGTAGAACCGGAGGGAATCTAGTGGTGGTTTGGGTCCAGACCGTGTTCGGGGATGCTCCTATGTGCTGACCCATTGCAACCAGGTGGAACAGTCCACTGGTCAAAGCCCGTCCGGCGTAAGTCAAAGGGCTCGAGCTGCTGGTCTAACAGAGCTTCATGGTGGCCTCCCGGGTGTAGCTACGCCATCGAAACACCGCGTCGGGTCGTTATGCATGTGTGAAAGTGATGTGGCATGCGTAGACGCCCGTCTTGGGGCTCTGGGGTGTGGCCCCCTCCGCGGACGTCGCTGTCGTGGTCACTTGGATGGGGAGACGTGCACGTCGGGTAGAACCGGAGGGTATCTGGTGGTGGATTGGGTCCAGACCATGTTCGGGGATGCTCCTATGTGCTGACCCATCGCATCTAGGCGGAAGAGTCCATTGGTCAAATCCCGTCCGAAGAAAGTCAAAGGGCTAGATCTCCTGGTCTAATGGAGCTTTGTGGTGGCCTCTAGGGTGTAGCTATGCCACCGAAACAGCACGTCGGGTCGTGATTAATGTGTCAAAGTGATGTGGCGTGCGTAGACGCCCGTCTTGGGGCTCTGGGGTGTGGCCCCCTCTGTGGACGTGGCTGTTGCGGTCACTTGGAGGGGGCAGACGTGCGCGTCGGGTAGAACCGGAGGGAATCTAGTGGTGGTTTGGGTCCAGACCATGTTCGGGGATGCTCCTATGTGCTGACCCATCGCAACCAGGTGGAAGTGCCAACCGGTAAAAGCCCGTCCGACGAAAGTTAAAGGGCTAGATCTCCTGGTCTAATGGAGCTTCGTGGTGGCCTTCCGGGTGTAGCTAAGCTACCGAAACACCGCGTCGGGTCATGATGGATGTGTGAAAGTGAAGTGGCACGTGTAGACGCCTGTCTTGGGGCTCCGGGGTGTGGCCCCCCTACGGGGACGTCGCTGTTACGGTCACTTGGAGGGGGGAGACATGTGCGTCAGGTAGAACCGGACGGAATCTCGTGGTGGATTGGGTCCAGACCGTGTTCGGGGATGCTCCTATGTGCTGACCCATCGCAACAAGGTGGAAGAGTCCACTGGTCAAAGCGCGTGCGGGGAAAGTCAAAGGGCTAGAGTTGCTGGTCTAACAGAGCTTCATGGTGGCCTCCCGGGTGTAGCAATGCCACCGAAACACCGCGTCGGGTCGTGATGCATGTGTGAAAGTGATGTGGCACGCGTAGACACCCGTCTTGGCGCTCCGGGGGGTGGCCCCCCCTCTATGGACGGCATTGTCACGGTCACTTGGATGGGGGAGACGTGCGCGTCGGGTAGAACCGAAGGGAATCTAGTGGTGGTTTGGGTCCATACCGTGTTCAGGGATGCTCCTATGTGCTGACCCATCGCAACCAGGTGGAAGAGTCCATTGGTCAAAGCCCGTCCGATGAAAGTCAAAGGGGTAGAGCTGCTGGTCTAACAGAGCTTCATGGTGGCCTCCCGGGTGTAGCTATGCCACTGAAACAACGCGTCGGGTCGTTATGCATGTGTGAAAGTGAGGTGGCATGCGTAGACGCCCGTCTTGGGGCTCCAGAGTGTGGCGCCTCTCCGTAGACGTCGCTGTCACGGTCACTTGGATGGGGGAGACGTGGACGTCAGCTAGAACCGGAGGGTATCTAGTGGTGGTTTGGGTACAGACCGTGTTCGGGGATGCTCCTATGTGCTGACCTATCACAACCAGGTGGAAGAGTCCACTGGTCAAAGCCCGTCCAACGAAAGTCAAAGGGCTAGATCTCCTGGTCTCACGGATTTTCGTGGTAGCCCCTCGGGTGTAGCTATGCCACCGAAACACCGCGTTGGGTCGTGATGCATGTGTGAAATTGATGTGGCACGCGTAGACGCCCGTCTTGGGGCTCCGGGGAGTGGCCCTCCTCCGTGGACGTCGCTGTCGCGGTCACTTGGAGGGGGGAGACGTGCGCGTCGGGTAGAACCGGAGGGAATCTAGTGGTGGATTGGGTCCAGACCGTGTTCGGGGATGCTCCTATGTGCTGACCCATCGCAACCAGGTGGAAGAGTCCACTGGTTAAAGCCCGTCCAACTAAAGTCAAAGGACTCGATCTCCTGGTCTAATGGAGCTTCGTGGTGGCGTCCCGGGTGTAGCTATGCCACTGAAACACCGCGTCGGCTTGTGATGCATGTGGGAAAGTGATGTGGCACGCGTAGACGCCCGCCTTGGGGCTCTGGGGTGTGGCCCCCTCCACGGACGTCGCTGTTGCGGTCACTTGCAGGGGGAGACGTGCGCCTCGGGTAGAACCAGAGTGAATCTGGTGGTTGTTTGGGTCCAGACCGTGTTTGGGGATGCTCCTATGTGCTGACCCATCGCAACCAGGCGGAAGAGTCCATTGGTCAAAGCCCGTCTGGCGGAAGTCAAAGGGCTATATCTCCTTGTCTAACGGAGCTTCGTGGTGGCCTCACGGGTGTAGCTATACCACCAAAACACCACGTCGGGTCGTGATGCACATGTGAACGTGATGTGGCATGCGTAGACGCCCGTCTTGGGGCTCTGGGGTGTGGCTCCCTCCGCGGACGTCGCTGTCGCGGTCACTTGGATGGGGGGAGACGTGAGCGTCGGGTAGACCCAGAGGGAATCTAGTGGTTTTCTGGGTCTAGACCGTGTTCGGGGATGCTTCTATGTGCTGATCTATCGCAACCAGGTGGAAGTGTCCACCGGTCAAAACCCGTCCGACGAAAGTCAAAGGGCTAGATCTCCTGGTCTAATGGAGCTTCGTGGTGGCCTTCCGGGTGTAGCTATGCTACCGAAACACCACGTCGGGTCATGATGCATGTGTGAAAGTGATGTGGCACGCGTAGACGCCCGCCTTGGGGCTCTGGGGTGTGGCCTCCCTCCGCGGACGTCGCTGTTGCGGTCACTTGAAGGGGGAGACGTGCGCGTTGGGTAGAACCGGAGGGAATCTGGTGGTGGTTTGGGTCCAGACCGTTTTTGGGGATGCTCCTATGTGTTGACCTATCGCAACCGTGCGGAAGAGTCCATTGGTCAAAGCCCGTCCGACGAAAGTCAAAGGGCTAGATCTCCTCGTCTAACGGAGCTACGTGGTGGCCTCCGAGGTGTAGCTATGCCACCGAAACAACGCGTCGGGTCGTTATGCATGTGTGAAAGAGATGTGGCATGCGTAGACGCCCATCTTGGGGCTCCGGGGTGTGGCCCCCTCTGCGGACATCGCTGTCGCGATCACTTGGAGGGGGCAGACGTGCGCGTCGGGTAGAACCGGAGGGAATCTAGTGGTGGATTGGGTCCAGACCGTGTTCGGCGTTGCTCCTATGTGCGGACCCATTGCAACCAGGTGGAAGAGTCCACTGGTCAAAGCCCGTCCGGCGAAATTCCAAGGGCTAGATCTCCTGGTCTAACGGAGCTTCATGGTGGCCTCCCGGGTCTAGCTATGCCACCGAAACACCACGTCGGGTCGTGATGCATGTGTGAAAGTGATGTGGCATGCGTAGATGCCCGTCTTGGGGCTCTGGGGTGTGGCTCCTTCCGCGGACGCCGCTCTCGCGATCACTTGGAGGGGGGAGCTGTGCTCGTCGGGTAGCCCCGTAGGGAATCTAGTGGTGGTTTGGGTCCAGAC
This sequence comes from Hordeum marinum, assembly GCA_022496015.1. Taxonomy (NCBI): domain Eukaryota; kingdom Viridiplantae; phylum Streptophyta; class Magnoliopsida; order Poales; family Poaceae; genus Hordeum; species Hordeum marinum. The sequence goes on along the minus strand of CM039675.1, from coordinate 45,450,230 downwards.
CGTTTACGGGGATGCTCCTATGTGCTGACCCATCGCAACAAGACGGAAGTGTCCACTAGTCAAAGCCCGTCCGATGAAAGTTAAAGGGCAAGATCTCATGGTCTAACGGAGCTTCATGGTGGCCTTCCGGGTGTAGCTATGCTACCAAAACACCGCATTGGGTCATGATGCATGTGTGAAAGTGATGTGGCACGCGTAGACGCCCGTCTTGGGGCTCCGGGGTGTGGCCCCCTATGCGGACGTCGCTGTTGAGGTCACTTGGAGGGGGGAGACATGTGCGTCGGGTAGAACCGGAGGGAATCTAGTGGTGGATTGGGTCCAGACCATGTTCGGGGATGCTCCTATGTGCTGACCCATCGCAACTAGGTGGAAGTGTCCACCGGTCAAAGCCCGTCCGACGAAAGTCAAAGGGCTAGATCTCCTTGTCTAATGGAGCTTCGTGGAGGCCTTCTGGGTGTAGCTATGCTACCGAAACACTGCGTCGGGTCATGATGCATGTGTGAAAGTGAAGTGGCACGCGTAGACGCCTGTCTTGGGGCTCCGGGGTGTGGCCCCCCTACGCGAACGTCGCTGTTACGGTCACTTGGAGGGGGAAGACTTGTGCGTTAGGTAGAACCGGATGGAATCTAGTGGTGGATTGGGTCCAGACTGTGTTCGGGGATGCTCCTATATGTGACCCATCGCAACAAGGTGGAACAGTCCACTGGTCAAAGCGCGTGCGGGGAAAGTCAAAGGGCTTGAGTTGCTGGTCTAACAGAGCTTCATGGCGGCCTCCCGGGTGTAGCAATGCCACCGAAACACCGCGTCGGGTCGTGATGCATGTGTGAAAGTGATGTGGCACGCGTAGACACCCGTCTTGGCGCTCCGGGGTGTGGCCCCCCCTCTGCGGACGACACCGTCACGGTCACTTGGATGGGGGAGACATGCGCGTCGGGTTGAACCGAAGGAAATCTAGTGGTGTTTTGGGTCCAGACCGTGTTCGGGGATGCCCCTATGTGCTGACCCATCGCAACCAGGTGGAAGAGTCCATTGGTCAAAGCCCGTCCGATGAAAGTCAAAGGGGTAGAGTTGCTGGTCTAACAGAGCTTCATGGTGGCCTCCTATGTGCTGACCTATCACAACCAGGTGGAAGAGTCCACTGGTCAAAGCCCTTCCAACGAAAGTCAAAGGGCTAGATCTCTTGGTCTCACGGATCTTTGTGGTGGCCTCTCGGGTGTAGCTATGCCACCGAAACACCGCGTCGGCTCGTGATGCATGTGTGAAATTGATGTGGCACGCGTAGACGCCCGTCTTGGGGCTCCGGGGAGATGCTCTCCTCCGTGGACGTCGCTATCGCGGTTACATGGAGGGGGGAGACGTGCACGTCGGGTAGAACCGGAGGGAATCTAGTAGTGGATTGGGTCCAGACCGTGTTCGGGGATGCTCCTACGTGCTGACCCATCGCACCCAGGTGGAAGAGTCCACTGGTTAAAGCCCGTCCGCCTAAAGTCAAAGGGCTCGATCTGCTGGTCTAACAGAGCTTCTTGGTGGCCTCCCGGGTGTAGCTATGCTACCGAAACACCGCGTCGGGTCATGATGCATGTGTGAAAGTGATGTGGCACGCGTAGACGCCCGTCTTGGGGCTCCGGGGTGTGGCCCCCCTCCGTGGACGTCGCTATCGCGGTCACTTGGAGGGGGGAGACGTGCGCGTCGGGTAGAACCGGAGGGAATCTAGTGGTGGATTCGGTCCAGACCGTGTTCGGGGATGCTCCTATGTGCTGACCCATCGCAACTAGGTGGAAGAGTCCACTGGTTAAAGCCCGTCTGGCTAAAGTCAAAAGACTCGATCTCCTGGTCTAATGGAGCTTCGTGGTGGCGTCCCGGGTGTAGCTATGCCACCGAAACACCGCATCGGCTTGTGATGCATGTGTGAAAGTGATGTGGCACGCGTAGACGCCCCCTTGGGGCTTTGGGGTGTGGCCCCCCTCCGCGGACGTCGCTGTAGCGGTCACATGAAGGGGGAGACGTGCGCGTCGGGGTAGAACCGGAGGGAATCTGGTGGATGTTTGGGCCCAGACCGTGTTTGGGGATGCTCCTATGTGCTGACCCATCACAACCAGGCGAAAGAGTCGATTGGTCAAAGCCCGTCTGGCGGAAGTCAAAGGGCTAGATCTCCTGGTCTAACGGAGCTTCGTGGTGGCCTGCGGGGTGGAGCTATGCCACCGAAACACCGCACCGGGTCGTGATGCATGTGTGAAAGTGATGTGGCACGCGTAGACGCCCATCTTGGGGCTCCGGGGAGTGGCCCCCCTCTGCGGACATCACTGTCGCGGTCACTTGGAGGGGGGAGACGTGCGCGTCGTGTAGAACCGGAGGGAATCTACTGGTGGATTCGTTCCAGACCGTGTTCGGGGTTGCTCCTATGTGCTGACCCATTGCAACCAGGTGGAACAGTCCACTGGTCACAGCCCGTCCGGCGAAAGTCAAAGGGCTAGATCTCCTGGTCTAACGGAGCTTCGTGGTGGCCTCCCGGGTGTAGCTATACCATCGAAACATCACGTCGGGTCGTGATGCACATGTGAACGTGATGTGGCATGCGTAGACGCCCGTCTTGGGGCTCTGGGGTGTGGCTCCCCCCGCGGACGTCGCTGTCGCGGTCACTTGGATGGCGGGAGACGTGCGCGTCGGGCAGACCCGGAGGGAATCTAGTGGTGGTTTGGATCTAGACCGTGTTCGGGGATTCTCCTATGTGCTGATCCATCGCAACCAGGTGGAAGTGTCCACCGGTCAAAACCGGTCCGACGAAAGTCAAAGGGCTAGATCTCCTGGTCTAACGGAGCTTCGTGGTGGCCTTCCGAGTGTAGCTATGCTACCGAAATACCGCGTCGGGTCATGATGCATGTGTGAAAGTGAAGTGGCACGCGTAGATGCCCGTCTTGGAGCTCCGGAGTGTGGCCCCCTCCATGGACGACACTGTCGCGGTCACTTGGAGGGGGGAGACGTGCGCGTCCGGTAGAACCGGAGGGAATCTAGTGGTGGTTTGTGTCCACATCGTGTTAGGGGATGCTCCCATGTGCTGACCCATCGCAACCAGGTGGAAGAGTCCACTGGTCAAAGCCCGCCCGATGAAAGTGAAGGGGGTAGAGCTGCTCGTCTAACAGAACTTCATGGTGGCCTCCCGGGTGTAGCTATGCCACCGAAACACCGCGTTGGGTCGCTATGCATGTGTGAAAGTGATTTGGCACGCGTAGACGCCCGTCTTGGGCCTCCGGAGTGTGGCAACTCTCCGTGGACGTCGCTATCGCGGTCACTTGGATGGGGGAGACGTGCACGTCGGGTAGAACCGGAGGGTATCTAGTGGTGGTTTTGGTCCAGACCGTGTTCGGGGATCCTCCTATGTGCTGACCCATCACAACCAGGTGGAAGAGTCGACTGGTCAAAGCCCGTCCAACGAAAGTCAAAGGGCTAGATCTCCTGGTCTAACGGAGCTTCGTGGTGGCCTCTCGGGCGTAGCTATGCCACCGAAACACCGCGTCGGGTCGTAATGCATGTGTGAAAGTGAGGTGGCACGCGTAGATGCCCGTCTTGGGGCTCCGGGGTGTGGCCCTCCTCCGTGGACGTCGCTATCGCGGTCACTTGGAGGGGGGAGACGTGCACGTCGCGTAGAACCGGAGGGAATCTAGTAGTGGATTGGGTCCAGACCGTGTTCGTGGATGCTCCTACGTGCTGACCCATCACAACCAGGTGGAAGAGTCCACTGGTCAAAGCCTGTCCGCCTAAAGTCAAAGGTCTCGATCTCCTGGTCTAACGGAGCTTCTTGGTGGCCTCCCGGGTGTAGCTATGCCACCGAAACACTGTCGACTTGTGATGCATGTGTGAAAGTGATGTGGCACGCGTAGACGCCCGTCTTGGGGCTCTAGGGTGCGGCCCCCCTCCGCGGACGTCGCTGTTGCGGTCACTTGGAGGGGGAGACATGTGCGTCAGGTAGAACCGGAGGGAATCTAGTGGTGGTTTGGGCCAGATCGTGTTCGGGGATGCTCCTATGTGCTAACCCATTGCAACAAGGCGGAAGAGTCCACTGGTCAAAGCCCGTCTGGCAAAAGTCAAAGAGCTAGAGCTCCTGGTCTAATGGGGCTTCATGGTAGCCTCCCAGGTGTAGCTATGCCACCGAAACACCGCGTCGGGTCGTGATGCATGTGTGAAAGTGATGTGGCATGCGTAGACGCCCGTCTTGGGGCTCCGGGGTGTGGCCCCCCACCGCGGACGTCGCTGTCACGGTCACTTGGAGGAGAGAGATATGCGCGTCAGGTAGAACCGGAGGGAATCTAGTGGTGGATTGGGTTCAGATCGTGTTTGGGGATGCTCCTATGTGCTGACCCTTTGCAACCAGGTGGAAGAGTCCACTGGTCAAGGCCCGTACGGCGAAAATATAAAGGCTAGATCTCCTTGTCTAAACGGACCTTCGTGGTGGCCTCCCGGGTGTAACTATGCCATCGAAACACCTTGTCGGGTCATGATGCATTTGTGAAAGTGATGTGGCATGCGTAGACGCCCGTCTTGGGGCTTCGAGATGTGGCTCCCTTCGTGGACGTCGCTATCGCGGTCACTTGGAGGGGGAGACGTGCGCGTCGGATAGACCCGGAGGGAACCTAGTAGTGGTTTGGGTCCAGACCGTGTTCGTGGATGCTCCTATGTGCTGACCCATCGCAACGAGGTGGAAGAGTCCACTGGTCAAAGCCGTCCGACATAGTCAAAGGGCTAGAGCTGCTGGTCCAACAGAGGTTCATGGTGGCCTCCCTGGTGTAGCTATGCCATCGAAACACCGCGCCGGGTCGTTATGCATGTGTGAAAGTGATGTGGCATCGTAGACGCCCGTCTTGGGGCTCTGGGGTGTGGCCCACCTCCGCGTACGTCGCTGTCGTGGTCACTTGGATGGGCGAGACGTGCACGTCGGGTAGAATTGGAGGGTATCTGGGGGTGGTTTCGGTCCAGACCGTGTTCGGGGATGCTCCTATCTGCTGACGCATCACAACCTGGTGGAAGAGTCCACTGGTCAATGCCCGTCCGACGAAAGTCAAAGGGCTAGATCTCCTTGTCTAACGGAGCTTCGTGGTGGCCTCCCCGGGTGTAGCTATGCCACTGAAACACTGCGTTGGGTCGTTATGCATGTGTGAAAGTGATGTGGCATGCGTAGACGCCCGTCTTGGTGCTCCGGGGTGTGGCCCCCCATCCACGGACGTCGCTCTCGCAGTCACTTGGATGGGGGAGACGTGCACGTCGGGTAGAACCGGAGGGTATCTAGTAGTGGTTTGGGTCCAGACCATGTTCGGGGATGCTCCTATGTGCTGACCCATCGCAACCAGGTGGAAGAGTCCACTGGTCAAAGCCCGTACGACATAAGTCAAAGGGCTAAATCTCCTGGTCTAACGGAGCTTCGTGGTGGCCTCTCAGGTGTAGCTATGCCACTGAAACACCGCGTCGGGTCGTGATGCATGTGTGAAAGTGATGTGGCACGCGTAGACGCCGGTCTTGGGGCTTCGGGGTGTGGCCCTCCTCCATGGACGTCGCTGTCGTGGTCACTTGGAGGGGGGAGATGTGCACGTCGGGTAGAAGCGGAGGGAATCTAGTAGTGGATTGGGTCCAGACCGTGTTCGCGGATGCTCCTACATGCTGACCCATCGCAACCAGGTGGAAGAGTCCACTATTCAAAGCCCGTCCGGCTAAAGTCAAAGGGCTCGATCTCCTGGTCTAACGGAGCTTCGTGGTGGCCTCTCGGGTCTAGCTATGCCACCGAAACACCGCGTCGGGTCGTTATTAATGTGGCACGCGTAGACGCCCGTCTTGGGGCTCCGGGGTGTGGCCCCCCACTGCGGACGTCGCTGTCGCAGTCTCTTGGAGGGGGGAGACATGCGCGTCGGGTAGAACCGGAGGGAATCCAGTGCTGGATTGGGTCCAGACCATGTTCGGGGATGCTCCTATGTGCTAACCCATTGCAACCAGGTGGAAGAGTCCACTTGTGAAAGCCCGTCTGGCGAAAGTCAAAGGGCTAGATCTCCTGGTCTAACAGAGCTTCGTGGTGGCCTCCCGGGTGTAGCTATGCCACCAAAACACCACGTCGGGTCATGATGCATGTGTGAAAGTGATGTGACATGCGTAGATGCGCATCTTGGGGCTCTGGGGCGTGGCTCCCTCCACGGACATCGCTGTCGCGGTCACTTGGAGGGGGGAGACGTGCACGTCGGGTAGACCCGGAGGGAATCTAGTGGTGGTTTGGGTCCAGACCGTGTTCGGGGATGCTCCTGTGTGCTGAACCATCGCAACCAAGTGGAAGTGTCCACCGGTCAAAGCCCGTCCGACGACAGTCAAAGGGCTAGATCTCCTGGTCTAAGGGAGCTTCGCGGTGGCCTTCTGGGTGTAGTTATGCTACCGAAACACCGCGTCGGGTCATTATGCATGTGTGAAAGTGAAGTGGCACGCGTAGACGCCTGTCTTGGGGCTCCGGTGTGTGGCCCCCCTACGCGGATGTCGCTGTTGCGGTCACATGGAGGGGGAGACATGTGCGTCGGGTAGAACCGGAGGGAATGTAGTGGTGGTTTGGGTCCAGATCGTGTTCGGGGATGCTCCTATGTGCTGACCGATTGCAACAAGGCGGAAGAGTCCACTGGTCAAAGCCCGTCTGGCAAAAGTCAAAGAGCTAGAGCTCCTGGTCTAATGGGGCTTCATGGTAGCCTCCCAGGTGTAGCTATGCCACCGAAACACCGCGTCGGGTCGTGATGCATGTGTGAAAGTGATGTGGCATGCGTAGACGCACGTCTTGGGGCTCCGGGGTGTGGCCCCCCGCCGCGGACGTCGCTGTCACGGTCACTTGGAGGAGAGAGACATGCGCGTCAGGTAGAACCGGAGGGAATCTAGTGGTGGATTGGGTTCAGATCGTGTTTGGGTATGCTCCTATGTGCTAACCCATTGCAACCAGGTGGAAGAGTCCACTGGTCGAAGCCCGTCCGATGAAAGTCAAAGGGGTAGAGTTGCTAGTCTAACAGAGCTTCATGGTGGCCTCTCGGGTGTAGCTATGCCACCGAAACACCGCGTCGGGTCGTTATGCATGTGTGAAAGTGATGTGGCATGCGTAGACGCTCGTCTTGGAGCTCCGGAGTGTGGCCCCCTCCGCGGATGTCGCTGTCGCGGTCACTTGGATGGGGGAGACGTGCATGTCGGGTAGAACCGGAGGGTATCTAGTGGTGGTTTGGGTCCAGACCATGTTCGGGGATGCTCCTATGTGTTGACCCATCACAACCAGGTGGAAGAGTCCACTGGTGAAAGCCCGTCCGACTAAAGTCAACGGGCTTGATCTCCTGCTCTAACGGAGCTTCGTGGTGGCCTCTTGGGTGTAGCTATGCCACCGAAACACCGCGTCGGGTCGTGATGCATGTGTGAAAGTGATGTGGCACGCGTGGACGCTCGTCTTGGGGCTCCGGGGTGTGGCCGTCCTCTGTGGAAGTCGCTATCACGGTCACTTGGAGGGGGGAGACGTGCACGTCGGGTAGAAGCGGAGGGAATCTAGTAGTGGATTGGGTCCACACCGTGTTCGGGGATGCTCCTACGTTTTGACCCATCGCAACCATGTGGAAGAGTCCACTGGTCAAAGCTCGTCTGGCTAAAGTCAAACGGCTCGATCTCCTGGTCCAACGGAGCTTCTTGGTGGCCTCCCGGGTGTAGCTATGCCACCGAAACACCGTCGGCTTGTGATGCATGTGTGAAAGTTATGTGGCATGCGTAGACGCCCGTCTTGGGCTCTGGGGTGTGGCTCCCCTCCGCGGACGTCGCTGTTGCGGTCACTTGGAGGGGGGAGACGTGCGCGTCGGGTAGAACCGGAGGGAATCTAGTGGTGGTAGGGTCTAGACCATGTTCGGGGATGCTCCTATGTGCTGACCCATCGCAACCAGGCGGAAGAGTCCACTGGTCAAAGCCCGTCTAGCGAAAGTCAAAGAGCTCGAGCTCCTGGTCTAATGGAGCTTTGTGGTAGCCTCCCGGGTGTAGCTATGCCACCGAAACACCGCGTCGGTTCATGATGCATGTGTGAAAGTGATGTGGCACGCGTAGACGCCCGTGTTGGGGCTCCGGGGTGTGGCCCCCGTCCGCGGACGTCGCTGTTGCGGTCACTTGGAGGGGGAGACGTGCACGTCGGGTAGAACCGGAGGGAACCTAGTGGTGGATTGGGTCCAGGCCGTGTTTGGGGATGCTCCTATGTGATGACCCATCGCAACCAGGTGGAAGAGTCCATTGGTGAAAGCCCGTGTGGCAAAAGTCAAAAGGCTAGAGTTGCTGGTCTAACAGAGCTTCATGGTGGCCTCCCGGGTGTAGCTATGCCATCGAAAAGTCGCGTCGGGTCGTTATGCATGTGTGAAAGTGATGTGGCATACGTAGATGCCCGTCTTTGGGGCTTTGGGGTGTGGCCCCCCTCTGCGGACGTCGCTGTCGTGGTCACTTGGATGGGGGAGACGTGCACGTCGGGTAGAACCGGAGGGTATCTGTTGGTGGTTTGGGTCCAGACCATGTTCGGGGATGCTCCTATTGGCTGACCACTCACAACCAGGTTGAAGAGCCCCCTGGTCAATGCCCGTCCGACGAAAGTCAAAGGGCTAGATCTCTTTGTCTAACGGAGCTTCGCGGTGGCCTCTCGGGTGTATCTATGCCACCGAAACACCGTGTTGGATCGTCATGCATGTGTGAAAGTGATGTGGCACGCTTAGACGCCCATCTTGGGGCTCCGGGGTGTGGCCCTCCTCCGTGGACGTCGCTGTCGCGGTCACTTGGAGGCGGGAGACGTGCACGTCAGATAGAACCGGAGGGAATCTAGTAGTGGATTGGTCCAGACCGTGTTCGGGGATGCTCCTACGTGTTGACCCATTGCAACTAGGTGGAAGAGTCCACTGGTCAAAGCCCGTCTGGCTAAAGTCAAAGGGCTCGATCTCCTAGTCTAACGGAGCTTCTTGGTGGCCTCCCGGGTGTAGCTGTGCCACCGAAACACCGCGTCGGCTTGTGATGCATGTGTGAAAGTGATGTGGCACGCGTAGACGCCAGTCTTGGGGCTCTGGGGTGTGGCCCCCTCTGCGGACGTCGCTGTTGCGGTCACTTGGAGGGGGGAGATGTGCGCGTCGGGTAGAACCGGAGGGAATCTAGTGGTGGTTTGGGTCCAGAACGTGTTCGGGGATGCTCCTATGTGCTGCCCCATCGCAACCAGGCGGAAGAGTCCACTGGTCAAAGCCCGTCTGACGAAAGTCAATGGGCTAGAGCTGCTGGTCTAACAGAACTTCATGGTGGCCTCCCGGGTGTAGCTATGCCACCGAAACACCGCGTCGGTCGTTATGCATGTGTGAAAGTGATGTGGCATGGGTAGACACCCGGCTTGGGGCTCCGCGGTTTGGCCCCCTCCGTGGACGTCGCTGTCGCGGTCACTTGAAGGGGGGAGACCTGCGCGTCGGGTACAACTGGATGGAATATAGTGATGGTTTGGGTCCAGATCGTGTTCGGGGATGGTCCTATGTGCTGACCCATAGCAACCAGGTGGAAGAGTCCACTGTTCAAAGCCCGTCCGACGAAAGTGAAAGGGCTAGATCTCCTGGTCTAACGGAGCTTCGTGGTGGCCTTCCGGGTGTAGATATGCTACCGAAACACCACATCGGGTCATGATGCATGTGTGAAAATGATGTGGCATGCGTACACGCCCGTCTCGGGGCTCCGGGGAGTGGCCCCCCTCCGCGGACATCACCATTGTGGTCACTTGGAGGGGGCAGACGTGCGCGTCGGGTAGAACCGGAGGGAATCTGGTGGTGGATTGGGTCCAAACCATGTTCGGGGATGCTCCTATGTGCTAACCCATCGCAACCAGGTGGAAGAGTCCACTGGTCAAAGCCGGTCCGGCGAAAGTCAAAGGGCTAGAGCTGCTGGTCTAACAGAGCTTCATGGTGGCCTCCCGGGTGTAGCAATGCCACCGAAACACCGCGTCGGGTCGTGATGCATGTGTGAAAGTGATGTGGCACGCGTAGACACCCGTCTTGGCGCTCCGGGGTGTGGCCCCCCTTCGCGGACGTCGCTATCGCGGTCAGTTGGAGGTGGGGAGACAAGCGCGTCGGGTAGAACCGGAGGGAATCTAGTGGTGGATTGGGTTCAGACGATATTCAGGGATGCTCCTATGTGCTGACCAATCGCAACATGGTGGCCTCGTCGGGTCGTTATGCATGTGTGAAAGTGATGTGGCATGTGTAGACACCCGTCTTGGGGCTCCGGGGTGTGGCCCCCCTCCGCGGACGTCGCTCCCGCGGTCACTTCGATGGGGGAGACGTGCACCTCGGGTAGAACTGAAGGGTATCTAGTAGTGGTTTGGGTCAAGACCGTGTTCGTGGATGCTCCTATGTGCTGACCCATCGTAATCAGGTGGAAGAGTCCACTTGTAAAACCCCGTCCGACGAAAGTCAAAGGGCAAAATCTCCTGGTCTAACGGAGCTTCGTGGTGCCCTCTCGGGTCTAGCTATGCCACTGAAACACCGCGTCGGGTCGTGATGCATGTGTGAAAGTGATGTGGCACGCGTAGACGCCCGTCTTGGGGCTTCGGGGTGTGGCCCTCCTCCGTGGACGTCGTTGTCGCGGTCACTTGGAGGGGTGAGACGTGCACGTCGGGTAGAAGCGGAGGGAATCTAGTGGTGGATTGGATCCAGACCGTGTTCGGGGATGCACCTACGTGCTGACCCATCGTAACCAGGTGGAATAGTCCACTGGTCAAAGCCCGTCCGGCTAAAGTCAAAGGGCTCGATCTCCTGGTCTAACGGAGCTTCGTGGTGGCCTCCCGGGTGTAGCTATGCCACCGAAACACCATGTCGACTTGTGATGCATGTGTGAAAGTGATGTGGCGCGCGTAGACGCCCGTCTTGGGGCTCTGGGGGGTGGCCCCCCTCTGCGGACGTCGCAGTTGCGGTCACTTGGAGGGGGGAGACGTGTGTGTCGGGTAGAACCGGAGGGAATCTATTTGTGGTTTGGGTCCAGACTGTGTTCGGGTATGCTCCTATGTGTTGACCCATTGCAACCAGGCGGAAGAGTTCACTGGTCAAAGCCCGTCTGGCGAAAGTCATAGGGCTAGAGCTCCTGGTCTAATGGAGCTTCGTCGTGGCCTCCCGGATGTAGCTATGCCACCGAAACACCACGTCGGGTCGTGATGCATGTGTGAAAGTGATGTGGCACGCGTAGACACCCGTCGTGGGGCTCCGGGGTGTGGCCCCCCTACGCGGATGTCATTGTCGCGGTCACTTGAAGGGGGGAGACGTGCGCGTCGGTTAGAACCAGAGGGAATCTAGTGGTGGATTGTGTTCAGAGCGTGTTCGGGGATGCTCCTATGTGCTGACCCATTGCAACCAGGTGGAAGAGTCCACTGTTTAAAGCAGGTTCGGCGAAAGTAAAAGGGCTAGAGCTGCTGGTCTAACACAGCTTCATGAAGGCCTCCCGGGTGTAGCAATGCCATCGAAACACCGTGTTGGGTCGTGATGCATTTGTGAATGTGATGTGGTACGCGTATACACCCTCGTGGTCACTTGGAGGGGGGAGATGTGCGCGTCGGGTAGAACCGAAGGGAATCTATTGGTGGTTTGGGTCCAGACCGTGTTCAGGGATGCTCCTATGTGCTGACCCATCGCAACTAGGTGGAAGAGTCAACTGGTCAAAGATCGTCCGGCGAAAGTCAAAGGGCTAGAGCTACTGGTCTAACAAAGCTTCATGGTGGCCTCCCGGGTGTAGCCATGCCACCGAAACACCGCGTCGGGTCGTTATGCATGTGTGAAAGTGATGTGGCATGCGTAGATGCCCATCTTGGGGCTCCAGGGTGTGGCCCCCCTCCGTGGACGTAGCTGTCGCGGTCACTTGGATGAGGGAGACGTGCACGTCGGGTAGAACCGAAGGGTATCTACTAGTGGTTTGGGTCCAGACCGTGTTTGGGGATGCTCCTATGTGCTGACCCATTGCAACCAGGTGCAAGAGTCCGTTGGTCAAAGCCTGTCCGACGAAAGTCAAAGGGCTAAATCTCCTGGTCTAACAGAGGTTTCTGGTGGCCTCTCAGGTGTAGCTATGCCACTGAAACACCGCGTCGGGTCGTGACGCATGTCTGAAAGTGATATGCCACGGGTAGACGCCCGTCTTGGGGCTCCGGGGTTTGGCCCTCCTCCATGGACGTCGCTGTCGCGGTCACTCCGACCGGGGAGACGTGCACGTCGGGTAGAAGTGGAGGGAATCTAGTGGTCGATTGGGTCCAGACCGTGTTCGGGGATGCTCCTACGTGCTGACCCATCGCAACCAGGTGGAAGAGTCCACTGGTTAAAGCCCGTCCGGCTAAAGTCAAAGGGCTCGAGCTCCTAGTCTAACGAAGCTTTTTCGTGGCCTCCCGGGTGTAGCTATGCCACCGAAACACCGCCTCGGCTTGTGATGCATGTGTGAAAGTGATGTGGCACGCGTGGACGCCCGTCTTGGGGCTCTGGGGTGTGGCCCCCCTCCGTGGACGTCGCTGTTGCGGTCACTTGGAGGGGGGTGACGTGTGCGTCGGGTAGAACCGGAGGGAATCTAGTGGTGGTTTGGGTCCAGACCGTGTTCGGGGATGCTCCTATGTGCTGACCCATCGCAACCATGCGGTAGAATCCACTGTTCAAAGCCCATCAGGCGAAAGTCAAACGGCTAGAGCTCCTGGTCTAATGGAGCTTCGTGGTGGCCTCCCGGGTGTAGCTATGCCACCGAAACACCGCGTCGGGTCGTGATGCATTTGTGAAAGTGATGTGGCACAAGTAGACGCCCGTCTTGTGGCTCCGGGGTGTGGCCCCCCTCTGCGGACGTCGCTATCGCGGTTAGTTGGAGGTGGGGAGACAAGCGCGTCGGGTAGAACCGGAGGGAATCTAGTGGTGGATTGGGTTCAGACCGAGTTCGGGGATGCTCCTATTTACTGACCCATTGCAACCAGGTGGAAGAGTCCACTGGTTAAAGCACTTTCCGGCGTAAGTCAAAGGGCTCGATCTCCTGGTCTAACGGAGCTTCCTGGTGGCCTCCCGGGTGTAGCTATGCCACCGAAACACCACGTCGGGTCATGATGCATGTGTGGAAGTGATGTGGCATGTGTAGACGCCCTTCTTGGGGCTTCGGGGTGCGGCTCCCTGCATGGACGTCACTGTCGCGGTCACTCGGAGGGGGGAGACGTGCACGTCGGGTAGACCCGGAGGGAATCTAGTAGTGGTTTTGGTAAAGACCGTGTTCGGGGATGCTCCTATGTGCTGACCCATCACAACCAGGTGGAAGAGTCCACTGGTCAAAGCCCGTCCAACGAAAGTCAAAGGGCTAGATCTCCTGGTCTAACGAAGCTTCGTGGTGGCCTTCCGGGTGTAGCTATGCTACCGAAACACTGCTTCGGGTCATGATGCACGTGTGAAAGTGATGTGGCACGCGTAGACGCCCGTCTTGGGGCTCCGGGGTGTGGCCCTCCTCCACGGACGTCCCTGTCGCGTTCACTTGGAGGGGGGAGACGTGCGCGTTGGGTAGAACCGGAGGGAATCTCGTGGTGGATTTGGTCCAGACCGTGTTCGGGGATGCTCCTACGTGCTAACACATCGCAACCAGGTGGAAGAGTTCGCTGGTCAAAGCCTGTTCGGCGAAAATCAAAGGGCTAGATCTCTTGGTCTTACGGAGCTTCGTGGTGGTCTTCCGGGTGTAGCGATGCCACCGAAACACCGCGTCGGGTCGTGATGGATGTGTGAAAGTGATGTGGCATGCGTAGACGTCCGTATTGGGGCTCCGGGGTGTGCCCCCCTTCGCGGATGTCACTGTCGTGGGGGGAGACGTGCACGTCGGGTAGAACCGGAGGGAATCTAGTGGTAGTTTGGGTCCAGACCGTGTTCGGGGATGCTCCTATGTGCTGACCCATGACAACCAGGAGGAATAGTCCACTGGTCAAAGCCCATCTGGCGAAAGTAAAAGGGCTAGAGCTCCTGGTCTAACGGAGCTTTGTGGTGGCCTCCCGGGTGTAGCTATGCCATCGAAACACCACGTCGAGTCGTGATGCATGTGTGAAAGTGATGTGGCACGCGTAGATGCCCGTCTTGGGGCTCCGGGGTGTGGCCCCCCTCCGCGGGCATCGCTGTCGTGGTCACTTGGAGGGCGGAGACGTGCACGTCGGGTAGAACCGGAGGGAATCTAGTGGTGGATTGGGTCCAGACCATGTTCGTGGATGCTCCTATGTGTTGACCCATCGCAACCAGGTGGAAGAGTCCATTGGTAAAAGCCCGTTCAGTGAAGGTCAAAGGGCTAGATCTCCTGGTCTAACGGAGCTTCGTGGTGGCCTTCCGGGTGTAGCTATGCCACTGAAACACCGCGTCAGGTCGTGAAGCATGTGTGAAAGTCATGTGGCATCCGTAGACGCCCGTCTGGGGCTCCGGGGTGTGGCCCCCCTCCGCGGACGTCGTTGTCACGGTCACTTGGAGGGGGGAGACGTGCGCGTCGGGTAGAACCGAAGGGAATCTAGTGGTAGATTGGGTCCAGACCGGGTTCGGGGATGCTCCTATGTGCCGACCCATCGCAACTAGGTGGAAGAGTCCACTGGTCAAAGCCCGATTGGCAAAAGTCAAAGGGCTAGAACTCCTGGTCTAACGGAGCTTAGTGGTGGCCTTCCGGGTGTCGCTATGCTACCGAAACACCGCGTCGGGTCGTGATGAATGTGTGAAAGTGAGGTGGCACGCGTAGACGCCCGTCTTGGGGCTCCGGGGTGTGGCCCCCTCCGCGGATGTCACTGTCACGGTCACTTGGAGGGGGGAGATGTGCGCGTCGGTTAGAACCGGAGGGAATCTAGTGGGGGTTTGGGTCCAGACCGTGTTCGGGGATGCTCCTATGTGCTGACCCATCGCAACCAGGTGGAAGAGTCCATTCACAAAAGCCCGTCCGGTGAAAGTCAAAGGCCTAGAGCTCCTGGTATAACAGAGCATTGTGGTGGCCTCCCGGGTGTAGCTATGCCACTGAAACACCACGTCGGGTCGTGATGCATGTGTGAAAGTGATGTGGGACGCGTAGACGCCCTTCTTGGGGCTCCGGGGTGTGGCCCCCCTCTGCGCGCGTCGTTGTCGCGGTTACTTGGAGGGAGAAGACGTGCGCGTCGAGTAGAGTTGGAGGGAATCTATTGGTGGATTGGGTCCGGACTGTGTTCGGGGATGCTCCTATGTGCTGACCCATCGCAACCAGGTGCAAGAGTCCACTGGTCAAAGCCCGTCCGGCGAAAGTCAAAGGGCTAGATCTCCTGGTCTAACGGAGCTTCGTGGTGGCCTCCCGGGTGTAGATATTCCACCGAAACACCACGTCGGGTCGTGTTGCATTTGTGAAAGTGATGTGGCACGCGTAGACGCCCGTATTGGGGCTCCGAGGTGTGGCTCCCTCCGCAGACGTCGCTGTCGCGGTTACTTGGAGGTGGGAGACGTGCGCGTCGGGTATAACCGGAAGGAATCTAGTGGTGGTTTGGGTCCAAACCATGTTTGGGGATGCTCCTATGTGCTGATCCATCGCAACCAGGTGGAAGAGTCCACTCGTGAAAGCCCGTCTGGCGAAAGTCAAAGGGCTAGATCTCCTGGTCTAACGGAGCTTCGTGCTGGCCTCCCGGGTGTAGCTCTACCACCGAAACTCCGCGTCGGGTCGTGATGCATGTATGAAAGTGGTGTGGCACGCGTAGACGCCTGTCTTGGGGCTATGGGGTGTGCCCCTCCTCTGCGAACGTCGCTGTCGTGGTCACTTGGAGGGGGGAGACGTGCACGTCGGGTAGAAACGGAGGGAATATAGTGATGGTTTGGGTCCAGATCGTGTTCGGGAATGGTCCTATGTGCTGACCCATCGCAACCAGGTGGAAGATTCCACTGGTCAAAGCCCGTCCGGCAAAAGTCAAAGGGCTAGAGCCGCTGGTCTAACAGAGCTTCATGGTGGCCTACCGGGTGTAGCAATGCCACCGAAACACGCTGTCGGGTCGTGATGCATGTGTGAAAGTGATGTGGCACGCGTAGACACCCGTCTTGGCGCTCCGGTGTGTGGCCCCCCTCCGCGGACAGCACTGTCGCGGTCACTTGTAGGGGGGAGACGTGCGCGTCGGGTAGAACCGGAGGGAATCTAGTTAGGTTTGTGTCCAGACCTTGTTCGGGGATGCTCCGATGTGCTGACCTATCGCAACCAGGGGGAAGAGTCCCCTGTTCAAAGCCCGTCCGGAGAAATTCAAAGGGCTAGAGCTCCTGGTCTAAGTGCTAGATCTGCCGGTCGACTCTATGTTAGACCAGGAGATCTAGCTCGGTCAACTCTCGGTGGGTTAGATAGGATGGGTGTAGTTTGGGGGGGCGGTAGCTATGCCGCTAGGTCTTTCACTGGGCCCTCCTAGATATCCGGAAGTGTGGTGGCGGGTGGAAGCACCCGACACGGGGCTCCGGGGTGTGACCCCCCTCACGGCCGTCACTGCTGCCGTCGCACGGAGGGTGGAAATGGCCACGTCGGGGAGACATGGAGGCCACTAGTGTAATAAAAAGAACAGATATAACTCCCCTAAAAAATGTAAAGAAATCCCTAAAAAATAAAAAAAATACTATGTCGACGGCTAGGCCATCGGCGTATGGTGCCACGTGGCTCCAGTAGGCTATGCCGACGGCTTGGCCGTCGGCACAGATCCTCACCTTATCCGGTCCGACGTGCCTCCCTATCCTCCACTCATCCCATCTCTCCCTCCACTCCTCTCCCGACTGACCCGGCCGCCTCGCCGCCGCCGCCATGCGCTGTCGCCCCGCCCTGTGCCGCCGCGTCGCCTCCCTTCCCCGCGCCTCCATCGGGCCCCTCCACAGCCGCCGCCCGCCCCCTCCCGACTACGAGCGTTGCCCCGCCCCGCCCCTCCCCGACCGCCGCCCCGCACCGCCCCCTCCCCCGGCAGCTGCCTTGCTCGACCCTGCGTCGCCCCTCCCCGATCACCACCGCCACCTAGGACCCTCCCCGGCCGTCGCCCCCCGCCCCCCGCCCCGGCCCCTCCCCTATAGCCGCCCCGCTGCAGCTCCTTCCCGACCGCCGCCCTGCCCCACCCCGCCCCAACCCCTCCCAACGCCGGCCGGCCCTAAACGGACCCTACATGGCCACCTCCCCGTGCCGTCCACCTCCCCCTACGTGAGCTCCTCCTCATCTTTTTTTAACTAAATCTCTTGTTTTTTTGATGAATGATGATGATAATTGATGATGTTAGATGTTAGATGGTGATTAATGATGGGTATTTAGTGATGATGATTAATGACGTTGTTAGATGGATGCATGATGATGTTATGTAGATTAATGGTGATGTTACGTAGATGAATGATGTTGTTCTTTCTTTTAACTTTAACATGCTAGATGATGTGATGACCTAAGTTTTTTCACCCGGCGGAATTTACAGAATTTGTGGTGTCGCTTCTCTTCTTTTAGTGATTTTGTTCAAGAGGAATGGACGGGAATGAATCCTCCTACTAAGGCGGAGGCACTTACTCTTCTCCGTCATGGAAACCCTGGAAATAAAATTTTTGTTGCTTGGTTCATGGCGAAAGTAATTTTCCACATTCCCCTATTAAATACGTAGTTAAACATTTATTAGTTAACCGAACTAATGCACCCAACAATTTCAATTATACTTGTAGGGAAAAGATCCGAACATATCTATGGATGATGAATTGAGATGGGTTTCCATGGGTTTTGACCCTGCCATCATGACATGTAAAAAGTATGATGTGAATGGGTATCGCTTCCATACATAGGAGCACCAGAACAGCCGGCCTGATGCCAAAACTATAAATACCGGAGTGTATACCCCCGTTCAAAATTCAGTAGACTACTACGAAAGGGTACAAAATATATACGAGATTACATTCCACAAAGGGTGCAAAACCCTTAGTCTACCTATGCTCAAACGTCGATGGTTCGATCCGCAGGAGGGGCAGAGACATACACCTTCCATTGGTTTGGTCGAAGTAAACCATCAACCGTCTATGCTGGAGCTGATCTCTTCATTGCGGCTGCCCAAGCTACACAAGTTTATTATTTGCCTTACCCATGCCATAAAGAGTACCTATGGGGTTGGGAAGTTGTGTTCAAGGTGTCGCCACATGGTAAGCTACCGGACCCGAACGAAGATGATTACTACAACATTAACCCCATGACATATGAGGGAGTGTTCTATCAAGAGCAACCTGATGATGATGTGGTCAGGAACGATGATGCTAGACCATTGAGTGATGATGATGTGGATCCAAATGATGACGATGCACGGAATGATGGTGAGACCATTGTTAATGAAAATGACATACTTATGCTAGAAAAGTTAAACGAAGACGCTGATGGCGAGGAAGAGCCTCCACCTCCGTCAGACAACGAAGATGATATTATTGATACTGATGATGAGACCGAGCGAGAAAACGGTTACAATAGTGATGATTCGTATGGGTTCTAGCAGATGTACGTTTCATGTCTTTTTTCCCTATGGTTTAGGAATATACCTTTTTATGCTTATTTGTAATGTGTTTATTTGTCCTTATTATTATGCTTTTTTCCTTCATTATTAATGTACTAATTATTTATTCTATTTTCAATGCAGGTTCGTGGAACATGGGCAAGGGAAGGCCGACGGGGCGGGTTTCATACGCAAGGTCGTCTGCATTGCTAGTCGAAGTGGTCGAGCACGTACTGTTAGCCCTCCGACTACTTGAGGATGACTCCTCATAGGAACAGCGAGGGAGAGGTGCCCATAGAGGAGGAGGGGGCGGGAGGAGAGCCCATGGAGGGTGAGGGGGTGGTGAGAGCCACTAGAGGGGGTCGCAGCCAGAAAGAGAGCACCCTCACCGACTTAGGGGTGTTGTCTTCGAGGCCCTCCTCTAGTGAGGTACCCTCTGTCGAGGAGGATGAGGAGGAGGAGGAGGAGGTGGTTTGCGAGGAGGGTGGTGAGGAGGAGGAGGAGGAGGAGGTTGGGGAGGGGGACGAGGAGGAGGAGGAGGCAGGCGGGGATGATGGTGGTGGCGGGGACGCTGGTGGTGGCGGGGATGATGGTGGTGGCGGGAATGGCAACAATAAGGGATGGCTGCATGGTAACGCAAAGGTCCCAAAGCATATTCCTACTACCGAGGAGCAGAAGTGGCTCATTGAGCCCAAGGGGATAGAGTAAGTTCCACTTAATAATTTCAATAATAATTTAATTCTTTTGCTTGTCACATGCTAATATTTTCATTCTTTAAATATTTTGCTTGTCACATGCTAATATTTTCATTATTTAAATCTTTTGCAGTAACTGGGTACATCCTAAAGGGGCCCGTGTTCCCAACGGCATCATCACCGTCTTGCTGAAGGAATACTGGTCGGGGCTGTATTGTCCAGATCCAGTCAGGCACCCGGATCTTTGGGTTTTGTCCAAGAACTGGGAGCACCAGGAAGCGCCCCCAGACATTGGTGGACCCGTGGTGTGGTCAGGATGAAGCTTGGGCGGCTACGAGTAGCAAAAACAAGGCTAACCGAGGGAAGGAGGGAGTACATGCTCAGGGAAACCGGAAACACTTTCTCCACAAGGCACTTCAGGTATGACTAACCTCATTAAACAATCTTCTTCTATTTACCGTCACTTTTTTATGTATGACTAACATCTGTTTGTTGGTGCAGGAGGAGAAACTCAAGCGGCCGCTCTCACACATGGAGGCGTGGGAGATCGCCCATACTCGGAGGAGGCCCAAGCCTGGCGAAGACAAGTACTACGGCAACACCGCGGAGAAGAAGAAGAACTACTCTGCGGCGTATCTGAATCTACATCCTGACACACCTGACCCCATCAAGGCGCCTTTGAACGACAGGGCGGTGGTTGGCATGAGGCCGAAGGCTCATGGTCAGCAGCCAGTTCTGGTTGCTGTGGTACTCCTTCTATCTCCTACACATAGCTCTGAGCTACCAACCCAAGCCTGAGACAGCGCACGCCCACGATGACTGCGCAGTCACAGTCCCTCCTAGCTGAGCGGCACTCTGTAAGTATTTTTCCCTCTTATCTTCATTGCTCACTTTATTTTCTGCATTGAGATGTTTAATGAGTTCCATCACATCATATTGTAGGCCTACATGGAGTACACACGCCAGGAGACCATGGCATGGAGCGCGAGAGTTGCAGCCGTCCAGCACCACAACACTCACATGATGACGGTTAGTTTAGCCTCTTTCATTTCATTTCCATATTGACACTTTCATTTCTTCTGACAGTCGTGTTTGCTTTGTCAATTAACATGCAGCTCGTGTTTGAGAGCATGAGGAACGGCACGATTCTTGAAATTGAACCACCACCACCAGCCGCAGGACCACAACCAGTGATGCTTAGTTTTGAGGAATTTCTAGCACAACAACCGAGGACAACGGTGGTTAGTACATCCCCAAACTATTCAACCACCCCTTACTATTTATTCAACACAATAATATCCACTCAATATGTCTTTTCAAACATCCAGGGAAGCGGTACATCATCCGTTGGTGGTGGTGCCGGTGTTCACATCACTCCCGAGTCACGGAGCCCGGTCACTCCAATCCACCGAGGCGGTAGCGCTGCCGCTAGCAGTAAAGACCTAGGATTTGGCGGACTTGGCATTGACGACCTTGGAGGTGGACGTACTGGCTCTCCTTAGATGACTTGTGCTCTTTAAATGACTTCTCACTTTTGACGCTACTTTAGATGACTTTTGCCTTTAGATGACTTGTGCTCCTTGGATGACTTGTTCTCTATAGATGACTTCTGCCTTTTTACGCTACTTATATTTCTGATATGCTTATGTTGTTGGGTTGTGAGGATGTAATGGTGGTGGTGTTGGTTGTGACGATGTGATGGTGCTGTTGGTTGTGCATGTATATTTCATTGTATATACCCTGTTATTTTGGAGCTAAAATGAATTTGTATGAAACAGGAAAAAGAAAAAAAACAGCACAAAACTACGCCGACGGCATAGCTGTCGGCATAGGGGGCCTCCGAATTACCAGTGGCTGCCACGTGGTACTCTATGCCGACGGCTATGCCGTCGGCGTAAGCACGCCTCCGAATTGCCAGTGGTCGCCACGTGGCAAGCTATGCCGACGGCTAAGCCGTCAGCAATGGCGTGCCCCAGGGACCATCACATGCCGCCACGTGGCACTCTATGCCGACGGCTTAGCCGTTGGCATAGGTGCGACACGTGGCTGTCCCTGGGTGGGCCACTCTTGACTGCAGCGCTGCCGGACGCCGTTTGTCATGGAACTATGCCGACGGCCAGGGCCGTCGGTATAGTTGTACGGACACCGTCGGCATAGAATCTATGCCAACGGCTTTTTTATGCCAACGGTGACCTGGGATACGTCGACATATATGGTGCCGACGGCGCTACGCCGACGGGGGCCGTCGGCATAGGTCTATGCCGACGAGAATCAGGGCTACACCGACGGCCTGGGCCGTCAACATAGTGCTTTATCCTGGTAGTGCGTTAGGAAAATATATCAAAAATATACGAGCACATATCACAGGTGTAAGTGTAGCATGTAGATGCATTTGAGCTTTGAAGTAGAAGGCCAGAGGTGTAAGTGTAGGTCTCGATCGTGCGCGTGTACGTAAGGAGCCCGCGGACGTGTCTCATGTGCGCTGCGAGCAGCCTGGCGGCCAGCCCTTGTGTGCGTGTGTGCCCTGCGAGCGGCCTGGCGGCCAGCCCTTGCTCGTGTGAATGGCCTGGCGATGACCGTGTGCCTGCCTCTGTGCATGCGAGCGGCCTTGCGGCCAGCTTATACGTGTGCGCCCCCTTTTCTGATGGTCCTGTTTGGATACTCTAACTCGGTTAGAGATTAGAGTTAGATTCTAACCCTGAACTGACCCTGAACTAACTCTAACCAAAGAGGTGTTTGGATTATAAGGTTAGATTGACAATAAATGCTCTTTTTCAATCATTTGGCTACTTTGAACCCTACATCCTGCCGGATTTGGTGTGGCCGGTCCTTGTGTGGCCTTTTCTCGGTCACACCCGGCATAAACGAACAATCTTTACAAATAAAGCATACAAAATATGATAAAAGTTATTTTGTCCATACAACGAGATGTCCCACTTAAACATACAAGTCGTTAATCAGAATTTAAAAAATATTACACTCCATGAAACAAAGCATGAGCTAACTCGTTACGGAAGGCATTCATGTTGATATCTTCAATAAGAGGTTCGTCTTCTGGCCATGCGGATGCAGAAGAACTACGCATTGGGTTATAATTTTCATCTGCATCACAAGTATCAAATTCCCTATCTGCAATTCTGCTCTCATGAATGAAATTATGAAGAGCCATACAAGCAACAATAATTCTACTTTGCTTGTCCTTTGGAAATATTGGCATGTTTAATAAAATCCTAAATTTCATCTTCAAGACTCCAAATGATCGCTCAACGACATTTCTAACTTTGGCATGTCCATGGTTGAAGGTTTCTTTCAAACCTTGTGGCAGCGGGCCGTTTTGCCATTGCTGCACATGGTACCTTTTACATCTGTATGGTGAAAGGTAGCCTAGCCGGTTTGGGTACCCCGCATCGACCACATAATACTTCCCTACAGAATGTGAAAGGCACACAATGATACTAAGATGAACAAGTGTAATAGGAAAAAAATGTTGCAAGATGGTTCAACTAGCAAACCTGATGGTGGATGTGGAAATTTGTGATGATGTGTAGTCATGGCATCTTTGAAAACTCTCATGTCATGTGCTGAACCAGGGCATCCTAACATCACAAATGTAAATCTCATGTCGAAATCACAAACATCAAGCACGTTCTGACTGGTTTCATTGAACCCCACACCTCGAAGCCGTCTCCGTCCATCGCTGCGAAAGACAAAAAATACGCAGCTTTCATACACAATATATAGAATTTACGTGCAAGTTTATATGCAAGTTTCATTCACAAATTACAACTAAATTGATGTTGTTCCATCCACAAAAAATATGCAACTTGGACTGTATGGAGGCGAAAAATTACCAGAGGGCTTCGGCCGGCGGACGAAGCGGCGAGCGGCGGATGGAGCGATGGGGCCGAGAGGTACAGCTGGTCGGCAGGATGTTGCGAAGGGGCGGCGGCTGGTGGAGTGGGGCGACGGCCTGAGGGATGGGGCGGATGGGAGTGGAGCAGCTGGATGGGGCGGGATGGGCGGATGGGTGATGGGAGTGGAATAGGGGGTGGCGGTTGACGGGATGAGGCGGAGGGGCGACGGGATGGGGGCGGTGCCAGGATGGACGGGGGTGAGGAGGCAGCTTACCGACGGCCGGCACGATGGGGACAACTGGGGCGGCCGGCGGGGAGGGTTGTGACAGATGGGGGCGGGGGGCAGGGCGGCGGCGGGCAAGATGGGGCGGGGGGGCGGCGGGATGGGGGCGGCAGAGACCGGCGGGATGTGGGCTGGCGGCGACGAGCGGGATTGGGCGGCAGCGGTGGGCGGGATGGGGGCAGCGGCTGCAGGAGCGAGAGGAGGCAAGGAAGTCGGGAGAGAGACGAACGGGATCGAGCGAGGAGTCATGGGCAGGATCCGTTTGTGGCTAGGAATAAAAAAGTTGTGGGCCCCACCGACTCTAACGCAAATAAGCACCTCTCCACCGAGTAAGTTCTTTTGGGTGGGTTAGATGCATCTAACCAACTCTAACCCTCCTGGTTGGATCTTTTAGGGTTAGTTCTCTACAATCTAACCAGTTCTATCTCTAACCCATGGATCCAAACAGGGCCGGTGAGAAGACGTGCTCCTTTATATAGGCAGAAGCTAGGGCGACGGATGGAGAGACATCCAGCCCGCGAGCGCCGCTGGTTTCTTGTTGAGCAGAGCGCATCTTCAGTGAGAAGCCAGGAATCGTGCTTATCCTTTCAAACGGTGAGTCCATGCATTTTTATCTAATTAAAACAACCAGCCGTACTAACGTACTAGTACACCACTAGTAGAAAACAGGGCTTTGGTCCAGGTCAGAATATTTTATTAGTCCCGGTCGTGTTACGAACTGGGATTAATGGGTGCATCAGTCCCGGTTCGTGAGACTAGGACGCCGGCCGAGCCTCGGCGGGCACGAGTCTCGGTTCGTATGACCCCTTTAGTCCCGGTTCTAGACACGAACCGGGACTAAAGGACCTCGCTCCGAACCAAGCCCCTTTAGTCCCGGTTGGTGGCTGGAACCTGGACTAATAAGGAAGCTTTAGTCCCGGTGCTAGCCACCAAACTAGGACTTATATAATGCCTATATATATGCTTGGCCCTGCCCGCTCACTTCTCTGTTTTTTGACCGGCCGGCGTTTGGGAGGTGTGTTGCTCTTCGTTCTCACCTCCTATGCATATTAGGTGTTCGATGAAATGCCACAACCACACTTAAGTTTTCTCTTCTCCAACCTCGACCTCCAAGCTACATTTTCTCTAAGATTTCTTTAGGTTTGGCGGTGCACCAACTATAGAAGTGTTCTAAAAAGTTAACGACTTCATCATTTTATCTCTCACTGCTAGTTTAGCTCATTTCAAATGCTCTAGAAGTAGAGTGTGTTTTGTGGGTTTTAGTGGAGGAGTGTATGTGGAAGTTCTTTTGATTTATACACACAATTAGAGATGAAATTAACTTCTGAGAGTTTGCACATGTGTAGGGTGCCGTCCCCGTCCCCGTCCTCACCATCGTCGATCGCCCGCGTCGATCTCGTCGCCAGCACCACCGTGGTGAGTCTCTTGTTCTTATCTTCTTTATAAAAGAAAAAAATATTACTTGTATGATTTAGATAGATACTTGTATAATTTTCTTACTTTTATTATTTTTGTTATTATATAGTGCCATGGTTTTGGTATCCGCCCCCATCGGCCCTCGTCCTATCTATGATTCGGATGTGGTATATTATCTTTTGTAACTATTTGTTTCATTTAGTGTGTATGACAATTATGCCGACCAACGTGACATAGATGTTTTTATTTAGGAGGTATATGAACCAGAAATTCGAACCGACCCTCTTGTCGAGAGGTTAAATTTAGTTGAAAAAAACAATTACTTGAATAAAAAATTGAAAAGAATTGAGGAGGAGAAGATGGAATTGAAGTTGCATGTTGCCGATGTCGTTGAAGATCAAGATGGATGCAATGCGCTTGAACATTGGAAAGATTAGAAAATATACCATTCATGCCGTTGGATCAATTGGTACCTTAGTTGCGGTTATGATCACATTTGTTGTTGCATTTAAATGTTTTACATAGTTTTAATGTATGTTTTAATTAGATACTCTAGAGTACCATGTATTAACTTTATGTATTTATTTTGGTCACTACTGTACTTTGGTTTTAATGTTATGATGAACTTCTGTTAATTTGGTCACTTCTCTATTCATGATGTTTTGTAATGTTTCTGATACACTTAATTATATAATGCACGCAGATGAACCAGCAATGGATGTATGGTGACCGACGGACCTCCGAGTACATTAAGGACCTGCATAATTTACTCGAAGTGGCTGAGGCAACCAAGCAGAATGGTTTTATGTATTGTCCATATACTATCAGTTGGAATACGAAGGATTGCTCTAACTCGAAAACCCTTCACGTCCACGTGCTTGAGAAGGGTTTCATGCCACACTATAATGTTTGGACCAAGCACGGAGAAAGAGGGGTTATGATGGAAGATAACGAAGAAGAAGAGGATGATGACAACTATCCGCCTCCTGAATACGGTGATGCTGCAATGGGGGAAGCTGAAGATCAAGCGGAAGAACCAGACGATTTTCCCAATGATGGTCTTCGTCGGGTCATTGTTGATGCATAGAGACAATGACAAAGTGAAAGGGAGAAGTTGAAGTTCGATCGCATGTTAGAGGATCAGATAAAAGGGTTGTACCCAAATTGCGAAGATGACAACACGTAGCTTGGTACCACACTGGAATTGCTGCAATGGAAGGCAGAGAATGATGTATCTAACAAGGCATTTGAAAAGGTGCTGAAAATAATGAAGAATAAGCTTCCAAAGGACAACGAATTGCCCGACGGTACATACGAAGCAAAGAAGGTTGTCTGCCCTCTAGAATTGGAGGTGCAGAAGATACATGCATGCCCTAATGACTGCATCCTCTATCGCGGTGCGTACGAGGATTTGAATGCATTCCCGGTATGTTGTGCATTGCGGTATAAGATCAGACGAGATGACCCTGGTGATGTTGAGGGCCAGCGCACTGGGAAGAGGATTCCTGCGAAGGTGATGTGGGATGCTCCTATAATACCACGATTGAAACGTTTGTTCAAAAACAAAGAGCATGCCAAGTTGATGCGATGGCACAAGGAAAACCATAAGAGAGACAGGAAGTTGACAGCACCAGGTGATGGCTCGCAGTGAAGAAAGATCGAGAGAGTGGGGGGACTTTACAGGTGACCCAAGGAACGTATGGTTTGGTTTAAGTGCCGATGGCGTTAATCCTTTTGGGGAGCAGAGCAGCAAGCATAGCACATGGCCTGTGACTCTATGTATGTATAACCTTCCTCCTTGGTTGTGCATGAAGCGGAAGTTGATTATCATGCCAGTGCTCATCCAAGGCCCTAAGCAACCTGGCAATGACATTGATGTGTACCTAAGGCCATTAGCCGATGAACTTTTACAACTGTGGAATGGAAAAGGTGTACGTGTGTGGGATGAGAAAGAACACGAGGAATTTGACCTACGAGTACTACTGTTTGTAACCATCAATAATTGGCCTGCTCTCAAAAGCCTTTCAGGACAGACAAACAAGGGATACCATGCATGCACGCACTATTTAGATCACACTGATAGTATATATTTGGACAAATGCAGGAAGAATGTGTACCTGGGGCATCGTCGATTTGTTTTGACCAACCATCAATGTCGAAAAAAGGAAAGCATTTCAAAGGTGAGGTAGATCACCAGAAGAAGCCCGCCCTCCGTACTGCTGATCACGTACTTGATATGGTCAATGATTTACAAGCAACCTTTGGAAAGGGTCCTGACGGACTATCTGTTCCGAATGACGCTAAGGGACGCGCACCCATGTGGAAGAAGAAATCTATATTTTGGGACCTATCCGATTGGAAAGATCTAGAGGTCTGCTCTATAATCGACGTGATGCACGTGACAAGGAATCTTTGCGTGAACCAGCTAGGATTCTTAGGAGTGTATGGGAAGACAAAAGATACACTGGAGGCACGGGAGGACCAGCAACGTGTGCACGAAAAAGACGGCATGCATCCAAAGTAGTATGAAGGTCCTGCCAGCTATGCTCTTACCAAAGAAGAGAAGGAAATCTTCTTTGAATGCCTGCACAGTATGAAGGTCCCGTCTAGCTTCTCGTCGAATATAAAGGGAATAATAAATATGGCAGAGAAAAAGTTCCAGAACCTAAAGTTTCATGACTGCCACGTGATTATGATGCAACTGCTTCCGATTGCGTTGAGAGGGCTTCCACCGGAAAACGTTCGATTAGACATTATGATTGTATGTGCATTCCTCAATGCAATCTCTCAGAAGGTAATCGATCCAGAAATCCTACCAAGGTTGAAGAGTGATTTGGTGCAATGTCTTGTTAGTTTCGAGCTGGTGTTCCCACCAGCCTTCTTCAATATCATGACGCATGTCCTAGTTCATCTAGTCGACGAGATTGGCATTTTGGGCCCTGTATTTCTACACAACATGTTCCCCTTTGAGAGGTTCATGGGAGTCTTAAATAAATATGTTCGTAACCGTGCTAGACCAGAAGGAAACATCTCCATGGGCCATCAAACAGAGGAAAGCATTGGGTTTTGTGTTGACTTTATTCCTGACCTTAAGCTAATTGGTCTCCCTCAATCGCGATATGAGGGGATACTGACTGGAAAAGGCACGCTAGGAGCAAATTGAATAATACGTAGGGATGGGAATCCTTGGTCTCAAGCACACTACACTGTTCTACAGAATTCTACCTTGGTGACCCCATATGTCAATGAACACAATGATACTCTGCGATCCAAACACCCGGAGCAGTGTGATGACTGGATTACATGTGAACACATCAGGACTTTCGGCAGTTGGTTGTAGACACATCTCATGGGTAACACCACTATTGCAGATGAGCTATACTCGTTGGCCAGGGGACCATCTTCGACTATATTGACTTACAAAGGGTACGAGATAAATGGGAATACATTTTGCATGATCGCCCAAGATCAAAAGAGCTCCAACCAAAACAGTGGTGTCCGCTTTGATGCAGCAACCAACAGGAGAAGTTACACATATTATGGTACATAGTGGACATATGGGAACTTGACTATGGACATGATTTTAAGATCCCTTTGTTTCGGTGCAAATGGGTCAATCTGTCAGGAGGCGGGGTATAGGTAGACCTGCAGTACGGAATGACAAAAGTGGATCTGAACAATCTTGGGCACACAAACGAACCATTCTTCCTAGCCAATGATGTGGCATGTTTCCTCTGTGAAGGACATGTCTACCAAACCGAGAAAAACAAAAGATAAGGAAGCGAATACATCATATGATGAGCCAAAGCGCCACATAGTTCTTTCAGGGAAAAGAGACATTGTGGGAGTGGAGGTCAAGACAGACATGTCTGAAGATCAAGAAAAGTTTCATGAAATTCCTTCCTTCAAAGTGAAGGCTGACCCAAGCACCCTGTTAAACGATGAAGATTATCCATGGTTACGGCGCAATAAGCAAGGGACACACGTGAAGAAAAAGCGAAGACTTTCTCTCCAAAACTATTCTTATGATGGCTTTGATCTAGAATATCACTTCAGTTACATGTCAAGAAATGAAATGACTTTTGTAAAAGATGAATTTTCGTCTGAAACCCTGATACTTCGAAAGATTGTTCATTTCGACACGAAGTGCATCCAATTTTTGCCGCAACCCTATCAACTTTTTAGCACATGCTATGTGGGTTAAATGATGATACCATGCCAACTTTCAACCATTTCAGAGTTCATTTGCAGTGCTTTTCAATTCAGGGTCATCTTAGCTCCAAATAAATCATGGAATGCATGAAAAAAAGCAAATGAAGTCAGAAAAGGCTTGAAAAGTGATGATGTGGCTTTGAATGGTGCATATTGAATGCATAAAAAGTCTTGAGTTCAAATATGTATACAAAATTGAAATCCTTTTGTAACAGATGAGTTTTCGTCTGTAACCCCGATACTTCGAAAGAGATTGTTCATATTGTACACGAAGTGCATCCAGTTTTTGCCGTGACCCTCTCAACTTTTCAGCACATGCTATTTGGGTGAAACGAGGATACCATGCCAACTTGCAACCATTTTAGAATTCATTTGAAGTGCTTTTTAATTCAGGGTCATGTTAGCTCAAAATTAATCATGAAATGCATGAAAAATAGCAAATGAAGTCAGAAAAGGTTTGAAAAGTGACGATGTGGCTTTGAATGATGCATATTGAATGCAGAAAAAGTCTTGAGTTAAAATATGTTTAAAAACTCAAAATCCCTTTATAATAGACGTGTTTTCGTCCTATCAAATTTATTTAACTTAATATCATATAAAATTTATGCAACTAAAATTATCAAAGTTATTTTTGTTAAAAACTTTAATAGCAAAAGGAATATGCCTAAAGTATTTTTGTTAAGAACTTTTAATATGCAAAATATAACATAAAAAATAGCCAAAGTGAACATAGATGCGCTTATAGGGAAAATTCGCCCTGAAATCAAAGTGCATTTGATTTCAAGTGGAATTTGCCATATAAGAGCATATATTTTCACTTTGAGAGGAACTCAACAAGGTAGAGAGGGGCAGGCTTATAAACCAGTGCGAGCGCCTCTCGCTTGGCAAGATGGGACTAAACTCCCACCACAGCCAGGAACAACTCTTTAGTCCCGGTTGGTGGCTCCAACCGGGACCAATTCCGACCTTTAGTCCCAATTGTTGCCACCAACCGGGACCAAAGGTCTCTGCTTCCCAGCCTTTGGGTTGCTGAAATTGACCTTTGGTCCCGGTTGGTGGCACCAACCGGGACTAAAGGGTCGCATTGGTCCCGGTTGGTGGCACCAACCGGGGCGAAAGGTCTCTGTATATAAGTGGGAGTTGGGAATTTTTCAGATTTCATCTGCAATTGCCCTTGACGATGTCGAGCACATCGACGCCGCCAGGATGCCCGAGCTCACCGTCGCCGCCCTCGCCGCCCTCTGCCCTATCGACTCCGTCAGGCTGCTCCACCTCGCCGTCGACACCCTCGACGCTAGCTGCCCCGACGCCGCCCCTGCCCTGCCACCGTCGCCGCCCTGCCTTGTGCTGCCGTCGCCCTAGTGAGCTTTGTCCTTCCCCTGCGCTACCGCCACCGCACCGACCCGCCGCGGTCGCTGCTCGTCGCCGTCGCCGCCCCGACCCGACGCCGTCGCCGTTCGTTGCCATCACCGCTCTCCTCGTCAGCCCCCGGTGAGCTCCCCCGCATCAATGATTTGCTATAGTAAATTTTTATTTAATTTAGTTTAGTTATTTTCATATTGTTTTAGTTAATTTAGTTGATTATTTTCATATAGATGATTATTTTCATATTGTTTTAGCTGATTATTTGGTTGTCTTAGTTAATTTAGTTAATTATTTTCATATAGATGATGGAGGAGAGATGATGATAGATCATTTTCTATAGATGATTATTTTCATATTCATTTAGTTAATTTAGGTGTTTTATGTTTTAGTTGTTTAGTTTTTTTATGTTATAGTTATTTTAGTTGGAAATAATGTAGTATCGTCGGTCGTTGGTGACGCGATATCGAGGAGTCCCCGATGTTCGTCGGTGAGGGATAGTCCCCGATGATCGTCGGTGAGGGAGCTAGAGTCCCCGACGATATCAACGATTTTATATTAGGTAGATATCTGATGTTTAGATGTTTAAATGCTTAGTTGCATAGCATAGCCGTTGAGTCGACGATGCACAACCCGCATCGTTGTCGTAGACTCGGCGCCGGTGACCACCTGCTTGAGAGGCGCTATGTCCAGGACTAGGGTCCGCCGGGCTGGCACTGAGAGGTGCTGCCTTCCGGGGCGCCTAGCTTGGTGAGGAATGAGGGTCCCGTCGTCGACCCAGAAGTTCTTTGGTGGCGGTCGTGTGGACAACTGTCAGTGCAGAGGGAGTCAGCCGCCGCGGAGGTGGTACGTCACCGTGTCAGGGAGGAGGACGAGCACGTCCAATGCTACATGGCTGCGTTGGATGCCAGGTTCTCCAATACCTGGCAGGTTCTTCAGGGATCTCACCCGAGCTATGATCCTCTCATAGTTCCATCTCTTTGGGTGTCCACCGCCTGCACCGCGGGACGTCAACTACATCTATATTAGTGATATTATATAATAATATTCGAGATGTATTAATGATAATATTCGATGATGCATTAGCGATACTATTCGATGATGTATTAGTGATATTATATGATCGTAGTGTTGCATTGCCTTGTATTGATTTGCATATCTCATGTTTGTATATTGCCATGTTATAATATTTGCAGAAATATGGATCACAGAGACTTAGAAAAAGGATCAGTTGTTGGGGGATATAATCCGAGCCAGAGGAAATCCCTTGTGGTATCTCAATGACACCGATGGTCAAGAAGGAGAGGATGACGGCTCCGGTGATCCAACAATGGAGGAGGAAGGAGATCATGACGGCTCCGGTGACCGAATGGCGAAGGAAGGAGATCATGATAACATCACAGGCGACCAAACGAAGGAGGGAGCCTCAACTGTTACAAAGTACGACGAGGTAAGGAGACGAGGCTCGAAGAAAAGGTTGCGCCTGGATGAAAGGTTCACAATTAGAGAGTCGCGAAAGATGGCCATCCGATTGCTCCCAAGCGGACCAAGGACGCATTTGTACATCAGTGTGGAGTTGTTGTTAGGGACTATGTCTCGATCAACACCCATCAATGGAATAAGAATAATAAGGACCCTGAAGTTTCTTATGTCCATGATAGACTAAAAGATGATCTTTGGACCGAGCTGGGGACAAATTTCATCCTACCACGAGAGGAGGATCTGAATAACCCAGTTATAGAGCGAAAGATCAAGGCATTTGTTCTTAAGAGGATGGCAGAACTATTCAGGAGCTCGAAGAAAGTGTTGAACACAAAGTTTGTTGAGAAAGAGGAGACTCCAAAATTCATCGGTCGATATGAGAAGATAAGAGATCAATGGCCTAAATTTGTGGCTTACAAGAAATCGGAGAAGGGTAAGAAATGGTCACTGACAAACAAGAAAAATGCTGGAAAGAAGAAGTTTCACCATCACACAGAGTCAGGTGGCTACTACAAAGCCCGATAGTTGTGGGACAAAGCTGAGCAAGATCTGCTTGCTAAGAATGTCCAACCAGTGACATTGCACTGGCCAGATCATTCAAGGACTTGGTTCTTCGGGGTTGGGGGAAGTTTGGACCCAGAAACAGGGGAGTATGTTTGGACGGACGAGCAACTTGCAATACCCTTCCGGAAGCTTCATGCAGCAATCAAGGTAGCATAGGAAGGGACGTTCATTCCCGACAGAGAGAAGGACGAGCTGACAGAGGCCCTCGGGAATCCTGAACACCCCGGACAAACACGAGGCACACTAGGCTCCGCTCCGTGGAAGCATGGGTTTCCTGATAGCGGTGGTTATAGAAACCGAGAGAGAAAAATGAAACATGAAGCAAGCGAAATGCAGAACCTCTGTGCAAGATTAGAAAAACTAGAGGACCTTGAGAGAAAGCGAGCTACCGCCAACCATCTAAGCGGCACGAAGATCCTTCCTTCGACGCTACCCCACCATCTTAGTGGAGAAGCAAAATGGATTCCACGGAGCTCGTTCAACCCGATTTCATGGATCCTCACTACCCCGTGGGTAGTATCACGACGGATGAACATTATGAGCTAATGATGAAATGCCATAACAAGATCTTCAAGGCGGCGGTCGGCTCCGTTGTACCTCCTCGAGATGAGGGAACTTTCCATTGCCGTCCAGTTCCACATGGCTATGCTGTTGTGATGGTGGATGAAATAATGGATGGATTTGAGGGGCTGGAGCTTGACAACCCTACAGGTGAAGAGGATATTCTTCTTTTGGAAAATGCTTTGAGGAGTACCTGTCTATGGAGAAAAGAGTACATCAAGCTTCCAAACTGGACGCCTCAGCAGACTAAGCCTCCTCGGCACGTCAGGGCACTCCGCCTCCTCCGTCTCCTCCTCCGACGCGTCCGGGCACTCCACCTACTCCGGCGCGTTAGGGCACTTCGCCTTCTCCTTCGCCTCCTCTGGCGCGTCAGGGCACTCCGCCCCCTCTGACGCGTCAGGGCACTCCGCCCCCTTCGACGCGTCAGGGCACTTCGCCTCCTCCTTCGCCTCCTCCGCGTGTTAGCAACAGAGGAAGAGAGTCGCCACCGCCACTCCGGCGGCTAGCAGTACAATAGGTGGGAAGAAATACAAATTTGGTCCAAGCCTCAAGCCTCTTCTGAAGTTACCATATGACAGGACTGTTAGTGCATCTAGTGCCCCTTAGTGATTTTGGTGTATTGAAGACTTATAGGTTAAGGAACTAATGTGTTTGTGAGTGTACACAGGCTCTATAAGTCGATGAGGAGTTTGATATCAGAGATTACCGACCCCTAAAAATGTATGTCTTCAACTGAAGACTTTGGTGAAGACTTTCATGAAGACTTTGGTATTCCCTGAAGACTTTGAAAATGAAGAAGTTGGTGTGACCTTGAAGATATGAACGAGGACTATGAAGCATGAAGACTTTTCTTTTTGTAGTTTCATTTCCTTCCCTTGAGTCATAGGAAACACCTTACTGTTAAAGGGGGCCGAGGTAATACAAAGGAAAATTTCCAACTGATGCTCAACTCAAAATCCTCAACCTATCCAATCCTTCGAGTGAAGCCTTTGGAAATCTCTTGCAGTTCAGTCAAGTTATTCAGTGACACAGACGAAGTTCTAATGGTCTCTGAGGAAATTGATTTGACTGAGGAGTTAGGATTTCGCCAGTGCGAATTGCCTACAAGTGAGGAATATGATAAGCCTGAGGACTTTCATAGTTCGAAATTCCGACCATTGCTGTGCTTAGCGCCTGCTATCCCCAATCATAACGTCCACATAATAGTCATATCATTGGGGGCATTTATGTCTTGTCATGTCAGGTTGCACCCTGGCTATAAATAGCCACCCCCACAACCACTAGTTGGTTGGCTGCTTCGAGAGAGAACTGACATTTGTCATTTGAGAGCAACCCATCCTCCAATGACTTTGAGAGAAAATCATCAGTGAGGAAAAACCCACAACCAAACCACCAAACCCAAAGTGATTGAGCATCGCTGAAGAAATTCCTGTGTGGAACCGATGCTTGTTAGCTTTGAGGACTATGCATCCTCCAGACGGTTAGGCATAATGGTCTAGTGCATCCTGCAGTCAATTGGGGATCACGAAGTGACCTTGGTCTAGAGCATCCAGTAGTAAATTTTGGATTGCCGGGTGACCAGTTTGTGAGGGGTTTGGAACTCTACCCTGAAGACTTACCATGAGTGTTGGGCGAGGACTGTGTGACCTTAGCTCAGGGAGAATACGCTAAGGACTGTGTGTCCTCTAGTTTAAATACCAGGCCGCTCCAAACCAGACGTACGACTGTCACAACAGTTGGAACTAGGTCATCAAACCATTGTCTTCATTGGGCTACCTGGTTCTATTTCCTCAACCCCTTTATTCCTCGTATACTTGTTGATGAAATTGATCGTTATTGTTTGAAGAATTTGACTGAAGACTTTCACAATTTCCTCTCCTCAAATTCATCAAGTTACCTTGTTCCTCACCTGCTTATCCTGTATCACGCTACTTGTAATCTGTGCATGTTTCATTTCATCATGATGACTATGCTATTGCTATGTTTCTCATGCACTTGAGTACTTAATCTGTTGCTAGTTATTCATCACATTTGAAATTCCTCAAGTTGAAATTCCTCAAGTGATGAATTTGTAAAACTTGCCTATTCACCCTCCTCTAGTCAATATAACGCACTTTCAAGGACCAAAGAGGAAACCGCTGAAATTGGTGCAGCCGAAGTGAAGGCCCATTTTGCATGAAAATCCACCTCCGAAGGAAATGGTAGATCTGGCAAAAGCGAAGCGCAGTCTGCATGCGCTGAAGTGACCACCATGGACTCAACTATCCAACTATGACCATATAATTACTAAGACACATGTTGAAGTGCAGCGGTCGGGAAGTACTTTCGGTGCTGCAGGAGAAGAAAAACGAATTAGTGGGAAAACAATTCCCCAGCTCGGTGAACAGGAGAAGCAATCGTTCCCCTCGCTCAAGGTGTCTAGCGATATCGCTAATCATCCGGTGTTACTGCCCGGTACCACTCTTGATGATTACCTGCCTGATGATGTACAGTTTGAAACGACTAAGGGAGTAGACATCTTTAGATATGAGAACGGGAAGCCTCTCTTCAAACCTGATCATCCTCATCTAACAACGATGGTGCAAAAATTGCATGAGTGGTACATGGAAACCTGGAGGAAGTCTAGGACAGATAGTTTGATGATCGGAATTAAAAAAGAGCACGACTTCCCTGGAGTCGACTTGATGCCTGTTTAATTTGTGGAGTTATTTTAGTTATACAATCAAGAGGCCCTCGACAAACAACTCATGACTTTCTACTGTCTGTAAGTATTACTTCTATAATTAAGTCTCTAGCTCAGCTCGTTCATTGCATGTATATATAATTATCCTCACTATATTATGCAGATTGAAGATGGTCGAATATAAACAAGAACAAATCAATGACATTGGGTTCACTAGCCCAAATACCGTAAATGAATCGTCGGTACAAAAACAGGCCAATGATACCGAGAACAACCTGCTAGAAGCGTTCCTTAGATATAAAAAAGGGAAATACTCTTTCCTTACAACTTCAAGTGAGTTTTACTGTCTTGCACATATTTGGTTTCGCTTACTCGAGGTTAAGTAATGTAATTGATGAGTTATGCATGCGCAGCTTCCACTATATTTTGCTATCCATTAACTTTGACGAGGTATTAGTAACTGTCTTAGACTCGCTCCATAAAGATCCCAAGTATTATGGGGACATGACTGCAATGCTCTAGAAGTAAGTTCAATCAATACTGGGACCATATTGGTAACTTTCGTTCATTTCCTGATATCAAATAATCATTTTCTTTGCCTGCCAGGGTTTGGAAAAAGTTCACCACTATGGTTCCGGGTCTGAAGAAGGAGTTGTGATTTATACACCCCAAACTAAGTAGTACTAGCTAGTTTCGCACATCTCTCATTGATTCTAGTTTCATCAATACCATTATCATGCTTGCTTATCAGTTTGATTGCACTCTATTCTTGTAAAGTGCTTGTACCAGGCAACCAGGACTCATTTATGTGGATACTACATATGCGAGTTCATTCGCCACTATACCTCTGAGCGGGGCTTCTTTGAGAAATGAGAAACAATTTGAAGTACGTAAACAATATTCACAATTTTATTTTATATATTACCGTCAATTGTGTTGAGTTTCATTCATATATATGTATTGACCCCTTCTTTAAATAAGATCTGGTAGATGCGGGATGAACTCCTACCACATGATCGCATACGAGCAATTCAAGAGGAATTGGCGGGATTCTTTCTTGACCACGTCATACCTGAACACGGAGAATACCATGTGAAATTGCAATGGTTGTAAGGGATTTTATATTGTACATATGTAGTGGCATCGGATAGATACACGAAAACTTGTTGTTTGACCAAGCATGGAGAAAGAGATGTCACTTCTCTCTATATGTTCATGACGATCTTGTGTCATTAATGGTTTCCTTCGTTTGTTTACTAGCTAGCGTCGAGTTCTCTCTATATGTATAGTAGCTAGCATCGACCAAGCACGAAGAAAGAGAGCTCACTTCTCTTTATTATCTAGCTAACACAATATGAAACCCCTAAATTAACCTTCCAAAACCCCTACCCCCCCCCTTCAAAAAAAACCTAGCGGCTGCGAGCTGCTGACGCGTGGCTGTCTTTTGGTCCCAGTTGGTGTTGCCAACCGCAGAGGCCACGTGGAGTCTCTTTGGTCCCGGTTCGTAAGCAAACCGGGGCTAAAGGTTTTGTACATTTGACCCGATCGTGTTGTCCCAATTCCAGAACCGAGACTAAAGGACCTCTGGAGTCGGGACTAGTGCCCTGTTTTTTACTAGTATACTAATCTAGCTGTCTAATGGACCTAGGCAGGCATGCATGTATATATAATTCTACTGCGTACCAATCCTTTGTTCAGATTAGCAAATGCTAGGAAACTAGCTTCCATCAGGTACATAGTTACTAGCCGGCCACTTGGTCATGTACACGTACGTGTAGACCCGTCGATTGAACAATAAAATGTTTTAGCAAGCTTAAAGAATTGATTACCGACCATGCGTGCATGCATACACTGACAGACGCTGACCGGAACATGTCAAGCCCGCTTAATTAAGCGAAAAAGATTAGCATGATAAAGATATACAAATACCAGCATATTCATCAGTACTCTTGACCGTACACACTGGTGCTTCATTTTACTATTTATATTTTCTATATGCCATGTGGGCCAGATAAATAGATGAAAAAATCTCGTCAAACACTAGGACCTTCAACATTATTGAAGGCTTAGTATTCGCCTTTTGCTTTAACAGTTTTCTAGATGAGATTCATCTGTCTATTTATCATCTATGATGATACTTAATTTCCAAAGGTTTTAGATGTTCCATTTGAAACTTTGTCTTGTTGTGCAATTGAGTAGCTAGGCAGTATATGCCTATATGTTGTTGTACCCTAATGTAATTCAATTATGAAATCCTGATTGCCGTGCTACGAATAAGAAATATATTCTATGGTTAATATGAAATGTTAATTTTAATTACTAAATGGATTAAAAATAATTGATCAATCAGGCTGATTATTGGGGATCCCATTGCAGACGGTTTCTAAGACAACACCATGGGCGATGACCTGAACAAACACACACGGTTTCTAGAAATTTGATGTGTTGGATCATTGAGCAATCACACACAAATTCTGATTGATAATTGTGTGCTTTAGGACACCCAATCACAAACATTTTCACATAGCTAGTGTGTGTGATGGGCAGCCCAATGCCAAACAGTTTCTTCTAGACACCGTGAGTGATGTTTTGCGTAACGCAAACGACAAAATTATAACTATTGTCTGTGATGACCACACCTATCACAAACGATACGATGTAGAAAATTGTGTGTGATCTGCAATACGAACGGAAACATACCCTTGGGATTCCCTGTGTGGGATGCTAAGCTCATCTCACATGTCTTCCCCAATATGTCTGTTTCTGATGGTCCTTCCAATCGCAAACGATATGTTTTTGCCCATCGTGTGAGACCAAGTGCAGGCATCGCCAATGGGTTTTGCCTGTCATGTGGGATAGCCCCCCTATCACACACGCATGCAAGGTGACGGTTTAAGACTACGTCACGGAAAGGGGTTAAAAACCGTTTGTATAGCACGCGATTGCGCTAGTGTCAAACTTAAGCAATGACATAATATTTGTACATATTACAAATTGTATATATTTTTTATTTAGCCACCTCCAGCTTGACTATGGTCGCATTATTGATCACACTAAAACTGCTTTTGCTGTTGCGGGTTCGACATGAATCTTGGCCTCTCCAGATATGGAATTAATTCACCCGTCCATATGTTTCTACCTCTCTAATTTCATCCTGCAGGTACATATAAATACATCATCTTTTCCCGAGATAAGCAATGTTTCTCTGTAAATGCACATGCTCTTACAAATGTGTTGAACTAATTCTTGCATGGTTTTCATGCTATGCTGGTATAATTGGAGTATTCTGATTTGAAATTATCCATACTTCTGTATGTATTTCACTTGGATGGGAGGCTTAATACATCACCTACATTCCAAGGAAAGTATGTTGGAAATTATCATATTTCCTTGTTCACGATAATCGTTTATTATCCATGCTAGAATTGTATTGATCGGAAACTCAGATACATGTGTAGATACATAGACAACACCATGTCCCTAGCATGCCTCCAATTGACTAGCTCATTGATCAAAGATGGTTAAGGTTTGTAGCCATGGACATGAGATGTCATTTGATAATGGGATCACATCATTAGGAGAATGATGTGATGGACAAGACCCAAACTATAAACATAGCATATGATCGTGTCAGTTTATTGTCATAGTTTTCTGCATGTCAAGTATCTGTTCCCACTGACACCGGAGGAGTACCTTGTATGTATCAAACGTTGCAACGTAATTGGTTGACTATAAAGGTGCTCTATAGGTATCTTGCAGGGTGTCTATTGAGTTGGCATGGATCAAGACTGAGATTTGTTACCCCGTGTAATGGAGAGGTATCCTAGGGCCCATTCGATAAAAAAACATCACAATAAGCCTTGCAAGAAATGTGATTAAGTGTTAGACACGGGATCTTGTATTACGGAATGAGTAAAGAGACTTGTCGGTAACGAGATTGAACTAGGTATAGAGATACCGACGATCGAATCTGGGGCAAGTAAAATACCGATGAACAAAGGGAACATCGTACGGGATTAACTGAATCCTTGGCATAGAGGTTCAACCGATAAAGATCTTTGTAGAATATGTAGGAACCAATATGGGCATCTAGGTCCCGCTATTGGTTATTGACCGTAGAGGTGTCTTGGTCATGTCTACATAGTTCTCGAACCCGCAGGGTCTGCACACTTAAGGTTTGGTGACGTTTCGGTAGTATAGAGTTATGTATGGTGGTGACTGAAGTTTGTTTGGAGTCCCGGCAGAAATCGTCATCGAGCTGTACGTGTGCTGAACGCGGAGGTGCCGTCCATTCGGTGCTAGATCGGAAGGACTGTGATCAAGATCGCGAGACGAATCGTGATTGGATCGCGGGACGGATCATGATTGGATCGCGAGAAGATCGTGATGGGATCGCGGGATGCTCGGCAATTTGGATCGCGAAGACGTTCGACTACATCAACCGTGTTTCTTAATGCTTCCCGCTTAGCGATATACAAGGGTATGTAGATCCACTCTCCCTCTCGTAGATGCTCATCACTATGGATAGATCTTGCATGTGAGTAGGAATTTTTTTGTTTCCCATGCAACGTTCCCCAATAGTGGCATCATGAGCTAGGTCTATGTGTAGATGAGATCTTGAGTAGAACACAAAGGAGTTTGTGGGCGTTGATGCTTAGATTGCTTCCTCCCTTGGTCGTGTTTTGGTTCAGCGGTATTGTGGGATGAAGCGGCCCAGACCAACCTTACTCGTACACTTACGAGAGACTGGTTCCATCGACTGACGTGTAACTTTGTTGCACAAAGATGGCTGGCGGGTGTCTGTTTCTCCTACTTTAGTTGGATCAGATTCGACAAAGGCGGTCCTTGAGAAGGTTGACAAGCAACTTATGTATCACCGTTGTGGTTTTTGCGTAGGTGAGAATTGTTCTTGCTAGATACCCATGGAAGCCACGTAAAACTTGCAACAACAATTAGAGGACGTCTAACTTGTTTTTGCAGGGTATGTTGCGATGTGATATGGCCAATTACATGATGAGATATATGTGATGTATGTGATGATCATGTATTGTATAGAATATCACGACTTGCATGTTGATGAGTACGGCAAGCGACAGGAGCCATAGGGTTGTCTTTAATTATTGTATGACCTGCGTGTCAATCATTAAGTGCTATGTAATGCTTTACTTTATCGCTCAGCAGTAGCAATAGTAGTAGAAGCATGGTGGGCATGACAACCCCGATGGCGACACGTTGATGGAGATCAAGATGATGGAGATCATGGTGTCATCTCGGTGATGATGGAGATCATCCCAGTGCTTTCAAGATAGAGATCAAAAGCACAAGTTCATGGCCATATCATGTCACTTATGATTTGCATGTGATGTTAATCCTTTTATGCACCTTGTTTTACTTAGGACGACGGTAGCATTATAAGGTGATCCCTCACTGAAATTTCAAGATAAATTGTGTTCTCCCCGAGTGTGCACCATTGCAAAAGTTCATCTTGTCGAGACACCACGTGATGATCGGGTGTGATAGACTCTACGTTCACATACAACGGGTGCAAGCCAGTGTTGCACGTGCGGAACACTCGAGTTAAACTTGACGAGCCTAGCATGTACAGACCTGGCCTAAGAACACAAGTGACCGAAAGGTCGAACATCAGTCATATAGTAGATATGATCAACATGATGATGTTCACCATTGAAACCACCTCAACTCACGTGATGATTGGACTTGAGTTGGTGAATTTGGATCATGTATCACTCGAATGACCGGAGGGGTGTCAATTTGAGTGGGTGTTCTTAAGTAATATGATTAATTGAACTCATTATCATGACACATAATCAGTACTGTCTTTGCAAATTATTTTGTAGATTACTAGCTCACGCTGTAGCTCCCTTGAATTTTTATATGTTCCTAGAGAGATAGAGTTGAAAGATGATGGTAGCAATATTGCGGACTGGGTCCGTGATCTGAGGATTGTCCTCATTGCTGCACAGAAGGCTTATGTCCTTAATGCACCGCTCGGTGCGCCACTCCCTCTAGCGTCGTCTGTAGATGCTGTGAACATCTAACAGGCACGTTCCGGTGGCTACTCGATAGTTTAGTTTGTCATGCTTTACGGCTTAGAATTGAGGCTCCAAAAAAGTTTTGAACGTCACAAAATATATGAGATGTTCTAAGAGTTGAATATGGGATCTCGGCCTCGTGCCCGTGTTGTGAGATATGAGATCTCCAACAAGATTCTTTGCCTGCAAGACGAAGGAGAATAGCTCAATCGTTGAGCATGTGCTCAGATTGTCTAGGTGCTACAGTCACTTGAATCGAGTGGGAGTTGATCTTCCAGATAAGATAGTGATTGATATAGTTCTCCAAGTCACTATCACTAATCTACCAGAACTTCGTGATGAACTATAATTATGCCAGGGACCGAAACGATGATCCCTGAGCTATTCGTGATGTTTGACACCACGAAGGTAGATATCAAGAAGGAGAATCAAGTGTTGATGGTTAGTAAAACCACTAGTTTCGAAAAGGCCAAGGGTAAGGAGGGAAACTTCATGGATGGCAAGTCAGTTTCTCCTCCAGTGAAGCAACCCAAACTTGAACCCAAACCCAAGACTAAGTGCTTCTATTATGAGGAGAGCGGCCGCTGAAGCGGAAGAACCCTAGATACCTAGTAGTTAAGAAGGCTGGCAACGTCGACATAAGTATATTTGATATACGTGTTATTGATGTGTACCTTGCTAGTACTCATAGTAGCACATGGGTATTGGATAGTGGTTCGATTGCTAAATGTTAGTAACTTGAAATAAAATCTATGGAATAAATGGAGACTAGCTAAGGGTGAGGTGACGATGTGTGTTGGAAATGTTTCCAAGGTTGATGTGATCAACATCGCACGTTCTCTCTACCTTCGGGATTAGTGACGAACCTAAATAAATGTTATTTGGTGTTTGCGTTGAGCATGAACATGATTAGATCATGTTTATTGCAATACGGTTATTCATTTAAGTCAGAGAATAATGGTTATTATGCTTACATGAATAATACCTTCAATGGTCATGCACCCAATGAATGGTTTGTTGAATCTTGATCGTAGTAGTACACATGTTCATAACATAGATGCCAAAAGATAAAAAGTTAATAATGATAGTACCACATAATTTTGGCACTGCCACTAAATGTCACATTGGTGTAAAGCATGCTGATGGATATTAAGACTCATTCGATTTTGAATCGGTTGAGACATGTGGACCATGCCTCTTGGGCAACATGACTAAAACCCCATTTTCCGGCTTGATGGAATGGCAAGTGACTTATTAGAAATGATACACGATGATGTATACGGTCCAATGAGTGTTGTAGAGTGCAGTGGATATCATTATTTTCTTACCTTCACCAATGATTTGAGTAGATATAGTGTATATTTACTTAATGAAACACAAGTCTAAATCGTTTGAAAAGTTTAAGAAGAATTAGAGTGAAGTTTTGAGATCATCATGATGAGAAGATAAAATGTCTACGATATGATCATGGAGGTGAATATCTGAGTTACGAGTTTGGTATACAACCTAAGACAATTTGAAAAGTTGTTTCACAACTCACGCCACCTGGAACATCATTGTGTGATGGTGTGTCCATACGTCGTAGTCGTGCTCTATTGGATATGGTGCGAATTATGATGTCTCTTATCGTTTTTGCCACTATC
Source organism: Hordeum marinum (assembly GCA_022496015.1). Classification (NCBI taxonomy): domain Eukaryota; kingdom Viridiplantae; phylum Streptophyta; class Magnoliopsida; order Poales; family Poaceae; genus Hordeum; species Hordeum marinum. The sequence continues at coordinate 45,406,944 of CM039675.1, read as the reverse complement.
ATTTTGGGGTTATGCATTAGGAACAACTACATTCACTTTAAATAGGGCACCATCTAAATCCGTTGAGATGACACCGTATGAGTTATGGTTTGATAGAAACCTAAGCTGTCATTTCTCAGAGTTTGGGAATGCAAAACTTATGTCTGATAAGCTCAAACCCAAAGCGGAAAAGTGCAAATTCATAGGATACCCTAAGAACAGTTGGGTATACCTTCTATCTCAGATCCGAGTGCAAAGTGTTTGTTGCTAAAAATGGGTCCTTTCTCGAGAAAGACTTTCTCTCGAAAGAATTGAGTGGGAGGAAGATAGAACTTGATGAGGTTGTTAAACCTTTGTTTCAACCAGAGAGTAGCGCTGCGCAGAAAGTTGTTTCTATGGAGCCTACATCATTTGAAGAGGAAGTTAATGATGATGATCATGAAGCTTCGGATCAATTTAGTATCGAACCTCGTAGGTCGACAAGGACGTGTACTGCTCCTGAGTGGTACGACAACCCTGTCTTAGAGGTCATGTTGTTGGACAACGATGAACCTACAAATTATGGAGAAGTGATGACGGGCCCGGATTCCAATAAATGGTTAGAGGCCATGAAATATGAGAAAGGATCCATGTATGAAAACCAAGTATGGACTTTGGTAGACTTGCTGAATGGTGAATGTCACCATTTATAAAGCTCGACTTGTCGCAAAGAAGTTTTTGCCAAGTTCAAGGAATTGACTACGATGAGACTTTCTCACCGTTTGTGATGCTAAAGTCTATTGGAATTATGTTAGCAGTTGCTGCATTTTTCAATTATGAATTCTGGCAGATGTATGTCAAAAAATCGTTTCTTTAACGGTTTACTTGAGAAAAGGTTGTATGTGATACAACCAGAAGGTTTTGTCAGTCCTAAGGATGCTAAAAGGTGTGCAAGTTCCAGTGATCCTTCTATGGACTGGAGCAAGCATCTCAGAGTTGGAATATATGCTTTGATGAGGTGATCAAAGTTTTTGAGTCTATACAAAGTTTATGATAAACTTGTATTTACAATAAAGTGATGGGAGCACTATAGAATTTCGATAAGCATATGTGGATGACATATTGTTGATAAAAAATGATGTAGAATTTCTTGAAAGCATATATAAAGGGTTGTTTGAAAAATAGTTTTTCAAAGGAAGACCTGGATAAAGCTACTTAATTGTTGGGCTTCGAGATCTATAGAGATTGATCAAGACGTTTGATAAGACTTTCAATGAGTACATACCTTGGCAAGATTTTGAAAGAGTTGAAAATGGATCAGTCAAAGAAAGAGTAATTGCCTGATTTGTAAGGTGTGAAGTTGAGTGAGACTCAAAGGTCGACCACGACAGAAGAAAGAGAAAGGACGAACGTTGTCCCCCGTGCCTTAGCCATAAGCTCTATATGCTATGCCATGTTGTGTACTGCACCTGTCTGTGCCTTAAGTCTGTCAAGGGGTACAAGAGTAATCCAGGAGTGGATTACTGGACGGCGGTCAAAATTATCCTTAGTAACCAGAGGACTAAGGAGAAGTTTCTCGATTATGGAGGTGATAAAGAGTTCGTCGTAAAGAGTTACGTCGATGCAAGCTTTAACACAAATCCGGATGACTCTTAGTAGCAATCCATGTACATATAATGGAGTAGCCATTTGGAATAGGTCCAAGTGTAGTGTGGTAGCAGTGTTTAAAGTATAACATAGAGATTTGCAAAGTACACACAGATCTAAATGTCACAGACCTGTTGACTAAAAGACCTCTCTCACATGCAAAGCATGATCGAGCCCTAGAACTCATTGGGTGTTAGATTCATAAAAATGTGAATCACATGGTGATGTGAACTAGATTATTGACTCTAGTGCAAGTGGAAGACTTTTGGAAATATGCCCTAGAGGCAATAATAAATTAGTTATTATCATATTTCCTTGTTCATGATAATCGTTTATTATCCATGCTAGAATTGTATTGATCGGAAACTGAGATACATGTGTGGATACATAGACAACACCATATCCCTAGTATGCCTCTAATTGACTAGCTCGTTGACCAAAGATGGTTATGTTTTCCTAGCCATGGACATGAGGTGTCATTTGATAACGGAATCACATCATTAGGAGAATGATGTGATGGACAAGACCCAAACTATAAACATAGCATATGATCGTGTCAGTTTATTGCCATAGTTTTCTACATGTGAAGTATCTGTTCCGATGACCATGAGAAAAGGCAACCCACTGACACTGAAGGAGTACCTTGTGTGTATCAAACATTGCAACGTAACTGGGTGACTATAAAGGTGCTCTATAGGTATCTCCAAGGGGGTCTCTTGAGTTGGCATGGATCAAGACTGGGATTTGTTACTCCGTGTGACGGAGAGGTATCTCAGGGGCCCTCGTGGGCTGGCCGAAGCCCCCACTAAAGGCCCATGCGGCTAGGGTGGCAAAAACCAAAGGTGGAAAGGTGGAAAGTGTTTCCAAGTGGAGAGGAGGAATCCTACTCCTAGTAGGATTGGAGTAGGACTCCTTCACCTCCAATTTCGGCCAACCTTTGAGGGTTTGAGGCTGCCTCTTCCCCTCCCTCCCTTCTATATATACTAGAGGATTTAGAGGTGAAAGCTAACCCTAATTGCCATGTGCTTCCTCTGCTTCATCTAGATCGGTTTTCTCCTCTAGTCTAGTTCGACGATGGTTAGGCGAAGCCCTGTTGGAATATTTCCACCACCATCGCCACCACGCTGTCACACTGCCGGAGAACTCATCTACCTCTCCGTTCCCTCTTGCTAGATGAACAAGGAGGAGATCGTCATCGAGTTGTATGTGTGCTGAATGCGGAGGTGCCGTCCATTCGGCACTAGATCGGAAGGACCATGATCAAGATTGCGAGACGAATCATGATTGGATCGCGGGACGGATCGTGGTGGGATCGCGGGACGTTTCGTGATTAGATCGTGAGAAGGATCATGATGGGATCGCGGGACACTCAGCAATTTGGATCGCGAAGACGTTCGACTACATCAACCGCATTTCTTAATGCTTCCCGCTTAGCGATCTAAAAGGGTACCTAGATCCACTCTCCCTCTCATAGATGCTCATCACCATGGATAGATCTTGCGTGTGCATAGGAAATTTTTTGTTTCCCATGCAACGTTCCCCAACAAAGTATTGCCCATATAGCGGGTCATGTTTTATAAGAAGATTAAGCTAGAATGATTTAGCATTATTGTAATTGACTAAACTGAAGCCTTGTAGCACTATAAAAACATATTCTGCTTTCCTAACTTAATAGAAATCTTTCGTATTCATACACAGTTTTTTGTCATAAACTTGTATGATGGAGACATTATCTCTTATCTAAATTCTGCATGCATGTTTCCAGATTAAACAATAACTGAAAATGACAGACTTGGTGAGTTTCCAAATTCTGCATGCACATGTTTCAATGATCTCTGCTCTTCACCATGAGTAAGATTTTGCGAGTTACTGCTCCAGATAAAGAGCCCATGTACTATATGGTACATGTAATAGACATGTGCGCATGTATTTACCATCTAGCAAAGATGCTCGTTGGATTATTTATTTATTTATTGTGTGTAATAGACATGCATGTATGCATGTTTTTAACCATGCAGCAAATAGACTCATTGGATGTTTCTAAATTTACCTTTATAAAACTGCATTTATTTTCTTCTGTGTTGAGAGGCTCCAGGCCAACATTGAAGGGATCGATAGAAGAGACGTCTAGAAGGGGGGTGGTGAATAGACTACTTACAAGAATTAAAACCTAACTTTTTCCAAGTTAATTGGTGGACAGTTTTAGCAATTAGAACAAGTCTAATGCACCCTACACATGCTAGTCAACAAGTATGGCAGCGAAAAGTAAGACAAGCAGATGTAAGAGAGAGTAGAGATAGGAAGATCAATCGCAATTTGGAGACGCAAGGATTTTTCCCGTGGTTCCGATATGTGGCGCTATCGTACGTCCACGTTTATGGCATCTTCAAACCACGAAGGGTAATGATACGTCTCCAATATATCGATAAGTTATAAAGTATTCATGTCATATTTGCCTATGTTTTTACTATTGTTTTATGATTTATTGGGCTGACCTATTAACAGTTGCAAAATTGAACAGGTTCTTACTTCACACTTTGATGTGTAGGAATTAACTGGAAATTGTCAAAAACGCAAAAGGAGCCTTTTGGAGAAGGACTCTAACTTTTTCTTGAAATCTGTCCACGAACAGTTTTTAGAGATCGTCCATTTGACCCCCGAATATTGCTTCAAATGGAAATAGTTAAAACTAGGAAAGTGTGTAGAATTTTATCCCAATGACTCTGGACTACAAATTCGTCCCAAACGGAGCTCGGATGCGATCTGGAGAAACGTTTTACTGAAGGAAAATATCTGATTACAGGATTATGAGAATTGATGACGTGATTGAGTCCATCTCTTATCATATCTGATATATTCGGCCAAGACATGACTTTGGGTACTCATGAGGGCTGTGAGGAGCCCCTAGGAAGGTTCTAGAGGTTTCCAAGAGCCATTGGATCAAGGGTCCATCCATCAGAGGGCCATAGAGCACCACAGAGGCACATATAAGAAGAGGGAAAAGCCTAATTTCAGAAGGGCCACCAAGAGCCACCAAGAGACACGAAATTTCCTCTCCCTTGGTAGCCGCCAAGAAGGGGAGAGTCTTATCCATTTGAGCACCAAGACCAAGGAAGAAGGAGGGGCAAGTGCACGTCGCCCGTCGCCGGCGCCGTGGCCGCCATCGCCTCCTTCTCTTGGGGGCTACACCTCTCCATCAACAAATCTATCTTTCTCACCATGATTAGGAGGGAGTAGTCCACCCTCATGGATGAGGTTATGTACCAATAGCTATGTGTTCAATATCTCTCTCTCTCTTCTGTTCTTGAGATGTCATGATCTTGATGTATCACGGGCTTTGTTAATATAGTCAGATCATATGGTGTGTTTCCCTCTCTATCTAGTTGTGATGAATTGAGTTTTTCCTTTGAGTTTTCATTACCGGATTGAATACTTTTATGGATTTGAGAACACTTGATATATGTCTTGCATGCGGATACCCATGGTGACAATGGGTTGTTCTATTGATTCACTTGATTTATGTTTTGGTACTCAACTTGCGGATTCCCGCGGTGACATTGGGGTAATCTATGCATAGGGGTTGATACACGTTCTTGTCCTACTTTATTCGATAGAAATCTTGGGGCACTCTTTGAGGTTCTTTGGTTGGATCGAGTATTATCAATCTGAAATTGTTTGATGCGTATCGTATAATTAACTCATGGATACTTGTGGTGACATTGGAGTATCTAGGTGACATTAGAGTTGGTTGATGCGTATCATATGGTGTTATTCTAGTACGAACTCTTAGATAGACCAATCGGAAAGGATAACTTGGTTATATTAGTATGAACTCTTTGATAGATCGGTCGCAAAGGATAACTTGGTTATGTTAGTACGAATTCTTGGATAGATCGATCAGAAAGGATAACTTTAAGGTGATTTCGTACCCTACAAACAATTTCTTCTTATTCTCTCCGCTAGATAAGAACTTTGGAGTGATTTTTCGTTGCACGTTGATGGATGGTTCTGTGATCCAATTATATTAGCAATGTTGAGAGATTGCACTAGCGAATGTACGGACCCCAGGCCTTGTTTTCAAGCATTGCAATACCGATTGTGCTCACTTTTGTCACCTGCTACCTTGCTATTTTTATATTTTTAGATTACAAAAATCAATATCTACTATCATTATTGCACTTCTATCACCATCTCTTCGCCGAACTAGTGCACCTATACAATTTGCCATTGTAGTGGGTGTGTTGGGGACACAAGAGATTTCTTGTATTTGATTGCAGGGTTGTTTGAGACAGACCATCTTCATCCTACACCTCCCATGGATTGATAAACCTTAGGCATCCACTTGAGGGAAAATTCCTACTGTACTACAAAACTCTGTGCTTGGAGGCCTAACAAAGTCTACAAGAATAAAGTTGCGTAGTAGACATCAAGCTCTTTTCTGGCGCTGTTGCCGGGGAGGTGAGTGCTTGAAGGTATATCTTTAGATCTTGCAATAAAATTGTTTAGTTTCTTGTTTTTCACTAGTTTGGTTTCATAAAATAAAACTACAGAAAATGGAGTTTAGGTTGCATCAATTGTTTCGTGCTTTTAATGTCTTTCATGAAAATGATGGTTCGGAAAATTGTGCTCAATTGGTAGAGGAAGAATTTACAAAAATACTTAAGGATAATTCCTTGAATGATGAGAATGATATAAATATTTTTAGTATGAATTCTTCAAACATCCATGATGCTAATGATATGAAAAGCCACAAGCTTGGGGATGCTTGTTTGATGAAGATGATATTTTTAGTGACCCAATTTTTGATAAGCAAAACTATTATGATGATAGTATGCCTCCTATGTATGATGATTATTGTGATGACATGTATGCTATGAAGAGTGATGACAACCATGAAACTTGTTATCATGGTTTTAATATTCAAAGTGGTTATGTCTATCAAGTACCTCATTATAGTTATTTCGTTGAGTTTGCTCCCACTATTATGAATGAGAAGAAGTTTGCTTATGTGGAGAGTGATAATTTTTTTAATGCATTTAGATCATGAAAATAATGATGTATGTGATATTTATATTTTTTAATTCCTTCATGATGCTACTGAAAATTATTATGAGGGAGGAACATATGCTTTTAGGAATTGCAATAATATCAAGTTTCCTCTCTATGTGTTCAAATTTTTGAAGTTGCACTTGTTTTGCCTTCCTATGCTAGTTGATTCTTGCACCCATAAAGTTTTTTCTCAAAAAATCCCTATGCATAGGAAGTGGGTTAGAATTAAATGTGCTTTTTATGAGATTCATGATGCTCCCTTGCATGTTTCAAATACTATTCTTATGTGAGCATCATTGAAATCATCATGCCTAGCTAAAAGGCATTAAAGAAAATCGCTTGTTGGGAAACAACCCAACACTTTTCCTTTCTATTTTTGTGTGTTCACATGATTAATATACTGTATTAATCATGTTTTGTGTATTTTATTTCAATAAAGTGCCAAGTAAAGCGTTTGGGATGACTCACAAGATGAGTAGAATTGATGCTGAACCAAAATAGAAACTTTTGACTCCAGTACAGGAATTTTACTTTTTACTGAAGCGTTATAATGATATGAAATTTTTACCAAGTCTTCATATACAAATTATTCAGGTTTTAATAATTTTTCAGAATTTTTAGAGACAGGTAAGTATGGATATACTACAGATCATCGCAGATTGTTCTGTTTCTGACAGATTCTGTTTTGCATGCATAGTTTGCTTGTTTTAGTGTTTCCATAGCTTATATTTAGAGGTATAAATGATGGGAATTATATAATACAGTAGGTATTATGTGGGAGCAATTATGAATCTTGTCTTGACTGTACCTAAGTGAATGATTTATCTTTATTACATTAACCCTTCTCACGAAGTTCTGTTAAGTTTTGTGTGATTGAAGTTTTCAAGTTTTGGGTGAGATACCGATATGAGGAGAATAAGGAGTGACAACAAACTAATCTTGGGTATGCCCAAGGAACCCCTAAGGTAATATTCAAGGAAGACTCAAGCGTCTAAGCTTGGGGATGCCCCGGAAGGCATCCCCTCTTTCGTCTCCAACATATCAGTACATCTTAGAGCTCCATTTTTATTCGTCACATGATATGTGTTTTTCTTGGAGCGTCATTTTAATTTATTGGTTATATGTTAGATGTTATTTATAATCTTTTTTTCAATAATAAGTTCCAATAATTGCATTAGGATGCCTGCATAGCATGTTTTGATATGTGTGGTGTAAAAATAGAAACTTTTGCTGCAGTGTTTGAATTTTCATATTCTACTGGAACGTGGAAAGTTTCTGAAATTTTTACGAAGTGTTTTCATATAAATCCTTTAGCATGTAATAAAGTTTCATATTTTGTTGAGTTACATAAGTACACTATTTTCATAAATTGCTACAGACTGTTCTGTTTGGATAGATTGTTGTCATAGTTTTGTTATCTACTTATCCTATGGTTTCCATAGCCTATATTGGTAGATATAAATTACGGAAATGATAGTATACAGTACCTCATGTTTGAATATTATTATTCAACTTGTCTTGGCAGTACATGAAGTTTTGATTTATTCTTATGTGTACTAACCTATCTCACGAGTTCTTTTCAAGTTTTGTGTGGATGAAGTTTTTGAGGTTTAGGTGAAACCGGGATATGAGAGGATTGAACGAGACACAAAAGCTCAAGCTTGGAGATGACCAAGGTACCCCAAGTAAATATTTCAAGAACTCTCAAGCATCTAAGCTTGGGGACGCTACGCATCCCACCTCTCTTCATCCACAAATATCGGTTAGTAGCTGTTGAGCCTAAGTTTTTGTTTCTTCACATGATGTGTGCGATTCTTGGAATGTCATTTTTTTCCTTGCTATTTAAATAAAATACGAAAATCTGAAAATCATTATTGAGAGAGAGATTACTCACATAGCTACTTAATTGTTTGACTACTCATTGATCTTCTCTTATATCTTTTGAGAGTAGTTTGATGTTTACTCTTGTGCTTCACATATATCCCATGAGTAAACTGTTGAATGAATTAAATACCATTAAGTTGAAATTATATGTTCATATCATGCCTAGTAGTAGGTTAAAATTGGGTTTAGAAAGTAAAATCTATTGAAGTTTGACAATCACAATATTGGTCATATAAGCAATTTGTGAATGATTACTATAAGGAAGAGAACTTTCACATACAAATATATTATCTTGGACATCTTCTATGATCGTGAATACCCATTAACTATTTTCAAACTTTTTCAAATTTTTGAAGTTGGACAAGAAAGATAACGTAATGAGTTATGGTTGTGTATATTTGCATAGAAGTTATATTGTTATGGATCCTCCAACATGTGGTGCTTGTTTAGAAACTTTTGCTAGCCAACACGTCATACTAAGTAGATACTACACTTGTGCATCCAAATCCTTGAGCCAAGTTTCTTCCATAAGATTCCACCATACCTACCTATATATGGTTTCATTGCCCTTCCAAGGAAATTTGCATGTGTCACCTTTAAAATTTCAAATAAACACCTATTTTGTGTGCCTCGACCGCTCATGGAGCGACAGGGGGCTGATACGTCTCCAACTTATCTATAAATTTTGATTGTTCCATGCTATTATATTATCTATTTTGGATGTTTTATATGCATTAATATGCTATTTTATATTATTTTTGGGACTAACCTATTAATCCAGAGCCTAGTGCCAGTTTTTGTTTTTCCAGGTTTTTGAGTATTGCAGACAAGGAATATTAAAAGGAGTCCAAACTGAATAAAATCTTTGGAATGATTATTCTTAGACTAAAAGCAACCCAGAAAACTTGGAGATGAAGGTAGGAGAGCCGCCGTGTGGCGACAAGACATAGGGGCGTGCCCTAGGGGGAGCGCCCCCTGGCTTGTGGCCCCATGACAACCCTCCTAACCTTATTCTTCGGCTTATAACTTCCCAAATATTCCCTAGATAGAAAAGAGAGGCACAAAAATACTTTTCCACCGCTGGAAGCCTCTGTACCTATGAGATCCAATCTTGGAGCCTTTTTCGGTAATCTGCCAGAGGGGGAACCGATCATGGAGGGCATCTACATCAACTCCATTGCCCCTACGGTGATGCGTGAGTAGTTCACCACAGACCTTCGTGTCCATAGCTAGTATCTAGATGGCTTCTTCTCTCTCTTTGTTCTTCAATACCATGTTCTTCATGATCTTCATGGAGATCTATCCGATGTAATACTCTTTTGGGGTGTGTTTGTCGAGATCCGATGAATTGTGGGTTTATTTTCTGATTATCTTTGAATATTATTTGAGTCTTTTCTCAATTCTCATATGCATGATTTCATATCTTTGCAAGTCTCTTCAAGTTATTGGTTTGGTTTGGCCAACTAGATTGATAATTCTTGCAATGGGAGAAGTGCTTAGTTTTGGGTTCAATCTTGCGGTGTCCTCACCCAGTGACATAGTAGGGGTAGTGTTGGGGATATAACCCCGTGGTGAGACCCGCCCAGGTGGGGCTGGGTTATGCTTGGCGGCTCATAAGACAGACAAAGGCCGATGGGCCTGGAGACATAGGGCGGTTTACCAAAGATGGGCCTGGGAGAGGCCCAGACCAAGAAAGCATGAAGACCCGGGCGGTTAAGCCGCTCGGAGAAGGCTTGCCCACGAAGGCAAGGTGACATAGATATAGAATCGGATACATTGTAAGAGTCGGTATGAGACTTGTAACACGTGGTCTTGGCATCCTATATAAGGGCGAGACCCGAGGCGACTTAGATAGAAACCAACTGATCGAGAACTAGGTCAAGCGAATCCGCTCCCTTGTAATCGATAGTCCAATCAATACAACACAAGGAGGACGTAGGCTTTTACCTCGTCTTGAGGGGCCGAACCTGGGTAAACTCGTGTCCTTCATCCCAACCAACCCCTTTGAGTCCATCACCTTAGCGATGGCCTCGAATCTAAGTCCTCGGACATCTGTTGTGACAAAACCATGACAGGTAGCGCGACACATATTGTATTGTTGCCATCGAGGATACAAAGATGGGGTTTTGATCATAATGCTTGAGTTTATCCCTCTACATCATGTCATCTTACCTAATGCGTTACTCTGTTCTTCATGAACTTAATACTCTAGATGCAGGAAGGAGTCGGTCGATGTGTGGAGTAATAGTAGTAGATGCATAATTGTTTCGGTCTACTTGACATGGACGTGATGCCTATATGCATAATCATTGCCTTGGATATCTTCATAATTATTCGCTTTTCTTTCAATTGCTCGACAGTAATTTGTTCACCCACCGTATTATTTTCCTTCATGAGAGAAGCCTCTACTGAAACCTATGGCCCCCGGTTCTATTTTCCATATTATATTTTCAGATCTATAAACCAAAAATACCAAAAATTTCTTGCTGCAATTTATTTACTTTTGTTTTACTTTCCATTTCAGCAATCTTTTATATCTATGTCTATCAGATCTCACCCTTGCAAGTAACCGTGAAGGGATTGACAACCCCTTTTTAGCGTTGGGTGCAAGTGTTTGATTGTTTGTGTAGGTGCAAAGATTGGGGCCTTGCTTGTTCCTCCTACTGGATTGATACCTTGGTTCTCAATATACTGAGGGAAATAATTATCTACTTTGCTGCATCACCCTTTCCTCTTCAAGGGAAAACCAACGCAATCTCAAGAAGTAGCAAGAAGGATTTCTGGCGCCGTTACCGGGGAGGATACATAGCAAGATTAAGCCTACCAAGTACCCATCACAAACTCATCTCTTGCATTTATATTATTTTCCATTTTCCTCTCGTTTTCCTCTCCCCCACTTCTAAAACGATTTTCCAAAAAGATTTGGCTTTTTATTCGCCATTCTTCCATTCTCCTTTTCGCTTGCTTTTTGTTTGTGCGTGTGTTAGATCGCTTAAATTCATGGTTAGCCTTGATACTATCGCTAGTACTCCCGAGAATGAAGTTCTTAATTTTAAGAAAAGGGTGGGAGAAAACTTAAAAGATGCTTGGTATAGAATTTTCAATGCTCAAAATAGATCTATTCATAAGAAATCTAATACACCGTTCTCCTTCACAATTTTTATGTGGGTGTCTCTCCTTGGAATAGATATGTTTTGTATACCATTATGGGAGGAAAATTCTTGGGTAGACATACCTTTGATTCTTATAATGCTATGACAAATTTGGTAGGTTCACCCCCACTCATGGTTAATGAAACAATCTTAACTTTGGAACATGTGATGCGAAGGCTTGATATTACTGAAGATAAAGTTGCTACTATAGAGCTCATTGAAAACTTGGAGAAAAATATTCATAATCATATTACTCAATATGTATACAAGGTACGAGTTACTTTAAAAAACCTAAAGGAAAAGGAACCCATACTTATGAAAAACTGGATCAAGATTCTTCTAGAATTGGAAAGCTAGAGGACATTATTACCAACTTCGGTTCCGCTTTTGCCTCTGTTCAAACCACTCCAAAATTTACTCCTTCTAAGATTTCCAAGTTTGTTTATGTTCCCAAAAATAAGGGTGAATCCTCTAGAAAAAGGGACGAAGATCTTAAGATGATAAGTTTCCACCCTAGCTTTATCGATATTATTAGGGAACCTACTACTACAAGTGAATTTCTTGATTTTCTGCCTAGGAGTGTGATTATTGATAAAACCAAAGGATCTCCTGGGGCTTACAAGTGTACAGCTTATGAGTTGCATACCAAAGACGACAATACTTAGATCTATTGTGTTATGCCTAGCTAGGGGCGTTAAACAATAGCGCTTGTTGGGAGGCAACCCAATTTTATTTTTATGCTTTTGTTTTTCCTTCTTTTTTGAATGATTCACACATTATTACCTCATTATTAATTGTGTTTTCTTGTTTTAATTAGTGTTTTTGCCAAGTAAGACGTTTGGGATGGTCTACGGTATTTGTGATTTGATTTTGCTAAAAAAGAGAAACTTGGGCTCTCAGTATAAGAATTTTGTAAATTCACTGGAACGTGCTTTTGATCTGTAATTTTTACACAAGATTTATATACAAATTTCCCTGATTTTCATAATTTTTACGATTTTTTGGAGTTAAAGAAGTGCTCGAAGTCTATAGATTGCTACAGACTGTTCTGTTTTAAACAGATTCTGTTTTCTTTGTGTTGTTTGCTTATTTTGATGTATCTATGGGTTGTATCGGGGGGTATGAACCATAGGGAAGTTGAAATACAGTATCTATTACACCAATAAATAAATAATGAGTCCACAACAGTACCTAAAGTGGTGATTTATTTTTCTTATACTAACGGATCTCATGAGTTTTCTATTGAGTTTTGTGTTGTGAAGTTTTCAAGTTTTGGGTAAAGATTTGATGGGCTATGGAATAAGGAGTGGCAAGAGCATAAGCTTGGGGATGCCCTAGGCACCCCAAGACATATTCAAGGATACCAAAGAGCCTATGCTTGGGGATGCCTCGGAAGGCATCCCCTCTTTCGTCTTCAATCCATCGGTAAATATACTTGAGGCTATTTTTTTATTCACCACGTGATATGTGTTTGGCTTGGAGCATCTTGTATGATATGAGTCTTTGCTTTTTAGTTTGCCACAATCATCCTTTCTGCACACATGTTTTGAGAGAGACACGCTGAATCGTGAATTTATTAGAATACTCTATGTGCTTCACTTATATCTTTTGAGCTAGGCAATGCTCCTCTAGTACTTCACTTATATCTTTTTAGAGCACGGTGGTCTTTTATTTTATAGAAATTCTTGAACTCTTGTACCTCACTTATATTATTTTGAGAGTCTTGAAACAGCATGGTAATTGGTTTAGGTTATGAATTTGGTCCTAACATAATGGGCATCCAAGAGGGATATAATAAAAAAAATCATATTTAGTGCATTGAATAGGATGAGAAGTTTGATTCCTTGCATATAGTTTTGAGATATGAAGATGGTAATATGAGAGTCATGCTAGTGAGTAATTGTGAATTGGAAGAAATACTTATGTTAAATTTTGTGATTCCCGTAGCATGCATGTATGGTGAACCGTTATGTAACAAAGTCGGAGCATGATTTGTGTAATGATTGTCAACCTTTGTGTGAGGGTCGGGAGCGCGCGATGGTTAACTCCTACCAACCTATCCCCTAGGAGCATGCGTCCAATACTTTGCTTCGATAACTAATAGACTTTTGCAATAAGTATGTGAGTTCTCTATGACTAATGTTGAGTCCATGGATTATACGCACTCTGGCCCTTCCACCTTTGCCAGCCTCTCTAGTACCGCGCAACTTTCGTCGGTGCATTAAACCCACCTTCCTCAAAATATCCAGCATATACTTTCCTCAAAACAGCCACCATATCTACCTATTATGACATTTCCATAGCCATTCCAAGATATATTGCCATGCAACTTCCACCGTTCCGTTTTTTCATGACACGCACCACCACTTTCATATTGCATATAGAGTCATATTTTGTTCTAGGTATCGATTTGTAATTTTTGAGTTGTAAGGAAATTAAAGTGTGATGATTTGTATTATTAGAGCATTGTCCTGTGAGAGAAAAGGATAATGGAAGCTATGAATCCCTCACAAGTTGGGATGAGTCTCCGAACTTTACAAAAAATATAAGAGGCCAGCGAAGCCCAAATAAAAAAAGAGGCAAAAGATTCCCACCAAAAATAAAAAGGAAAAGGAAAAAATGAGGGAAATATAGAAGGGACAATGCTACTATCTTTTCCACGCTTGTGCTTCAAAGTAGCACCATGTTCTTCATGATAGAGAGTATCCTATTTTGTCACTTTCATATAATTAGTGGAATTTTTCATCTTATGCACAACCACTTAGTTTTATTTTTGAGCTTTCATACACTTATAGCTCTAGTGCATTTGTTGCATGGCAATCCCTACTCACTCACACTGATATCTATTGATGGGCATCTCCATAGCCCGTTGATACGCCTAGTTGATGTGAGACTATCTTCTCCTTCTTCCTTTCAGCCTCCACCATATTCTATTCCACCTATAGTGCTATATCCATGGCTCATGCTCATGTATTGCATGAGAGTTGAAAAGGTTTGAGAACATAAAAGGTGTGAAACAATTGCTTGACTTGTCATCGGGGTTGTGCATGATTTAGATACTTTGTGTGGGGAAGATGGAGCGTACCCACACTATATGATTTTGTAGGGATAACTTTCTAAGGCCATGTTATTTCGAAAGGAAGCGATTGCCTTGTTAGTATGCTTGAAGTATTACTGTTTTTTTTGTCAATATTAGACTTTTGTTTTGAATCTTACGGATCTGAATATTCATGCCACAATAAAGAATATTACATGGATAAATATGTTAGGTAGCATTCCACACAGAAAATTCTGTTTTTATCATTTACCTACTCGAGGACGAGCAGGAATTAAGCTTGGGGATGCTTGATACGTCTCCAACGTATCTATAATTTTTGATTGGTCCATGCTATTATATTATGTGTTTTGGATGTTTTATTTGCATTAATATGCTATTTTATATTATTTTTGGGGCTAACCTATTAATCTAGAGCCCAGTGCCAATTTCTGTTTTTCCTTGTTTTTGAGTACGTCATATAAGGAATATTAAACAGAGTCCAAACAGAATAAAATCTTCGGAATGATTTTTCGTGGACTAGAAGCAACCTAGAAAACTTGGAGATGAAGGCAAGAGAGCTGCCTTGTGGCAACAAGCTACAGGGGAGCGCCCTAGGGGGGCGCCCCTGGCTTGTGGCCCCATGGCAGCCCTCCAGACTCTATTCTTCAGCCCATAAATTCCCAAATATTTCCTGGATAGGAAAGAGATCCAGAAAAATACTTTTCCACCGTCGGAAGCCTCTATTCCTGTGATATCCAATCTTGGAGCCTTTTCTGGTAATCTGCCGGAGGGGGAACCTATCATGGAGGGCATCTACATCAACTCCATTGCCCCTCCGATGATGCGTGAGTAGTTCACCACAAACCTTCGGGCCCATAGCTAGTAGCTAGATGGATTCTTCTCTCTTTTTGTTCTTCAATACCATGTTTTTCTTGATCTTCATGGAGATCTATCCGATGTAATACTCTTTTCCGGTGTGTTTGTCGAGATCCGTTGAATTGCGGGTTTATGTTCAGATTATCTATGAATATTATTTGAGTTTTTTCTGAATTCTTATATCCATGATTTCATATCTTTGAAAGTCTCTTCGAGTTATTGGTTTGGTTTGGCCAACTAGATTGGTAATTCATGCACAGGGAGAAATGCTTAGTTTTGGGTTCAATCTTGAGGTGTCCTCACCTAGTGACATAGTAGGGTAGTGAGGCACGTATTATATTTTTGACATCGAGGATAAAAAGATGGGGTTTTCATCATATTTCTTGAGTTTATCCCTCTACATCATGTCATCTTACCTAATGTGTTACTCTGTTCTTCATGAACTTAATACTCTATATGAAGTCAGGAGTCGGTCGATGTGTGAAGTAATAGTAGTAGATGCAGAATCGTTTCAGTCTACTTGACACGGACGTGATCCTTATATGCATAATCATTTCCTTGGATATCTTCATAATTATTTGCTTTTCTATCAATTGCTCGAAAGTAATTTGTTCACCCACCGTATTATTTTCCTTCATGAGAGAAGCCTCTAGTGAAACCTATGCCTCCCGGGTCTATTTTCCATATTATATTTTCAGATCTTTAAATCAAAAATACCAAAAATATCTTGCTGCAATTTATTTAATTTTGTTTTACTTTTTGTTTCACCAATCTTTTATATCTATCTCTATCAGATCTCATCCTTGCAAGTAACCATGAAGTTATTGACAACCCCTTTTTAGCGTTGGGTGCAAGTGTTTGATTGTTTGTGTAGGTGCGAAGATTGGGGCCTTGCATGTTCCTCCTACAGGATTGATACCTTGGTTCTCAACAAATTGTGGGAAGTACTTATCTACTTTGCTGCATCACCCTTTCCTCTTCAAGGGAAAACCAACGCAAGATTAAGAAGTAGCAGGGGCGGTCAGTATCTTCCATGTTAAGCGGGTTATTCTCATGATGAGTGTTTATTCACTCGTCCTTGCATGAGAGGGATGGTAATAGGGATTCCCAGTCCCAAAATAAAAAAATGCAAATAATTAAACAAAACTCCCCCGGGAATGTTGTTGGTATGGATGGTACCCGTGGAATCGGCTAGCTGTGGAGTGTGTTTGTTGGTGGAGGGGTTGTAAACCATTACTTTTATCGCTTGGGAACAACCTCTAATGTGTTTAATATGGAAGATATTGATAACTCTTGTTCATAACGTTGACAGAAAGGGTGCACATCCCAAAATTATATTTATCTCTGTTTTAAACAATGAGCTCTGGCACATATGCAAATCCCTGCTTCCCTCTACAAAGGGACAATCTATTTACTTTCATGTTATTTACTATTCATGTTGAGTCAACTTCTTATTCCAACCTCAGTCTATTAGTTGGCAAGCATCATGTGGTGGGGAAAGATCTAGGCACATATGGCCAGTCAAATATATTTGATCATGACTTATTATTGTTGACAATTATCTCTATGATAAATGAGTTGGGAGGCGAAACATTAAGCCCCTATCTTTCTATGTGTTCGATGGATGCCATTTGTTCCAAAAATATGCTTTGAGTACTAGCAATCATAGAAGACTAAATGATGATTGAGTATGTGGAGATCTTACTTAGACTTTGTTGAGAATAAGTTGAATTGCAATTTTTTGCTGACTAAGAATATCGGTCGTTAAGTTTCAAGAGAATTCATTGTTTGAACCATAACATGTGAATTCGTTCCTACTCTATCATGATGATTTTTATGAGAAAAACTTTCTACTATGAGAAAAACTTTATAAATTATCATTGATCCAACTTATATACTATGATAGCATTCACACTTCATAAATTATTTCTTTTATCATTCACCTACTCGAGGACGAGTAGGAATTAAGCTTGGGGATGCTGATACGTCTCCAACATATCGATAATTTATAAAGTATTCATGTCATAGTTGCCTACATTTTTACTATTGTTTTATGATTTATTGGGACTAACCTATTAATGGTTGCAAAATTTAACAGGTTCTTGCCGTTGAGGAACGTTGCATGGGAAACAAAAAATTTCCTACGCACACGCAAGATCTATCCATGGTGATGAGCATCTACGAGAGGGAGAGTGGATCTACATACCCTTGTAGATCGCTAAGAGGAAGCGTTAAGAAATGCGGTTGATGTAGTAGATCGTGTTCACGATCCAAATCGCCGAGCGTCCCACGATCACATCATGATCCATCTCGTGATCCAATCACGATCCATCCCGCAATCCCATCACCATCCATCTTGCGATCTTGATCACGGTCCTTCTGATCTAGCATCGAACGGCGACACCTCCGTGTTCAACACATGTATGGCTTGATGATGCCTTCACCTCCTTGATCCAACGAGCGATGGCAAAGTAGTAGATGAGTTCCGGTAGCACGACGATGTGGTGATGGTGTTGGTGAAGAACAATCTCCGCAAGGCTTCGCCAAGCACAACGGAAACTATGACAGAGGATAAACTAGAGGGACGGGGTTGCCGGCACACGGCTTGGGGTTTCTTGATGTGTTCCAAGTGCTAGCCCCGCCCCTTTATTTATATGCTGAGCCCTGGGGTCGAAACTTGGAGAAAAATCTTCCTTAACGTAGGTTTGCCTACAAGGCAAGAGTCCTCCTCGGACTCCAGGACCAGACGCCAAGGTCCTCGGTGTTTGGCCACAGACGCCAAGGTCCTCGGCGTCTGGCCCCTGGTCTCCGCAAAACACCTTTTGCACCTTCCTAAAGCCTCATGGGCTTTACCCCTTGGCCCAAATGAAGTGTCCTTGTACCCCAAACATTTAGGGAAACATCTGAAACTATTTCCGGTGAATTCCGGAACCTTCCGGAGAGCAAGCAATATTATACCATATACCAAGGGCTTTACCCCTCACTACTGGGATCAGGAAATTTGCCGTCTGCCAGCTCTTTGCCGTCTGCCAGCTGATGGCAAAGAGGCGGTTTGCCGTCTATCTTTGCAAAGAAGATGGCAAAGAAGCAGCTGATGGCAAAGAGAGTCGTTGCCATCAGCTGCTTCTTTGCCGTCTGCCAGCAAATGGCAAAGAGCCTCTTGGCAGACGGCAAAGAACACAGTGGGCCCTACGGGGCACGGCACTGGCTTGGTCAAACCCTTTGCCGTCTGCTGGCTAACGGCAAAGATTTCTTTGCATTCTGCCAGCAGACGGCAACGAGCTGAGTGTGGGCCCGCAGTGTCATGGCATGGCGTGGCTAACGTTCACCCTCTTTGCCCTCTGCTGGCAGACGACAAAGAAAGGGTTTTAATTTTCGGCCCCGCGCCTCTCTCTCTCACCCACACACACACCGCGCTACTCTCTCTCTCCCTCTCACTGCCACCGCCCCGCCCTCCCGACATCGCACGCCCAGCACCGCCGCTGGCCCGCCCCCCGACCACCTCGCAGCAGGGCCAGGCTACAGCACCGTCCCCTCCCTGCGGCCCTTCTCGACCACGCCCCCTCCCCGCGGCCCTCCTCCACCACCGCACCCCTCCCGACAGCCTCTCCTCACCAACCTCCACCCTCCCCGCGGCCCTTCCATCCAACCACGCTGGAGCAAGGCCGTGGCGCCAAATGACCACCTACAAGCGGCCCTACTCCAAAAACAAACAATCCCAGCGGAATTCTTCTACTCTTTTCTTCTTATTCTTATTCTTATTTATTATTCTAGTCTTATTCATTTTTATTCTTCTTATTCTTATAGTATTATTCTTATTATTATTCTTTTCTTCTTCTAGTCTTCTTCTTTCTTCTTCTCATTCTTCTTATTTTTTTTCTTCTCTAGTCTTTTCTTTTTCTCTCTTCTTCTCTAGTCTTCTCTTCTCTTCTTTAAGTATTTTTTTTTCTGGTTCTTCTCTTGTTCTTTTCCTTCTTCTTCTTCTAGCTTCTCTTTTTCTTGTTCTTCTTCTAGTCTTCTTCTTCTATTCTTGTATATTATACTTCCTTCTTCTTCCTTCTTCTTCTTCTTCTTATTCTTCTAGACTTCTTCTTCTTCTTTTTCTTCTTCTTCTTCCTGTCTTCTTCTTATTCTTCCTCTTTTTCTTCTTCTTCTTCTAGTCTTCTTATTCTTCTTCTTTTTCTTCTTCTTCTTCTTCTTCTTCTTCTTCTAGTCTTCTTCTTCTTAGGTTATTTTCCCCAAAAAAGACATACTTATATAGCTAATTATCCTCCACAATGACATAATTAGCTTATTTAGTCCATTTAAGACATAATTAGCTTATTCGTTTCAAAAATGGCAAAATAACCATGGTAACCTAATAAATGTCATATACTTAGCTTATTATTCTCCAAAATGACATAATTACCTAAGTTAGCTCTCAAATGACCTATACTTACATAATTTGGCGCAAAGATGGCATCATTACCTAGGTTAGCACAAAAATGACCTATACTTACCTAATTTTTCCTAGGTTAGCACAAAAAAATGGCGTGCTTACATAGGTTAGCTCTAAAATGACACAAATAAGGAATTAGATGAAGAAAAACAAGGAAGAGGAGAAAAAAAGGAATAGAAGAATAATAATAAGAAGAAGAAGACGGAGAAGTTCTTCTTCTTCTTCTTCCTCTTCTCTTCTTCTCCTTCTTCTTCTTCTTCTTCTTTTTCTTCTTCTTCTAGTCTTCTTGTTCTTCTTCTCTTCTTCTTCTTCTCTTCTTCTTCTTCTAACTTTCTTATTTCCCATTTTGCAGATTTGATTCAGTTCACGGAAGCTTGCGTTCATGGAGTCCTTGTCCTTCCTTTTTTGTTTTGATTTTTTAGGATGAATAGTGTGAAACTATTGTAATATGGTGGAACTTGCGTATGTTTTGATTTGGTATATGTGTTGGATGATCATATATGGTATATCTGTTGGATATGATTTGCAGATATGATTTGGTATATGTGTTGGATATAGTTTATTATGTGTTGGATGAGACTATTTTTTGCCTTATTATGTGATATATATATATATATCATATATTTGCATTGAAATTGCTTTGATATAACAAAAAACAGAATAAAAAGTGGCAATACAGCCCCTTTGCCGTCTGCCGCGTACGGCAAAGTTGCCACGTGGCAGCCACCTGTAAACCTGGGAAGCCTCTTTGCCATCCGCGGCCGACGGCAAAGAGGGACTGGAGGCAGACGACGAAGGCTAGCATGTTGCCAGGCTGGGTGCTTTGCCTCTTTGCCGTCTGCGGCAGATAGCAAAGAGGGCCTGGAGGCAGACGGCAACGGCTTCTTTGCCGTCCGCGGCAGACGGCAAAGACCAGCTGGGGGGGGGGGGGGCAGACGGCAAACGCTTGGGGGTCTGTTAGCCGCCTAACGGTGGCGCTGTCAGCAGTATGCCGTCCAGTTCCTTTGCCGTCTGCAAGCGGACGACAAATAATCTTTGCCTTCTGCTTGACCGAAGCAGACGGCAAAGGACCCCTTTGCGGGAGTTCACTGGGCCCAAAATTGTGCCGTCCGCTAGCGGACGACAAAGGTCTTTGTCGTCTGCTTTATGCCCTTTGGTGTCTGCCATGGCAGATGGCAAATTTCCTGATTCCAGTAGTGCCGTGGCCCAAATAAAGTGTCCTTGTACCACGAACATTTCGGAAAACATCCGAAACTATTTCTGGTGAATTCCGGAACCCTTCCGGAGACCAAACACTATTGTCCCATATATCAATCTTTACCTCCGGACTCTTTCGGAGCTCCTCGTCATGTCTGGGATCTCATTCGGGACTCCGAATAACTTTCGGTCACCAACATAACAACTCAACTATACTTAGATCGTCACCAAACGTTAAGTGTGTAGACCGTGCGGGTTCGAGAACTATGCAGACATGACTGAGGCACCTCTACAGTCAATAACCAATAGCGAGACTTGGATGCCCATATTGGTTCCTACATATTCTACGAAGATCTTTATCGGTTGAACCTCTATGTCAAGGATTCAGTTAATCCCGTATGTTGTTCCCTTTGTTCTTCGATATGTTACTTGCCCGAGATTCTATTGTCGGTATCTCTGTACCTAGTTCAATATCGTTATCGGAAAGTCTCTTTACTTGTTCTGTAATAGAAGATCCTATGGTTAACACTTAGTCACATGGCTTGCAAGGCTTATTGTGGTGTTGTATTACCAAGTGGGCCCTGACATACCTCTCCGTCACACGGAGTAACAAATCCCAGTCTTGATCCACGCCAACTCAACAAACACCCTCGGAGATACCTGTAGATCACCTTTATAGTCACCTAGTTATGTTGCGACGTTTGATACACACAAGGTACTCCTCCGGTGTCAGTGAGTTGCATGATCTCATGGTCATACGAATAGATACTTGACATGTACAAAACTATAGCAATAAACTAACATGATCATATGCTATGTTTATAGATTGGGTCTTGTCCATCACATCATTCTCCTAATGATATGACCCCATTATCAAATGACATCTGATGTCCATGGCTAGGAAACCTTGACCATCTTTGATCAACGAGGTAGTCTACTAGAGACATACTAGGGACATAATGTTGTCTATATACCCACACATGTATTTAGTTTCCAATCAATACAATTATAGCATGGATAATAAACAATTATCAAGAACAAGGAAATATAATAATAACCAAATTATTATTGCCTCTAGGGCATATTTCCAACAGTCTCCCACTTGCATTAGAGTCAATAATCTAGTTCACATCACCATGTGATTTACATTGTTACGAATCTAACACCCAATAAGTTCTAGGGTTCGATCATGCTTTGAATATGAGAGAGGTCTTTAGTCAATGGGTCTAAGACATTAAGATCTGTGTGTACTTTCCAAATCTCTAAGTCATACTATAAACACTTCTACCACACTCCACTTTGAACTATTCCAAATGGCTGCTCCACTATAGAGTTCCTGATTGTTGCCCAGAGTCATCTAGATTGGTGTTAAAGCTTGCATCGACGTAACCTTTTATGACGAACTCTTTATCACCTCCATAATCGAGAAATATTTCCTTAGTCCTCTATTTGCTAAGGATAATCTTGACCGATGTCCAGTGATCCACTCCTGGATTACTGATGTACCCCTTCATAGACTCATGGCAAGGCACACACCAGGTGCGGTATAGAGCATGGCATAATATAGAGCCCATGGCTAAGGTATAGGGGACGACCTTTGTCCTTTCTCTTTCTTCTGCCGTGGTCGAGCTTTGAGTCTTACTCAACTTCACACCTTACAAATCAGGCAAGAACTCTTTCTTTGACTCGTCCATTTTGAACTCTTCCAAAATCTAGTCAAGGTATTTACTCATTGAAAGCTCTTATTAGGCATCTTTATATATCTCTTATAGATCTCGATGCCCAACAATTAAGTAGCTTTATCCAGGTCTTCCTTTGAAAAATACTTTTCAAACAACCTTTTATGCTTTCCAGAAATTCTACATCATTTCTGATCAACAATATGTCATCCACATATACTTATCATAAATTCTATAGTTCTCCCACTCACTTTCTTGTAAATACAAGTTTCTCTTAAACTTTGTACAAACTCAAAAACTTTGATCACCTCATCAAAGCGTATATTCCAACTCCGAGATGCTTGCTCTAGCCTATCGATCGATTGCTGGAGCTTGCACACCTTTTTAGCATCCTTAGGAGTGACAAAACTTTCCGGTTGTATCACATACAACCTTTTTCCTCGTAGAAACCGTTAAGGAAACGATGTTTTGACACACATCTCCTAGATTTCATAATTGAAAAATGGAGCAACTGCTAACATAACTCCAACGGACTTTAGCATCGCTACGGGTGAGAAAGTCTCATCGCAGTCAACTCTTTGAACTTGTCGGAAACTTCTTTGCGACAAGTCAAGCTTTATAAATGTTGACATTCACCATCAGCGTCCGTCTTCATCTTAAAGGTCCATTTGTACTCAACGACCTGCCGTTCAATGGGCAAGTCTACCAAATTCCATTAACGGGGTTATTACCCCCAGGTAGTCCAAAGCAGCGGGGTTCTTCGCTCCTCCGCTTCGAAGTAAAACTAAGAGAACGGCTGCCCATGGCCGGCTGGGGCACGACCAGCTCGAGCTATCGCTGGCTGGCGACATGGATGGCTGGTCGAAGAGCCGGCTTGACCCCCGGCCGGCTGGACGCAGCCGCCTGCCTCCGGGCCGCCTCCTCCGTTGACCCTGGGGCGGACATGCAATGTCCCGTCCCTCTGCGAGCGGGTATGACGACACGACGCGACCGCCACGATGGGCGACACTATGGCCACAGTGGCTGCTGACGCACGGACGCGCATGGCTACAGTTTGGCCGTCTAGGCCACTGACCTTGACGAGTGCAACCGGGCGGGGAAACAGTGCCGGCACGGCCTCGCCCACTCGATTACCTGCCCTGGCATGGCTATAGTGCAGCCATCCATACCGGAGACTTCGGCCGGCTGGCACTAGTCGACGCCTCCCGGGCGACCCTTGCTGCGGTAGGTGGGCGAGGCCCATTCGTAGAGCCGGCTGGCGGGTCCCCCTCTGGCGACGATACCGCACAGCCGGTGGGCCCTGCAGACGACGAGACAGCTCGAAGGGCGGGACCCCCTGGTCAGCTGAAGAGGCTGCCAGCCGCGTCCCTCCACCCATGTACCTTAGGAATATTGTAGGCCGGGGGTTGGCCTATAAACCCCCCCGAGCCCCCCATGCAACGGGGACAGACAACTCTCACGCACGCACCCCACACGGAACTCCCCTCACATATCATCCTTAGCAACGGAGGAAGACGAGCCGGCTGCTGCTTCTTCCTCCTCTAGACATAGCTCTAGGAGCATCCTTGTAAACATACCAATCCATCCAACTAGACCAAGCAGTACTAGGGGTGTTACCTCCCGGGGAGGGCCCTAAACCTGGGTACGTCGTGCGCCACTACCGCTTGTGCCCAATCTCGCACCCGAACCTCCGGCCCCAACCACCTACGATAAGCCTACCCATGGCATATGTCATGAGAAAACGACGACAGTTGGCGCCCACCGTGGGGCTGTACGCAGCGTTGACCGGATTCATGCTCCGGGCGGGACCCCTTGCCATTCCCCGGCGTCGCCGCACGTCCAGGTGAAACCGCGGGCTCGTGGGGCTTGCTCCTGCACGCCGTGCGGGCAGCTCTATCGACCTCGCGCTCGACATAACCGCGCTCACCGAGCGTTTCGGGAGGCTCAGCCTCGCCGAAGCTCCGGCCGCCGACGAGTACCCTAGCCGGGTGCTCGTTTGTGCTGGTCCGCCCACGGCTGTGGGCACACTTGTTGCGACCCTGTCGAGAAGCTCCCATGAACGCGTGGGGGCAATGGCCATCATCTCCTCCACCTCCTTCGGACATGCGCGGGCCGAGGCTAACGCTGCTACGGCCCGTGTTGGCACCTCCGACCCGCTCGGTGTAGCCCTTTCGGGCTTGAGCACCTCTATTGCCCTAAAGGCAAACCCTGATGCCGATGCGGCCGAGCTTGAGGCAGCTCGCAGCGTCCTGTTCGAGGATTCCACCACCCTCGCGGCCACGCGGCGCTGCATGGAGGCCGCCCAGTGGGCATATGCTTCCGCCTACGGTCTCACCCCGGCTGGCACCGAGCCCAGCTGGCGTGCGGCTGTGCCCGACCGCAGTCGCGTGGTCGCCGAGATCCTGGGCGGCAAAATGCCCATCTACGACACCCCCGTAGCCAACTTGCGGGCCGTCAAGGTAGCCTATGAGAATTTGGCTACCTTGGAGGGCGAAGAACATGTCGCCCACGAGCATCACATCAAGGACCTCATCAATGCCGCCGACGTGGAGCAGCATCTTCTTGAGGATGGTGGTGCCGCCTCCGAAGGCCCCTGGCCCGAGCGCGAGGACACGGGGACTGCTGGCCGTCAGCCGGCTCAGCACTCCTGCTCTCCTCGCGCCTCCGGCCACCGGGTCGGGGCTAGTCATCCCCGGCCCTCTCAGCTGCCGGGGAGCGAGCAGCTGGCTGTAAACAGCCGACGCACCAACAAACCGCCTCGTAGCGGCCGCCACAATGAGGCGCCGACACCCGGTAGCCGGCACAGCCGCATGCATACTCCACCCCCGTGGCGTGAGCCAGAACGATCGGTTCCACCCTCCCTCCGCCCCGAGCTCTCGGCTCAGGCTCGGCCCATGCGCCCCCCATAGCGAGAATGATGCTCGCCTCCGCATCGACCCGCTCGCGCAGTCGGGCCTTCTCGAGGAGGAGGCCTCGATTGGCCTGTCCTGTTTCGGCCCTCGGATTCACAACAAGCCGTTCCCAACCAGCTTCACACTCCCCCGAGACACCCCGAAGTACAACGGAGCCGCCAAGCCCGAGGATTGGCTGATTGACAACACCATCACGGTTGGCATCGATAGGCGGAACAAGCGTGTAGCCGTTCGGTATGCCCCCTCATGCTGATCGGCTCGGCCCACACCTAGCTCAACATCCTGGCGGCCGGTAGCATCAACACCTGGACGGACTTCGAGGAGGCCCTCGTCTGCAACTTCACCGGCACCTGGAAGCGGCCTGACTGCCCCCGTGAACTCGCCATGCGCGTTCAGGGATCGGACAAGTCCCTCACTCCATGGACCGAGCTCCACAACTCCTGCGAGGAGGTGCATGAGGTGCAAGCCATATACTACTTCATCGACGGCTATCGAGACGACACCCCCCTCAAGCACAAACTTTTGTGCTTCGAGCCGGACACGCTTGCCGAACTCATGACCAAGGCGGACAAGTACGCCATGGCTGATTCAGCCATCCGGGTCAAGACAATCCCGCCTGCCAAGGCGATGACAACATCGGCAACGTCCCGGCCGGCTGTCGACAACCGGCAGTCCCAGAACAACCAACACAAGAATGGCCAGCCGGATCCATGCTACGGGAGCCGGTAGGTCGCCACTATCGAGGAGCAGGAGCCGGCTGCCTAGTCTTCTAGCCAACGCCAGCACACTGGCAAGGCTGCCTGGAAACCGAAGCTTACATTCGAGTAGATGCTCGACCTTCCCCACAAGAACCACTCAGGCGCCAAACCCTCTACGCACACGGTCCGGCAGTGCAGCTTCTCACAGCGACTTCCCTGGGGGTACGGCCTTCCGGCTCCCACCATGCCGCCTGCCCGCGCGTCGGCCCCCGCCCTAGCTGCCACCCTGGCGCCGGGTCCGGCTTCGGCCCAGAATGATGACCGCCTGATTGACCGGCTCGTGGCCCTTGCCGCCAGCCAGCCAGCCGTGCCGGCACCCCCATCGCAGTCCGTCGGCGAGGCCTCCTTCCAGTCATCCAAGGACACCAAGGAAATCCCGCTCGACCCGGCCAACCCGGCTTAGTGCGTCACCATCGGCTCCTGCCTCGATAGCAAATAGGAAGGTGAGAATCGGGACATCTTTGCATGGTCCCCCAAGGAAATGTCGGGTGTTCCGAGGAAGTTCACCGAGCACAAACTACACATCCGGCCAGACGTTAAGCCGGTCAAGCAACCCCTATGTCATTTCTCCAAGGAGAAGCAGCGTAGAATAGGAGAGCTGGGTTCATCATGGAATTGTTCCACCCGGACTGGCTAGCCAACCCAGTCCTGGTACTGAAGAAGAAAAAGACCTAGCGGATGTGCATCGACTACACTAGCCTGAACAAGGCGTGCCCCAAGGACCCAGTCACCCTGCCACGGATCGATCAAGTCATCGAGTCCACGGTCGGCTGCGACTTGCTGTCCTTCCTGGACGCCTACTCTGGCTACCACCAGATCAAGCCGGATCCGGAAGACCGGCTGAAGACCTCCTTCATCACGCCCTTCGGGGCCTACTGCTACATCACCATGTCCTTCGGCCTGAAGAACGTAGGCGCCACCTTCCAGCGGTGCATGCAGAAGTGCCTCCTACCTCAGATAGGTAGGACGTCCACGTCTACATCGATGGCATCATTGTCAAAACCAAGAAGCACTTCAGCCTCCTCGACGACCTCCGAGAGACCTTCACGAACCTGTGTGAATACAAGATCAAGCTCAACCTGGAGAAGTGTGTATTCGGTGTCCCAGCCGGCCAACTCCTAGGTTTCTTCGTGTCCACCTGCGGCATCGAAGCTAACCCCGAGAAGTTCACCCAGCGCAATTGAGGGCATGCCCAAGCCAACCCGGCTCTGCGACGTCTTGAAATTCACTGGCTGCCTTGCTTCGCTCAGCCAGTTCATCAACCGGTTGGGGGAGAAGGTCCTGCCCCTCTACGGGCTCCTTCGCAAGACGGCTCTAGTCGAGTCGGGTCACACCAAGAAGCCGGGCATTTTCGATTGGCCCGACGAGTCGGACGAGGCCTTCCACGGCCTCAAGAAGGATCTCACCCGCGCGCCCATCTTGGCCATGCTGGCTGAGAAGGAACCCTTGCTCGCCTACATCATGGCGACCACTCGCGTCATCAACATCGTCCTGTTGGTCGAGCGGCCGGAGGAGGGCAAGTCCCTACCGGTCTAGCACCCCATCTACTACCTTAGCGAGGTCCTCTCCGTGTCCAAGAAGAATTACCCCCACTACCAAAATATGTGCTACGGCATATACTTCGCCGCCAAGAAGGTCAAGCAATACTTCCAAGAGCATACCATCACCGTGGTGAGCACGGTCCCGCTCGATGAGATCATGAGCCTCCGGGACTCCACCGGCCGAATCACCAAATGGGTCATCGCGCTCGCCGATCATGAGTTCCGGTATGAACCTTGCAACGCCATCAAGTCACAGGGGCTGGCCAACTTCCTCGTCGACTGGGCGGAAACCGAGTTCATGTCGCCTCCCCCGGACTCCACACATTGGTGCATGCATTTCGACGGCTCGAAAATGAGGACCAGCCTGGGTGCCAGCATAGTCCTCTCTTCCCCAAAAGGCGACCAGCTCAAGTACGCCCTCTAGATCCACTTCGCCGCCTCCAACAACGTGGCCGAGTACGAGGCCATCGTCCATGGCCTCTGGCTCACCAAGGAGATCGAGATCAGGCGCATCCTATGCTTCGGCGAATCCGACGTCATGGTGCAGCAGGTCTTTGGCGAATTGGACGCCAGGGATGCCAACATGGCCAGCTACCGGTTCCTCGTACAACAGCTCACCAGCTCCTTCAAGGGCTGTGAGTTTCATCACGTCCCACGGGCGGACAACGAGGCGACTGACGCGCTGGCAAAGATCGGCTCCACCCGGCAGGCCATCCCAGCCAGCGTCTCCCTCGAGTGGCTGCTCAAGTCGTCGATCAAGCCTTCCCCAGAATCGGAAACAATCTTCGTGTCGGCAGACGTTGCCGGCCCATCGGCAGCTCCAGCTGCCCCTTCAGCATCTTCGCCACCGGCTCCCCCAACCTTGGCCGCCCTGCCGGCACCCGTTGAGCCAGCTGCCTCCGAGGCTGTCGGCTCCAACAACGTGGATGTCGTGATGACAATTGACCAGACGGCTTCGGGGGCTGGCGAGCCGGCCAGCCTGGGGGTTGGCGAGCCAGTCCCAGGGGCTGGTCATCCAGGCCTGAGGGCTCCCGAGCTGGCCCCCGTCTCGGCTCCCTCATGGGCCCAGCCTATCTTGCCATTCCTTCTACATGGCGACCTCCCCCCGGACGAGGCCTTGACAAGGCAAATTCAGCGCCAGGCCTCGGCATATAGCATCATCAACAATGAGCTCGTCCATCGTAGCACCACCGACGTCTTCCAGCGATGCGTCGAGCCGGAAAAGGGTCTGGAGATTCTCCTTGACATCCACCTGGGTGAGTGTGGGCATCACGACGCCTCTAGGACCCTGTTGGCCAAGGCCTTCCGCCACGGCTTCTACTGGCCCATTGCTCTCGAGGCGGCCAAGAAATTGGTCGACGAGTGCGAGGGCTATCAGCGCTTCAGCACGCAGAGCCACCTGCCGGCATCAGCCATCCAGACCATCCACCTCTCATAGCCCTTCGCCGGATGGGGGCTGGACATGGTGGGTCCCTTCAACACCGGACGAGGTGGCATGACACATTTGCTGGTGGCTGTCGACAAATTCACCAAGTGGATCGAGGCACGACCAATCAAGAAGCTGGACGGCCCCACGGCCATCCGGTTTATCGATGACATCACGGTTTGCTACGATGGCCCCCACAGCATCATCACCGACACCGACACGAACTTTGCCAAGGGCGTGCTCGCACATTTCTGCTCCAAGCAAGGAATCCGGCTCGACCTGGGCTCCGTCGCTCATCCACAGTCAAACGGCTAGCTCGAGAGGGCAAACGGCCTGATCCTGTCCGGCATCAAGCCCCGTCTTGTGACGCCGCTGGTAAGGTCAGCCGGCTGCTAGATCGACAAGCTGTCAGCTGTCCTTTGGAGTCTCAGGACCAACCCCAACCGATCAACCGGCTACATGCCATTCTTCCTTGTGTATGGGTCCGAGGCGATCATCCCCACCAGCATCGAGTTCGACTCACCTCGGGTCGCCCTGTCCACGGAGAAGGACGCAAAGGAGGCAAGAGAAGACGGTGTTGACTTACTCGAAGAGGCCCGTGAACTGGCCTGGAGCCGGACAGCGATCTACAGCAAAATCTCCGGCACTACCACAGCAAGCGGATCTGGCCGCTCTCCTTTCGTGAAGGGGACCTGGTGCTCAGGCGGATCCAGCGGACAGCCAGACAACACAAGCTGTCCTCCCCATGTGAGGGACCGTTCATCATCAGCAGGGCATTGCACAACAATGCATACTACCTAATAGACGCCCAGAAGCCGCAGAAGCGCAAAAGAGACACCTCCGGCGAAGAGACCGAGCGCCCGTGGAACGCGGTGCTCCTCCATCTTCTTACTGCTGAAAAGACTAGTCTATGTATGTATCCCTTCCCTTTTGGGCTTATGAAGGCAAAGGGTGCCCTAGGCCGGCTCTTGGGGGACGCCCTTTTCGTTTCCATCGAAGGTCTCTTCACTCACTGGCCCCCCGACCCAGATACCGGGCCCGAGGGCTCGCCGGTTTGATCTAGGTCGCCTCTCTCAAAAAATTGATCAAGAAGTGTGAGCCAAGCAAACCCTCCCACCCCTCCTAGCTACAGATCCGGCTCCTGGCTGACCGGCTGACGGGGCCTCGGTGTGGCAAAGCTTCACACACATGAAAGATCGATCGCAAAGGAGAGGCTGGCTAGGCCTAGCCGGATCACCGCCTCTCCTTTGCCACTCTACTTATCCTAAAAAATCTCTCGCGGTTCCTAAGTTTAGAACCGGCACCTTGGAGGCGGACGCCCCGACCCAGCTACAGACCGGCTCCCGACTGTCGTGATGGCGGGGCCAAAACCAAAGGGAAAAAGCGGCGGAATAGAAGGAACCAAAAATGCAAAGACGGATAAGGACGAGCAAGCACGTGCAATAAAGCAAACACACTAAATATTCACAGTACGAATGTTAAGGCAAAAGTGGCCCACGGCTAGCACGGTTCATTACATTACACCCCCAATGGATGGATTTGAGCCTGACTTGCAGGAAAGAAAAACAAAGATAAAAATGCCCCAAGGCTCATGCCACCGGCGCGTCGCCAGCCGGCGTGCCTCCAACCGGCGCATCGCTGGGCTGCTCGACTCCCGCCCCAGAGGTGGTCGTGGCCTTCGGGTCGACCTCCTTGGCCTTCGAGGCAGTCTCCATGGTCCCAGCCATCTAGTCGCTCGAGTCAGTGCTCTCATCGGCAACCTCCTCATCCACCGGACCTTGGGGATGCCGAAGGAGTCTTCAGGCACCAGCTCGCCGTCCTCGCGATGGGCCGGCAGGAACTCATCCGCGTCGACGTACGACGCAAGCTCGTTTGCCCAGCAAACGAGGGCCGGCTAACGGGCCTCCCGCTCCTCGGCCGGCTCGTCCCGCATAGTGGCCAGCCGGCCCAAATCCACACCATGATACCATGACGTGATGAACCAGAGCGCCATCTGCGCGCCGGCTTGGGCCGTTGACACCTTCCAGGCCTCGAGCCGGGCAACGGCGTGCTCCAGCCATAAGGCCACGTGGTTCGTCGAAGCTCCCCTGCGGTCCGTCCACAAGGCGGCGATAACCTCCTTGTTGGCTGTCTTCAGCCACTCCACGCTCCGCTCGAGGTGGATCAGTCAGTTTTCAATGGCGAGTCCAAGCTTTGCCATATCCTACGCAATGTCCCCCTCGATGTTGCGGCCGTGCGCCCGGAGGTACTCCCGGTGCTCCTCAACGGCATGCTCAGAGCGGCGTTGAATTTCCGGGAAGAGCCCTAAGGGAAGAAGGAAAGAAGGAAAGAAGGGCAAATCAAATAGAAGAACCAGCAAAGGAAAAAGCAACCGGTTGGAAAGAGGCAAAGCAGACACTTACGTTCAAGGGAGTCATCCACCTCGATGACAAAGTGGAGCGACGTGTTCTTCTCCGACGCCAATGCCGCCTCCGCCCCGGCGAGGGAACCCTTAAGCTCCTCAAGCATCCTCTTGAGGTGGGTCACTTCGCCTTGGAGGGCGGCGGTTCGCTGAGCGGCGTCAGCTGCCTCCTCGACGGCCGCCTCCTTGGCCGCTAACTCCTGCGCCGCGTTGGTCTTGAGGCGGTCCTCGGCCGCCTCCCCGTCCACCAGCAGCGCGGCCAGCCGGTCCTTCTCCTGCGTGACTGCCTGGACGCTTTGCGCTAGCCAGTCTCGCTCGGAGACAGCCCCGGTCTTCTCCACCCGGAGGGCGGTCAACTCGTCTGCAAAAAACAAAACAGGCGTCAGTCGGCCCTTCTACGTCTGCTCCGGGTGCTAGGCAGACGGCCCAGCTCCCGAGGGCTACGTGCCCCTCCCGTAGGACTTAGCATACCTTGCACCCACGTCAACTCCTCCTCCAGCTGGTAGAAGTCGTGCTTGCCACGGTCGTGGATGGCGACCGCCTCCTCGAACAGCTTCTATCATTGGGAGTTCCCCTCATGTCACACGGAGCCAAAGTCAAAAGACGTCAAGGAGACCCGGCCCGACTGCCCGTCGGCCGGCCCACATCTCGGGGGCTACACCCAGTGGGTGCGCTAGCACGCCCCCACTGAAATTCTTAACAAGGACGACCATGCATACCTCCGCACGCTGGAGGGTGGCGTCATCCGCCTCTGTGAACCAGGCCAGCTCGTGGCGGCACCGGTCTAGAACACTCTGCAACTCCCCGAATGAGGGGACCAGGCCTCCTGCCAAGGGAGTTGGTAGTGTTGGGACGCGCGACAGCGCATCCCAGTCCCGGAGCACCTCCTGCATAGTCCGCATGGTCCTCCGGTCCCGGCTGCCGGTGCCACCCGGGCTCGCCACGGTGCCAGCGGTCGGGGATGGGTTGATGACGGCGAGGGTCCGGGAGTTACCACCCGCCGGCCACTCGCCCGACGCCGTCGCCGTCTCCACCTCCCGCCACTCCGACACGACGACCGCAATGGACGGCACCTCCATCTCCATGGCCTCCGGGGCCACCAGAGCCTCCAACACGTCGACCCGGGCTCGCCCGGCCGCGGGCGGTGTCACGACCGGCACCTCTGGGCGGGTCGCCTCGGGGGCCGGCTCCATTGCCGTTGCGCTCGCTCGGGCCACCTCCTCCGCGAATGAAGGCACAGGCGGCTCCATGGCCGCCCCTCGCGGCTTGCTCGACGGGGGCCTCGATAGACGGGTTGATTTTGCTGCCGAGTACGACGCCCGCGCGGGGTCCGCGGACCTCCTCCGCCTCCCACCGCTCGAAGTCCCGAAGTGCGAGGCCCCACCTCGTGTTCTGGACTTTGAGGCTTGCAGCTCTGGGAGCCTCCTCTTCTCCTCCCGCTGGGTGGCCTTGTGCTCCCAGGCAAGTCGGCTGGCGGCATCCATCGGATCCCCCGCCGGCTCCCCCTTGTGGAGCTCGATGGGGTCCCTGCGGTGCACCAGGGTCATTCATCCACCGGCTCGCGACCTGGAAGGCCACACATGCAAGAAAAAGAAAAACTTACCCGATGACGAGGGGCAAGGCCCGCTTGGCACGCACCAGCGTCTTCCGCGTGTCCACCTTCACCCATTTATGGGCGGGTGGCGAGGACGCCGGCTCCTCCTGTGCCGGCCTCTTTGCCCGGCTGGCGGCTCCGGCCACCGGGGCTTGAGCCGGCCGCTCTTCACGCCGCCCGCCGGCCCTACTGAGCTGAGGGAGGAGGCTCGTTCAGAATCATCACATCATCATCATCGTCATCATCATCTTCGTCGTCTGTTCAGTCCCTGATTGTGTGGGCAATAGGGAACTCACCAGCTCTGCTGGGCTACCCGGCTGCGCCGGACCCTCCGTCTCCGCTGGGGTCAACGGCTTGTGGGTCTGCCGGCTCCTCGACTCCTCCCGAGGAGTCCACCCCTCCTCCGGTGGGCCTCCCAGTTCATAGTCTTCGGAGTCGGAGTGTTCGCGCTCCGCCTCAAAGATTTGGGGCTGCGGGCCGTCCGGCATGTTCTGTCGCACCAAGAGATGTGGTCAACACGGCAAAGTAAGGTCCGCTACCAGCTGCCGGCTGGCGAGAATTGAACAAAGAGAAGCTGTCTGGTCGAAGACTTACCAGGGGGGATGGTTGATGCGGTCGTACGGCTCCATGCCGAATGTCCACGACGTGGGCTTCAGCTTGAACCTTGTGAGGGCGTTCACCCATGTCGCCACTTGAGCCGGCGTCAGGTCGACGATGGACATCTGGCAGGGGTCATGGCGGCCGGACATGTCGTAGATCCGGTGCGGCCTCAACTGGAGAGGAATCACCCGGCGCGAGATGAAGGCCGCCACCAGGTCGGCGGCGACCAACCCCTCGACGCTCTTCAGCTACGCGAGCCGGTCTAGCTCAGCCAGAGCCATGCCACATGGGGCAGCTCCCAGCCAGTTCATCCTGGAGGACTACGCGTTGACAAACGGTGGCAGCCGGATGAAGTCCAGGTTTGGGTCGGCGTTCTTACGTAGAAGAAAGTCTGATGCCACCCCTTGACGGATTCGATCACAGAGAAGGGCGGGAAGCCTGTGGTGCCGCAGCAACACACCGTTGTGCCCCCGTAGGGGCTGATCTTTAGCACCTTGAGATAGAAGAGGGCGTTAAAGAAATCGATAAAAGGAAGGACCCCGAGGTACCCCTCGCACAGCGTCACGAAGCCGGCGAGGTAAAGGATCGCGTTGGGGCCGAGGTGGTCCGGTGTCATGCCCAAGATGTGCGCCTATCCATTTCGAGACACGAGGCCCTCACAAAGGATAGAGGTGCATCTTGCCGTTAGCAAGCATAGTATCATCACATCATACAATACTGAAAAGATGAGTATACAAGATTGGCTTAAACTCGCCACATGCTAAATTACAAGCCACTCAGAGTTCAAATCATCAAGATGAAGACAGGGTTCGACTACGGACGAAATCAAACGGTAAAACAGATGCAATTGATACTATCTTGCTATCCCAAAGATCACGACCATGGTCCTCTACTCAACCAGATAAGTCACATCCATCCTGCCTCTTTCCTCATCATATTCCCAGTGGAGCTGGGTAAGATCATCCTGCACGTACTCATTTGTACCTGTACCTGGAGGGTTGTAGTAATCCGTGAGCCACAAGGACTCAGCAATCAAGCGCCCGGGTACCATGACTATTCAAGATTAAAGGTTGGGAGGGGGTAAGTGTTTAGTTTGCAGAAGCACTAAGCACATATGGTGGCTAACTTATGTAACATGAAATAAATATGAGTGGCCTACGATGAACGATCGAAACTAGTATGATCTCTATGAGATCCTGAACACCTAATTACGTCAATCATAACACCACCATGTGCTCTCTCGGATCATGTTCACGAGCAGAGACGATCACGGTTACTCACACAGTTGGTGTATTTTATTTAGAATTTACTTCAAGTTTACTATAACCGGGTGTTAAACAAATAACCAAGTTGCCACATAACCACGGGCACGGCTTCTCGAAAAGTTTAAACCCTGCAAGGGTGCTCCAACTAGTCCATCACAAATTACCACAATCCGCGGGAATAGCCTCGACCACGGATCTCATGGCCAACATAGGTAATTCCAAAGGAATTCCAACACCTCGAGAAAACCCGAAGAAAGTCAGACTCCACACGCAAGACATTCGATAAAGGTAAAACAAATCCAGCAAGACCACCCGACGAGTAGACGTACCCGATAAGAGCCATGTATCTCGTTCGCAGGACACGACGGATAAGCTACGCGTATGGAGGCCAGATAGAAATCTCCTAAGTTGCCCTAGGTTGACCCAGCACAGTGCTCTAGTTTGGACCAACACTCATGAGGAGCACTAGCCCGGGGTTGCTTAATTATCCACAGGTTTGTAAGACCCTATGCAATTTTATTAAGTTGTTAAGCAAATGTAGTACCAATGTTGGGTCTTGCCAGACAAGCTTTAATCTCAACCGAATAAACAAGGGGGTCCCCATAACAACCCCGAGCGTGTTAGGAGCACAAAATATGGAAAACATAACACCGCTAACAAGAACTATGGCGATAACAGCGGAACAAAACACTTAGCAAAAGGCCAAGCCTTCCACCAATACCAAGATATATATGTGCATTGAATTAAATAATAGAAAATATTGTGATATCCAAATCCATGTTGTCACATGGAACAACCTGCACCTGCAACTAACAACGTTATAAGAGGGGCTGAGCAGCGGTAACTTAACCAATCATAGGTTGCTAGGGTGTGGAGGGTTAGAGGCTGTCATGGCAATTTGGAGGCTGATATGCAAGTGGTAGGTAGTGCAATTGTAACGATAAGAGCGAGAACTAGCAAGCGAAAATAGTATCGGGATCCGGGTACGGTCATCTTGCTTGTTGGTTCTTTAGTGGAACAAGTAGCGGGATCCTCGTAGTAGTACTCTCCTGGGTCCTCGTACTCAGTGTGAACACTCGCCTCTACCCAAGAGAAACAGCAACAATAAACATCCAACTAAGGTGCAATGGACAACCAAGATGATGCATGATTCATTTATAAAGAATTAACATGGCAATCCAAAATTAGTCATATTTCACATGCAAAGTTTGTTTATTAATGAAACTGGACAGAACCTCATGTTGAGTTATTTAAACATGCATGAACATGGCAAATATGGATGCAGGATGAAAATCGATAGAAATGCATATAAAGAACGCATGAAACAGAGTTACGGTTCTCACGATACGCTCACGACAAGGTACAGAGGCAAAACACAAGACACCCAAGCAATGGGCTAATTCTTGGCATTCCAAGGTAGACAGTGGTTAGGCAATGAAAAACCAACCACAATAGACTCAAAGTTCAATCAATTCCATGGAGCGTAGCTCCCACAAGTCCAAAACAATAAAACAAGCAATCTGTCACAAAACGGCAACATAGTAACTTACATAGCTCACAACTTGAGCTACAGGAACCCTACAGCCACCAACAGGATACTGACAGAAACTGCGCAACACACACATCAACTTACCTAACTACACCAACAACAAAGGAGGCACACAACAATAAGCATGAAGCTAGCAAGTTGACATAAAAATAATAGCAGATTCTCAAACTTGGAAGTTTCTAGCATGCTGAAAAAGAAACATAAAGTTGGCAACTTAACAGCATGGTTCCCACTTATATGTGTGATTCTCGGGTTAAACAAAAATACCAGGGCATAATAGATGTAAAACACTAGCACTTCCTAGTTGGCACATGCCCCAAAGCAATCATGAATGAATTCATGCAAAAATGACAAAGTAGCATCACAGCAGAAATGACAGATTTATGAACTTGCTCAAAAGTGAAATCTGAAAGTTCCAATGGCTTCATTGGCTCTTTATACCCCAAACACATGTGTCATACCCATATGTTCATGTGAAACAACGAGGCACAACAAGATAGCAAAACAACCACCTACTCTCATAAGTGGATCATAGCTCTACTTAAACATGCATAAATGATCAAACCAGCTTGGTATCTTAGCTAGAGATGGAAATGAGCTACCAAATTACAATCATGCCTATAACCAACAAGGGGTTATCAAGTGGGGAAACCCACTAGTCCCCACACACACCTACACCCTACACACACACTACAAGCAAGCACACCCACAAGCTCTATATATGCCCAAGGCATATGAGCACCAACACTCATGAACATACCACCCAAGAAGGGGGTGTTCATCCACACACACACTCAGATGGCCATATATGCATAAGCATATCGCACACACACACTCACTCTCAGAAGTGCACTAGGCACCAATGCTCTCACACACACACTATCCCATGTGTGTGGGTGGTCATCCACACACATATGCATACATATATGCACAATGCATATATTCATTTGCATATGTAGATGGAAACACATACACACACCACAAACAAACAAGCATATACACTCTATACTACTCACACACATATGCATGTATGCATAGCATACACACACTCACAACTCACATGCACATATACACTTAGGTGTATGCACATACACACATGGGCACATACACGCATGCATATATATGCATAACCCCATGTGCACATACACACCAAGCACATACATACACCCATGTGCATCCATACCTACACTCTAATAAACAGAAAAGAAAACTAGCATGGTGGAATTAAACTTACACATACACACACACATGGAGCAAAGAGAAAACAAAAGAAAACAAAAGGGAAAAAATAAAATAAAAGGGGAAGGGGTCGGGCTCGAACCCGAGACCTCCTGGTCACCACACACTACACCAACCACTCTGCTATGCTGCAGATCGACAACAGAGGAGGGGCACTATGGCTGTAGTACTACACACGCACTTAGGAACCCGACGAACCTGAAAAACAAAACAGCGCGGTCACAGGCAACGGCGGCGACGCTACACGGCGGCACAAGGGCTTCCGGCGGGGCAATCAGGCGCTAACGCGAGAGGGAACAACTGGGGTCCCATTCCCCTACTCATCTTGCGAAGAGGAGGAAGGAGGCGAGCTTCAAGCATGCACCTTGCGGACGGCAGCGACAGACGGCGGCGGCAACTAAACGGTGCCTGCACGGGGAAGAAGAGGCTACAGGGATCGGCTTCTCACCGAGGGGAAGGCAACGATGAGCCAGACAAGAAGGAGACGACGAAGGTGTCGGGGACGTGACAACGACGAAGAGGAAGCAGAGGACGACGACAGCGCGGACATCGTCGACGAAGACAAAGACGAGGTCGATGCCACAAAGCTCCTCCGGGGCTCCTAGTGGCGGGGATCGAACGCAGGGATCACCCCCGAGCTCCTAGTTGTCATGGCTGACACGGGGCTCGACGGAGGGGACAAGCTAGTCGCCGGTGATGAACTGAACCTCTCTGCTCTATTCTAAACCTTACCTGGCAGGGGGAAAGAAGAGAGGAGAGAGGGAGATGGAGGAGGAGATGAGAGCTGCGGCGGCGGAGGGAGAGAGAGGACCCTAGGCGAAGGGGCACGGAGGCCGAGGGGACGCGGCTTCTCCTCTCTGAACCTGACGGAGAAGGGGACGGGAGCAGGTAGCCGTTCCGCGAGCGGGCTGGGCCACGGGGAAGGCCCACACTGCTCTCTCTCTCACTTAAACAAAACAGAAGAGGGTTTTTATTTTAAAATAAACAACTTACTTAGAAAAACCCACAAAACTAAATAAAAGGATTTTTGGGCAAACAAAAATACTTTTTTAAACAAAATAATATGCACTATTTAATAAAAATGTTAAGTTGATTTTTAGGCCAAGTAATTTTAATACTTTAAAGAAAATAACAGCTCCTGTTATTTAAATGCCACCAATGCATAAAGCTCCAAACAATAAGAAACCAACACTCACATGCTCAAAATATATTAAGCTAGCACTTGAACATTTTAAAACTTTTAATTTGCAAGTTAAATCTGCAAAGAAAACCACATGAGAATAAAAGGCATTATGATGGGGTTTATTGATGAAAAGAAAAGAGAGGGGAAATAAGGAGGAGATTCACACATGAGCTCCACCCACGACAAACCACACAACACAAGACCACACCACAACCAATGACACCAAGCAAAGACACATGAAGGCAAGCATGTCAAGATGAATGCTATGATGGATGAATAATGCATGATGCATGAATGCAAGACCACACATGGATGACAAGGTGCAAATCACATCATTGCTCATGACACAAGGTTAATACAATGGGTTACACGCCAAATAAGGTAGGGACAACACTTGGACTGTCACAACTCTCCCACACTACAAGAGGATCTCGACCCGAGATCTAGGAATGAAAGAAGTCTGGAAATTCGGAATGGAGAAGGTCCTCGCGTTCCCAAGTAGCTTCTTTGTCGGAATGATGAGACCACTTCACCTTGAGGAACTTTTTGCGAGTCTTACACTTAGTTTCTTCAAGAATTGCAACTGGATGCTCACGACAAGAGAGATCTTCTTGGAGATCGATGTCTTGGAGGTCAATGGTTCGCTCAGGAGTCTTGAAACATTTCCCAAGCTGAGAAACATGGAAGACATCGTGCACATTTGCGAAATTTGGAGGAAGCTCTAGTTGATATTCAAGACCACCTCTCTTGCCAACAACTTTGAAAGGACCTACAAAACCAGGAGCTAGCTTCCCTTTAATTCCAAACCGCTGAGTGCCCTTTATGGGAGAGACTCTAAGATAGACTAGATAATCCACTTCAAAGGATGTTTCCCGATGTTTATTATCATAATAACTCTTCTGTCAGGACTGAGCTGCTTTGAGGTTCTCATGAATGACATGGCACATTTCTTCCGCTTTAGTGATCATGTCATTGCCCAATATCTGACGCTCACCGGTTTCAGACCAGTTAAGCGGGGTATGATACTTTCTACCATAGAGAATCTCAAAGGGGCCTTGCCTGAGCTAGCTTGAAAGCTATTGTTGTATGAGAATTCAGCATATGGAAGGCAGTCTTCCCACTTCATGCCGAACGAAATCACATAGGCTCTGAGCATATCTTCAAGGATATGATTGACTCTCTTAACTTGACCACTTGTTTGCGGATGGAATGCAGTGCTGAAACGGATCTTGGTACCCATAGCAGTCTGGAAGGACTCCCAAAACTTGGAAGTAAAGAGGCTTACATGGTCAGAAGAGATGAGCTAAGGAATACCATGCAAAGATACTATCCTTGACGTATACCACTCTCCAAGCTGAGCTGCCGAGATAGATTCTTTGACTGGCAGAAAATGAGCAACTTTTGACAGCTTGTCGATAACCACAAAGATGGCATCATTGCCTCTCTTGGACTTCGGAAACCTAGTGACGAAATCCATCTCCACATGATCAAATTTCCACTCTGGGATAGGCAAAGGCTAT
Organism: Hordeum marinum; assembly: GCA_022496015.1. Classification (NCBI taxonomy): domain Eukaryota; kingdom Viridiplantae; phylum Streptophyta; class Magnoliopsida; order Poales; family Poaceae; genus Hordeum; species Hordeum marinum. The sequence goes on along the minus strand of CM039675.1, from coordinate 45,366,039 downwards.
AGAAGACCTATTGGACGTTGATGCTCCGCCTTCACTCTGCGACAAACATCACACTTGTTCACGAACTGAGGAATCTCACGTTTCATGCGATTCCACCAGAAGGTTTGCTTGAGATCCTGATACATCTTTGAACTTCCTGGATGAATGGATAGAAGAGAATTATGTGCTTCGTCCATGATAACCTTTCTAAGATCACCTTTTGGAACCACAAGACGGTCCTCAAAGAACAAGGTGTCTTTGTCATGAACGCGAAAGCACTTATACTTCAGAATGCTCTTGGCCACCCCTTTCTTCACTTTCTTCACCATAGTGTCAAGAAGCTGTGTTTGGCTTCACAAAGCTCGGGCTAAAGAGGCTTCAGATGAGACTATTGTTGTTTCATGCAGTTGAAAACAAAAAATTCTGACCTACGCACCATGCCAGGACAACTATGGAGACTGCATACAAGGATTGATCATTTTCATTACCGACTCGTAGCGCAGTGGAAGTAGAGTCGATGACGATCAGCGGTGCAGATCCCGCAGCTAGCATTTACAACCTCCCAGGCGTGAGGATGTATACCCTCATCTGCCCCTCGGACAACCCTCCGGGAGGCGGTCAGACAGTCCCCCGGACGGTGTCGCGGACAGCCCTTGGGAGGACCTCCAAAACTTGGACTGTCACTCGGACAGCCCTTTGGGCGGACCTTCGAAACTCGTACGGTCACACGGACAGCCCTTCGGGAGGCACTCTCAAACTAAGACCAAAACTACAATCTCTCTACAGAGTTGCACACATATGCTGTCATATATCCGGCAGGGCTTCGCCGTCCAGAACTAGTTCCTACCGGAACCCAGACAGCCTTGCGGCTATATGAAACTATTTCGCTGGGAGGGAGAGAAGAAGTCAGATCATTGCAATGGCACTTGTATGTGAGAAGGAGTGAGTTTTGGGCTGCCCCCTCCACCTCTATTTATAGGATAAGGAGGGGTGTAGGGGCTGAAATTTCAGCCACATCCATTCATGTCATCTCCAAGATATTTTGGAGCAAAAGCCCAAAAAGGTGGCTTTCCAAAAAGTAACCATAAAGTTGATTTCACTATTCACGATGGCATTTTTCAGCGTCTCACCGAACTGAAAATATTTATGTGGGCTTAGAACATTTCCAGTACCCACTAAAATAATTTTCAGCACTTTTCGAAACAATTCCGGTTTAGTGATTTTCATCTACGAAAAGCATCTGAAGCGGTTCCGGCAGCTCTGGAACATTTCTGGTTTTTCTTCCGGAAAATTCCCAAAAGTTTCCAGGATGATTCTGGAACCCTCCAAGAATTATCAGGCATGTGCCAAAACCAATTTGACTTAATGGTATCCCCTGAAACAACTTTAAAGTTTTACCGAAACTGTTCCGATGTTCACCCCGCGGAACTTTTCCGCTGTCCGAAACTTTTCCGGTGTCCGAAACTTTTTCAGTGAATTTCTCTCAGACTCCCTGTCTAGTATTCAACAGATACATGACCCTGAAGCGTGTGACCCTATAGTTTCGGTGAATCATAGACATGACCCAGAACCCCTTCCGATCAATGATCAACATCGGAGCCGTGGACACCCATATTGACCCCTATACCCACATGAATGAATATTCAAGTGAACCTCCAGTTGTCGTGTGCTATTCCTGTTGCTTCGGGATATGTTACAAATACCCAAGGTGAGACATGTTGGCATCCTCATGGATCAACAACTTGTCCACTATGCCAGTTACCTCGTTACCGTTACTGTTCTCTTTTCTCGTTCCCGTGTTCCGGCATCCCCATGACCAAATCACAAAGTGTCTGGCCAGACAATGATGGATACCTTAACACCGAGAGGGCCCAGAGATATCTCTCCATCGTTGGAGGAGCAAATCCCAATTTTGAGTTATCATGTTACGTGACATACTTTTCCATGAACCCGTAAGCCGCCGTAATAGCCACCCATTTACGAATGACGTTTAACAAACCCCAAAGTTCATGAAGCAAGCATGAAGAAACTCGATACTCTCATGGTCTAAGGAATTATGCAAACATTAACTTCTCTGTGTTATTAACCATTAACCTATGACAAATGTATCTCATAGCATAACATCAATTCGGGTCGATTCAACACAAATGTTCTTCTAACATTGTGCCCTCAAAATTGCCGGCATAGCCATGCCCATGATCAGGAAAACAGGATCATCATGCAATACTTGAGCCAGTCTTAGAGGCCAGACTAGGAATACAATTTACCGTTTATTATTCCACACGTGCATATGAGTCTTCCTTCAAGCCTCGTGGTTATTGTAGACTCGAGAACCATAGCAGTTATAGCATGGAACATAAACCTAATTATGAACAGGGAGATAATCAATAACATTTATTATTGCCTCTAGGGCATATCTCCTACAACTATTGCAGTACACCTTACGGTTGAGCGTGTCCGCAATGGCATTTGCTTTCCTAGGAGTATACTCAATGCTTGGATTGAAGTCCTCAAGCATTTCCACCCAATGAGATTGCCGAAGATTGAGATTGGGTTGAGTGAAAATGTACTTCAAGCTCTTGTGATCGGTGTACCCCTCAACTGGTCTACCCAAAAACAAATGCCTCCAAGTCATTAGAGCATGCACAACTGTCGCCAACTCAAGATCATGAGTGGGGTAGTTCTTCTCGTCATTAGAGCAGGCTTCAACTGACGCGAGGTATAAGCAACAGTCTTCTTATCTTGCATGAGGACACCACCAAGACCTTGGAGAGAAGCATCACAGAAAACTTGGAAAGGCTTAGACTGCTTGGGAGGAACAAGAACTGGAGCTGAAGTCAGTCTCTGCTTGAGCGTATTGAACGCCACATCACACTCAGGAGACCAAACATACTTGACACTCTTCTGAAGGAGATTGGACAGAGGCTTAGCAATTTTAGAGAAGTTCTCCACAAATCTTCTGCAATAACTAGCAAGCCCGAGGAAACTCCGAAGTTGTTTCACATTCTGAGGAGGTTCCCACTTCAATATTGCCTCAACTTTATCAGGGTGCACTCTAATTCCCTTGGCAGAGATGACATGCCCAAGGTACACCACTTCATTGAGCCAAAACTCACACTTGGAAAACTTGGCATAGAACCGATGCTCTCTTAACTTGTCAAGCACAAGGCGGAGATGCTCTGCATGCTCTTCTTCTGACTCCGAGAACACAAGAATATCATCCAGATAGACCAAGAAGAATTCATTCTTGAAAGGAGAGAAGATGAAATTCATCATTCTTGAGAAGGTTGGAGGAGCATCTGCAAGACCAAACGACATGACGGTGTACTCATAAGAGCCAAAACTCGTCCTGAAAGCGGTCTTAGGAATGTCATCTTCGCGAATGCGAATGTGATGATAACCCATGCGAAGATCAAGCTTCGAGAAAACCTTGGCACCTTTCAGTTGTTCAAACAACTCATTAATGTTGGGAAGTGGGTACTTGTTTCTGATTATCTTGTTCAATGGACGGTAGTCGACACAAAGACGATCCGTGCCATCTTTCTTCTTGACAAACAAAACACCACAACCCAATGGAGAAGAACTTGGTCTGATCAGACCTAGACATTCTTGCTCATCTAGCTGCTTCTTCAACTCTTTCAGCTCTTTGGGGCCAAGTTTATACGGGTGCTTGCAGACAGGTTCAGTTCTGGGCTCGAGATCAATCACGAACTCGACTGGCCGGTACAGAGGCATTCCTGGCAATTCTTCTGGAAAGACATCTTCATACTCACAAACCACCAGAATTTGAGAAATCGCCGAGATTTCACCCTTCTCATTAAGAGCAAAGAGACAGATTGTGTCATCGCGAGCCGCGAAAATAATCACATCTTCTGACGGATGAGTCAACTTGACTTCTTTTGCTTTGCAATCAATATGAGCCTTATTCATAGCCAGGAAGTCCATGCCCAAAATGAGATCAATGTCGGAATTGCCGAGAACAATTGGAGAAGCTAGAAAATAATAATTGCCCATCTTGATGGAAACCTCCGGAACCACCACATTTGAACTCATCAATTTACCTGGGGACACAACCCGAAAAGGACTAGGAAGGACTACTGAATTCAAATCATGCTTCCAAGCAAGAGGTCTAGAAATGAATGAATGCGATGCACCAAAATCAAACAAAACTTTTGCAGGAAAATCATTAACTGAGAGATTACCCATAATCACATCATTGGACTGCTCTGCTTCAGCTGCATTCACTATATTCACTCTGACTGACTTGGGATTATGCTTCACCATAGCATTGCCTGTAGGCTTGATAGGAGGAGGAGGCGGAAGACGCCGCTGGTTGCACTTGTTTGTATAGTGGCCCTTCTGACCACACTTGTGACAAGTCACCTCAGAAAGCGGACGAACATTGCCTGAAGGAGGAACAAGAACTCCCTTGGACGCCTGGGGTCTCTGCTGGAATCCTGGGTTGGGTGGGTGGGAAGAACCACGACCACCAAACTTCTTCCGTTGCTGAGGAGGACGAAACGGAGGAGGGTTTGGCACCCAATACTTCTGCTACTTGGGAACCATCTGAGAGCCGGAAGAAGAAGAATATGAATTCCTTGAACGCTTCTTAGAGTTCTCCAACTTGAGCTGAGTCGCCTCGACCTTCAAAGCCATGTTATAGAACTGATCAAAGTCACGAGGCTCTTGAAGAAATAGGCCTGGCAGAAGCTCATCCTTGAGACCACCTCTGAACTGATAGATAATAGCCTTGTCATCTGGAACATCTTGCTTGGCATAACGGGCTAGATTCTGGAACTCGACATTGTACTGGTAGACGAACTTGCTTCCTTGCTTCAGGTGCCTAAACTTCTCATGCATCTCCTCGACAAAGCTTGTCGGAATGTAATGAGACCTGAAGTCACGACAGAAATCGTCCCAAGTAACAACACGATCGCCCCTGGAATCGTTGTACTGCTGCCACCAATCAGCTGCTTGACCCTTGAGCTGAAACAAGGCAAATTTGAAAAAGTCCTCTGACCTGACATTGCTGCACACGAAATGCTTACTCATATCACGAAGCCAATCATCCGCATCAAGAGGGTGCTCACAACAGGTGAAATACTTTGGCTGGTTGGCAAGGAACTGATTGACTGTCGCAAACTGAAGCTGATTCTAAAAATTGCCTTGAAAACCTTGCTGATCCTGCTCCCTTTCTTGCAACAACCTGAGCAACATCTGAGTGTTCTCATTGGTTGCGACCATCACAACTTGCCAAGCTTCTGGAGGAGGAGGCGGCGGTGGCGGTGGAGGTGTAACATCAGACTGCTCCTCACCACGACCCAGATTGCTGCGAGTTGGTGGAGCCATCCTGAAGATGGACAAAAGGCATCAGCACCTCATTGATAAGATGAATCAAAAGTTGAATCAACTACTCGAAAGAAATTGAACAATTAACAACACAGCCTTGGTACTAAAAAATTAGAAAGAATGCTTCTTCGGTTTATGATAACATCATCAGAAATTAGAAGCCACTTGCAATAACACAAACATATTGAGCTAAGCGCTCGGAACAAATGTACATGCCCACATACATATGAAGAAGATGATCCTACATAACTACAAGATTTCCCACCTAAGAACTTCCGAAAACTTTCTGGTTATGCAATCCTATACCCCAACTGTATCCATCCTTCAACACATAACCAGAGGCTCTCGCAAATTCATCTAACTCGAATCCTCAAACTCACAACGATACTAAACCATGGTAGTACCCCGGACGCCTCCCCAATACTGGGTGACTCCGACCTTATCTCACCACGATAAGTATTGAAGTAATTTCGAACACTCTTCGTCCTGAGATATCAAGGAAGCTGAATGATAACGATGTGTCAACATTCCCTAGAGCTCGACTCCCCGAAAGAAATCAAGTCAGACAGGAGGCACCAAGACAGAACCCTGTCACATCAGCATCATCTAGACTCCAAAATACCCGCGTGATCCTAAAAAAATTTTGAGCGAGAAGAGGAGTAGAAACAAAATTCCTAAGTCGAATACCTCACCAGAGCATAGAAGAGGAGTAAAAAGAATCCTACTCTCTGATATAACTAGACTCAAAATAGTTTTACTAGATTCCACTCAGCCAAGTTTGATCAAGCAAAGGCTCCTATGGTCGTATGGCTCTGATACCAACTTGTCACGCCCAAGTTGCACGCCTATCCATTTTGAGACACGAGGGCCTCGCCAGGGATAGAGGCGCATCTTGCCGTTAGCAAGCATAGTATCATCACATCATACAATACTGAAAAGATGAGTATACAAGATTGGCTTACACTCACCACATGCTAAATTACAAGCCACTCAGAGTTCAAACCATCAAGATGAAGAAAGGGTTCGACTACGAATGAAATCAAACGATAAAACAGATTCAGTTGATACTATCTCGCTATCCCAAAGATCACGACCATGGTCCTCTACTCATCCGAAAGAGTGACATACATCCTTCCTCTTTCCTCATCATATTCCCACTGGAGCTGGGTAAGATCATCCTGCACGTACTCATCTGCACCTGTACCTGGAGGGTTGTAGTAATCTGTGAGCCACAAGGACTCAGCAATCAAGCGCCCGGGTACCAAGACTATTCAAGCTTAAAGGTTGGGAGGGGTTAAGTGTTTAGTTTGCAGCAGCACTAAGCACATATGGTGGCTAACTTACATAACATGAAATAATATGAGTGGCCTACGATGAACGATCGAATATAGTATGATCTTTATGAGATCCTAGACACCTACTTACGTCAATCATGACCCCACCGTGTTCTCTCTCGGATCATGTTCACGAGTAGAGATAATCACGGTTACTCACACAGTTGGGGTATTTTATTTAGAGTTTACTTCAGGTTTACTATAACTGGGTGTTAAACAAATATCCAAGTTGCCACATAACCACGGGCACGCTTATCGACAAGTTTAAACCCTGCAGGGGTGCTCCAACTAGTCCATCACAAATTACCACAATCCACGGGAATAGCCTCGACCACGGATCTCATGGCCATCATAGGTAATTCCAAAGGAATTCCAACACCTCGAGAAAATCTGAAGAAAGTCAGACTCCACACGCAAGACATTCGATAAAGGTAAAACAAATCCAGCAAGACCACCCGACATGTCGATGTAACCGATAAGAGCCGCGTATCTCGTTCTCAGAACATGACGGATAACCTACGCGTACGGAGGCCTGATAGAAATCTCCCAAGTTGCCCTAGGTTCACCCCGCACAGTGCTCTAGTTTGGACCAACACTCATGAGGAGCACTGGCCCGGGGTTGATTAATTATCCACGGGTTTGCAAGACCCTATGCAATTCTATTAAGTTGTTAAGCAAATGTAGTACCAATGTTAGGTCTTGCCATACAAGCTTTAATCTCAACCGAATAAACTAGGGGGTCCCCATAACAACCCCGAGCGTGTTAGGAGCGCAAAATATGGAAAACATAACACCGGTAATAGCGGAACAAAACACTAAGCAAAAGGCCAAGCCTTCCACCAATACCAAGATATATATGTGCATTGAATTAAATAACAGAAAATATTGTGATATCCAAATCCATGTTGTCACATGGAACAACCTGCACCTGCAACTAAGAACGCTATAAGATGGGCTGAGCAGGGGTAACTTAGCCAATCAAAAGTTGCGAGGGTGTGGAGGGTTAGAGGCTGTCTTGACAATTTGGAGGCTGATATTCAAGTGGTAGGTGGCGCAATTGTAACGATAAGAGCGAGAACTAGCAAGAGAAAATAGTATCGGGATCCGGGTACGATCATCTTGCCTGTTGGTTCTTTAGTGGAACAAGTAGCGGGATCCTCGTAGTAGTACTCTCCTGGGTCGTCGTACTCAGTGTCAACACTCACGTCTACCCAACAGAAACAGCAACAATAAACATCCAACCAAGGTGCAATGCACAACCAAGATGATGCATGATTCATTTATGAAGAATTAACATGGAAATCCAAAACTAGTCATGTTTCACATGCAAAGTTTGTTTATTAATGAAACTGGACAGAACCTCATGTTGAGTTACTTAAACATGCATGAACATGGCAAATATGGATGCAGGATGCAAAATTGATAGAAATGCATATAAAGAACGCACGAAACGGAGTTACGGTTCTCACGATACACTCACGACAAGGTACGGAGGCAAAACACAAGACACCCAAGCAATGGGCTAATTCTTGGCATTCCAAGGTAGACAGTGGTTAGGCAATGAAAAACCAACCACAATAGACTCAAAGTTCAATCAATTCCATGGAGCATAGCTCCCACAAGTCCAAAACAATAAAACAAGCAATCTGTCATAAAACGGCAACATAGTAACTTACATAGCTCACAACTCGAGCTACAGGAACCCTACAGCCACCAACAGGATACTGACAGAAACTGCGCCACACACACATCAACTTACCTAACTACACCAACAACAAAGGAGGCACACAACAATAAGCATGAAGCTAGCAAGTTGACATGATGAAACAGTTTTCTGGGACGGTGAAAATTCCAGTTTTCTGGAATCTGAGTTAACAAAGTAGCAAGTTGACAGCAGTAGTTAAATATGCTAGAGAGCACCTCTTGGCATGAAAATTAACAGGATGGTAATAGACAACATCTACTCCAAAACACTAGCACTGAACATGCTCAAATTCACAACACATTACAAGATACCATCCACTCTACATGGCATAAAAATAACAGCAGATTCTCAGACAAGTTTTTAGCATGCTGAAACAGAAACATAAAGTTGGCAACTTAACAGCATGGTTCCCACTTATATGGGTGATTCTCAGGTTTAACAAAAATACCAGGGCATAATAGATGTAAAACACTAGCACTTCCTAGTTGGCACATGCCCTAAAGCAATCATGAATTAATTCATGCAAAAATGACAAATTAGCATCACAGCAGAAATGACACATGTATGAATTTGCTCAAAAGTGAAATCTGAAAGTTCCAATGGCTTCATTTACTCTTTCTACCCAAACACATGTGTCATGCCCATATGTCCATGTGAAACAACCAGGCACAACAAGATAGCAAAACAACCACCTATTCTCATAAGTGGATCATAGCTCTACTTAAACATGCATAAATGATCAAACCAGCTTGGTATCTTAGCTAGAGATGGAGATGAGCTACGAAATTAAAATCATGCCTATAATCAACAAGGGGTTATCAAGTGGGGAAACCCACTAGTCCCCACACACACCTACACCCTACACACACACACTACAAGCAAGCACACCCACAAGCTCTAAATATTCCCATGGCATATGAGCACCAACACTCATGAACATACCACCCAAGAAGGGGGTGTTCGTCCACACACACACTCACATGGCCATATATGCATAAGCATATGGCACACACACACTCGCTCTCACAAGTGCACTAGGCACCTATGCTCACACACACACTATCCCATGTGTGTGGGTGGTCGTCCACACACATATGCACAATGCATATATGCACAATGCATATATGCATTTGCATATGTAGATGGCAACACACACACACACACACACCACAAACAAACAAGCATATACACTCTATACTACTCACACGCATATGTATGTATGCATAGCATACACACACACTCACAACTCACATGCACATATACACTTAGGTGTATGCACATACACACATGGGCACATAGACACATGCATATGTATGCATCACCCCATGTGCACATACACACCAAGAACATACATACACCCATGTGTATCCATACCTACACTCTAATAAATAGAAAAGAAAACTAGCATGCTGGAATTAAACTAGCAAAGAGAAAACAAAAGAAAACAACAGGTGAAAAAATGGGGGAAGGGGTCGGGCTCGAACCCGAGACCTCCTGGTCACCACACACTACACCAACCACTCTGCTATTTTGCGGATCGATAACAAAGGAGGGGCACTACGGCTCTAGTACTACACACACACTCAAGAACCTAACGAAACTGCAAAAAAAAACAGCGCAGCGACAGGCAACAGCGGCATAGGGGCTTCCGGCGGGGCAATCGGGCGCTGACGCTAGAGGGAACAACTGGGGTCCCATTCCCCTACTCATCTTGCAAAGAGAAGGAAGGAGGCGAGCTTCAAGCACGCGCCTTGCGGACGGCGGCGACAGACGGTGGCGGCAACTAAGCGGCGCCTGCACGGGGAAGAAGAGGCTGTGGGGATCGGCTACTCACCGAGGGGAAGGCGACGACGAGCCGGACAAGAAGGAGACGACGGAGGTGTCGGGGACGCGACGATGACGAAGAGAAAGCAGAGGACAACGGCGGCACGAACATCGTCGATGAAGACGAAGATGAGGTCGATGCCACAAAGCTCCTCCGGGGCTCCTAGCGGCAGGGATCGAACACAGGGATCACCCCCGAGCTCCCGGTCACCATGGCTGACGCGGGGCTCGATGGAGGGGACGAGTTGGTCGCCGGCAACGAACTGAACCTCTCTGCTCTACTTTGAACCTTACCTGGCAGGGGGAAAGAAGAGAGGAGAGAGGGCGATGGAGGAGGAGATGGGAGCTGCAACGGCGGAGGGAGAGAGAGGAACCCTAGGCGAACGGGCATGCACGCCGAGGGGAGGCTAAATAGGCTGGAGCTGACGGCGATGGCGATGGAAAGGTGACGGCAGACGCGGCTTCTCCTCTCTGAACCTGACGGAGACGGGGACGGGAGCAGATAGCCGTTCCCCGAGCGGGCTGGGCCGCGGGGAAGGCCCACACTGCTCTCTCTCTCACTTAAACAAAACGAAAGAGGATTTTTATTTTAAAATAAACAGCTTACTTAGAAAAACCCATAGAAATAAATAAAAGTATTTTTGGGCAAACAAAAAATACCTCTGTAAACAAAATAATATGCACCATTTAATAAAAATGTTAAGTTGATTTTTAAGCCAAGTAATTCTAATACTTTAAAGAAAATTATAGCTCATGTTCTTTAAATGCCACTAATGCATAAAGCTCCAAACAATAATAAACCCACACTCACATGCTCAAAATATATTAAGCTAGCACTTGAACATTTTAAAACTTTTAATTTGCAAGTTAAATCTGCTAAGAAAACCACATGAGAATAAAAGGCATTATGATGATGTATATTGATGAAAAGAAAAGAGAGGGGAAAGAAGGAGGAGATTCACACATGAGCTCCACCCACCACAAACCACACAGCACAAGACCACACCACAACTTATCACACCAAGCAAAGACACATGAAGGAAAGCATGTCAAGATGAATGCTATGATGGATGAATGATGCATGATGCATGAATGCAAGAGCACACATGGATGACAAGGTGCAAATCACATCATTGCTCATGACACAAGGTTCATACAATGGGTTACATGCCAAATAAGGTAGGGACAGCACTTGGGTTGTCACATGCGGCTGGATGTCGAAGGTGTCCATGAGCAGTCGGAAGAAATGGATCACTGGAAGGCTGAAGCCGTGGGAGAAATGCCAGAGGAAGATGATGTGCTCCCCCGGCTGCAGCGCCGACACCACCTCGTCGCCCGGCGCGGGAGCGACCATGCGCTCTGCTGGCGGCAGCATGCGCGTGCAACGGAGGTCCACGATGTCTCCCTCGGTGATGATGGACCCGGCCCAGCTTCCCCCGCGCTTGTTGGCCATTGCGGCAGAACGACGGCATGCCGGTGCGTTTGCCGGCTCGGGAGCAGAGTTGCATGAGGGGGAGAGGAGAGCGGCGAAGGCAAGAAGACGAGGCAGCAAGGGGGTGAGTGGGATGCGGGTATCTCCGCCCCTGCCCTTCCTCCCCTTTTAAAGGGGAGGCCATGACCAGGGCACGTGGGGATTGATTGTGCCCACGCCCCTAGAAACCCCGCGCACGAACAGACGGTTCGAGCCATAACGGCCGCTTCGGGGCGCAGAGGATCCTGGCCTGTGCCCCGAGGCCTACTGGGCTACGCTCGAGAACTAGCGGGCTAGGCCCAGGGCGACACCCGTCTCCCCGCGTGCGCGGGGCCCGCGCATCATTACTCGTCGTGTGGCGCGTGGCAGACTGGCCCGAGACCCGGAGCGACACGCCAGAACCCGAGGCGTCGGGTCCAACGGTCGACCCGGATGGCTCTTCGGTTTCGCGACGGTGGCGGCTACCGCTAGGGGGAAGCCACCAGCTCCCCTCCCTCTGCTGGACACGGGCCCCCACCGGCTTCAGGGACTACTAATGGGGTTATTATCCCTGGGTAGGCCAAAGCAGCGGGGTTCTTCCCCCCTCTGCTTCGAAGTACAACTAAGCGATTGGCTGCACACGGCCGGTTGGGGCACGGCCGGCTCGAGCTGTCGCCGGCTGAGGACATGGACGGCTGGTCGAAGAGCCGGCTTGACCCCCGGCCGGCTGGGCGCGGTCGGCTGCCTCCGGGCCGCCTCCTCCATTGATCCTGGGGCGGACATGCAATGTCCCATCCCTCTATGCGCAGGTACGACAACACGACATGACTGCCACGACGGGCGACACTATGGCCACAGTGGCCGCTGATGCACGGGCGCGCATGGCTACAGTCCAGTGGCCCAGGCCACTGACCTTGGCGAGTACGATCGGACTGGGAAACAGTGCCGGCATGCCCTCGCCCACTTGATTACCTGCCTCGGCATGGCTACAGTGCAGCTGGCCATACCGGAGACTTCCGCGGGCTTGCACTAGACGACGCCTCCCGGGCGACCCGTGCCGTGGCAGGTGGGCAAGGCCCAATCGTAGAGCCGGCTGGCGGGCCCCCCTCTGGTGACGGGACCGCACAGTCGGTGGGCCCTGCAGACGACGAGACGGCTCGAAGGGCAGGACCCCCTAGTCAGCCGAAGAGGCTGCCAGCCGGGTCCCTCCACCCATGTACCTTACGAATATTGTAGGCCGGGGGTTGCCTATAGAACACCCCAAGTCCCCCCATGCAACGGGGACAGACAACTCTCATGCACGCACCCCACACGGAACTCCCCTCACATATCATCCTTAGCAACGGAGGAAGACAAGCCGGTTGCTGCTTCTTCCTCCTCTAGACATAGCTCTAGGAGCATCCTTGTAAACATACCAATCCATCCAACTAGACCAAGCATGACTAGGGGTGTTACCTCCCACGGAGGGCCCTGAACATGGGTACATCGTGTGCCACTACCACTTGTGCCCAATCTCGCACCCGGAGCCCGTCGGCGTCCTCTGGCCCCGACCACCTATGATAAGCCTACCCATGGCATGTGTCGTGAGAAAATGACGACATCCATACTTGGTTTTCACACATGGATCCTTTCTCGGATTTCATGACTCCTAGCCATTTGTCGGAATCAGGGCCCATCATCGCTTCTCCATAGTTCGTAGGTTCATTGTTATCTAACAACATGACCTCTAAGACAGGGTTGTCGTACCACTTCGGAGCAGTATGCGTCCTTGTCGACCTACGAGGTTCGATAGTAACTTGATCCAAAGTTTCATGATGATCATCATCATTAACTTCCTCTTCAACTAACATAGGCTCCACAGAAACAATTTTCTGTGATGCGCTACTCTCTGATTGAAACAAAGGTTCAACAACCTCATCAAGTTCTATCTTCCTCCCACTCAATTCTTTCGAGAGAAACTCTTTCTCGAGAAAGGACCCGTTTTAGCAACAAACACTTTGTGCTTGGGTCTAAGATAGAAGGTTTACCCAACTGTAATATTAGGGTATTCTATGAAGATGCATTTGTCCACATTGGGTTTGATATCATTAGGTGAAAATCCTTTTTCACATAAGCGCCGTAGCCTCAAACATTAAGAAATGACAACTTAGGTTTCAAGCAAACCATAATTCATACGGTGTCATCTCAACGGAATTAGATGGTGCCCTATTTAAAGTGAATGTAGTTGTCTCTAATGCAAAACCCCAAAACGATAGTGGCACAATGATAAGAGACATCATAGTACGCATCATATCCAATACAGCACGACTATGATGTTCGGACACACCATCACACTACGGTGTTCCAGGTGGCGTGAGTTGTGAAACAACTTTCACATTGTCTAAAGTTGTATGGCAAACTTGTAACTCAGATATTCACCTCCACGATCATATCATAGACATTTTTATCTTCTTGTCACAATGATCTTAAACTTCACTCTGAATTTGTTGAACTTTTCAAACATTTCAGACTTGTGTTTCATTAAGTAAATATACTCATATATACTCAAATCATCAGTGAAGGTAAGAAAATAATGATATCCACTGCGTGCTACAACACTAATTGGACCGCATACATCAACATGTATTATTTCCAATAAGTTACTAGCCTGCTCCATCATACCGAAAACGGGGTCTTTAGTCATCTTGCCCGTGAGGCATGGTCCGCATGTCTGAACCGATTCAAAATCGAATGAGTCCAAAGATCCATCACCATGGAGTTTCTTCATCCTCTTTATACCAATATGACATTTAGCGGCAGTGCCACAAGTATGTGGTATTATCATTATTAACTTTGTATCCTTTTGCATCTATGTTATGAACATGTGTATTACTACGATCAAGATTTCAACAAACCATTCTCATTGGGTGCATGACCATTGAAGGTATTATTCATGTAAACGGAATAACCATTATTCTCTGACTTAAATGAATAACCGTATTGCAATAAACATGATCTAATCATGTTCATGCTTAACAGAAACACAGAAAAACATTTTATTTAGGTTCGTCACTAATCATGAAGGTAGAGAGAGCGTGCAATGTTGATCACATCAACCTTGAAAACATTTTCCAACACACATTGTCACCTCACCCTTAGCTAGTCTCCGTTTATTCCGTAGCTTTTATTTCAAGTTACTAAAATTTAGCAACCGAACCGTTATTCAATACCCAGGTGCTACTAGGAGTACTAGCAAGGTACACATCAATAACACATATATCAAATATACTTCTGTCGACGTTGCCAGCCTTCTTATCTACCAAGTATCTAGGGTTGTTGTGCTTCACCGATTGATCTCCTCATAATAGAAGCACCTAGTCTCAGGTTTGGGTTCTGGGTTGCTTCACTAGAGCAGCAACTGACTTGTCATCCATGAAGTTTCCCTCCTTACCCTTTCCCTTTTCCAAACTAGTGGTTTTTCTAACCATCAACACTTGATGCTCCTTCTTGATATCTACCTTCGCGGTGTCAAACATCGTGAATGGCTTAGGGATCATTATTTCCATCCCTGGCATAATTATAGTTCATCACGAAGTTCAAGTAGCTTAGTGACAGTGACTTGCAGAACTATATCAATCACTATCTTATCTGGAAGATCAACGCCCATTCGATTCAAGCGATTGTAGCACCTCGACAATTTGAGCACATGCTCAACGATTGAGCTATTCTCCTTCATCTTGAAGGCAAAGAATCTTGTTGGAGATCTCATATCTCACAACACGGGCACGGGCCTAAGATCCCAATTTCATCTCTTAGAACATCTCATATGTTCCGTGACGTTCAAAACGTTTTTGGAGCCTCAATTCTAAGTCGTAAAGCATGACGCACTAAACTATCGAGTAGTCATTGGAACGTGCCTGTCAGATGTTCACAGCATCTACAGACGATGCTAGAGGGGGTGGCGCACCGAGCGGTGCATTAAGGACATAAGCCTTCTATGCAGCAATGAGGACAATCCTCAGATCACGGACCCAGTCCGCAATATTTCTACCATCACCTTTCAACTCTATTTCTCTAGGAACATATAAAAATTCAAGGGAGCTACAGCGTGAGCTAGTAATCTACAACATAATTTGCAAAGACACTACTGACTGTGTTCATGATAATGAGTTCAATTAATCATATTACTTAAGAACTCCCACTCAAATTGACATCCCTCCGGTCATTCGAGTGATACATGATCCAAATTCACCAACTAAAGTCCGATCATCACGTGAGTTGAGGTGGTTTCAATGGTGAACATCATCATGTTGATCATATCTACTATACGACTCATGTTTGACATTTCGGTCTCTTGTAATCCGAGGCCATGTCTGTACATGCTAGGCCCGTGAAGTTTACCCCGAGTGTTCTTCATGTGCAGCACTGGCTTGCACCCGTTGTATGTGAACGTAGAGTCTATCACACCCGATCATCACGTGGTGTCTCGACACGACGAACTTTCGCAACGGTGCACACTCGGGGATCACCTTATAATGCTACCATCGTCCTAAGAAAAATCAGGTGCATAAAAGTATTAACATACCATGCAAATCATAAGTGACATGATATGGCCATGAACTTGTGCTTTTGATCTCCATCCTTAAAGCACTGGCATGACCTCCATCGTCACCGGCATGACACCATGATCTCCATTATCTTGATCACCATCAACGTTTCGCCATCGGGGTTCTCGTGCCCACCATGCTTCTAGTACTATTGCTATAGTTTAGCGATAAAGTAAAGCATTACAAGGCGCTTAATGATTGACATGCAGGTCATACAATAATTAAAGACAACCCTATGGCTCCTACCGGTTGCCGTACTCATAGACATGCAAGTCACGATATTCTATACATGATCATATCATACATCACATATATCGCATCATGTAATTGGCCATATCACATCACAACATACCCTGCAAAAACAAGTTAGACGTCCTCTAATTGTTGTTGCAAGTTTTACATGGCTGCTACGGGTATCTAGCAAGAACAATTCTCACCTATGAAAAAACCACAACGGTGATACATAAGTTGCTTTTCAACCTTCTCAAGGACCGCCTTTGTCGAATCCGATCCAACTAAAGTAGGAGAAATAGATACCCGCCAGCCATCTTTGTGCGACGAAGTTACACGTCAGTCAATGGAACTGGTCTCTCGTAAGCGTATGAGTAAGGTTGGTCCGGGCCGTTTCATCCCATAATATCGCTAAACCAAAACACGACCAGGGGAGGAAGCAATCTAAGCATCAACGCCCACAAACTCCTTTGTGTTCTACTCAAAATCTCATCTACACATAGACCTAGCTCATGATTCCACTGTTGGGGAACGTTGCATGGGAAACAAAAAATTTCCTACGCACAGGCAAGATCTATTCATGGTGATGAGCATCTACGATAGGGAGAGTGGATCTACATACTCTTGTAGATCGCTAAGCGGAAGCGTTAAGAAATGCGGTTGATGTAGTCGAACTTCTTCGCGATCCAAATCGCCAAGTCTCCCGTGATCACATCATGATCCATCTCGCGATCCAATCACGATCCATCCTGCGATCCCATCACGATCCATCTCGCGATCTTGATCACGGTCCTTCCGATCTCGCGTCGAACGGATGACACCTCCGCGTTCAACACACGTACGGCTTGATGACACCTTCACCTCCTCGATCCAGCGAGCGATGGTGAAGTAGTAGATGAGTTTCGACAGAATGATGATGTGGTGACGGTGTTGGTGAAGAACAATCTCCGCAGGGCTTTGTCAAACACAACGGAAACTATGACAGAGGATAAACTAGAGGGACGGGGTTGCCGACACACGGCTTGGGGTTTCTTCATGTGTTCCAGGTGCTAGCCCCGCCCCTTTTTTATATGCTGAGCCCTGGGGTCGAAACAAGGAGAAAAATCCTCCTTAAGGTCGGTTTGCCCGCAAGGCAAGAGTTCTCGTCGGACTCTAGGACCAGACGCCAAGGTCCTCGGCGTCTGGCCGCAGACGCCAGGATCCCTGGCATCTGGCCCTTGGCCTCCACAAAACACCTTTTGCACCTTCCTGAAGCCTCATGGGCTTTACCCCTTGGCCCAAATAAAGTGTCCTTGTACCCCGAACATTTCGGGAAACATCCAAAACTATTTCCGGTGAATTTCGGAACCCTTCCAGAGACCAAACACTATGATCCCATATATCAATCTTTACCTCCGGACTATTCTGGAGCGCCTCGTCATGTCCGGGATCTTATCAGGGACTCCGAACAACTTTCGGTCACCAACATAACAACTCAACAATACTTATATCGGCACCAAACGTTAAGTGTGTAGACCCTGCGGGTTAACTATGCAGACATGACCGAGACACCGCTATGGTCAATAACCAATAGTGGGACCTGGATGCCCATATTGGTTCCTACATATTCTACGAAGATCTTTACCGGTTGAACCTCTATGTCAAGGATTGAGTTAATCTCGTATGATGTTCCCTTTGTTCTTTGGTATGTTACTTTCCCGAGATTCGATCGTCGGTATCTCTATACCTAGTTCAATCTCATTACCGGCAAGTCTCTTTACTCATTCTGTAATACAAGATCCAGTGGCTAACACTTAGTCACATTGCTTGCAAGGCTTATTGTAATGTTGTATTACCGAGTGGGCCCTGAGATACCTCTCCATCACACGGAGTAACAAATCTCAGTCTTCATCCACGCCAACTCAACAGATACCCTTGGAGATACCTGTAGAGTACCTTTATAGTCACCCAGTTACGTTGCGACGTTTGATACACACAAGGTACTCCACCGGTGTCAGTGAGTTTCATGATCTCATGGTCATAGGAACAGATACTTGACATGCAGAAAATTGTAGCAATAAACTGACACGATCATATGCTACGTTTATAGATTGGGTCTTGTCCATCACATCATTCTCCTAATTATGTGACCCTGTTATCAGATGACATCTCATGTCCATGGCTAGGATTAGTCTACTAGAGGCATACTAGGGACATAATGTTGTCTATATACCTACACATGTATTTAGTTTGCAATCAATATAATTATAGCATGGATAATAAACGATTATCATGAACAAGGAAATATAATAATAACCAAATTATTATTGCCTCTAGGACATATTTCCAACACTTGTTTCACACTTTTATGCGTAGGAATTAATTGGAAATTGTCGAAAAAACGCAAAAGGAGCCTTGTTGGAGGCCTCTGACTTTCTTGAAATCTGTCCACGAACAGTTTTAAGAGAGCGTTAGTTTGACCCCCCAAAGATGGCATCAAATGGAAATAGTTAAAACTAGGAAATTGTGCGGAATTTTATCGCAATGATTCTGGCCTACAAATTCATCCAAAACGGAGTTCAGATGCGATCTGGAGACCCGTTTTACTGAAGGAAAATATCTGATTGCACGATTACGAGAATTGATGACGTGATTGAGTCCAACTCTTACCATATCTGATATATTTGGCCAAGACACGACTTTGGGGACTCATGAGGGCTGTGAGGAGCCCCTAGGAAGGTCCTAGAGGTGCCGAATAGCCATTGGATCAAGGGTCCATCCATCCGAGGGCCATAGAGCACCACAGAGGCACATATAAGGAGAGGAAAACCCTAATTTTGGGAGGGCCACCAAGAGGCATGAATTTGACTCTCCCTTGGCAGCCGCCAAGAAGGGGAGAGTCTCCTCCATTGCAGCACCAAGACCAAGGAAGAAGGAGGGGCAAGGGCCCATCGCCCGTCGCCGGCGTCGTGGCCACTATCGCATCCATCTCTTGAGGGTTGGACCTCTCCATCAACAAATCTCTCTTTCTCACCATGATGAAGAGGGAGTAATCCACCCTCGGGGCTGAGGGTATGTACTAGTAGATATGTGTTCAATCTCTCTCTCTCTCATGTTCTTGAGATGTCACGATCTTGATGTATCACGGGCTTTGTTAATATAGTCAGATCATATGATGTGTTTCCCTCTCTATCTAGTTGTGATGAATTGAGTTTTTCCTTTGAGATTCCATTACCGGATTGAATACTTTTATGGATTTGAGAACACTTGATATATGTATTGCATGCGCATACCCGTGGTGACAATGGATTGTTCTACTGATTCACTAGATATATGGTTTTGTACTCAACTTGCGGATTCCTGCGGTGACATTGGGGTAATCTATGCATAGGGGTTGATACACGTTCTTGTCCTACTTTCTCCGATACAAATTTTTGGTCACTCTTTGAGGTTCTTTGTGTGGATTGAGTATTATGAATCTGAAATTGTTTGGTGCGTATCATATAATTAACTCATGGATACTTGTGGTGACATTGGAGTATCTAGGTGACATTAGAGTTGGTTGATGCATATCATATGGTATTTTTCTAGCATGAACTCTTAGATAGATCGATCGGAAAGGATAACTTGGTTATATTAGTACGAACTCTTGGATAGATCGATCGGAAAGGATAACTTGATTATGTTAGTACAAACTCTTGGATATATTGATCAGAATTGATAACTTTAAGGTGATTTCGTACCCTACAAACATTTTTTTCTTATGCTCTTCGCTAGATAAGAACTTTGGAATGATTCTTCGTTGCACGTTGAGGGGTGGTTATGTGATCCAATTATATTAGCATTGTTGAGAGATTGCACTAGCAAAAGTACGGACCCTAGGCCTTGTTTTCAAGCATTGCAATACCATTTGTGCTCCCTTTTGTCACTTGCTAGCTTGCTGTTTTTATATTTTCAGATTACAAAAATCAATATCTACTATCATTATTGCACTTGTATCACCATATCTTTGCCGAACTGGTGCACCTATAAAATTTGCCATTGTATTGGGTGTGTTGGGGACACAAGATATTTCTTGTATTTGATTGGAGGGTTGTTTGAGAGAGACCATCTTCATCCTACACCTCCCACAGATTGATAAACCTTAGGTCATACACTTGAGGGAAAAATGCTACTGTCCTAGAAAACTCTGCGCTTGGAGGCCCAACAAAGTCTACAAGAATAAAGTTGCATAGTAGACATCAGGTAACAATCGCGTGAGTCCACGGAGGGCTCCACCCATAAGGGTCCATGAAGTAGGAACCTTGAATATTCCATAAAGGCTTCTGTCCACGAAGGACTAGCCTCACTATGGGTAGATCTTCACGAAGTAGGCGATGTCCTTACCCGTACAAACCTCTTGGTTCAACTCCACAACACGAAGTAGTAGGCTCCTAAGAAGCACCTAACCAGTCTAGGAGGCACCACCCTCCAAAAGGTAATAGACTTGATAATGATGATGAAGTCCTTGCTCTTGTGCTTCAAGATGATAGACTCCTCAACAGTCAATCCCTCTCTCATAGATTTGGCTTCGTGGAAGGGATTGATTGGGTGGAAAGCAACTTGGGGAGGCTAGAAATGAAGATCCAAATGGTTGCAGCGGATGATCTTGATATCAACACAAGGGTAGGTGGTTCTCTCTCGGAAAACTAGATGGGGGAAAGTATGGAATAGTTCTGAGTGCTTCTCTTTCGAGTGGGATGCGGTGGAGGGGTATATATAGGCATCTCCAAAAATCGAACCTTTACAACATTATTGCCCAACTCGGTGAAACCAAAGTAAAATTCGGTCGCACCGACTTGTTCAAAATGTGGAAACTTTAGGAATCTCGGTGAGACCGATATGGAACTCTCGGTTGTACCGAAACCAATGGCGAGGGCAGTTGTCAAAACTCGCTGAGACCGAAGCATAAACTCGGAAAGTCTGACTTTATGATTTGGGACACCAGAAGGTTGGTCACTAAAACTCATTTGCACCGAAGAAGGGTTTGTGGCTAGGGTTTTTGTCTAGGGTTTTTGACTTGGTGTAGCCGATATGGAAATGTTGGTGGCACCGATTTTGAGTGGTACGCTTTATGACAGAATATTTGTGGGAGAGCTTGTGGGTGTTTTGGGTGGCTAGCACTTGTGCATGTGGAGCAATTTGTTCACCAACAATACCTTACCCCCTTTTAATAGTATTGGCTTTCCTATGGACTCAAGGTGATTTCTCACAAAGTAAAAAAGAGAGTCTTCTAGCTTGAAGCTTTGGCAATCCATTCCTTGCATCTTGGGGTATCTCCTCACAATTTATAGCCATCCCATCATTGGACTTTTCTGAAATAAATTAGGAAAACATATTATTCCAAGAGCTAATGTATGTTATCATGAATCATCAAAACCACCAAGGGAGCATATGTGCTTTCAATCTCCCCCTTTTTGGTAATTGATCACAACATACAATCAATGCTTCAAATAAATATGTGCATAGATATAACGAAGACTTTGAGAGACACATGACTATGATATGCTCCCCCTAAATGTGTGCAGTCCTTTTGAGGGAGAGTTCCTTTGGAATGCATGGACACATATATAGTAGAAGGGATCAGATGAGTCTTGTGTATCTTGTCTATATGCATCAAATATATATGAATGAGTTACATCCTTTTTCAAGACTTCACTCTTGCAAACAATATGTGTAAGAAGCAAGAGATCATCTTGAGAAAAGATATCCTGCATATACTTACCTTGAGTTCTTGAGCATCCTAATAGTAGAAGCACGCTTGAGAAAACAATGTTAGGGAACACAAGAGTTTTTACAAACTAAAAATGCAATAGAACTCAACAGTACCAAGATATGAAGAACGTATAGAATATAGTATTCCTAAAGGTTGATACGTCTCCAAGGTCATTTAGAACTTTCTCCCCTAGATGTGAAATAGTAGGCCATCCTCTCCCCCTAAATCTTATCATTTGGATATTGGGATTGGATAGGGTGATACAAGTCTAACATGAGAATAACAGATGACTAGGTAACTGGGTAACAATGATGTATCTCCCCCTACTTTGGTATTCTGTCCTTGTCTATGTAAGCATAAGCTTTGATATTCTCCCCCTTGATTGTATCTCCCCCTTTTCATTGAAGCATGTATCTCCCCCTTAGCATTGAAGCTTTGGTATTTCTCCCCCTTTGGCATTAATTGCCAAAAAGGTTCATACACAGGTTAAAACACATGGATCATTGAGTCAGAAGGGATCCTTGAGAACAATGGTCATAGATTGTAGGGTTCGGGTTCACAGAAAAGAATGAGGATCAGAGAGCGTATTAAGAAATGAGGGAACATGAAGAATAATTTCTCCCCTTTGACTTCTCCTCCTTTGACTTAGGGATCCTTGAATATGGTTTCTCCCCCCTTTTTTAATTAAGGGATCATCGAAGATAAGGAGGATTGCTAAGTTTAAAAAAAGGTTAGAAAGATAGCACAATCGCTGGCTCCGAGGCAAATAAGTCGGTGGAACCGAGATGTGTATTTTTAGCCTATCTGCATGATCGGTAGAATCGAGTCATTTGAATCGGAGGCTCCAAAGACATAACAGAAACTTGGAAACTTCTAGAAAATCTCAAATGATTTTATAAAAATTGCAATAAAATTTTAAAAGGATATGCAAAGGAAATTCAAAAGAGTTTACAAAGAACTATCAACCAGATGAGGGTTGTGTCGTTCCAGAAAACAAACAACTATAAGATAAACCACTTAAGAATCTTCATCTAGATGATGGTCGGTGACTAGTTCACCTATATTATAGTAATTTGACTTAAGGATCCAAGCAAGAATACTTGATCATAGGTCATACTCATCATTAATCTCAACATGGGGTTACCATTTTTCGATTAAGAAATTTAATGTTTTCATATCACTTGAGTTGTTTTATCTCATGACATGGAGTAAAGCTTTTTCAAGGATATGAGTACATAACTTTGAGTGATGTTCATGACGTAGCATGTGGAAGAACTTGTTGTGGATGCTCGATGTTGATGAAGATCATCTTGAGTTGGGAGCAATCCTTGTTTTTTTTGGTCCTCTTTTCACCTACATGGGTTAGTCATGCAAGGAAGAACAAGATATATCCATTTGACATTATATCAATTGAGAATTAACAAATGTGACCACATCAAATATATGTCAAGGATATGGTTGAGTTGTCTTGTTCCTTCCATCAACAGGAAAGGTTGTGGATACTTGGTCATGACAAGATTGCTTATGATTTGAGTTGTTGGAAATCTTGTGGAATCAAGTTTTTCCAAGTACCTACAAAAGATTAGTTTCAATACACGGGAGCATGTCAAGTGTATCAAGTAAGTATCATGTAATCTCATGCCCTTGCATGAAACCAAGTGAGTCTAGCTGAAGTTTGAAGCATCAAGGATGTTCAACTCACTCCTCAAGTGACAGAACACTTTCTCATCAAGTGGCTTAGTAAAGATATCAACCAATTGTTTTTTCAGTACGAACAAGCTTGAGATTGATATCTCCTTTGGCAACATGATCACGAATGAAATGATGTCTAACTTGAATATGCTTAGTTTGAGAATGTTGCATGAGATTATGAGCAATTTTGATTGCACTCTCATTCTCACATAACAATGGTACATGTCTCACATGTATTCCATAGTCCTTAAGAGTTTGAGTCATCCATAGCAACTGAGCACAACATGATCCAGCGGCAATGTATTCCGCTTCGGCAGTAGATAGAGATACCGAGTTTTGTTTCTTGGAGGACCAATACACAAGAGATCTACCAAGAAATTGGCAAGCACCCGAGGTGGATTTTCTGTTAACCTTTTCTCCGGCATAGTCCGAATCAGAATAGCCAACAAGGTTAAAATAAGATCCCTTGGGATACCATATGCCAAAGTCTAGTGTATGTATCAAGTATCCACAATTATTTTCACGGCCTTAAGATGACACTCTTTGGGAGAATCTTGATATCTAGCACACATGAAAACACTAAGCATGATATCGGGTCGGGAGGCACATAGATACAACAATGAACCAATTATAGGTCGATAAACCTTTTGATCAACTGGTTCATCCTCCTTGGTAAGATCAACATGTCCACTAGTAGGCATAGGAGTTTTCATACCTGTACATTCTTGCATGTTGAAATTCTTGATCAAGTCCTTGGTATACTTGGTTTGAGAGATGAAAGTTCCTTCTCTTGTTAGCTTGATTTGCAAACCAAGGGATAATTTTAGCTCACACATCATAGACATCTTATACTTCTCGGGCATCAACCTTCCAAATTTCTCACTAAATTGTGGGTTAGTAGATCCAAAGATAATATCATCCACATAAATTTGGCACACAAATAGTTCACCATTAACTATTTTAGTGAATAAGGTTGCGTCAATTTTACCAATCTCAAAACCCTTTCAATGAGAAACTTCGTTAAGCATTTATACCAAGCACGTGGGGCTAACTTATGTCCATAAAGAGCTTTACAAAGCTTGTAGACATGATTAGGTTTCTTAGGTATCACAAAACCAGGGGGTTGTTTAACATAGACCTCTTCTTCAATCTCACCATTTAAAAATGCACTTTTAATATCCATTTGATAAAGAGTGATAATATAGTGATTAGCATAAGCAAGAAGTATACGAATAGCTTCAAGTCTAGAAACGGGTGCATAGGTCTCTCCATAGTCCATACCTTGGACTTGGGTGTAGCCTTGAGCCACGAGATGCACCTTGTTGCATACGACTTGACCGTCTTCATCTTGTTTGTTCGGAAACACCCATTCGGTTCTGATGATGTTTTGCTCATCCTTGGGCTTCTCTACAAGTGTCCACACTTTTTTCCTCTCGAAGTTGTGTAGTTCCTCGTGCATAGCGTTCACCCAATCTGGATCCAGAAGAGCTTCTTCTACCTTAAAGGGATCAATACTAGATATGAATGAATAATGCTCACAAAAGTTAGCTAGTCGAGTTTTAGAGCGAGTTATCCTCCCAGTTTGTATGTCACCGAAGATTTGATTCAGAGGATGGTTTTTGTCCACTCTTTCTCGAACTCGGGGTAGCTTTTGCTTGTTGGATCGTGGAGCTTCTTGATCATCTTCTTCTTCATCATTGTTGAAGGTGTCGTTTCCTTGAGGTGTTGGTGAAGGTGGTTGCGGTGGATCATCATGATGAGCTTCGTCCTCCTCTTCATCTTGTTGTGTACCGCTTGTGGATGCCTCCATGTCGTGTTGAGGTTCACCTTGACGTGAAGTAGGGGCTTGCACTTGACTTGATGAGATACTTTCCTTCACCTCCATGGGATGAATCATGCCAATGGACAAGTCTTGGATAGCTTCCGAAGGTTCCTTATCTCCTACATCATTTGGAAATTATTCGACTTGCGAACCATTAGATAGATCAAACTTCACATCTATCGCCTCTTCAACTTTTCGAGTGAAGTTGTTGTAGACATGGTAAGTCTGACAGTTTGATCCGTAACCAAGTAGGAAACCTTCATGAGATTTAGGAGCAAATTTAGAATGACGATGCTTATCAAGAATGTAACACTTGGAGTCGAATACCCAAAAGTATCCAACTTGGGGTTTGTTACCGGTGAGTAGCTCATATGTCGTTTTACCGAGAAGTTTGTGAAGATAGAGTTGGTTTCTGGCATGACAAGCTGTTTCCACAGCCTCCACCCAAAAGTGTCTTAGCGTCTTGTATTCATCTAGCATCGTTCTTGCCATCTCAATAAGAGTTTGGTTCTTCCTATCAACAACTCCATTTTGTTGAGGCGTGTACGTAGCCGAGAACTCATGTAGAATCCCTTCTTTGTCATGAAAGTTGTCTACATTTGTGTTCTTGAACTCCGGTCCATTGTCGCTCCAAACTTTCTTAATCTTCACTTCAAACTGATTTTGGGATTTGCAAGCAAAGTTCTTGAAGATATTTTGTACCTCGTACTTATCATCGAGAAAGAATACCCGCGTAAATCTGGAAAAATCATCAACTATAACTAGACCAAAGGAATTTCCACCGAGTCTCTTGTAAGTGTTGGGACCAAAAAGATACATATGAAGCAACTCGAGTGGTCTCCTAGTAGTCATGATCAGCTTTGATGAGCTTGTCTAGATTACGCATAGCAACATGTCCTAGTCTTCTATGCCAATGCCATCCTTTAGAAGATTTTGCAATAAGACAAGTACGAGGTTTGGACCTTTTAGTGAAATCGACAATGTATAGATCACCTCTACGGAAACCTGTAAAGACCATGTTATGATTATCTTCACGAAAAACATGGCAATCTAGTTTGGTAAATAGCACATTAAAAATGAAGTTGGGAAGTCTAGATACGGAAAGAAGATTGTAGCCAAAGGATTCAACAAGCATGACGTTTTGAATAATGATATCATGGGATATGGACACCTTACCGAGACCAAGTACCCTACCCTTGGAGTTATCTCCAAAAGGTACATACCTTTATGGTCCATGATTTAGTGTGATTTCTTGAAACATGTCTCTATCACCGGTCATATGGTCGGTGCATCCACTATCGAAAATCCACTCTTTTCCTTTGGACATGTAATCCTTGAATTTAGCCATGAGACTTAGATTCTTCATTGTCTTCTCATACTCGATGTCTAACAATTCATCTTCATCATAGTATCCATGTTCCACATTGTCATCATCAAGTGTGAAATCCTCGTCATAAGAAACAAGAGATCCGTTAGGGTTGTGATCATGACAATGTTCAAGATTATGAATGTGAATGGCTTCAACAATAATTTTGTTGATAGTTATGACATCTCCTTTAACACGCATGAGGTCTCTAAGCTCAAATAGATAGTCGTCAAACTTAGAATCACTAGGCATCATTTTGTGAAAGGCAATAGTTTTATGAAGCATTTCATCAAGATTGCTCAATGAATGATTTGGATAATGTTTCTCCAAATCATTCCACAAAGTATAAGCACATTCAAAATTCTTCGTTTGATTAAGCACAATTCTAGGTAATCCTGTAATAATAAGATTAACAGTTATAAGATTGCATAGAATATCAGCTTCATCTTCGTGTGTGGGATGTAAAGGATCAATGGGAGGTACATAGGGGCTCTTAACATACTTGCTTAAATGAAATTCATCGAATAGTTCAAGCATCTTATATTTCCATTGACTATAGTACTCCCCATCGAGAATGGACACTCTACAAATAATACTCCCCAAACTAGACACATCCATCTTCCTCCATGGTGATGAAACCGAAGCTATGGAGACCAATGCTCTGATATCAATTATAGGGATCGATAGAAGATACGTCTAGATATAGGTGAATAGACTACTTGCAAGAATTAAAATCTCACATTTTCGCAAGTTAATTGGTGGACATGTTTAGCAATTATAATGAGTCTAATGCACCCTACACAAGCTAGTTAACAAGTATGGCAGTGGAAAGTAAGACAAGCGCATGCAAAAGAGAGTAGAGATAGGAGGATCAAACGCAATTTGGAGACGTGAGGATTATTCCCATGGTTCCTATAGGTGGAGCTATCGTACATCCATGTTTATGGAGTCTTCAACACACGAAGGGTAACGGCCGCGCGAGTCCACGAAGGGCTCCATGCATAAGGGTCCATGAAGTAGCAACCTTGAATATTCCATAATGGCTTCCATCAACGAAGGACAAGCCTCACTATGGGTAGATCTTCACGAAGTAGGCGATCTCCTTGCCCATACAAACTGCTTGGTTCAACTCCACAACAAGAAGTAGGAGGTTCCCAAGCAACACCTAACCAATCTAGGAGGAACCACCCTCCAAAAGGTAATAGGCTTGATAATGATGATCAAATCCTTGCTCTTGTGCTTCAAGATGATAGACTCCTCAACAGTCAATCCCTCTGTCACATATTTGGCTTGGTGGAAGGGATTGATTGGGTGGAAAGGAACTTGGGGAGGCTAGAAATGAAGATCCATATGGTTGGAGTGGATGATCTTGATCTCAACACAAGGGTAGGTGGATCTCTCTCAGAAAATTTGATGGGGCAAGTATGGAATAGTTCTGAGTGTTTCTCTTTCGAGCGGGATGTGGTGGAGGGGTATATATAGGCATCTCCAAAAATCGAACCGTTACAACATTATTGCCCAACTCGGTGAAACCAAAGTAAAACTCGGTGGCACTGACTTGTTCAAAATGTGGCAACTTTAGGAATCTCGATGAGACTGATATGGAACTCTAGATGGTACCGAAACCAGTGGCCAAGGGCAGTTGCCAAAACTTAGCGAGACCGAAGCATAAACTCGAAAATTCCGATTTTATAAGTTGGGACACCAGAAGGTTGGTCACTGAAACTAGGTTGCACCGATGTGAACTTGGTTGCGCCGAAGAAGGGTTTGTGGCTAGGATTTCTGTCTAGGGTTTTTGACTTAGTGTAGCTGATATGGAAATGTTGGTGGCACCGATTTTGAGTTGTAGGCTCGATGACAGAATATTTGTGGGAGAGCTTGTGGGTGTTTTAGGTGGCTAGCACTTGTGCACGCGGAGCAATTATTCACCAACAATACCTTACCCCCTTTTAATAGTATTGGCTTTCCTATGGACTCAAGGTGATTTCTCACAAAATAAAAAGAGATTCTTCTAGCTTGAAGCTTTGCCAATCCATTCCTTACATCTTGGGGTACCTCCTCACAATTTATAGCCATCCCATCATTGGACTTTTCTGAAATAAACTAGGTAGACATATTAGTCCAAGAGACAATGTATGTTGTCATGAATTATCAAAACCACCAATGGAGCATATGTGCTTTCAAATATGTTGCCACACCATTCACTATGTGTTTGGTGTAATTCTCAAGCATCGGCAAACTTTTGTTTTCAAAGGAGACACTTACTATTGCTACTACTTACCATTTATATGCATCATAGCCCGTAGCAACGCACGGGCATTCTACTAGTTGGGTATTATGAGCGGAACTTCTGATGTATCCTTTGGCATAGCTCTCCTGGCGCGCCCAAGGAATTTTATGTAGCTCCCCCACTGCCTACAACCAAACATGAGTGTTCGAATTGTGTACACCCTAATTTTTGTATCTAAGGATAACAATATGAATCATTAGTAAACTCTTACCAGTATATAATAAACGTTGTCTTATAATGCAGTAAGTATTCCTTCTAGTTGAGCATAAAAATTCTGCATGGAATACCATGCATATACACACCTGGAAGCATAGTTACAGTGCCTACAAAATGTGGTGATACAGTCAAACTTGTGAATCCTTAATGCTAGGCGAGATACTAACATGAAAATATTTTTTAGTTTCCTTGCCAAAAATAATTAACAACAACAAATCAATAGTGCTTAATCCAGCAAGAAACTTCCAGTTTTCCCCAGAGATCCAAACTAACAAGGGCGTATAAATATATGGGGGAACAAAGGGAAATTAATAGTTTATAAGCAATGTAACATGCTTAATAATATGCACCTATAACTTGATACCAGTTCCACTATCCTGAAGCATGCACCTGGTTAAGCAATTATTACATTCATTAAGGTGAATGCAACGAACCAGTGGCACATAGGGTGAAATAAACTCATGCCTTTCAACCAAGACATCGACACCGTACTTGCCTTTGAACTCCTTCATTGCAAGCCAAATTGTCTATCTAATTGTAATTGGTTTCTATCTACAAATTCTTATACAATCATCTTGCCATGTCAATGTACAATATAAAGATTATCAAGATTTTGAATGCATCAAACTTGATGATGTTAATTTAACATACATAATGGTACTGTGAAAAGGAATTTTTTTAAAGGCAACTTCATTACCCTATGTAATAGCGGAACTTTGGGTGGCCTAAATGAAGCAAACTGTTCAATTCTTTCATGGGTATTCCATGAAACTGGCATTCCATGAAACTGATGCAAACTCAAGAATAGCCACCATTTTTAAGACATCAAGTAGCCCAAGCTCATGTTCATATGGGTAGATATTTGCAAGTGCAAAATTCACTGCTTCTTTCCGCTTTCCACAGGGAATCCAAACTAGTTGATGTAAAAACTCCATCTGACCTAAAAACTATACAGAGCAACTCCTAACCCATATAATTTGTGAGATAAAAATACAATCTGGTAAGAGCAACTG
This sequence comes from Hordeum marinum, assembly GCA_022496015.1. NCBI lineage: Eukaryota > Viridiplantae > Streptophyta > Magnoliopsida > Poales > Poaceae > Hordeum > Hordeum marinum. The sequence goes on along the minus strand of CM039675.1, from coordinate 45,335,448 downwards.
GATATCAACGAATCTGAAAAAATCATCTCTACTATTACCTGGTCGAGCAGTTTACCCCGTTGCAACACTCCTTGTTAAGAAGCCAAAGGTCACTCCAAGCAGGATGACAACCATGCTGTCCCGCCGTAGGCTCGATGAGGTGTGCCTCCGGAAGACCTCTAAAAGCTGTCGTCGGCTGCCCTGATGGTCTCTTTCGCATTGAGGGAAGGCAGTGTCATTATTGCCACAGCATAGCATGAGAGATGGACCAAAATCGAGCTCGAGCTTGAGGCGGCGTCGGTCATGGTGAGGAGGGCGTTCGTGGGATCCGCAACAGTGTCCACGGGGATCCTATAGAAAAGATCGAGGCCGATTGTGGGACGAGTTACAGAATAGTTTTTTTCAAATTATAATGTCCACACATGTGGCATGTTTGCATTTCGCCCACACGCATCGATCTTCGTTGATTTTGTTTTGCCTGAATCTTGACAATGTTTGGCGAATTTTGTGTGCCACATAGGCATCATCGTGTGTGTTGGACAGTTTGCCCACACGATAAGCAGCGCGGGGTTACTAGCTGTGCTGTGTGGGCGAACCGCTCTTCACCAACATGACACTAGTACAATGCTAGAGGGCAACTACAGTTGCGTGTACGTGGCAACTAGGTAATCACATGGCAACTATTGTTAACTATACATGGCAATTATGGTTGTACCACACGTGGCAACTAGTTAATCCCACATGGCAACTATTTTTGACCACATGTGGCAAGTAGTTAACCACACATGGCAACTATGGTTTGATTACACGTGGAAACTACCATTAATTAGACATGGCAACTATAGTTAACCAAAAGAGAAAAGTTTCCATGCCTTACAACTACATTTGCCATCCCGTGTAACTAAAGTTGTCATCTCCGAGTAACTAAAGATGCCATCCTGTGGGTAACTAAAGTTGTTGCGCCAGAACGTGTGGGTAGATTTCGCTCCGTGCCACACGCGTGGGGTTGGGATGTGAAGGATCGCTAGAAGAGTAGGTCTATAGGGGGGTGAATAGACCACTAGCAGGAATTTCAAACCGAACCTTTTCCCAAGATAATTGGTTTGTAGATTTTAACAGTTTTCGCAAGTCTAGCAAGCCTAACAGCCCTACACATGCATGTCTACAAATATGGCAGCGGAAAGTAGAGACATTGCACATAAAGTAAAGATATGGGATAGGAAGATCAAACGCAATAGGGGACGCAAGGATTTTCTCATGGTTCCGATAGGTGGTGCTATCGTACGTCCACTTTTATGGAGTCTTCAACCCACGGAGGGTAACGGTCGTGAGAGTCCACGGAGGGCTCCACCCATAAGGGTCCACGAAGTAGCAACCTTGACTATTCCATACGGCTTTTGTCCACGAAGGACTAGCCTTACTATGGGTAGATCTTCACGAAATAGGCGATCTCCTTGCCCTTACAAACTTCTTGGTTCACTCCACAACACAAAGTAGCAGGCTCCCAAGCGACACCTAACCAAACTCAAAGGCACCACCCTCCAAAAGGTAATGGGCTCGGTAATGAAGATGAACTCCTTGCTCTTGTGCTTCAAGATGATAGACTCCTCAACACACAATATCTCTCTCACAGATTTGGCTTGGTAGAAGAGATGGGATTGGTGGAAAGCAACTTGGGGAGGCTAGAAATCAAGATCCATATGGTTGGAGTGGAAGATCTTGATCTCAACACAAGGGTAGGTGGTTCTCTCTCAGAAAATTTGATAGGATAGGTATGGAATAGTTCTGAGTGCTTCTCTTTCAAGTGAGTGGTGGTGGAGGGGTATATATAGACATCCCTAAAAATCCAACCGTTACACACAATAAGTCAGACTCGGTGACACCGTTGTGTTAATCTCGGTGGTACCAAAGTGACCAAAAGGTGGCCACTTTTGAATCGCGGTGAGACCGGTATAGAAATCTCGGTTGCACCGACAAGGTGACCAACGGTCAGAATTTCCAATCTCAGTGACGTTGATTCAACATTCTCGGACAGACCAAAAATTTGAACTTGCATAACAGAAAGTTGGCAGCCCAACTGGATGGCACGGATAGCAGTGGAGGTTGCACCGAAGGGTTATGGATTGGCTGAGTCTGTCTAGGGTTTGGAATCGGTGCAACCGGGATAAGAATGTTTGTTGCACCGATTTTGAATGTTTGGCTATAGACTGAATTTGGTGGGAGAGCTTGTGGATGTTTTTTGAGACTATCACTTGTGCACGTATGAGCATTTTGTTGACCAACAAAACCTTACCCCCTTTTAATAGTATTGGCTTTCCTATGGACTCAAAGTGATTTCTCACAAATGTAAAATGTAGATTACTCTTTCTTGAAGCTTGGACAACCTATTTCCTTGCATCTTGGGGTAATTCCACAATCTCCAAAATCCTTTTGCCAACTCAACTCTCCATGGACTATTATCTGAAATGCACTAGATAGAGGTGTTAGTCCAAGAGACAATGTATGTTATCATGAATTATCAAAACCACCAAGGGAGCATGTTGTGCTTTCAATCTCGCCCTTTTTGGTAATTTATGACAACATACAATCAAAGCTTGAAATAAAGATATGCATGGATGTAATGAAGACATTGAGAAACAAATGAGCTCCCCCTAAATGTGGGCAGTCCTTTAAAGGATAGTTTCTTTGGAATGCATGTACACACACATATGAATGGATATAGGAAGTCATGTGTATCTTGGATATATGCATAAATATATATATGAATGAGATGTATCCTCGTTCAAGACTTCACTCTTGCAAACAATATGTGCAAAAAGCAACAGATCATCTTGATGAAAGATATGATGCATATACTTACCTTGAGTTCTTGAGCATTCTAGTAGTAGAGACACACTTGAGAAAACAAAGTTAGAAAACACAAGAGTATTCTACTAAACAAAAGCAATAGAACTCAAAGAATAAAAAACTGTATATTGGTATCCCCTTGGCATTAATCCTTTAGCTTTTTTGCCCTTAGATGTGAAAGTGGTAGTTCATCCTCTCCCCCTGAATCTCAGCATCTGGATATTGGGATTGGATAGGGTGAGAAAAGGTAATCCTTCGTTCACTTTAGACTTTTCCCAAAAATAGTTTTCTCCCCCTACATTTTTATTCTCCCCTTGTTTATATAAGTGTGAACTTTTGATATTTTCCTCTCCCCCTAAATCATATCTCCCCCTTTGCATAAGCGTGTAACTCTCCCTTTAGCATAAAGCTTTGATATTCTCCCCCTTTGGCATAAATTACCAAAAAGGTTAAGCTTAGGAGTAGTGACAGGGGTCATTGACAAGGAAGGGATCCTCAAGAACAAGGGTCACTGAGATTAGGGTTCATAGAAACGAAATAATGGAATCATTGAATGTAACGTCTTTGCCTTTTGCAAATTTTAGTTTTCTTCTCCTTGGAGCTAGGGATCCTTGAATAAAGAATTTCTCCCTCGAAGTGTTGTTTGTTCTTCTCCCACTAATTTTTTATTTTATAATGGGGTCATCGAAGGAACAAGTACATCACAAGAACCAAAAAACATTTAAGAAACACATATTTGGAATGAAAAATCGATGACTCCAGAATAAATAAATCGATGGTACCGAGGTTGTGTAGTGCAGTTCATCTGCAAATTCGGTAGAACCGAGTTATTTATATCAGTGGCTCCAAATGAGAGACCAAGTTTCTATTTTCACAGAGACAAAATAAATAGTTTCAAAATGAAAGAATGCGAAATTAACAAAGGACATCAAATAGATAAGATTTGAGTGGTTACGAGAGATCATGCAAATAGAGAGCAAACCACACAAGATTATTAACTAGATAATGGGTGGTGACTAGGTCACCTATAATAGAGTATATTGACTTCGGAGCCAAGTAAGAATACTTGATCACAGGTCATACTCTACATTAAGATCAAATGGGGTTACCAATTTTTGATTAAGCACTTTAATGGCTTCATATCACTTGAGTTTCTTTATCCCATGACTTGGAGTAAAGCCTTTTCAACGATATGAGTACATACCTTTGAGTGATGTTGATGACGTTGCTCGTAGGTGAAATTGTTGAGGATCCTCGAGGTTGATGAAAATCATCTTGAATTGGGAGCAATCCTTCTAGCTCTAGTTCACTAGTCACCTACAAAGGTTAGTCATGCAAGGAAGACCAATGGATATGTCCTATTGACATGATACCACTTATATATTTTGCAACTAATATCAAGTATATGTCAAGGATATGTTTTTGTTGTCTTGTTCCTCCCATCATCAAGAGGGGTTGTGGATACTTGGTAATGACAAGATTGCTTATAATTGGAGTTGATGGCAATCTTGTGGAATGAAGTTCTTCCAAGTACCTACAAAAGGTTAGATGCAATACAAGGGAGCATAGAATTACATGCCATATGATAACGAGTTACAGGAACATGGACATAACAAGAAAGCTCATGCCCTTACATGCAAACGAGTGAGTCTAGCTCAAGTTTGAAACATCGATAATGTTCAACTCACTCCTCAAGTGACAAAATGTTTTCTCATCAAGTGGCTTAGTAAAGATATCGGTCAATTGCTTGTTAGTACGAACATGCTTAAGATTAATATCTCCTTTGGCAACATGATCACGAATGAAATGATGTCGAAGTTGAATATGCTTAGTCCGAGAATGTTGCATAGGATTATGTCCAATTTTAATAGCACTTTCATTGTCACAAAGTAATGGAACATTCTTGACATAAATTCCATAATCCTTAAGCGTTTGCGTCATCCATAGTAATTGCGCACAACAAGATCCAGCTGTAATGTACTCAGCTTTGGCAGTAGATAGAGATACCGAGTTTTGTTTCTTGGAGGATCAAGACACAAGAGATCTACCCAAAAATTGACAAGTACCTGAGGTAGATTTTCTATCAACTTTCTCACCGGCATATCCCAAATAGGAATAGCCAACAAGATTAACAGAAGATCCCTTGGGATACCAAATGCCAAAGTTTGGTGTTTCTATCAAGTATCTCACAATACGTTTCACAGCCAAAAGATGACACTCTTTAGGTGCAGCTTGATATCTAGCACACATGAAAACACTAAGCATAATATCAGGACGAGATGCACATAGATATAGCAATGAACCAATCATAGATCGATAAACCTTTTGATCAACTGGTTCATCCTCCCTGGTAAGGTCAACATGTCCACTAGTGGGCATAGGAGTTTTCATACCTTTGCACTCCTGCATGTTGAACTTCTTGATCAATTCCTTGGTATACTTAGTTTGAGAGATGAAAGTTCCTTCTCTTGATTGTTTGATTTGCAATCCAAGAAAGAATTTCAGCTCACACATCATAGACATCTCATACTTCTCGGACATCAACCTTCCACATATTTCACTAAATTGAGGGTTAGTGGAACCAAAGATAATATCATCCACATAGATTTAGCACAAAAATAATTCACCATTAACTCTCTTAGTTAACAAGGTTGCATCAATTTTACCAATTTCAAAACCTTTTTCAATGAGAAACTTCGTTAAACATTTATACCAACCACGAGGGGCTTGCTTAAGACCATAAAGAGCTTTACGAAGCTTGTAAACATGATTAGGTTTCTTAGGATTCACAAAACCAGGTGGTTGCTTAACATAAACCTCTTCTTCAATTTCACCATTTAAAAAATGCACTTTTTATGTCCATTTGATAAAGCGTGATATCATGGTGATTAGCATAAGCCAGAAGTATACGAATAGCTTCAAGTCTAGCGACGGGGGCATAAGTCTCACCGTAGTCCATACCTTTGACTTGTGTATATCCTTGGGAAACGAGACGAGCCTTGTTGCGCACGACTTGACCGTCTTCGTCTTGTTTGTTCCGAAACACCCATTTGGTTCCGATGATGTAATGATCATATTTGGGCTTCTCCACGAGTGTCCACACCTTGTTCCTATCAAAGTAGTGAAACTCTTCATGCATAGCGTTCACCCAATCTGCATCTTTAAGAGCTTGTTTAACCTTCAAAGTCTCAATGCTAGATATGAAACAATAATGCTCACAAAAGTTAGCTAGACAGGTTTTAGAGCGAGTGATTCTCCCTGTTTGTATATCACCAAAGATTTGGTTTAGGGGATGGTTCTTTGTCACTCGAGCTCGAACTCGGGTTAGCTTTTGATTGTTGGATGGTGGAGCTTCTTCTTCTTCATTATTTCCTTCATATTCATTGTTGTTGAAGGTGTCGTTCCCTTGAGGTGGTGGTGAAGGTGGTTGTGGTGGATCTTCATGATGCACGTCATCCTCTTCATCATCTCGTCATATACCGCTCATGGATGCCTCCATGTTGTGTTGAGGTTCACCTTGATGTGAAGTAGGGGCTTCCACTTGAGTTGATGAAGTACTTTCCTTCACCTCCATGAGACGAATCTTGCCGATGGGTAGATCAGGAATAGCTTCCAAAGGATACTTATCACCTACATCATTTGGCAATTGTTCGACTTGCGAACCATTAGAATCATCAAACTTCACATCTACTGTCTCTTCAACGTTTCGAGTGAAGTTGTTGTAGACACAGTAAGTGTGAGAGTTCGATCCGTAACCAAGTAGGAATCCTTCATGAGATTTGGGAGAAAATTTAGTACGATGATGCTTATCAAGAATGTAGCACTTTGAGCCAAATACCCGAAAGTATCCGACTTGGGGTTTGCTACCTGTGAGTAGCTCGTATGCCATTTTACCGAGAAGCTTGTGCAAGTAAAGTCGGTTTGTGGCATGACATGTTGGTTCAACAGCTTCTGCCCAAAAGTGTCTTGGTGTCTTGTATTCGTCAAGCATCGTTCTTGCCATCCCAATGAGCGTCCGGTTCTTCCTCTCAACAACCTCATTTTGTTGAGGTGTGTACGTAGCCGAGAACTCATGTGACACACCTTCTTCGTCAAGATAGGTATCCACATGGGTGTTCTAGAACTCCGATCCGTTATCGCTCCGAACCTTCTTGATCTTCACTTCAAACTGATTTTGCACTTTGCGAGCGAAGTTCTTGAAGATCTTTTGAACCTGCAACTTATCATCAACAAAGAGTACCCACGTAAATCTGGAAAAAACATCAACTATAACTAGACCATAGGAATTTCCACCGAGACTCTTGTAAGCATTGGGACCGAAAAGATCCATGTGAAGTAACTTGAGTGGTCTCCTAGTAGTCATGATATTCTTAATGGGATGACTTCCACCTACTTGTTTTCTAGCTTGACAAGCTCTACAAAGTCCTGTCAAAGATAACATGTTTAACACCAAGTATATGATCACCTTTAATAAGCTTGTCTAAATTACGCATGCCAACATGTCCTAGTCTTCTATGCTAAAGAAACATTTAGAAGATTTTGCAATTAAACAAGTGCGAGGTTTGGATCTCTTAGTGAAATCAACAATGTATAGATCACCTCTACGGAAACCGGTAAAGACCATTTTACGATTATCTTGACGAAACACTTGGCAATCTACTTTCATGAATAACACATTGAAACAGAAGTCGGCAAGTCTAGAGACTGAAATAAGATTGTTGCCAAGGGATTCAACAAGCATAACATTTTGAATAGAGCTATCATGGGATATGGTCACCTTACCAAGGCCAAGTACCTTACCCTTAGAGTTGTCTCCAAAGGTCATGTACCTTCGAGGACCTTGATTAGCCGTGATCTCTTGAAACATGTCTTTATCACCAGTCATATGATCCGTACATCCACTGTCGAGAATCCACTCTTTTCCTCCGGACATGTAATCCTTAAAGTTTGCCATAAGACTCAGATTCTTCATGATCTTCTCATGCTCGATGTCGAACAACTCATCTTAATCATAGTAGCCATGTTCCACATTGTCATCATCAAGTGGGAAATCCTCGTCATAAAGAACAAGAGATTCGTTAGAATTGTGATATGACAATGTTCAAGTTTATGAATGCGAATGGCTTCAAAGATAATGTTGTTGATAGTGGTGACATCTCCTTGAGCACGCATAAGATCACGAAGTTCAAATAGGCATTTATCAAAGTTTGGATCACTAGGCTTCATTATGTGAAAAGCAACAGTTTTATGAAGAATTTCATCAAGATTTCCTAATGAAATATTTGGATATTGTTTCTCCAAATCAGTCCACAAGGTATAGGCACATGCAAAGTTCTTCAGTTGAGAAAGCACAAATCTTGGTAAACCTCTAACAATAAGATTGACAGTTCTTAGGTTACCAAGCATGTTAATTTCCTCTTCGTGTGTGGGATGCAATTCATCAATAGGGAGCACATAGGGGTTGTCAAATGGAATTTATCAAATAGATCAATCATGGCTTTCTTCCATTGACTATAGTACTCTCCATCAAGAATAGGCACTCTACAACTCAAACTCTCTACTCTAGACACATCCATCTTCCTCCACGGTGATTAAACCGCAATGGAAGACCAAAGCTCCGATACCACTTGTAGGATCGCTAGAAGAGTAGGTCTAGAGAGGGTGAATAGACTACTAGCAAAAATTTAAAACCTAACCTTTTCCTAAGTTAATTGGTTGGCATATTTTAACAGTTCTAGCAAGTCTAGCAAGTCTAACAGCCCTACACATCCATGTCTACAAATATGGTAGCGGAAAGTAAAGACATTGCACATGAAGTAAAGAGATGGGATAGGAAGATCAAACACAATAGGAGACACAAGGATTTTTCCCGTGGTTCCGATAAGTGGTGCTATCGTACGTCCACGTTTATGGAGTCTTCAACCCACGGAGGGTAACGGTCGCGAGAGTCCACGGAGGGATTCCACCCATAAGGGTCCACGAAGTGGCAACCTTGACTATTCCATACGACATCCGTCCACGAAGGACTAGCCTCACTATAGGTAGATCTTCATGAAGTAGGCAATCTCCTTTCCCTTACAAACTTCTTGGTTCACTCCACAACACGAAGTAGGAGGTTCCCAAGCAATACCTAACCAATCTAGGAGGCACCACCCTCCAAAAGTTAATAGGCTCGGTAATGACGATGAACTCCTTGCTCTTGTGCCTCAAGATGATAGACTCCTCAACACACAATCTCTCTCACATAGATTTGGCTTGGTAGAAGAGATGGGATTGGTGGAAAGCAACTTGGGGAGGCTAGAAATCAAGATCCATATGGTTGGAGTGGAAGATCTTGATCTCAACACAAGGGTAGGTGGTTCTCTCTCAGAAAATCTGATAGGATAGGTATGAAATAGTTCTGAGTGCTTCTCTTTCGAGTGAGTGGTGGTGGAGGGGTATATATAAGCATCCCTAAACATTCAACCGTTACACTCAACAAGTCAGACTCGGTGACCCCGATGTGTTAATCTCGATGGTACCGAAGTGACCAAAAGGTGGCAACTTTTGAATCTCGATGAGACCGGTATAGAAATCTCAGTTGCACTGACAAGGGGACCAACAGTCAGAATTTCCAATCTCGGTGACGCCGATTCAACATTCTCAGACGGACCGAAAATGTGTACTTGCGTAACAGAAAGTTGGCAGCCCAACTCGGTAGCACCGATAGACGTGTCAGCTGCACCGAAGGGTTGGGGTTTGGCTGCGTCTGTCTAGGGTTTGGAATCGATGGCACCGGGATAGGAATGCTGGTTGCACTGATTCTGAATGTTTGGCTATAGACTGAGTTTGGTGGGAGAGCTTGTGGCTGTTTTTGGTGACTATCACTTGTGCACGTATGAGCATTTTGTTCACCAACAAAACCTTACCCCTTTTAATATTATTGGCTTTCCTATGGAATCAAAGTTATTTCTCACAAATATAAAATGTAGAGTCCTCTTGCTTGAAGCTTGGCCAACCTATTTCCTTGCATCTTGGGGTAATTCCGCAATCTCCACAATCCTTTTGCCAACTAAACTCTCCATGGACTATTATCTGAAATGCACTAGATAGAGGTGTTAATTCAAGAGACAATGTATGTTGTCATGAATTATCAAAACCACCAAGGTAGCACCGTGGGGCCTGGAGTTTAAAGAGCGGTCGGATGGCAGACCAGTCATCGAGGTGGTTAATGGTGGGCGGCGGATAGATGGACAGGTGGCGCTGGAGCAGGTTCCTCGACAACCACACATGTTTAATGTAGGAAGGCAGATGGATGAGTTATCGTTCGAACGCGAAGCAGGTGTGTGCACCGGGAAGCAACGCAGGCAGGGCTCTCGGCCGACGCGCCATTCCAATGCTGGCTCCTATGAGAGGTCGCGTCCGCTAGGCCGGCATGAATGCAGCACTAACGCATTGGTGCGGCACAAACCTCTTCTGGCGGGAAATGGCGCGAACACGGGAGAGGGTTTGGGTAGGTCAGCGTTGTCGAATGCATGCGTGGAAGTAGTCCAGATGCCTGAAAAGCTCCCCCATGCTTGCTTCAGGTTTGTGGAAAAAAGGACATTTGTAAGGCCAACCAAATGAATACATAACTGCGTGGGATGAAAAAAACACATTGATCTAGTTTGTGGGTCTGTATTGGAGATTCCCTTACAAACTTTGACCAAGTTCGTGGAAAAAAGTCGATGTATGTAGGTTTGAGGGTCTGCATTGGTTTGAGGGTCTGCATAGGAGACCGTCAAAAGCTGATGTATCGTACATCTGGACAATTGCATGCGGTTTGAGGGTCTGTATTGGATATTCCCTTACACCCTCAAATTGAGAAAAGCTGATGTACGTAGTTCTCAATTTGCATTACGATGCATAGAACTTCGGGATGCAATAGAGTTACCCTACGATCCTACTCAAATCATGCTGGTTTGGTTATGCACAACAAGTCTTGGAATGGTCACGCGTCATCATCATGGGGTTCCTCCGAAATAGCGCCATCACCATCCGCCCTTGCCATCGGGGACTCTAGGATCGACGACGTTGCCATGTCCTTGCTCCTCTCCAAGATCAAGGACATCGTCGATTCCCTGGTTCCCTGCTCCTCTCCAGGATTGACGTCCTCCTCCTCTTACGGCTCAGCATCGTGCTCATCGTCCTATCTGTGCACCCACCAGGGCATTGGGTCTTTGTCCTATGATGGAATGATAAATGTGAGTGCGGCCTCAACGCTCCTACGGGTGATGTTGCTCGTGTCAAACATCGTGACCAGAGTGTTGCAGGCGCCCCGGTGCTTCCTGTTGATGATGATGTTGGCGCGGATAGAATGGCGACCGGAGGCGAAGGCCAACATCCTTAACCTCAGGAAGCCGGCATTGGAGTTGATGAAGTCTAGCATCTCGTCAACATGTGTACTTGTCATATCAAGCTCCAGGATGGTGTCCCAGGCATCCTTGTCGATGGCTTGGAGGTCATCACTCGACGCTAGTGCCCCTCCAATGAGTGTATGCTCCTCGGCCGCTACCATGGCGGCCCGGAATTGGGTGACAATCATGGAGTGCCCCGTCAGTTGCTCATAGGCCCACCTCCATCCCGACGAGTGAATTGCCACCCATGCTGATGGCTGCATCTAGCTGATGCATGGCTTGCTCATTGAGGTCAAAGATGGGAAAGCCGATCACCTGGCAGGGTTCGGTCTTCATGCACTGAAGGAGGTTCGCCCCTGCATTGTCCATGCCACGCGAACTCTGCCTCCGCCATCTCTCTCTATCTCTCTCTCTCTCTCTCTTTGTGTGTGTGTGTGCGCGCTCTTTTCGGATGCTTTTGTATTTGAAAGGTTTGGCTTGTGGCGGTGCTGGGGAAATGTTATTTTATAGGGCTAGGAAGACCCTGTCGCATGCATTTGGGTGACGCCTCCACCGTTATCTCTTATCCACCGCTGACGCTCCACCACCCACCCCATGGCCTCAACCACGACTGTCCATAGCCTCCTCTCAGTAAGACACCATGGACCCTTGAACGTCTGTCTCTCGTCTCCACCATCGACCGACATGGCCTCTTCCATGGTCATCCTAGTGTCGTCGCCGCTTCCTGTATAGGAGCAACCCTCCAGTGCTACCTCCCTTGGGTCTGCCACTTCCTATAGGAGCAGCCCTCCAGTTTGGCTACCTTCCTTGGGTTCGCCAATTCCTGTAGGAGCAATGACCCTCCAGACTTATAGGGCTTGTGGCAGTGCTGGGGAAATGTTATTTTATAGGGCTAGGAAGACCCTGCCACATCCATTTGGGTGACGCCTCCGCCGTTATGTCTCCTCCACCGCCGATGCTCCACCACCCACCCCATGGCCTCCACCACAAATGTCCATGCTCTCGGTAAGACACCATGGACCCTTCAACGTCTGTCTCTTGTCTCCACCATCGACTGACATGGCCTCTTCCATGGTCATCCTAGTGTCGTCGCCGCTTCCTGTATAGGAGCAACCCTCCAGTGCTACCTCCCTTGGGTCCGCCACATCCTATAGGAGCAGCCCTCCAGTTTGGCTACCTTCCTTGGTTCGCCAATTCCTGCAGGAGCAACGGCCCTCCAGTTCGGCCACCTTCCCCTGGGTCAGCCTTAAGCTTCCAGCCTTCCCAGCGCTGGGGTGTAGAGAAGCAGGGGGATGGGAGTTATTGTCCATAGATTGCAAAGCCATGGGAGAAGCATGGCGTATGTCCAAGGTCACTCCAACACAAATTGGGCCTCGATGCAAGTCAAATAAATATCAATATTTATACTAAATTTTAATATTTGTTTATATGCCATTTTTTCGAAGTCACAATGATAGCTAACTATTATGTGAAATTTAAACTAATTTTTGTAATAAAAATACATATATCAATAAAATATGCCTTAAACACATGTTTAAATCAATTCGACTTAAATGTGATCAAATAAGAAATGACAAAATTCCACGTGTTCTTTGATTAATTTGTGAATCTTGTATTAACGTAGCATATATGTATGTGTGCGCCATTAACTATCTTAATACATGTATGGTATACAAATTTATCTTGATAATGAACTTTACAATTAGATATATGGAAATAGAAAAATCTGGAGTACATGAGATGTCTACGTGGAGTTTGGTACCTAATGCATATGTTGCTTTATTTATTTTTTTGTCAAATATGTGGAACATATTATGGTGGGTTCAATAATATGTTGATGATGTGGATATGATATGTACTTGATACTGAAATAATATCGCTCCCTTTAGTACAACTTGTAAAGCCTTCACCAAAGAGAGAGAGAGAGTTACATTCTACGTAAAATTGCTTTATAGTGTGAACTTGCTATTGCAAATTGGGTTTCTATTTTTTTTAGATATTCTATGATTCCTATATATCCAGTAGGCTCTTGGAGGTAACACCTCTGCACTAATAATGTGGTGATTAATACATACACAAAGTGTAGTGTGTGTGTGTGCACGCGTGTGCGTGTCTTCACCATTGAGCCGAAAGTGGTCCTCATGTTTTCTTGTTCTATTGATTTTCTCCAATGTCAAGGAGAAACTGTGACACCTTCGTTTTGATCGTACGCTAATCATACAAGCAAATACGCACGATCAAGATTAGGGACTCACGGGAGGATACCACAATACAACTCTAGACACAAATTAAAGTCATACAAGCTTCATATTACAAACCAGGGGCCTCGAGGGCTAGAATACATAAGCTCAAATTCAAACGAGTTAACGGAAGCAAATATTATCTGAGTACAAACATAAGTAAACAAGTTTGCCTTAAGAAGGCTAGCACAAACATAAGCAACAGATCAAAAGAGGCAAGGCCTCCTGCCTGGGAACCTCCTATCGTACTGCTGGTCAGGGGCGACCTCCATGTAGTAGTAGGCTTCGTCCTGGTAGTAGTAGTCATCGGCGGGATCATATGCCTCCTGGGCTCCATCATCTCATCATGGTAACATATCAAGGGGAAAAGGGGGAGCAAAGCAGTGGTGAGTACTCATCCAAAGTACTCACCAGACTTACATGAGAATTATACTAGAATATGCATCAGTATCAAAGGAAAGGGGTTATATCTTTGGACTGGCTATAGAAATGCCAAAATAGAGGGATCTTGCAGTATTAGAAGGGTGCAGATTAGCATAATTAAAGTTGAAAGTTTTATTTAACACACCCAGAGATTCTTCCTCGACTCCCAGCGATAAAGCAATCCTTGAGCCAACATTCATTTCGAAATCTCCATTCTAGTTGTATTAAATCAGGATACTCTCTGAGCGACCCTTACCATGGACATATCTATACGAATAGATATACTTCCCTACATGGGTGCACAAACTTGCCCAACACGCTCGATTAACTCTAGCAGGACACAATTTCCAGGTCATGCCCAGCCTCGGCTGATCGACACGCCGTAGTCCTACCTAGGCTCAACAGAGAGGCCACACGCCGGTCTAGATCCTAAATGTGAAGCCGTCATGGGCCAATTGCCCTTTGCAATCCTGCGCGTTGCGAGGACGGCCGGTGTCAGTCCTGGCACCTCTTAATACAAAGACGGTGCTTACGCGTGCCACCCGGGTGCATGTCACTTACGATGTAGAGTGCCCATACTAATTCCCGTGTGGTGGTTAGTGCGAAGCAGGCCAGATGCCTTCTGAAATCACATATCCAAACCCATTAATGCTTTGTTAGCTGCGGTGACGATCGATGATCCACGATATGTGGTCCCGTCGCCCCATCTCGAGGACTTGCGGCAAGGGCCAAGAATGCTTGGCCACGCCTCATCATTATTACACCAACACCCTCCAGGTCATCCTGACCTCAACATGTTTCTGTAGTAAAGTAAATGTAACCGTGTGTCTATAACACCAAGGGGGAAACCCGAGGAGTCACCCTCGATGGATCCCACCCAATGTACTCGTCAAGGTGACTAGAGAGGAATCACCCTCGATGGTTCACGCCTTAGGGGGTGCATGACAAAGTCGTTATCGGAAGTGGTGAAGGAGGAATCACCCTCAATATCCACGACCAACTAGCTATGCTACAAAGTTAGCATCAAGAGTACGTTATGAGGTTTCACCCTCGGTACACGATGGTAGCTCTGCAGAGTCGTAACCCTAAAGGGGGGTGATGTGATGTGACGGGCTCAGGCTTGTCGATCCGATTGATCGAGTCTTCGAGTCGTCGATGATGAAGCGGGGGCAACATGGACAAAGTGGGGTCACCAGGGATCACTAATCCACCTATACTAAGCATTTAGTATAGCAGTAGGTACACCAACAGTTTATAAAAAATAGGTTATGCATCAGAATAGGAGCTATCTACAATAGTAGCAAAATCTAATGCAATCATGAGAGAGAAAGAACTGGGCGATATAGAAATGATCAAGGGGGTTGCTTGTGTGGAAGCTCTGCTGTAATTGGCTCAACATCAGCGGTGTAGTCGTACGCGGCAGCAACGTCGGTCTCGGTGCCTATCGGAGAGAAGAAGGGGAAGAAACAATAAATATAAAGCAATCAGATGCAGCACAATGCATGACATGGAAATATGCAGTGCTAGGGATGAGCTAACGCGGTACTACATGTTGCAGACGGAACGGGAAAAAATCTGATGATATTTCCCGAGTCTAAGGCTTTTACCAGACAAACGGATCTGATAGAAAAGTTCTATGTTCATCATTCTAGGGGCATGTGATAGATGAACGGACAACGTATTCAGATTCGTGGGATTTTTTTGATCAACTTTCATGTAGGAAACTTTTTCATCTGAACTGCGGATTATTTTATATGATTTTACAAAGATTTAACAATATTATGAAATTTCAGGAATTTATTAAATCCGAAAATTAAAAAGAATCTACTAGGTGCACCTGGTCCAGTGCACGCAAAGATGCAACAGGGGTTGACCAGTGCGTCCAGGGGGTCCTAGTTGACCAGTCAGAGTTGACTGGTCAATAGGGGGGTCCCCTTGTCATAGACTACTTTGACTAACCTAGTGTTAAATAAGCTAAATTACTAATTCACTAATTAATTAATTTTTAAAACTCTTTTTTAAACTAAAAGAGGGTCGACCCCACATGTCATGGGGGGTAGAGAGAGTGGGGGGTGGTGTAATGAGATAGCCCCTCCTAATTAACAGCGGTGTGCCCGCTTGGCAGTGGCCTAGCCGTGCCCCCCTAGCCGTTCGGGCTCGCACGGGAGCAGGGCTCTCCGGCGACCTTGGCAGCGGCAAGGGGATGGCGGCGGCGGCGGGAGCGGCGACTGGCGAAGAGCGGCTGCGGCTAGCAGCCGGCGAGCGCGGGGCAGAGCAGCGACGACAGAGCAAGCGGCAATGGGCGGTGGCGACTGGTCGGGGCACGACCAAAGGCCAACGCGGGCGTGGGTGCATGCACAACGTGATGAGGGAGGGAGAGTAGGCAGGGGGACTCACCGGCGTTTGCAGGGGGGCTGGGGCGGCGAGGCACGATGGCGACCGGCGAGGAGGAGGCGGAGAAGCGCGGCGACAACGGCATGACAGAGCAGTCCGGCTATCGGGGGGCGCACTCAGGCGAGCTCAACCCCGAGCTTAGTGGGGAGAACGGGGCGAGAGGGAGGGGATTAGGGTTAGGGTTCGGGCGAGGGGCGTCGAGTGCTCTTATCCACCGGAGGAATTGATGGGGAGGCGCGGGATTGCTTCCACGGCGGCCATGGCGTGTGGATGGCCGCCACGCCCCCCCATAAGCCTCCTGTAGCAGGAGGAAGGGGAATATCTAGGTGGGCTGGGCTTCCTTTGCCACTAAGGCCCAGCCAACAATAGAATTAGGCCCTTTTCCTTTTCCTTTTTGCAAAAACTAATCAATTTAAAAGTGCTTCTATTATATTTTAAATCCAACACCTAATAGCCTCAAAACCATATGGTATCCTACCATTAATACTTTTACAATATTAGGCGGAGCCACAAAAAATTTGGGGTATTTTGTAAATGTTTGGAAAATTTACATAATTCAAAAAGGGCAGTTAAACAAGATTTTGGCCTCTGTTTTAATAATTTTGAGGCACTAAAATATGTGATAAAATGTGGCTTTCAATTTTATAAATACTAGGGGAATATTTGTAACCCAACCATGATTTTTGTTTTCAGGTTTCAAAACTATTTAAACCACTTATCATTTGAAATTGAATTTCAATATGAATTTGATATGAGATAGGATTCAAATTTGATCAAACATTGATTAGCAAAATGGATTAGCTTAATCTTGTAATCAATGTATCTTGATTACATAGGTTACTCGAGCTGATAATCCAGGGGTGTTATAAGTCTCCCACAATAAAAGGAATTCTTGTCCCGAAAATTAAGAGGTAGAAGGAAGAAGATTGGGGTATTCTGCCCGAAGGTTACCCTCGCGTTCCAAAGTGGCTTCATCTTCAGAACTATTTGACCACAGCACTTTGAAGAACTTGGTAACCTTCTAACGGGTCCGACGTTCAGCTTCTTCAAGAACACGGATTGGATGCGCCCTGTAAGTGAGATCATCTGGCACTTCAATCAACTCAGGATCCACTTCACAGTGCATTTCCTTGAAGCAACGATGAAGTTGCGACACATGCAAGACATCATGGACATAAAAAAATTGTGGCAGTTTGATGTCTACTACAGAACCTTCTTCTTGTAGACTCGTGTTGGGCCTCCAAGCGCAGAGTTTTGTAAGACAGTCGTACATTTCCCTCAAGTGGATGACCTAAGGTTTATCAATCCGTGGGAGGCACAGGATGAAGATGGTCTGTCTGAAACAACCTTGCAATGAAATAACAAAGAGTCTCTTGTGTCCCCAACACACCCAATACAATGGTAAATTGTATAGGTGCACTAGTTCGGCAAAGAGATGGTGATACAAGTGCAATATGGATGGTAGATATAGGTTTTTCTAACCTGAAAATATAAAAACAGCAAGGTAAATAATGATAATAGTGAGCACAAATGGTATTGCAATGCTTAAAAACAAGGCCTAGGCTTCATACTTTCACTAGTGCAAGTTCTCTCAACAATACTAACATAGTTGAATCATATGTAAATCCCTCACGTGCAATACAGAGCTCACTCCAAAGTCATAAATAGCGGACAACAAACGAAGAAATTATTGTAGGGTACGAAATCACCTCCAAGTTATCTTTTCCAATAAATCTTATGAGCTATCCCAATAAGTTTCATGAACAGCCCTAGAGTTTGTAGTAAAATAACACCTTAAGATACACATCAACCAAAACCCTAATGTCACCTAGATACTCCAACGTCACCACGATTACCCATGGGCTTGATTATATGATATGAATCACACAATTTCAGATTCATCATGCTTAATCCAACTCAAAGAACTTCAAAGAGTGCCCCAAAGTTTCTACCGGAGAGTCAAGATGAAAACATGTGCCAACCCCTATGCATAGATTCCCAAGGTCACGGAACCCGCAAGTTGATCACCAAAACATACATCACGTGCATCAATGGAACATCCCATTGTCACCACGGATATCCCATTGCAAGACATCCATCAAGTGTTCTCAAATCCTTTAAAGACTCAATTCGATAAGAAAACTTCAAAGGGAAAACTCAATTCATCACAAGAAGATAGAGAGGGGAAAACTCCATACTATTCATCTATATCAATAAAGCTCACGATACGTCAAGATCGTGTCATCTCAAGAACATGAGAGAGAGAGACAGATCAAACACATAGCTACTTGTACATACCCTCAGCCCTGAGGGTGAACTACTCCCTCCTCGTCATGGAGACCGCCGGGATGATGAAGATGGCTTCCGGTGATGGTTTCCCCCTCCGGTAGGGTGTCGGAACGGGTTCCCAATTGGTTTTTCGTGGCTACAGAGGCTTGCGGCGGCGGAACTCCTGGTCTAGGTTTCTTTTCAGAGGTTTCTAGATTTATAGGAGTACTTGGCATTGGAATCACATCAGGAGGACTCCCGAGGGGCCCACAAGCTAGGGGGCGCGCCCCCTAGGCTTGTGGCTGCCTCGGGACTTCTCTCCGGTATCTGTTTGCTCCAATATTTTTTATATTTTCCAAAATATTCTCCGTAAATTTTCAGCCCATTCTGAGAACTTTTATTTCTGCACAAAAACGACACCATGGAAGTTCTACCGAAAACATCGTCAGTCCGGGTTAGTTCTAATAAAATCATACCAAGCTTAATTATTGTAAACATGGCATGAATACTTCATAAATTATAGATACGTTGGAGACGTATCAGCATCCCCAAGCTTAATTCATGCTCGTCCTCGAGTACGTAAATGATAAAAGAAATAATTTATGAAGTGTGAATGCTACTTAACATTTTCATCATATTCTTTTCTTCTTTGTATAGAATGGACATTTGGAATTGTAAATGATTCAAAGCAATAGAGTTTTAACATAATGTCTTCAATACTCAATCATGTCAACAAGCAACCATGTCTTTCAAAATATCAACACTAAAGAAAGTTATCCCTAGCCCACCGTGCTCAATCATTGATCCATTCATGAAACACACTCAAATATTAGCTATGCCCAATGCTTAAGTACGATCATAGTGCCCCCTAGTTGGTGCTTATAAGAGAAGATGGAGAGTCAAAGCAAAAATAAAAATTGCATAAAGTAAATAGATAGGCCCTTTGTAGAGGGAAGTAGGGATTTGTAGAGGTGCCAGAGCTAAAAGTTTTAAATTGAGAGAGAAAATATATTTTGGGTGGCATGCTTTTCCTGTCAATGAAAATGACAAAGTAGCTCACAATACTTTCCATGCTAGATATATCACAGGCGGTTCCCAAACAGAAAATAAAGTTTATTCCTTTTTCCACCAAACTTTCACTTTCCATGGCAGGTCATATCCACGGTTGCCTTCCATACCAACACTTTCCAAGAAATTTATTATTTGACAACATAAAGTAAATATATTTTTTCTTTTTCATTTCAGGAATGGGCATCCCTATTACCGCCGCACTCTCATGCAATGACAAGTGAACAAACACTTATCTAGAGAATAACACATGTAGCATGGAAAAATAAGCTTTCCCGACCGGCCGAAAAAACAAAGCAACACATCTACAAGTATGTATACACGGGGGAGATAGCGGGCGACACACGCTGGCGGGTGACCTTCACCCCAGACTCTCCGGCGGCGCGATCCGTCTCCTTCAACACCGGCGAGCTCCTCTTCTGATGTGATGCTCTCCGGCTGGTCCTCTACAATGACCGCGGGCAGGTCGTGGACGCTCGATCCCTACGCTCCGAGGAGGTGATCGATCTCGGGTACATCATCTCGTTCTCGTGTCACTTTGCTAGGGTTTGGAATCGACTGCCATTGAGCCCCGCCGATCCGGCCCATCGGCGGCACGACACGAGCACGTCCACTTCGGGGCTGACTGGATCTACACGGGCATGGGGTTTGAATTTTCCTCCATCTGCGGGGCCGGGTATTCTGGGGCAATATCCGGCGAACCGTGGAGCTGCGATTCAGGTTGAACCGGGTATAGACCGCGGCAATGGTGAACCGGGCGAAAACCGGGGTCATGCCATGGATGCGAGACGCGTGGTGCATAAGAGATCGAACCACGCTGGTTCTTCTATGGCTAGGGTTCCCGCACGGGGGAGTATAATATCGAGTTCACCCCACCCCCCCCACCCTGTTAGATCTAGACGAGTGCCTCCGCCATTTCAGGGAGTCACCATCGCGGGGAGAGACTAGGGTTTCTCCTTCCTTCTCCTAGTGGGAAGGCAAGACCAAGGGAGATCTCAGATCTTTCGTGCAGGTAGTTGTTGATCCTAGTCCACCTAAGATGCAAGGCAAGGGTTTTTGCGCGGGGAGGCAGGGTCACGGTGCTGGCCATTTCGACCGTGGTGCAGGGAGAGGTCATGGTGCTGGTGGAAGCGGCGGCGATGGCGGCCGCGGCTACTTCCATGATGGCGCGACGGGGCGTGGGCACGGCAGAGACAATGTCTGGATGCAGAAGGCCTTGGGGGCCACCTCTTCCTCCAATGTCATATATGGATCTGAGGATTCAGGATACGATCGATGGGAGGACGCTGCCGCCACCAATCGTTCTTCCATGGGGCAAGATCGATGGGGAGCGGAGGGATCCGGCAAATCCACTCGTGCGAACACCAGATCTCCTCCCCCGGACAACAAGCAACCTGAGGGCTCCGACAAGTCTGCCTCCCTGATTCCCCATACTGAGGTTTGCCAAATTTGCAACCTGTCTGGACACTTTACTATTCGTTTCTCTCAAGTTGTTTGTCAAAGATGCAAAAAGAAAGGCCATCTGTCGATTATCTGCACTGATCTTTTACCATGGGAGTGTATTGCTCCTATGTGTGCTTTTCAATCCAAGGGGCACGGGGTTTACTACATCCATGACTACTCTGCTAAGAACCCTAACAATGAGAAATTGTTAAAGTCATTATCTCTGTGGTGGATGGGGAGGTTACATCTAAGCAGTTAGAAGACAAGTTTGAGATCTACATTGGGTAGGGATGGCGCTGGTCAGCACATCTCATTGCTCCTAAATAGTATGTTATGAGTTTTCCTAATCAGCGTGAGGTCGAAGAGCTTTGTATGTTGAGTTCATTACCCTCAAGTCCTTGGGTGTTCTTGTTCGTATTACCCCTTCGTCTGATGATGTGGGTTTTGAAGGTCAGTTGGAAGTGGCCTAGGTTAAGATCAGTAGAATCCCTACTAACAAGAGATGTGATAGGAATGTGGCCTTTGTGGGAGGCCTTGTTGGGGTTAGTCTTGAGGTCGACAAGTCCACTCTGAATAGACCTTTGTCTGTTCGAGTTAAGATACGATGTAGAAGTGTGGATAACCTTCCCACTTCTACTGAAGGGTGCCTTGGAGACCGTTTCTATCGTTTCTTATATGAGACTGAAGAGGTGTTGGTTAAAAACCCTGAGAAAGTGGAGCAGAATGCTCCAGGTATAAGATTCCCTGGCCCTGATGTTGTGCACACTCCTAAACGTAAACAGGGTGACAACGCTATAGAGGAGAATCTTAAATCTGCTGACACTAAAGCTCCTGGCTCTTCTTTTAGGGGGGCAAAGCCTATCACTTACCCTCTCCAGAGAAGAATGAATCCTCTGCTTCAGACAACTCTTCCTCTAGTGGTGAGAACAAATGTACCCTGTTGATTGATGAGATGGCAAAGGATCATGCCATTTCCATATCTCAGAAGAATGTCAACCACCTAACACTCTCTGGGGGTAACATGAAGCATAGTCTTGCTGACTATGAAGCTGTCATTCACAAGGAGCTCTAGGTGAATGCAACTCCTCTAGTTAACCGTATGTCTTTTGGTGTCACCCTGGGTTCTGATGTTCGCCAGATCCCTGAGGTGGAAGAGGATGCTGATCTGGAGCTGAAGGAATCCAACAACTACATGTACCACTCCCCTCTCATGATTTTGATGACGAGGTCATTCCCACTCCCCCCTGCGCCTGAGCTGAATCTTAGGTTCAGTCGACACAATGTTCACCTACCGCATGTGGATATGGAGACAAGGGCAGCTGGCTTGGTCAAAGCCAAGAACATGGAAGGTATACCTCGAACCGATAACTCAAGTTTCTTTGTTGCATTATCTGATAAAGAGTTACTCTATCGGGCTTCCAAAATGGGGATTCTAATTCCTGATACTCATTTTTCATGTGTGGATGTGTTGCGGGAACTAGAGGTCACGAGAGAGAATCTAGCTGATAAAAATAATACTCAATTAAATTCGGCAGACCCTGAGGAATTATCCCTCATTAATAGTTTAGGAAAGTCCACTCCTATGGACCTTGCGTGGCTCGATCAGGAAGATGCTAGGAGCCAAAAGAGCAATGTTTCCTTGCATGAAGCGAGTGGTAACTCTACCCAACCCCCTGGTAGGGTTACCAAAACTAAAAAACAAAACAATCATTCCAAATGAGAGGCCTCATTTGGAACTGTAGAGGGGTGCGCAAGAAAGGAATGGCCACCTGCCTCTCTAATATCATAAGTGATCATTCCATCGACTTCCTCGGCTTGTAGGAAACTCTGAAAGTTGACATTTACCCTAAGATCACTAGAAGAATTGATCCCTTTAGTGCCTTCCACTAGGAATGGATTCCTGTTGTGGGCAGATCGGGTGGCATCATGTGTGGAGCCCGTATTAATAATCTGGAGGTAATTTCATGCTTGAAAGGCTGGTTTATTCTTCAACTTAATTTAAAGGACCTTAAGGACAAGTTCTATTGGGCTTTATTGGTAGTCTATATATGGTTCAGCTCATGAGGAGCACAAAACCGAATTCTGAGAAGAGTTGGCCACTATCTGCAATACAGTTGATATCCCTTACATTGTAGGCGGTGATTTCAACATTTTGAGATATGTTGGAGAGAAAAACAAAAAACTTCACCATCATAAATCTACTGATCTCTTCAACTCTATCATTAACACATTGAGGCTTAGGAAACTCTATATGACGGGTGGTATATACACCTGGTCCAATAACCAGGCACATCCTACCCTTGAGAAACTTTATAGGGTTCTCATGTCCGATTCCTCGGAGCGCAAATATCCTTTGGCGTACATTAGAAATTTGTCCGCGAAATCTCTGACCATAACCCCCTCCTGATTTACACTGGTAATGAAGGGAGAGAGACCCCTAAGGTCCGCGAGTTTAGATTTGATCTATCCTGGGTTAAGAATGAAGTGTTTTTAGGACTTGCTCGCAAAATTTGGCTCAGGAAGTTGGAGGCCACGGAGCCCATTGATATTTTAAATATTAAGCTGAAAAGGATCAAGTCCTATTTCAAAGGCTGGGGTTCCGATAACTTTGGCCGTGCGAAGAAACATAAAGAAGAGTTGAGGGTAGAGCTTGCTGCGCTGGAAGAGATGGAAAAAAATGGCCCCTTATCCCCTAAGATGTATAGTAGGAAGATTGATATTAACCTGGAGCTACATGAGCTAGTGATGGCCGAGGAAATTTACTGGCTGTAGCAATCTCATGGGCGCTGGTTGCTTAGGGGGGACCGTCACACTGACTACTTTCATAAGATTGCTAATGGGCATAAACATAAAAATACCATCCATGCTCCAATGTGTGGGGAGGTAGAAATCGGAGGCACTCATAATCTTATCAAACATGCTACAGACTTCTACAAGGACTTATTTGGTCCTGCTCCCAGCAACAGGTTCCATTTGGACCGTAACAACTGGTCTACTGACGAAAAGTTGAATGATGAGGATAATAAGGACCTCACTCGTGAATTCTCTAAGGAGGAGGTCAAAGATGCCATGTTTGACATGGAGGTCAACAGAGCCCCTGGTCTTGACAATATTCCTGCTGAATTCTATCAGTGGTGCTGGGAGACAGTTAATTTGACAGCATGCGCATCTTTGATAGTTTCCATAAAGGCACGCTTGACTTGCAGCGTCTAAACTATGGGATCATTACTCTCCTCCCAAAAATTTCCGGGGCCGATAGAATTCAACAATTCCGTCCTATCTGTCTCCTATGCTGTCCCAACAAGCTAGTTACTAAGGTCATGGATCGTAGGGTGGCTAAATATGCAGACAAACTCATCAACCCTAACGAAAACGCTTTCGTTAAAGGTAGGAGCATTATGGATGGGGTTCTCTGCTTGCATGAGCTTTTGAATTATACCCACATCAAAAAAAGAGTGGGGGTTGTGCTGAAGCTAGACTTTGAAAACACCTATGATAAGGTGAATTGGGAATTCATCCTTGAATGTCATAAGCTCATGGGTTTCAATGACAAGTGGTGTGACTAGGTCAAACAAATCCTTTATAATGGGGCTGTTAGTATTAAGCTCAATAACACTATGGGCCCATACTTTCAGAGTGGCAAGGGGGTACGACAGGGGGATCCTTTTTCCTCATTCAGGTTTAACCTTGCAGCCGAGTGCCTTATAAAAATGATCAAAATGCTCAGAATAACAATCTCCTGGTGGGTTTGGCCCCGGACCCGATTCCCAAAGGTGTGACAGTTATACAATATGAGGATGACACAATTATATACCTGGATCATGATCTGGACAAAGCTGTTAACCTCAAACTTCTGTTTTATATTTTTGAGCTGATGTCTGGTCTTAAAGTCAATGTTCAAAAGAGTGAAATCTTGACTATAGGTGGTGATGACCAAATTGATCAACCATACGCTGATCTGTTCAATTGTGACGTCGGTCATTTCCCCCTTAAATACCTAGGAATGCTAGTTAGTTTCACTAACCTAAGGAATTCTTATTGGGAATTTATTGCTGACAAATACCTTAAAATATTTGATGCTTGGGACGGCAATGCGACTTCTATGGGAGGAAGGCATGCCCCCCTTGATTCTGTAGCCACCCAAATCTCCCCATACCACATGTCCATGTGGCTGATGAACAAAACCTTTGTGGAAAAACTTGACAAACATAGAAGGAGATTTTTCTGGCAAGGTTGCAACAAGAAATGTCGTTATCATTTGGTCGAATGGGACAGAATATGTAGGTCTAAAGACAAAGGGGGACTTGGTATCAAGGATCTCCGCAAGCAAAATATCAGTCTCATGGTTAAGTGGTGGCGGAAACTTGAAACCCAATCTGGTCTTTGGCAAGATATTGTCAAAGCTAGATACCTTCGGAATCAGTCTGTTGCTGATGTGACTTCACGTTTCTCTGATTCTTCTTGTTGGAAAAACCTCTTGAAAGTTAAAGACTTATACTTGGCAGGCAGGAAAATCAAGCTGAGATCGGGAAACATGACTCGCCTATGGAAAGATCCTATTAATGGGTTGACTCCGTTTAAGGACAAATATGCTGACCTCTTTGACATTTGTAATGAGAAAAATTGTACCATGAGTAAGCTGGCTAATATTGAAAGCACTCTAGTTTTCCGAAGAAGGATGGACCCTATGTTGACCAGCCAATGGAGTGAAATGTGCAACATTGTTAATAAAATCTCTCTCTCCCAATAGAGTGATGAAATATACTAGGGGCTAAATAACTCTACTCAGTACACTACCAAATCTATGTATAAATGGCTGGAGCATCCCTTCAATGGGTGCAATTACAAGTGGATCTGGAAGGCCAAGATCCCACTTAAAATTCAAATCTTTGTATGGCAGCTTTCTCAGGATGCTGTTCTCACCAAAGATGTGATGAAAATGTGATGTTGGCCTGGGAACCCTATATGCTCATTCTGTAGAGAGGTTGAGATCTCACGGCACTTGTTCTTTGAATGTTTAGTGTCCAGGGTAGTATGAAGGTCGACTAGGATAGCCATTGCCACAGATTTGTGCCCCAATAATTACTGGCAGTTCTTTTCTTGGTGCTTTTCCTTCCTTCCTGGAGATGACATCTTTTACACCGTAGTTCTTGAAGCGATTACCTGGGCTATTTGGTTTGCCAGGAACAAGGCCACATTCGAAAAGAAGCTGATCAAGTCCCCCTTTGAGATCGTGTGCATAGCTTGTTCATTCCTTTTATATTGGGAAGGACTTCACAAAGACGAGGACGCAACAAGGCTTCATGCTAGAGCCAAGATGATCCGCAACGGAACCATGATGCTGATGGGAGTCTGCAGTGACACAAGGAAGATCGATGCGGAAAGGTGAATTCTTCGTCGACAATTGTGGAAGGAGAGTAGCTGGCTTGGAGGCCTGATGGTTGATGCGTCACTCTTTTGATGTGCTTTAATGGATACTTTTGTTTCCCTGGACAAACCTGCTGCTTGATCTTTTGGTCTGTAATAGGACTAGTTTTAGCTGGTGCTGTTAGGTTTTCGCCCCATAGCGGTTGTTTCGATGGCGGGCAGTCGCAGTGGGTTTCCTAGCGGTGCTTTGAACTCGCTCTCTCCCCTACCCCAAACTTCATGGTTGGTGTAAGACTGTGTATTTCCGCTCTAGTAATGGAAAGGGGGGAACACGATTCAAGAAAAAGCATGGAAAATATATTGGACACTCCCCACCGTTTCATGAGCGGTACGGGCACACAAAAGAGAAAAATTATTTTGAAATTTAGAGATGGCACATACAAATTTGCTTGGAATGGCATGGAAATACAACATATAGGTAGGTATGGTGGACTCATAAGGCAAAACTTGGTTTAAGGAGTTTGGATGCACAAGTAGTATTTCTACTTAGTACGAATGGAGGCTAGCAAATAGATTAGGAAGCAACCAGACCAAGAAACGAAAATTCACATAAGTGAGCATTGAACATAACTAACACCGAATAATGCACCACAAGTAGGATGTAACTTCATTGCATAACTATTGACTTTCGTACTTGCATAGGGAATCACAAACCTTAACACCAATATTCCTACTAAAGCATAGTTACTCACTAACATGACTCATATATTACTATCATGTTTCAAAACTATTACAAAGAATCAAGTTTAATTTGTCCCATGATCTTCATGAAAGTTTTTATTATATCCTCCTTGGATATCTATCACTTCGGGACTAGTTTCATATATTGCTATTGCTTTTTCGACAAGCTCAAAGAAATTTAAATGAAGCACATGAGCACAAAGATTTCATCCCTCAAAAAGGTATAAGTGAAGCATGAGAGGAAATGGCAAGCTATTCTCAAAAGATATAAGTGAAGATCA
This sequence comes from Hordeum marinum, assembly GCA_022496015.1. Classification (NCBI taxonomy): domain Eukaryota; kingdom Viridiplantae; phylum Streptophyta; class Magnoliopsida; order Poales; family Poaceae; genus Hordeum; species Hordeum marinum. The sequence goes on along the minus strand of CM039675.1, from coordinate 45,308,022 downwards.
ATGAATAGTCAAACAATTAAGTAGATATGTGAGGACTCTCTCTCTCTCAAAATTTCAGATCCAAAGCTTTTATTCAAACAGCAAAACAAAATAAAAATATCACTCCAAGAATAGCAGGCATCATGTGAACGAATAAATATTTAGGCTCAACATAGGCTAACCGATAATTGTTGATGAAGAGAGGTGGGATGCGTAGCATCCCCAAACTTAGATGTTTGAGGCTTATTGAAATACTTACTTGGGTGCCTTGTGCACCCCCAAGCTTGAGATTTTGTATCTCGTTCAATCCTCTCATATCATGGTTTCACCTATTCTCAAAACTTCATCCACACAAAATTCGAAAAGAACTCGTGAGATAGGTTAGTACACATAATAATAAATCAACTCTTTATGTACTGCCAAGACAAGTTGCACAATAATTTTCAAACATTAGATACTGTATACTATCATTTCCACAATTTATATCTACAAATATAAGCTATGGAAACTATAGGATATGTAGATAACAAAACTATGACAGCAATGTGTCTAAACAAAACAGTCTGTAGCAATTTATATAGCCAGTATACTTATGTAACTCTTAAAATTATGAACATTTATTACATTCCAAATAATTTATATTAAAATACTGTGTAAAAATTTCAGAAACTTTTCACGTTCCGATAAAATATGAATATTCAAACACTACAGAAAAACGTTCTGTTTTTATACAGCACATATCAAAACATGTAATGCAAGCATCCTAAGACAATTCTTGGAAATTTTTATTGAAAAACAAGATTATAAATGACACCTAAAAGAAAGAAACAAAATAATATTACGCTCCAAGAAAAACTCATATTATCTGACGAATAAAAATATAGCTCTAAGTAAGATATACCGATAGTGTTGAAGAAGAAAGAGGGGATGCCTTCCAGGGCATCCCCAAGCTTAGGCGCTTGAGTATTACTTTGATATTACCTTCGGGCTGGCTTGGTCATCCCCAAGCTTAGGTTCTTGTCACTCCTTATTCTCCTCATAACGGTGTGTCATCCAAAACATGAAAACTTCAATCACACAAAACTTAACGGAACTTCGTAAGAAGGGTTAGTATAATAAAGATAAATCATTCACTTAGGTACTGTCAAGACAAGATTCATAATTGTTCTCACATAATACCTACTGTATTACACCATTCACATAATTTATGTCACTGAATATATGCAATGGGAACGCTAAAACAAGCAAACTATGCATGCAAAACAGAATCTGTCAAAAACAAAATAGTCTGTGAAAATCTGTAGTGTAACCATACTTCCTTGTCTCTAAAAATTCTGAAAAATTAGGAAAACCTGAATAATTTGAATATGTATATTGTGTAGAAATTTCAGATCATTATCAGGCACCAGTAAAAAAAAATCCTGTACTTGATTCAAAAGTTTCTGTTTTGGTTCAGCATCAATTCTACTCATCTTGTGAGTCATCCCAAAGGCTTTACTAGGCACTTTATAGAAATAAAAGACACAAAACATGGTTAATACAGTAGCTTAATCATGTGAGCACAAAAACAAAAAGGAAAAGTGTTGGTTTGTCTCCCAACAAGCGCTTTTATTTAATGCATTTTAGCTAGGCATGATGATTTCAATGATGCTCACATAGGAATAATAATAGAAACATGCAAAAGAGAATCATGAATCTCATGCCAAGGACATTTAAGTCTATTCATAGGGATTTTGTGAGCAAACAATTTATGGGAGCAAGAATCAACTAGCATAGGAAGGCAAAACAAGCATAACTTCACAATTTTCAACACATAGAGAGGAAACTTGATATTATTGCAATTCCTACAAGCATATACTCCTCCGTCATAATAAGTTTTAGTAGCATCATGAATGAATTAAACAATATAACTATCACATAAACCATTCTTTTCATGATTCATAAGCATAGAAATTCTACTACTCACCATATAAGCAAATTTATTCTTATCAATAGTAGTGGGAGCAAACTCAACAAAATAACTATCATGTGAAGCATAACCCAATTGAAAATTAAAATCATGATGAAAAGTTTCATGGTTACTATCACTATTTATAGCATACATGTCATCATCATAATCATCATAGATAGGAGGCATGCCATCATCATAATATATTTTCTCATCAAAACTTTGGGGACTAAAAATATCATCTTCATCAAACATAGCATCCCCAAGCTTGTGTCTTTGCATATCATTAGCATCATGGATATTCAGAGAATTCATACTAACAACATTAGAATCATGCTCATCACTCAAGTATTAAGTGCCAAATATTTTAATAACTCCTTCCTATAACACTTGAGCACAATTTTCCTTTCAATAATTTTCACGAAAGACATTAAAAAGATGAAGGATATGAGGCAACCTCAATTCCATATTTTTGTAGTTTTGTTTTATAGACTAAAATAGTGATAAAACAAGAAACTAAAAGATTTAGTTGAAAGATATAAAGATATTTCAAGTACTAACCTCCTCGGCAACGGCGCCAGAAAAGAGCTTAATGTCTACTATAGAACCTTCTTCTTGTAGACTCGTGTTGGGCCTCCAAGCGCAGAGTTTTGTAGGACAGTAGCAAATTTCGCTCCAGTGGATGACCTAAAGTTTATCAATCCGTGGGAGGCATAGGATGAAGATAGTCTGTCTCAAACAACCCTGCAACCAAATAACAAAGAGTCTCTTGTGTCCCCAACACACCCAATACAATGGTAAATTATATAGGTGCACTAGTTCGGCGAAGAGATGTTGATACAAGTGCAATATCGATGGTAGATATAGGTTTTTGTAATCTGAAAATATAAAAATAGCAAGGTAACTAATGATAAAAGCGAGCACAAATGGCATTGCAATGCTTAGAAACAAGGTCTAGGTTCATACTTTCGCTAGTGCAAGTTCTCTCAACAATACTGACATAGTTGAATCATATGTAAATCCCTCATGTGCGACAAAGAGTTCACTCCAAAGGCACAAATAGCGGAGAACAAACGAAGAAATTATTGTAGGGTATGAAACCACCTCAAACTTATCTTTTTCGATCAATCTTATGAGCTATCCATATAAGTGTCACGAAGAGCCCTAGAGTTTGTACTAAAATCACACCTTAAGATACACATCAACCAAAACCCTAATGTCACCTAGATACTCCAATGTCACCACAAGTACCCATGGGCTTCATTATACGATATTGATTCACACAATTTCAGATTCACCATGTTCAATCCAACACAAAGAACTTCAAAGAGTGCCCCAAAGTTTATACCGGAGAGTCAAGACGAAAACGTGTGCCGACCCCTATGCATAGATTCCCAAGGTCACGGAACCCGCAAGTTGATCACCAAAACATATAACATATATCAAGTGGATAAATAGAATATCCCATTGTCACTAGGATATCCCATCACAATACATACATCAAGTGTTCTCAAATCCTTTAAAGACTCAATCTGATAAGAAAACTTCAAAGGGAAAACTCAATTCATCACAAGAAGATAGAGATGGGAAAACTCCAGATGATTCATCTATATCAATAAAGCTCGCGATACATCAAGATCATGTCATCTCAAGAACACGAGAGAGAGAGAGAGATCAAACACATAGCTACTGGTACATACCCTCATCCCCGAGGGTGAACTACTCCCTCCTCGTCATGGAGACCGCCGGGACGATGAAGATGGCCTCCGGTGATGGTTTCCCACTTCGGCAGGGTGCTGGAACGGGCTCCCGATTGATTTTTCATGGCTACAGAGGCTTGCGGCGGTGGAACTCCCGATCTAGGTTTCTTTTCGGAGGTTTCTGGATTTATAGGAGTACTTGGCGTTGGAATCACGCCAGGGGGACTCCCGAGGGGCCCACAAGCCAGGGGGCGTGCCTTAGGGGGCGCCCCTAGGCTTGTGGCTGCCTCGGGACTCCTCTCCGGTATATTTTTACTCCAGCATTTTTGATATTTTCCAAAAATATTCTCCGTAAATTTTTAGCCCATTCCGAGAACTTTTATTTCTACACTAAAACAACACCATGGTAGTTCTACTTAAAGCAGCATCAGTCCGGGTTAGTTATAATGAAATCATACCAAAATCATATAAAATTATTGTAAACATGGCATGAATACTTCATAAATTATAGATACGTTGGAGATGTATCATAGCTCCAATTTATAAGCCACATTTCCACGTCTTTCAAGAACGCGAAAAGGACCAACGTAGCGAGGAGCTACCTTGTCCTTGACTCCGAAGCGATGAGTGCCTCTCAAAGGTGTGACACATAGATAAGACTTATCACCGGTTTGTTATGTTGATCCCCAATGATTTTTGTCCTAATTGCTATTTTGGCAGGACTAGGCCACCTTGAGATTATCCCGAACAATGCGGACTTGCTCTTCAGCTTGTTGGATAATGTCTGCACCAATGAGTGCTCGTTCCCAGTTTCTGACTAGTTCAGAGGGGTTCGGCATTTACGTCCATATAACACTTCAAAGGGGGGCATCTTCAAGCTGGCTTTATAGCTGTTGTTATATGAGAATTCAGCATATAGGAGAGATTCTTCCCACTTCTTGTCGAAAGAGATAACACAAGCCCGTAGCATGTCTTCAAGGATTTGATTAACTCGTACAGCTTGACCTTCAAACCGAGGGTGATAAGCCGTGCTTCAGTTAATATGAGTTCCCATTGCCTCTTGGAAGTTATCCCAGAACTTGGAGGTGAAAATACTGCCACAGTCTGAACTAATTTCCTTTGGAATGACATGGAGTGAAACAATTCTAGAGGTATACAAGGCTGCTAATTGACTGGCAGAAAGCGTGTGACTTTTGAGAATTGGTCGATGACGATAAAGATAGCATCATTACCTTTTTGCAACTTTGGAAAACCAGTGACAAAGTCCATCCTTCTCCCATTTCCATTCAGGAATAGGGAATGGCTCCAGAAGTCGAGTCGGTTTCTGATGTTCAGCTTTGACCCGGCAACAAACGTCACATTCTTGAACATAGTGAGCAATGTCTTGCTTCATCCCAAACCACCAATACTTTTGACGGATGCCCAGATACATCTTGGTGCTACTCGGGTGGATAAACATGGGTGTACCATGCACTTCTTTCATAACCTTCTCTGTCATGAATTCGAACCGGGGAACCACAATGCGATCCTTGAAGTACGAGGTTCCATCTTCATCAAGCGAGAATTCCTTAAATTTCTCTAAAAAGATCTTCTTTCATCCTAAGGATGTAAGCATCCTTGGCTTATGTGGACTTAATAGCTCTCAGAATAGTCGGTTCCATGACAAGGTTATTAAGAGAACCCTGTGGAACAATGTGAAGATTCAATTTGTGAAGCTCTTCATGAAGACGGGTGTTAGCCTTCTGAACCATATGGTTATTGCCAGAACCTTTTCGACTCAAGGCATCTGCCATAACATTAGCCTTGCTAGGGGTATAAGATATACCAAAGTCATAATCTGTAACTACTTCCACCCATCGCCTCTGATGGAGATTCGGATCTGGCTATGTAAATAGGTACTTCAGACTTTGATGGTTGTTGTAGATCTCACAATGATTGCCGAGAAGGTAATGTCGCCATAGCAATAGTGCATAGATCATTGTAGCAAGTTCAAGGTCATGAACTAGATAGTTCTCTTCATGAGGACGCAACTGTCGTGAAGCAGAAGCAAACACTATACGTTCTTGCATTAGGACACGGCCTAATCCTTGAAGGGATGCATCGCAAAAAATGACGAAGCCCTTCTGAAAATTCGGAGGAGCATGCATTGGAGCAGATATCAGCCTGTTCTTGAGTGCTTGGAAACTTTCCTGACATTTGTCTGTCCACTCAAACTTAACACCTTTGTGAAGCAGATTGGTCAATGGTTTGGCAATCTTGGAGAAGTTCTCGACAAAACGACGACAATAGTTGGCGAGTTCGAGGAAACTCCTAACTTCTTTAACATTCTTCGGGGGAGTCTAGTCAAGAATGGCCTGAACTTGTTCTGTGTTGATGGAAATACCATCTTTGGAGATTACATGACCAAGGTAGGTCACTTCGTCCAACCAGAACTCACACACGGAATACTTGGCATATAGATGATGCTCTCAAAGCTTTTCCAGTACAAGACAAAGATCTTCGGCATGCTCTTCTTTATTCATGTAGAACACCAGGATATCATCCAGATAAACAATGACAAATTTGTCGAGGTAGTCCATGAAGATATAATTCATCAAACAAGGAAATGTTGTTGGAGCATTGGTTAAGCCGAAAGACATGACGGTGTACTAGTATGAGCCATACCGAGTGACGAATGCGGTCTTTGGAATATCCTCTTCACGAACTCGGATCTGATGCTAACCGAACCTCAAGTCAAGTTTCGAAAACACACAGGAACTAGCCAGTTGATCATATAGAACACTGATCCGAGGAAGCGGATATTTATTCTGAATGGTTGCATGGTTGATGGGACGGTAGTATTGGACCAAATGATTCGTACCATCCCTCTTCTTGACAAAGAGAGAAGGTGCTCCCCAGGCAGAGGAATTTGGATGAATAAAACTCATGCAAAGCGAATTTTCGATTTCTTGCTTAATTTCAAGGAGTTCATGAGGAGGCATCTTATAAGGTCGTTTGTCTATAGGAGTGGTACTGGGTACCAAGTCGATGACAAATTCGACAGCCCTGGCAGGGGGAATTCCTGGAAGTTCTTCTTGAAAGACATCTTGGAAATCCCGGACAACTAGGATGTTTTCAATCCCCTCAAGAGGTTACGCATTCAATGCATTCAAGGCATAAAGCCATGCTTCGACATCCTAAACAAGATGAGCATGGTAGCTAGCATACTATCTCATTTGAAGGATGTAGGAGGTGGACGGTTTGGGTGGCACAAATGATTGAAGTAGTATGTGTTGTCAACCAATCCATTCTCGGAATGAGGTTGATATTGGAAGACTTCAATAATGGGAGAAACATGTAATTCCAGCCCTTCAATTTCAAGGGTGGCATTGGGGCTAACCATGGAGATTCGACATTGGCACGCAGAGGTGTTTACCACTATCGGGATGTTCATCTCTTTGTATTTAATGCCATATATGTATACAAAATATTCTGACATAAAAGAATGTGATGCTCCTGTATCAAACAATATAGAAACTAGTACTGAGTTAATAACAAGAGTACCCATCACAGTAGCAGGCTGGTCTTGAGCTTCATTCACTTTAATATTGTTAGCCTGACCATGACCATAAGCAAGCCTAGCATTGTTATTCAGAGGCTGGTTGGTTGAAGGCAGTGCAAGATGATTCTGATTCTGCCTGCATTCTCTAGCACGGTGGCCTGGATGCCCATACTTGAAGCACATCCTGTCCTTAGGACAGGAAGGAGAAACTCGGGGTGGTGGAGCTGGGAGCTTCGGTTGAATAGCTGGTGGAGGAGGCAGACGAGGTGCGGCATAAGATGACCTTGGAGCAGGAGTAGGTGCATGTTACATGTTGTGGGGAATCTACATCAAGCGCTTCTGAGTTGATGAGCCCGAAGATGAGCCCATGTCACGGTTGCGCTTGCTACTGTCCTTGTAGTCTTGCACACTAGTCTCAACCTGGATAGCCTTGTTCACCAGGGTGGTGAAATTAGCATACTCATGAACAAGGAGCGCGAGCTTGATATCAGGGTGAAGGCTTTTGCAGAATTTCTCCTACCTACGAGCATCAGTTGCGATGTCTTCTTCAGTATAGGGGGACAAGTCTAGAAATTCCCGCTAATAAGCATCCATAGTCTTTTTGCCCTGGGTGAGGTTGTGGAACTCACGCTTCTTCCGGTCCATTATTCCTTGAGGAATGTAGCGGGCATGGAAAGCAGCTTGGAACCCGAACCAGGTGATGATTGCTCCAACAGGCTGTAAATGCCTATGACTGTCCCACCATTGAGCAGCGAGGCCCTTTAGGAAGTATGCCGCAAATGTGACATAGTTAGCAAGGCCGATATTGGCAGACTCTAGTTCATAATTGATGTCGGGGAGCCAGTCATCAGCATCTAGTGGTTGAGTTGAGCTACGGTAGACAGTAGGGTTTAGGCACAAAGTCTTGCGGAGTTACTGCGGTCTGCTGCTGATGTTGGGGAACATAGTAACAATTCAAAAAATATCCTACATGTCACCAAGATCAATCTAGGAGATGCTAGCAACAAGAGAGATAGAGTGCATCTTCATACCCTTGAAGATCGCTAAGCGGAAGCATTACAAGAACGCGGTCGATGGTGTCGTACTCGTGGCGATTCAAATCGCGGAAAGATCCAATCCAAGCACCGAACGGACGGCGCCTCCACGTTGAAGAGACATATATCCTGGGGACGTCTCCTCCTTCTTGATCCAGCAAGGGGGAAGGAGAAGTTGAGGGAGAGCTCCGGCAGCACGACGGCATGGTGGCGGTGGAGCTTGCAGTTCTCCGGCAGAGCTATGCTAAGCGCTACGGAGGAGGAGGAGGTGTAGGAGGGGGAAGGGTTGCGCCAAGGGAAGGGGTGTGGCTGCCCTCCCACCCCCCACTATTTATAGGGGGAAGGGGAGAGGGGGTCGGCCCCCCTAGATCCATCTAGAGGGGGGGCGTCCCCCCGGGGGGTATCGGCCCCCTAGGGTGTCAAACCCTAGAAGGGGGCGGCGGCCCCCAAGGTTTTCCAACCCCAGAGGAGGGCAATGGCCCCTAGTCTCCTTGGGACCCTGGGGGTGCACTAGCCCACTAAGGGGCTGGTTCTCACCCAACTACAGCCCATTAGGTCCTCCGGGGCAGCTGGGCCCTCCCGGTGGACCCCCGGAACACCTTCGGTGGTCCCCGTACAATACCGATAAACCCCGAAACCTTTCCGGTGACTAAAACTGGACTTCCCATATATAAATCTTCACCTCCGGACCATTCCGGAACTCCTCGTGATGTTTGGGATCTCATCCGGGACTCCGAACAACTTTCGGTAACCATATACAATTCCCATTACAACTCTAGCGTCACCGAACCTTAAGTGTGTAGACCCTACGGGTTCAGGAACCATGCAGTCATGACTGAGACACCTCTCCGGACAATAACCAATTGCGGGATCTAGATACCCATATTGGCTCCCATATGTTCCACGATGATCTCATCGGATGAATCACGATGTCGGGGATTCAATTAATCACGTATACAATTCCCTTTGTCCATCGGTATGTTACTCGTTCCGCAACACATGATCATGTGATTAACTCCTTAGTCACATTGACCTCATTATGATTATGTATTACTGAGTGGGCCCAGAGATACCTCTCCATCACACGGAGTGACAAATCCCAGTCTCGATTCGTGCCAACCCAACTGACACTTTCGGAGATACCTGTAGTGCACCTTTATAGTCACCCAGTTACGTTGTGACGTTTGATACACCCAAAGCATTCCTATGGTATCCGGGAGTTGCACAATCTCATGGTCTAAGGAAATGATACTTAACATTAGGAAAGCTCTAGCAGACGAACTACATGGTCTTGTGCTATGCTTAGGATTGGTCTTGTCCATCACATCATTCTCCTAATGATGTGATCACTTTATCAACGACATCCAATGTCCATGGCCAGGAAATCATGACCATCTATTGATCAACGAGCTAGTCAACTAGAGGCTCACTAGGGACATGGTGTGGTCTATGTATTCACACATTTATTACGGTTTCTGGTTAATACAATTATAGCATGAACAATAGACAATCATCATGAACAAGTAAATATAATAATAACAATTTTATTATTGCCTCTAGGGCATATTTCCAATAGTTGATTCATGTTGGGCCGAGGAAACTGATCCATGAGCCGTTGCATGAATTGACGGTTCAACTCAAACTGTTGTATCATTCCTGCCATGTACTCGGGCGGCGATGGTGGCTCAGGCACACCACGGCCACGACCAGCTGGCCTAACCATCCTGTTTACTTATAATAGTGGTAGTTTAGCATCGAGTAATGACAAAGACAATGAAGCATTCATGAAGTAACATGCACAAAGAAGGAAGTGCAATAGGTACATCATAGTAGTTCAAACACGACATACTGATCCATACATAGGTATGTTACAAACCAGCGGTACAAGTTTTGAAAGGTAAATAACCTAGATGCGCAGCCATGCGGTAGAGGGATACAACAACGGGACATAGTGATATGCTACATCAACGTCGGGGATAACCACTGAAGCCAGATAACTGCAGGCGAGGACGAATGGCACCCTCGATGTAAGGGTCCTACATTCGGTGAGCACTCTCATTTAGAACCCGGTCCGGGAACGGAAGTAGAGGACCGCCTGGAGGAGTACGCCCTCCACTAGCAGGCCACTCAAGTCTTGGCAAAAACTCGGTCCTTCTCAGGTAAATGATGCGCTAAGTAAGCATCCTCACCCTGACTGCTAACAGCAAGTGTGTCAGAGCATCCTCAAGGTGAGCAATAGTGGCGTACAACTCGACAACAAGAGCTCAAGCAGTACGATCCAGAGCCTTAGTGTACTGCACTAGAACCTGTGGGTCATAGCGACATCGCACGTAAGGAGTGTAGATAGCGGAATAATATCCAGTCTCATCCCTAGCGGGAGCATACATGGTGTATCTGAACCCAGTCTCCACCAAGCTGGAGTGCTCTCCACGGAGAGGAACAATAGCCCCGTAGGCAACATCATGGACTGCCATCTCAACAGTCACACCAACACCAAGAAAGGTGTGCAACTGAGTGATGGAGAGGTTCCACCGATCCTAGATAACCATCACAACTTCATACTACTCCTGGTTGAACTTGCGGTAGTCCTCATAAACAGTGTGCTCGGTGTACCAGTGATATCCCATCCTGGTCAAGAGGTCAACCAGAATGTCTGAGCACCCAGTCACATCGACAACCATAGTCTAGCGTACGAGCTACCTTACGGGACGCATCTGAAGACAAGGAGGTTCAGAGATGTCAAATGACAGCGTGTGCATCATATTTTCAAAGAAACAATTGCTGATAAGATGGCTCCCCGCTGGATGTGATTATGAGAACCTAATGTTAGAGTTAGTAAAACTTAAACCTGAAATAGAAGAGAGATCAAAACCCTGAGTAGAGAAGAGGAATAAAAGATCCTAATACCACCCGATTGAGATGTGGGCCCGTAAGCGACACAACAATGTTAGTAAAAGTTTTTCAATGACTACACTCAACTTCGACCAAGGAGTTGGAAGGGGGCTACCTATAGGCAGTCGGCTCTGATACAAACTTGTGACACCCCCATTTTGATCGTACGCTAATCATACATGCAAATGCGCACTATTAGGATTAGGGACTCATGGGAAGATATCACAATACAAATCTAGACACAAATTAAAGTCATACAAGCTTCATATTACAAACCAAGGGCCTCGAGGGCTAGAATACATAAGCTCAAATTCAAATGAGTCAATAGAAGCAAATATTATCTGAGTACAGACATAAGTAACTAAGTTTGCTTTAATAAGGCTAGCACAAACATAAGGAATAGATCGAAAGAGGCAAGGCCTCCTGCCTGGGAACCTCCTATCCTACTGCTGGTCGAGGGAGGCCTCCACGTAGAAGTAGGCTTTGTCCTGGTAGTAGTAGTCAGCGGCAGGATCATACGCCTCCTGGGTTCCATCGTCTAATCGCGGTAACGTATCAATGGGAAAAGGGGGAGCACAATCGCGGCGAGTACTCATCCAAAGTACTTGCAAGACTTATATCTTTGGACTGATTGTAGAAATGCCAAAATAGAGGGGGAAGGCCTCGTCCTATCGAAGAATAACATCTTCGAGGTCTTGTATCATTAGAAGAGTGCATATTAGCATAATTAAATTAGAAAGTTTTATTTCACCACGCCTAGAGATTCTTCCTCGACTCCCAACGAGAAAGCAATCCCGGAGCCAACATTCATTTCAAAATCTCCATTCTACTGTATTAAATCAGGATACTCTCTGAGCATCCATTACCATGGACACGACTATTTGAATAGATATACTTCCTTGCAGGGGTGTACAATATTGCCCAACACGCTCGATTAACTCTGGTAAGACACAACTTCCAGGTCATGCCCAACCTTGGCTGATCGACATGTCGTAGTCCTACCTAGGCTCAACTGAGAGGCCACACGCCGGTCTACATCCTAAATGCGAAGGGGTCATGGGACAATAGCCCTTTGCAATCTTGCACATTGCAAGGATGGCCAGTGTCAGTCCTGACACTTCTTAATACAAAGACGGTGCTTATGCGGGCCACCCGGGCACGTGTCGTCCAACTGTGATGTCTGAAGAGCTTTCGGGCGAAAGAGTGTCCATACTGATTCTAGCATCGTGGTTAGTGTGAAACAGGCAAGAGGTCTTCTTAGATCACGTATCCAAACCCATTAATGTTTTTTTAGCCACGGTGACGATCAATGATCCACGATATGTGGTCTCATCACCCCATCTCGAGGACTTGCGGCAAGGGCCAAGAATGCCCGGCAACGCCTCGTCATCACTACACCAACGCCCTCCAGGTCATCCTAACCTAAACATGTTTCTGTAGTAAAGTAAATGTAACTGTCTGTCTATAACACCAAGGGGGAAACCCGAGGAGTCACCCTCGATAGATCCCACCCGATGTACTCGTCAAGGTGACCAGAGAGGAATCACCCTCGATGGTTCACGCTTGAGGGATTGCATGACAGAGTCGTTATCGAAAGTGGTGAAGGTGAAATCACCCTCGATATCAATGACCGGGTAGCTATGCTACAGAGTTAGCATCAGGAGTACGTTACGAGGTGTCACCCTCGGTACTCGATGGTAGCTCTGTAGAGTTGTCGATGATGAAACAGGGGCAACAAGGACAAAGTGGGGTCACCGGGGATTTCTAATCCACCTATAGTAATAAGCATTTAGTATAGCAGTAGCTACAACAGCAGTTTATCAAAAAAGACTATGCATCAGAATAGGAGCTATCTACAGCAGTAGCAAAATCTAATGCAAGCATGAGAGAGAAAGAACTGGGCGATATCAGAATGATCAAGGGGGTTGCTTTCCTGGAAGTTCTGCTGCAAGTGGCTGAACATCAGCGACGTAGTTGTACGCAGGAGAAGCGTTGGCCTCGATGTCAACCATCGAGAAGAGAGTGCAGAAACAATAAATATAAAGCAAGAACATGTACCACGGTGCATGACATGGCAATATGCAGTGCTAGGGATGAGTAACGCAGTACTACACGATGCAGACGCAACGGGAAAATATTTGACGATATTTCCCAGGTCTCAGGCTTTTACCGGACAAACAAATCTAATGGAAAAGTTCCATTTTCATCATGCTAGGGGCATGTGACATATGAACGGACAACATATTCCGATTCATGGGATTTTTCAGATCAACTTTCATGTATGAAACATTTTCATCCGAGCTACGGATTATTTTATATGATTTGACAAAGATTTAACTGTATTTTGAAATTTCTGGAATATATTAAATCCGAAATTAAAAAGATTTTGCTAGGTGCACCTGGTCTAGTGCACCTAGAGATGCAACAGGGGTTGACCAGTGGGTCCAGGGGGGGTCCAAGTTGACTGGCAACACTAGGTGGGGTTCCCTTGTCATAGACTAATGTGACTAACCTAGTGTTAAATGAGCTAAATTACTAATTCACTAATTAACTAATTAATTAATTAATTTTGTAAACTTTTTTAACTAAAAGAGGGTCGACACCACATGTCATGGGGGTAGAGAGAGTGGGGGTTAGTGTAATTAGATAACTCCTCCTAATTAACACGGGCGGGCCCGCTTGGCAGTAGCCCAGCCGTGCCCCTCTAGTCGTTCGGGCACGCACGGGAGCATGGCTCTCCAGTGGTCATGACAGCGGCAAGGGGACGGCTGCAGCACCGGGAGCGGTGGCCGGCACAGAGCAGATGCAGCTAGCGGCGGGTGAGCGCATGGCAGAGCAGCGGCGGCAGAGCAAGAGGCAGCGGGCGATGGCGACTAGCCGGTGCGCGGTTGATACTTGTGATCTGCGTTGGGTTTTCTGTGAAGAGGAATGGGTAATTGCAGCACAAAGCGGATAAATATTTCCCTCAGTTATGAAACCAAGATTATCGAACTGATAGGAATATCAATCCTCAACCGTCTTCAGCAGCTGCACACAAATGAACAAACAACTTGTACGCAACGGGGGCAAGAGGGTTGTCAATCCCCTTGATCTCATTATTTGCGACCAAATGAGCTGTGTAGATAATTGTTGATAAATATAAATTGCAAAATAAATAAAAAGTGAATAAAGGCAACAAGGTAAATATAGCATTTGCGAATATATAAGTGAATATACCCGGGGGCCAAAGTGTTCCCTAGCGACATCTCTCATGTAGGCAGCATATGGTGGGTAAAAAATTTACTTTTGGGCAATTGATAAAAAAGCGGATAGTTATGCGATGTTCATTGCAATGATCATGTATATATAGGCATCACGTCCATAAGAAAATAGGCCGACTCCTGCCTACACCTATTACTATTACTCCACTCATCGACCGCTATCCAGCATGCATCTAGAGTATTAAGTAAAATAGAGTAATGCTTGGAGAACGATGACATGATGTAGACAAAGTAAACTCAAACAATATGAATGAACCCCATCGTTTTATCCTTATTAGCAACAACAAAAAGACGCATCTTGTCCCCTACTTTGTCACTAGGATATAGAAACTCTCTAGGTTGAACCTACCACAACGCACCACTCCCACCGATGAAATATCTATCTACTTGGCCAAAGCATGTCAATAGATCAGAGAGCATTACAAACTAATGATCGTGCACATAAGAGATAATATAATTCAGAGGCATCTCAAATACTTTTCATGAATAATCTGAACATAAACCCACAATTCATCGGATCCCAACAAACACACTACACAATAGGATTACATCGGATAGATCAAAGAGAAGACGCGATGACCATTGTATTGAAGATCATAAGAGACAGAGATTGCCATCCAGTTACTAGCTATGGACCCGTAGGTCTGTGGTGAACTACTCACACATCATCCGGTAGG
The DNA here is from genome assembly GCA_022496015.1 of Hordeum marinum. Classification (NCBI taxonomy): domain Eukaryota; kingdom Viridiplantae; phylum Streptophyta; class Magnoliopsida; order Poales; family Poaceae; genus Hordeum; species Hordeum marinum. Next base: position 45,292,991 of record CM039675.1, on the reverse strand, counting down.
GTGCCAAAACGGAGCTCCAGATGGCCTCACGATAGAATAGAGACTTGTGGTGGCAGAAAAAGGGTTTTGGTACTGCCTTTGTTATTTTTAGGCTGATAGAGAATTTATAGGTCAAAGAGGGCTGTCGGGAGGCAACCGAGGGCTGCACAAGCCATCAGAGCATGACACCCCTGGGGAGTGCCTGTTGGCTTGTGCGGCCCCTAGCCTCGTTCCGAAGCATCTAGGTCTTCTTTTGGTCCACAAAAAATCATCAAAAAGTTTCGTGGCAATTGGACTTCGTTTGGTACTGTACACGTGAAAAGCAAAAACATGCAAAAAACAGCAACTGGCACTGGGCACTGGGTCAATAGGTTAGTCCTCAAAAATATTATAAATTGGTAAATAAAGACCCAAAAGTATCCTAGAATGATAATATATCAGCATGGAACAATAAAAAATTATAGACTCGTTGGAGACGTATCAGCGGCCAAAGGCCGACGCAGGCGCGGGCGTGCATGCCCAGTAGGGTGAGGGAGGGAGAGGAGGTCAGGGGCCTAACCGGATTTTGCAGGGGGCTCATGCAGCAAGGCATGATGGAGATCGACGAGGAGGAGGCGGAGAAGCGCGTCAAGGGTGGCGACGACGGAGCGGTCCATCTACGGTGAGGTGCCCTCAGGCAAGCTCGACCCCAATCTCAACATGGCAAGAGGGAGGGGATTAGGGTTACGGATCAGGGGGGCTAGGCGATGGGTGCTCTTATCCGTCGAGGGAATCGATGGGGAGGCGCAGGATTGCTGTCATGACGTCCATGGCACCTGGATGGCCGCCATGCCCCCCCTGTGCCTCGTGTAGCAGGAGGAAGGGGAAGATCCAGGTTGCCTAGGCCTCCTATGCCACTAAGGCCTAGCTAGCAATAGACTTAGGCACTTTTCCTTTTCCCTTTTGCAAAAACTGTTCAATTTATAAGTGCTTCTATTATATTTTAAATCTAACACCAAACAGCCTCAAAACCGTATCATATCTTGCCCATTAATACTTTTGCAATATTAGGCAGACCCACAACAAGTTTGGGGCATTTTGTATTTTTTTGGAAAATTTACATAATTCAAAAAGGGCATTTAAATAATATTTTGGTCTCTGTTTTAATTGTTTTGAGGCAATAAAATACTTGATAAAATGTTACTTACTATTTTATAAATACTAGGGGAGTATTTGTAACCCAACCATGATTTTTGTTTTCAGGTTTGCAAAACTATTTAAACCACTTATCATTTGAATTTGAATTTCAATAGGAATTTCATATGAGATAGGATTCAAATGTGATCAAATACTGATTAGCAAAATGGATTAGCTCAACCTTCTGATCACTGTAGCTTGATTGCATAGGTTACTATAGCCATGGTTGCCAGAATCACGATTCTGAATCGGATCGGAGCTTCGATGGAAGGATCGCAAATCGTAGAATCTTCACTACCAGGATCGTAAAAACGTGGATTCTATGAACCAAAATCGTGGAATCAGAAGGGTAAGTTTGGATCGTAAAGTCATAGAATCGTACAACAGAATCGTGATCCTGACAACCTTGACTGTAGTTGATAATCCATGGGTGTTACAACAACAAAACGAGATTGGTCTTCAGTATGATGAATCGCAATCATGAGAGAATAAAACAAGGAGTTCATACTCAAATATCAAGCTAGATAGGAGAAGCTCAAAAGTGCAAACACTTCAGACATTCTATGAATGTATGTATGCATATAGCTCACTCTAGTCAAATCCTAACTACTAAACCTCACCAGGTGGATGATCCGCCTTAGACAGGCTCATGGTATAGTTAGGGGACTTATTTGAATTTGTTTTCGACATAGGTGTCGAGCTTCTTCATTTCTATCAGCATGGATCATTGCTTCTTTGCATTTTAAGTTATAATTTTCATTATTGGATATTAGACTGCTCGCTATGTTGCATTGATAAGCGCTTGTTCAAATTATTTATTGTATTTGCTTAGTAAGTATTTATTATATGTACCTAAATGGGTACCCTAGGACATTAGAGGCCATATGCAACCACACATGCACAAGGCCGACCCTGCGTATGGCTCTCTACTAGTTGCTCTCCCTTTTTTTGTCTCTTACCTTCTTTGGGGATGGATATCTGGTCTAAAGTTTGTGGACTATTTTTGTCACAAATATTTGGACAACATTTTAAGTATAGTTGACAATGTTTTCTCGGCATTTTACAAGATATTTTGTAGAAATATACTGATGAAATTTGGCTAGCATTGTATGGGTTCTTGGAAACTTCTTTTGAGATATTTAGCTTGTAATACCTAGGACCACATGTGTTATTGTGCATGAGTTTCTTCTCTAAGCATTGCTTTTATTAGGATTCCATTTGCACACCATTCTAGTAAATGAAACAACCAGAGATAACGTCATCACCCACTAACTATAATTGGACAATTATGTCACTATGCAATGTGATATCAAATCTAGTGCAATTCATATATACTTTTCATCGACCAAGACACCTAGCTCCCTCCAACTCATGGTCCCGTGCGGCTGCACAAGACGCACTAGAGCATGCTGCTTGTCTGCTGTGTTAGGATTTTCCCCGACGAGGAGAGGAGATGTGATACGTCCATTTTGCATCATGATTTCTTATATATAATTATATTATTATTGGCATTATTCCATTTTATGATAAAGTTCTTATGTCGTGTCTGTCTTAAATTACATGGTACATCACAAAGAGGGAAATTGCTAGAAACTGGAATTCTGGACCTGAAAACCAAGAAAAAGGCTGAAAATTCTAGGGACTCCAAATGACCTGAAACTTCACGGGGAAGTTTTGTGGAATATATATGAATTTATGGAGGAAAAATATACCAGAGAGGGGCCATGTTTTGTTGCCAAGCCAACAGGGCACGCTCACAGGTGGCCTCCGGCCTCTCTTCTGCTATATGATGTGTTTTGACCTAGAAAAAATCAAGAGGATGCTTTCGGGACGAAGCATTGCCATCTCGAGGTGGAAACATGGGCAGAGGCCCTTTTGCTCTCCGATAGATAGATTCTGCAGGGGAAACTTCCCTCTGGAAGGGGAAAATCGAAGCCATCGTCATCACCAACGCTTCCTACTTTGTGGGAGGATCAATGTTCATCAACATCTTCACCAGAAACGTCTCATGTCAAACCCTACTTCATCTCGTGTATTCAATCTTTGTCTCAAAACCTAAGATTGGTACCTGATGGCTACTAGTAGTGTTGATTACATATTGTAGTTGTTGCTTGTTGGTTTACTTGGTGGAAGATAATATGTTCATATTGTTAATAATATTTATTGTACCTATGATATTGAACATGGTCATGATTTGTGAGTAGTTACTTTTGTTCCCAAGGACATGGGAGAAGTCTTGTTATTAGTAATCATGTGAAGTTGGTATTCGTTTGATATTTTGATGATATGTATATTGTTGCTTTGTTTAGTGGTGTCCTGTGAATGTCAACTACATGACACTTAACCATATTTGAGCCTAAAGTAAGGCATTGTGGGGTAATAAGTAGATGATGGGTTGCTAGAGTGACAAAAGCTTACACCCTAGTTTATGTGTTCTTTCATAACACTAGCAGAAAACAGGGCACTAGTCCTGGTTCAGAGGGACTTTACTCCCGGTTCAGGAACCGGGACAAAATGATCGAAACTAATGCTCGAAACCTTTAGTCCCGGTTTGCTTACGACTCGGGACCAAAGGGGCTCCACATGGCCACTGCGGGGCACCCATGCAGGAGGACCTTTAGTCCCGATTGCTAACACCAACCGGGACCAAAAGGTGCTGGTTTTTTTTGTAAAGGGTCATGTTTCATTTTTTTTCATTTTCTTTTATATTTATATTATATTTTCACAGGGATTTTCATTTTTGGAAAGGTCCAATCGCAAGATCATATTTTCCTCTAATTCAACATGATCACTTGCATCCATCCACCTTAATCAAATATATGTCATATAACTCATCATCATCTTACTTATCTAACAACTCACCATCATCTTAATCATACCAAGTTAAAATCTCATAAAACAGAAAAACATCATAATAGTAATCATCCTAATCGATCATGCAAGCTAAAATAAACCAGAAAAACTACTCCCTCATAGGACCTAGTCCTCCTACCTAGGTAAAATGAACTAAAACAGAATAACACATATGTCTCCATGATGAAGCAAAGAGATCCAACGGTCTCCAACTTGTGGCTTGCGATCCTTCTTTATTTGTCCCCATGCTTCAATTTGGAGCCGTCTTGGTGGTTTTCCCTCAGTCGAGTATGCAAAAGAGAACTCGGGCTGGAAGGGGCTTCCAATTGTCATATTACCTTCGACTTGCATCAACGGAGGCACAACTTCATTTGGCAGTTTGTGTTGACACTAGTAGAATGTCAAACGGTAGTCCCGGTCGGGATGGTCCTTTAGTACCGGTTCCCCAACCGGTACTAAAGGGTCGGGACTAAAGGTCTAGACCTTTAGAACCGGTTGGCCCACCGACCGGTACTAAAGGCCCACCACGTGGTTGCCTGCGTGGGCTGGAGGTGGAGGACCTTTAGTACCGGTTGGTGATACCAACCGGTACTAAGTGTTCTTTTTTTTCCGCTTTTAATTAGGTTTTATTTTTCCTCTCAATTTATTGTGTTTTCCATTCATTTCAAATTTATTTTACGGTGCTATATATTATAAACATTACAAAAGTTGACGCGGGCGGCACGCGGCGTCGGGGTCAGGGCGGCGGTCTCGGGTAGGCACGCAGCATCGCGGCGGCGGGCAGCGGCGACGACGGATTCCGGTAGCCTGTCGGCATGCAAATGAGCTTCTCCCGGTGCATGGCTCGCACCGGGACGAGGCCTCCACTATTTATACGTGGAGGACCTTTAGTACCTTTGTTAATTAGATAATAGAGAGAAGTTATCTCTCTTATCTCCGTGCTTGGTCACGAAGCTACGTACTATACTTATAGATAGAACATATAACACAATTTAATCATGATTTGTGTCAATGAGACATCATATAACAATTTGGTCACTAGTCATAATCACAACTCCTCCTCCTCCTCATCATCATCAACTCTAACACATTGTAACACATGATAACACATTGTACCTAGGACCTATGTACTCCTATCTCGTAGGACCTACTCTACCCTCTTTAGGTACAATATCATAAAACAAGATAGGCCCTGACTCTCCATTATGGAGAACGGAGATCATCCTGTCTCCCATTCTTGGCCTACGCACAATGTTGCTTCCAAGTAGCTCTCTACGATTGAGCATACATTTTTTCCAACTTAGATTGTCATGACTCCATCAGTTTTAGAAATCCGGTATGGACAGGAGTGATGCGTAGGCTGACCTGGCCGTGGTGGCCCTAAGCTCGTAACAACAATGCGACCTCTCAGAAACATCAGATGAGGCACACAATCCTCCGGGATTTTCTGTTGAAAAACATAGTAATAATTTTGTAGTTAGCAATGTAGTTTAGTTTTTGAAGAATTTATGCAAAAGATGCATGACTGTCGTATTAGTAGAATTAAAATCTTACCATGCAATCTCCGTGGATGTTACCGTAGTTCACCACGTGCACTAGTGGCATGTATTGACCATAATGTGCAGGAGTTTGATAATAGCTATTGTAATTCTCAAGATGACTAAGAAATGCGGTAAGATAATCTTTCTCCTTATAAGTTAATTCTGCTTCATCACTGTAGTAGTAGGTTCTGTCTACCATCTTCCGTACATTTTTTGAAGAATGAAAATAAGCTGTCAATGCAAATAAGTTGTCAACTATTTTTAAATAAACAATATAAATTACTTAATAAATATGGTTGAGAAACTCACATAATGGTAGAACTGGAGGAGTCTACACATCGACCCAGATGTCGATATTACCTTCAATTTCATCTTCCGGACGAATATCAAAGGTGATAAGCATATTAGGCTCAAATGCATAAGCCTTGCATAGTGCTTGCCAACTTCTGCATTCAAAATAGCAATAGGTGTCTGCATGGTACAATTTTACCGCAAAAGTAAAACCATGCTCCCTCAAGTGAACTATCTGTACGTCCATATCTTTTTTAGTATTGAAACCAATCTTATCCAAGACAACAATTCTTGCATGGCAGGGGATACGCTAGTAGAACAGTAAAAAATTAAAATTAATTATAAGTTGAAGCAAATAGGCAGAAGCCATGCTTAATCACGAAAAAAGAATTGTCATTGTGACTTACTGTATCCACTTCGAAGGTCTCATCCAGGATGATGCTGGAGCGCCTATCATCAACTAGGAAAGTCTTGTCACATAGGTCGCGCTCGTCTTCGCAGTATTCGCACATACCGAATTCACTTTCGTCGTCAGACATTTCCTATGTTCATAGTTGAAACATTTAAAATCAATCGAAGCAAACTACGAGAAAACTGAACAACACACAGATCACTATTACTCAATATGCAACGGGTTGACTTTAGGTCTGTCGAGTCTTTCCTTCCTAAACTCTTGTCTCACATATATGGTGGGCACTCTCTCTGATATTGCGACCGTCGGTGATGATGGCTCCTCCATTCGTCCCAGAGTGCATTACACCAAAATGTCTAGCACACTGGAACGAAGGAGAAGCGAACCCCACGACAATAGTCGGGATTCTTCCAATGATATATATATATATATATATATATATATATATATATATGGTGGACACTCGCTCACTGAAAGACACAGAAGGAGCCGAAACAGACCTAAAGTCAACTTGTTTCATATATCGAGCAATGACATAAAAAAATTCCCTATGTTTTACCGGAATGACTTGCAAATCACAAATACATTTATAATGAACTCGAATATAATATCACTAATACATCATCCCGAATAATCCAGTTCAAAAATTACGGCCCCCCTCTTCTCTTCTTGCGCATTATATCGACGAGTATATCACAAAGAAGAGAAGAAAGACGAGGCACCCCCCCACGACAACAGTCGGGATTCCTCCATCAAAAACACACATGAAAGTCACACAAGGAGCAATGATAGACCGAAAGTCACACACGCATTATACCGATAAAATATCATAAATACATTAATATTTATAATGAACTTGAATACAATATCACTAATACATCATCACGATAATCCAATTCAAGAATTACGGCACACTTTGGATCTTATTTAATGCATGTGTGACTTTCGGTCTGTCAAGGTTTCCTTAAATAACTCTCATATCTCATGGTGTGTTGGTGTGCACTCTCTCACATTGATACGATGGTGTATATATGTTGGTGGATACTCTCTCATAGTAATAGTTTGACCGCCGGTGATGGACGCCTCCCCTCTTCTCTTCATGCGCAATATATCGACGAATATATCGCAAAGAAGAGAAGAAAGAGGAGGCGCCCCCCACGACAACAGTCGGGATTCCTCCATCAAGAACACACATGAAAGTCACACAAGGAGCAACGACAGACCGAAAGTCACACATGCATTAATTAAGATCCAAAGCGTGCCGTAATTCTTGAACTGGATTATTCGGGATGGTGTATTAGTGATATTATATTCGAAGTCATTAACAGACCGAAAGTTACACACGCATTATACCGATAAAATATCACTAATACATTAATATTTATAATGACCTCAAATATAATATCACTAATACATCATCCCGAATAATCCAGTTAATGTATCATCAAATATTAACTAATACATCTCGAATATTATCATATAAGATCACTAATACAGATCGAATATCCTAGAATCCAAAATGGAGGATGGTGAACTCGGTTCACTAGCGGTCTCTGAGTCGCCGGTGGTGGACACCCAAAGATAAGGAACCATCACGGGATCAGAACTCAAGTGAGATCCCTGAAGGATCTGCCAGGTATTGTCAAACCGGGCATCCAACGCCACCATGTAGCGACGGGCGTGCTCATCCTCCTCCCTGACACGACGACGTACCACCTTCGTGGGTGCCTGCTCCCTCCGCATCGAAAGTGTCCCGCGTGACCACCACCATAGAAGGTCCGGGTCGATGACAAGACCTGCATTCCTCGCCAACCTCCGAGTTTGGGAAGGTACCACCTCCCAGTGCCAGCCTGGCGGAGCCGTGTCCCGGACATGGCGCCTATCAAGCAGGCTCTCGCGAACAACTCGACGACGAGGATGCGGGCCGGGCATCGTCGACAAATTCCTATGAGAACGTTTCCTTATCGTTTAATCACTAATTTTGCATAAAACCCAAAATTTCTCTGTAATCTAACATACATCGACAATCTAAATAATCATAAACAAAATCAAGCGGGGGGGCCCTAAACTAAATCTAAACTAAATGTAAAACTAAACTAAAGCTAAACTAAACCTAAAACTAGACCTAAACCTAAACCTAATTAAACAAAATCTAAATTAAACCTAATTTAAACAAAATCTAAATTAAACAAAATCTAAACAAAATCTAAATTAAACCTTAGAAAGAGGGTAGACTCACGGCGGCCGGCGGCAAGGGCGGCCGGTGGCTGGGGTGGGGGCGGTCGGTGGCTGGGGCAGGGGCGGCTGTCGGGGCGGCGATCGTCGAGGCGGTGCGCGGCGTCGCGGCAGCGGGCGGCGGCGATAGGGCGTCGGACGGCGACGACGGAGGATTCCGGTAGCCTGGCGGCGCGCAAATGATCTCTCCTGGTGCGTGGCACGCACAGGGACGAGGCCTCCACTATTTATACGTGTAAAACCTTTAGTATCGGTGCATGGCCTGGGCCGGTACTAAAGACCCTTTAGTACCAGTTCGAGCCACGCACCGGTACTAAAGGTCCACCCCAAAAATGCGCAGGGCAGTGGACCTTTAGTACCGGTGCGTGGCTTGCGCCGGTACTAACGGTTTTTTAATTCTTTATTCATTATTATTTTCAGAAAAAACCATAAACTTTAAAAAATCATAGAAAAAAACCATGACTCCAATGGAAATAAATAATATATGAAAAAATATCAGAAAAATATAAAGAATCTGTTTATGGCATTTCCATGCATGTTTGAACAACTTAAACTGCTAAAGAGTTGAGAGGGTTACGGCAAAAACTGGATGCACTTCGTGTACAAATTGGACAATCTCTTTCGAAGCATGAGGGTTTCGGACGAAAACTCATCTATTACAAAGGGATTTTATTTTTAATAACTTATTCTAACTCCATACTTTTTGTTTGTTCAATATGCACCATTCAAAGGCCCAACTTCAACTTTCAACCCTTTCTGACTTCATTTGATATTTCTCATGCATTTAATGACTTATTTTGAGCTAAATGACCCTAAGTATGAAAAGCAGTACAAATGAACTCTGAAAAGGTTGTAACTTGGCATGACATCATAATTTCACCCACATAGAAGCTTTTAAAGAGTTGAGAGTGTTACGGTAAAAACTGGAAGCACTTCGTGTACAAATTGGACAATCTATTTCGAAGCATGAGCGTCTTGGACGAAAACTCATCTATTACAAAGGGATTTTATTTTTAATGACTTATTTTAACTCCATACTTTTGTGTGTTCAATATGCACTATTCAAAGGCACATCTTCAATTTTCAACCCTTTCTGTCTTCATTTGATATTTCTCATGCAGTTAATGATTTATTAAGAGCTAAATGACCCTAAATTTGAAAAGCGGTACAAATGAACTCTCAAAAGGTTGTAATTTGACATGACATCATAATTTCACCCACATAGCAACTTCTAAAGAGTTGAGAGGGTTACGGCAAAAACTGGATGCACTTCGTGTACAAATTGGGCAATCTCCTTCGAAGCATGAGGGTTTCGGACGAAAACTCGTCTATTACAAAGGGATTTCATTTTTAACAACTTATTATAATTCCATACTTTTTGTTTGTTCAATATGCACCATTCAAAGGCCCATCTTCAATTTTCAACCCTTTCTGACTTCAGTTGATATTTCTCATGCATTTAATGACTTATTTTGAGCTAAATGACCCTAAGTATGAAAAGCAGTACAAATGAACTCTGAAAAGGTTGTAACTTGGCATGACATCATAATTTCACCCACATAAAAGCTTTTAAAGAGTTGAGATGGTTACGGTAAAAACTGGAAGCACTTCGTGTACAAATTGGACAATCTATTTCGAAGCATGAGCGTCTTGGACGAAAACTCATCTATTACAAAGGGATTTAATTTTTAATGACTTATTTTAACTCCATACTTTTTGTGTGTTGAATATGCACTATTCAAAGGCACATCATCAATTTTCAACCCTTTCTGTCTTCATTTGATATTTCTCATGCAGTTAATGATTTATTAAGAGCTAAATGACCCTAAATTTGAAAAGCGGTACAAATGAACTCTCAAAAGGTTGTAACTTGACATGAAATCATAATTTCACCCACATAGCAACTTCTAAAGAGTTGAGAGGGTTACGGCAAAAACTGGATGAACTTCATGTACAAATTGGGCAATCTCCTACGAAGCATGAGGGTTTCGGACGAAAACTCGTCTATTACAAAGGGATTTCATTTTTAACAACTTATTATAACTCCATACTTTTTGTTTGTTCAATATGCACCGTTCAAAGGCCCATCTTCAATTTTCAACCCTTTCTGACTTCAGCTGATATTTCTCATGCATTTAATGACTTATTTTGAGCTAAATGACCCTAAGTATGAAAAGCAGTACAAATGAACTCTGAAAAGGTTGTAACTTGGCCTGACATCATAATTTCACCCACCTAGAAGCTTTTAAAGAGTTGAGAGGGTTACGATAAAAATTGGAAGCACTTCGTGTAATAATTGGACAATCTATTTCGAAGCATGAGGGTCTTGGACGAAAACTCATCTATTACAAAGGGATTTTATTTTTAATGACTTATTTTAACTCCATACTTTTTGTGTGTTCAATATGCACTATTCAAAGGCACATCATCAATTTTCAACCCTTTCTGATATCATTAGATATTTTTCATGCATTTATTGATTTATTATGAGCTAAATGACCCTAAATTTGAAAAGTAGTACAAATGAACTCTGAAAATGTTGTAACTTGACATGACATCATAATTTCACCCACATAGCAACTTCTAAAGAGTTGAGCGGGTTACAGCAAAAACTGGATGCACTTCGTGTACAAATTGGACAATCTCTTTCGAAGCATGAGGGTTTCGGACGAAAACTCATCTATTACAACGGGATTTTATTTTTAATAACTTATTCTAACTCCATACTTTTTGTTTGCTCAATATGCACCATTCAAAGGCCCATCTTCAATTTTCAACCCTTTCTGACTTAATTTGATATTTCTAATGCATTTAATGACTTATTTTGAGCTAAATGACCCTATGTATGAAAAGCAGTACAAATGAACTCTGAAAAGGTTGTAACTTGGCATGACATCATAATTTCACCCACATAGAAGCTTTTAAAGAGTTGAGAGGGTTACGGTAAAAACTGGAAGCACTTCGTGTACAAATTGGACAATCTATTTCGAAGCATGAGGGTCTTGGACGAAAACTCATCAATTACAAAGGGATTTTATTTTTAATGACTTATTTTAACTCCATACTTTTTGTGTGTTCAATATGCACTATGCAAAGGCACATCATCAATTTTCAACCCTTTCTGTCTTCATTTGATATTTCTCATGCATTTAATGATTTATTAAGAGCTAAATGATCCTAAATTTGAAAAGCGGTACAAATGAACTCTCAAAAGGTTGTAACTTGACATGACATCATAATTTCACCCACATAGCAACTGCTAAAGAGTTGAGAGGGTTACGGCAAAAACTGGATGCACTTCGTGTACAAATTTGGCAATCTCCTTCGAAGCATGAGGGTTTCGGACGAAAACTCATCTATTACAAAGGGATTTCATTTTTAATAACTTATTTTAACTCCATACTTTTTGTTTGTTCAATATGCACCATTCAACGGCCTATCTTCAATTTTCAACCCTTTCTGACTTCATTTGATATTTCTCATGCATTTAATGACTTATTTTGAGCTAAATGACCCTAGGTATGAAAAACAGTACAAATGAACTCTGAAAAGGTTGTAACTTGGCATGACATCATAATTTCACCCACATAGCAACTTCTAAAGAGTTGAGAGGGTTACGGAAAAAACTGGATGCACTTCGTGTACGAATACAATCTCTTTCGAAGCATGAGGGTTTTGGACGAAAACTCATCTATTACAAAGGGATTTCATTTTTAATAACTTATTTTAACTCCATACTTTTTGTTTGTTCAATATGCACCATTAAAAGGCACATCATCAAGTTTCAACCCTTTCTCACTTCATTTGATATTTCTCATGCATTTAATGCCTTATTATGAGCTAAATGGCCCTAAGTATGAAAAACAGTACAAATGAACTCTAATAAGGTTATAACTTTGCATGACAGCATAATTTCACCCACATAGCAACTTCTAAAGAGTTGAGAGGGTTACGGCAAACACGGGATACACTTCGTGTAAAAATTGGACAATCTCTTTCGAAGCATGAGGGTTTCGGACGAAAACTCATCTATTACAAAGGGATTTCATTTTTAATAACTTATTTTAACTCCATACTTTTTGTGTGTTCAATACGCACCATTCAAAGGCACATCATAAATTTTCAACCCTTTCTGACTTCATTTGATATTTCTCATGCATTTAATGATTTATTATGAGCTAAATGACCCTAAATTTGAAAAAAGCGGTACAAATGAACTCTTAAAAGGTTGTAACTTGGCATGACATCATAATTTCACCCACATAGAAACTTCTAAAGAGTTGAGAGGGTTACGGAGAAAATTGGATGTACTTCGTGTACAACTTGGACAATCTATTTGGAAGCATGAGGGTTTAGGAAGAAAACTCATCTATTACAAAGGGATTTCTTTTTTAATAACTTATTTTAACTCCATACTTGTTGTGTGTTAAATATGCACCATTCAAAGGCCCATCATAAATTTTCAACCCTTTTTTACATCTTTTGATATTTCTCATGCATTTAATGATTTATTTTAAGCTAAATGACCCTAAATTTAAAAAGAAGTACAAATGAACTCTAAAAAGGTTGTAACTTGGAGTGACATCATAATTTCACCCACATAGCAACTTCTAAAGATTTGAGAGGGTTACGGCAAAAACTGGATGCACTTCGTTTACAAATTGGACAATCTGTTTCGAAGCATGAGGGTTTCGGACGAAAACTCATCTATTACACAGGGATCTCATTTTTAATAACTTATTTTAAATCAACAAATTTTTTGTGTTCAATATGCACCATTCAAAGGCACATCATCGATTTTCAACCTTTTCTGACATCATTTGATATTTCTCATACATTTAATGATTTACTTTGAGCTAAATGACCCTAAATTTGAAAACCAGTACAAATGAACTCTGGAAAGGTTGTAACTTGGCATGACATCATAATTTCACCCACATAGAAACTTCTAGAGAGTTGAGAGGGTTACGGCAAAAACTGGATGCACTTCGTGTACAAATTGGACAATCTCTTTCGAAGCATGAGGGTTTCGGACGAAAACTCATCTATTACAAAGGGATTTCATTTTTAATAACTTATTTTAACTCCATACTTTTTATGTGTTCAATATGCACCATTAAAAGGCACATCATCAAGTTTCAACCCTTTCTCACTTCATTTGATATTTCTCATGCATTTAATGCCTTATTATGAGCTAAAAGGCCCTAAGTATGAAAAACAGTACAAATGAACTCTAATAAGGTTATAACTTTGCATGACATCATAATTTCACCCACATAGCAACTTCTAAAGAGTTGAGAGGGTTACGGCAAACACGGGATACACTTCATGTAAAAATTGGACAATCTCTTTCGAAGCATGAGGGTTTCGGACGAAAACTCATCTATTACAAAGGGATTTCATTTTTAATAACTTATTCTAACTCCATACTTTTTGTGTGTTCAATATGCACCATTCAAAGGCACATCATAAATTTTCAACCCTTTCTGACTTCATTTGATATTTCTCATGCATTTAATGATTTATTATGAGCTAAATGACCCTAAATTTGAAAAAAGCGGTACAAATGAACTCTGAAAAGGTTGTAACTTGGCATGACATCATAATTTCACCCACATGGCAACTTCTATAGAGTTGAGAGTGTTACGGAGAAAATTGGATGTACTTTGTCTACAAATTGGACAATCTCTTTCGAAGCATGAGGATTTCGGACGAAAACTCATCTATTACAAAGGGATTTCTTTTTTAATAACTTATTTTAACTCCATACTTTTTGTGTGTTCAATACGCACCATTCAAAGGCACATCATAAATTTTCAACCCTTTCTGACTTCATTTGATATTTCTCATGCATTTAATGATTTATTTTGAGCTAACTGACCCTAAATTTGAAAAGCAGAACAAATGAACTCTGGAAAGGTTGTAACTTGGCATGACATCATAATTTCACCCACATAGAAACTTCTAGAGAGTTGAGAGGGTTACGGCAAAAACTGGATGCACTTCGTGTACAAATTGGACAATCTCTTTCGAAGCATGAGGGTTTCGGACGAAAACTCATCTATTACAAAGGGATTTCATTTTTAATAACTTATTTTAACTCCATACTTTTTATGTGTTCAATATGCACCATTAAAAGGCACATCATCAAGTTTCAACCCTTTCTCACTTCATTTGATATTTCTCATGCATTTAATGCCTTATTATGAGCTAAAAGGCCCTAAGTATGAAAAACAGTACAAATGAACTCTAATAAGGTTATAACTTTGCATGACATCATAATTTGACCCACATAGCAACTTCTAAAGAGTTGAGAGGGTTACGGCAAACACGGGATACACTTCATGTAAAAATTGGACAATCTCTTTCGAAGCATGAGGGTTTCGGACGAAAACTCATCTATTACAAAGGGATTTCATTTTTAATAACTTATTCTAACTCCATACTTTTTGTGTGTTCAATATGCACCATTCAAAGGCACATCATAAATTTTCAACCCTTTCTGACTTCATTTGATATTTCTCATGCATTTAATGATTTATTATGAGCTAAATGACCCTAAATTTGAAAAAAGCGGTACAAATGAACTCTGAAAAGGTTGTAACTTGGCATGACATCATAATTTCACCCACATGGCAACTTCTATAGAGTTGAGAGTGTTACGGAGAAAATTGGATGTACTTTGTCTACAAATTGGACAATCTCTTTCGAAGCATGAGGATTTCGGACGAAAACTCATCTATTACAAAGGGATTGCTTTTTTAATAACTTATTTTAACTCCATACTTTTTGTGTGTTCAATACGCACCATTCAAAGGCACATCATAAATTTTCAACCCTTTCTGACTTCATTTGATATTTCTCATGCATTTAATGATTTATTTTGAGCTAACTGACCCTAAATTTGAAAAGCAGAACAAATGAACGCTGAAAAGGTTGTAACTTGGAGTGACATCATAATTTCACCCACATAGCAACTTCTAAATAGTTGAGAGGGTTACGGCAAAAACTGGATGCAGTTCGTGTAGAAATTGGACAATTTGTTTCGAAGCATGAGGGTTTCGGACGAAAAATCATCTATTACACAGGGATCTCATTTTTAATAACTTATTTTAAATCAACAATTTTTTTGTGTTCAATATGCACCATTCAAAGGCACATCATCAATTTTCAACCTTTTCTGACATCATTTGATATTTCTCATACATTTAATGATTTACTTTGAGCTAAATGACCCTAAATTTGAAAAGCAGTACAAATAAACTCTGAAAAGGTTGTAACTTGGCATGCCATCATAATTTCACCCACATAGCAACTTCTAAAGAGTTGAGAGGGTTACGGAGAAAATTGGATGTACTTCATGTACAAATTGGACAATCTCTTTCGAAGCATGAGGGTTTCGGACGACAACTCATCTATTACAAAGGGATTTCGTTTTGAATAACTTATTTTAACTCCATACTTTTTGTGTCTTCAATATGCACCATTCAAAGGCACATCATCAATTTTCTACCCTTTCTGACTTCATTTGATATTTCTCATGCATTTAATGATTTATTATGAGCTAAATGACCCTAAATTTGAAATGAAGTACAAATGTACTCTTGAAAGCTTGTAACTTGGCATTACATCATAATTTCACCCACATAGCAACTTCTAAAGAGTTGACAGGGTTACGGCAAAAACTGGATGCACTTCGTGTACAAATTGGACAATCTCTTTCGAAGCTTGAGGGTTTCGAACGAAAACTCAGCTATTACAAAGGGATTTCATTTTTAATAACTTATTTTAACTCCATACTTTTTGTGTGTTCTATATGCACCTTTCAAAGGCACATCATCAAGTGTCAACCCTTTGTGACTTCATTTGTTATTTCTCATGCATTTAATGATTTATTTTGAGATAAATGACCCTAAGTATGAAAAGCAATACAAATGAACTCTGAAAAGGTTGTAACTTGGCATGACATCATAATTTCACCCACATAGCAACTTCTAAAGAGTTGAGAGGGTTACGGAAAAAACTGGATGCATTTCGTGTAGAAATTGGACTATCTCTTTCGAAGCATGAGGGTTTCGGACGAAAACTCATCTATTACAAAGGGATTTCATTTTTAATAACTTATTTTAACTCCATACTTTTTGCGTGTTCAATATACACCATTCAAAGGCCCATCATCAATTTTCAACCCTTTCTCACTTCATTCTATATTTCTCATGCATTTAATGATTTATTTTTAGCTAACTGACCCTAAATTTGAAAAGTAGTACAAATGAACTCCAAAAAGGTTGTAACTTGGACTGACATCATAATTTCACCCATATAGCAACTTCTAAAGAGTTGAGAGGGTTACGGCCAAAACTGGATGCACTTCGTGTACCAATTGGACAATCTCTTTCGAAGCATGAGGGTTTTGTACGAAAACTCATCTATTACAAATGGATTTCATATTTAATAACTTATTTTAACTCCATACTTTTTGTGTGTTCAATATGCACCATTAAAAGGCACATCATCAATTTTCAACCCTTTCTCACTTTATTTGATATTTCTCATGCATTTAATGCCTTATTTTGAGCTAAATGGCCCTAAGTATGAAAAACAGTACAAATGAACTCTGAAAAGATTATAACTTTGCATGAATTCATAATTTCACCCACATAGCAACTTCTAAAGAGTTGAGAGGGTTACGGAAAACACGGGATGCACTTCGTGTAAAAATTGGACAATCTCTTTTGAAGCATGAGGCTTTCGGACGAAAACTCATCTTTTACAAAGGGATTTTATTTTTAATAACTTATTTTAACTCCATACTTTTTGTGTGTTGAATAAGCACCATTGAAAGGCCCATCTTCAATTTTCAACCCTTTCTAACTTCATTTGATATTTCTCATGCATTTAATGATTTATTTTGAGCTAAATGACCCTAAATTTGAAAAGCGGTACAAATGAACTCTGAAAAGGTTGTAACTTGGCATGACATAATAATTTCATCCACATAGCAACTTCTAAAGAGTTGAGAGGGTTACGGAAAAAATTGGATGCACTTCGTGTACAAATTGGACAATCTATTTGGACGCATGAGGGTTTCGGACGAAAACTCATATATTACAAAGGGATTTCATTTTTAATAACTTATTTTAACTCCATACTTTTTGTGTGTTAAATATGCACCATTCAAAGGCCCATCATCAAATTTCAACCCTTTCTGACTTCATTTGATATTTCTCATGCATTTAATGATTTATTTTGAGCTAACTGACCCTAAATTTGAAAAGCAGAACAAATGAACGCTGAAAAGGTTGTAACTTGGAGTGACATCATAATTTCACCCACATAGCAACTTCTAAATAGTTGAGAGGGTTACGGCAAAAACTGGATGCACTTCGTGTACAAATTGGACAATCTCTTTCGAAGCATGAGGGTTTCGGACGAAAACTCATCTATTACAAACGGATTTCATTTTTGATAACCTATTTTAACTCCATAATTTTTGTGTGTTCAATATGCACCATTAAAAGGCACATCATCAATTTTCAACCCTTTCTCACTTCATTTGATATTTCTCATGCATTTAATGCCTTATTTTGAGCTAAATGGACCCAAGTATGAAAATCAGTACAAATGAACTCTGAAAAGGTTATAACTTTGCATAACATCATAATTTCACCCACATAGCAACTTCTAAAGAGTTGAGAGGCTTACGGCAAACGCGGGATGCACTTCGTGTAAAAATTGGAGAACCTGTTTCGACGCATGAGGGTTTCGGACGAAAACTCATCTTTTACAAAGGGATTTCATTTTTAATAACTTATTTTAACTCCATACTTTTTGTGTGTTAAATATGCACCATTCAAAGGCCCATCATCAATTTTCAACCCTTTTCGACTTCATTTGATATTTCTCATGCATTTAACGATTTATTTTGAGCTGAATGACCCTAAATTTGAAAAGCAGTACAAATGAACTCTGAAAAGGCTGTAACCTGGAGTGACATCATAATTCCACCCACATAGAAACTTCTAAAGAGTTGAGAGGGTTACGACCAAAACTGGATGCACTTCGTGTACAAATTGGACAATCTCTTTCGAAGCATGAGGGTTTCGGACGAACACTCATCTATTACACAGGGATTTCATTTTTAATAACTTATTTTAAATCCATACTTTTTGTGTGTTCAATATGCACGATTCAAAGGCACATAATCAATTTTCAACCCTTTCTGACATCATTTGATATTTCGCACACATTTAATGATTTACTTTGAGCTAAATGACCTTAAATTTGAAAAGCAGTACAAATGAACTTTGAAAAGGTTGTAACTTGGCATGAAATCATAATTTCATCCACATAGCAACTTCCAAAGAGTTTATAGGGTTACGGCAAAAACTGGATGCACTTCGTGTACAAATTGGACAATCTCTTTCGAAGCATGAGGGTTTTGGACGAAAACTCATCTATTACAAAGTGATTTCAGTTTTAATAACTTATTTTAACTCCATACTTTTTGTGTGTTCAATATGCACCATTCAAAGGCACATCATCAATTTTCAACCCTTTGTGACTTCATTTGATATTTCTCATGCATTTAATGATTTATTATGAGCTAAATGACCCTAAATTTGAAAAGCAGTACAACTGAACTCTGGAATGGCTGTAACTTGGCATGACATCATAATTTCACCCATTTAGCAACTTCCAAAGAGTTGAGAGGGTTACTATAAAAACTGGTTGCACTTCATGTACAAATTGGACAATCTTTTTCGAAGCATTAGGGTTTCGGACGAAAACTCATCTATTACTAAGGGATTTCATTTTTAATAACTTATTTTAACTCCATTATTTTTGTGTGTTCTATATGCACCATTCAAAGGAACATCATCAATTTTCAACCGTTTTCGACTTCATTTGATATTTCTCATGCATTTAACAATTTATTTTGAGCTGAATGACCCTAAATTTGAAAAGCAGTACAAATGAACTCTGAAAAGGTTGTAACTTGGAGTGACATCATAATTTCACCCACATAGCAACTTCTAAAGAGTTGAGAGAGTTACGGCAAAGACTGGATGCACTTCGTGTACAAATTGGACAATCTCTTTCGGAGCATGAGGGTTTCGGACGAACACTCATCTATTACACAGGGATTTCATTTTTAATAACTTATTTTAAATCCATACTTTTTGTGTGTTCAATATGCACCATTCAAAGGCATATCATCAATTTTCAACCCTTTCTGACATCATTTGATATTTCTCATACATCTAATGATTTACGTTGAGCCAAATGACCTTAAATTTGAAAAGCAGTACAAATGAACTCTGAAAAGGTTGGAACTTGGCATGACATCATAATTTCACCCACATAGCAACTTCTAAAGAGTTGATAGGGTTACGGCAAAAACTGGATGCACTTCGTGTACAAATTGGACAATCTCTTTCGAAGCATGAGGGTTTCGGACGAAAACTCATCTATTACAAAGTGTTTTCAGTTTTAATAACTTATTTTACCTCCATACTTTTTGTGTGTTCAATGTGCACCATTCAACGGCACATTATCAATTTTCAACCCTTTCTGACTTCATTTGATATTTCTCATGCATTTAATGATTTATTATGAGCCAAATGACCCTAAATTTGAAAAGCAGTACAACTGAACTCTGGAAAGGTTGTAACTTGGCATGACATCATAATTTCACCCACATAGCAACTTCTAAAGAGGTGAGAGGGTTACGGTAAAAACTGGATGCACTTCGTGTACAAATTGGACAATCTCTTTCGAACCATGAGGGTTTCAGACGAATACTCAGCTATTACAAAGGGATTTCATTTTTAATAACTTATTTTAAATCCATACTTTTTGTGTGTTCTATATGCACCATTCAAAGGCACATCATCCATTTTCAACCCTTTGTGACTTCATTTGATATTTCTCATGCATTTAATGATTTATTTTGAGATAAATGACCCTAAATATGAAAAGTAGTACAAATGAACTCTGAAAAGGTTGTAACCTGGCATGACATAATAATTTCAGCCACATAGCAACTTCTAAAGAGTTGAGAGGGTTACAGCAAAAACTGGATGCACCTCGTGTACAAATTGGACAATCTCTTTCGAAGCATGAGGGTTTCGGACAAAAACTCATCTATTACAAAGGGAATTCATTTTTAATAACTTATTTTAACTCCATACTTTGTGTGTTCTATATGCACCATTCAAAGGCACATCATCCATTGTCAACGCTTTGTGACTTCATTTGTTATTTCTCATGCATTTAATGATTTATATTGAGATAAATGACCCTAAGTATGAAAAGCAGTACAAATGAACTCTGAAAAGCTTATAACTTTGCACGACATCATAATTTCACCCACATAGCAACTTCTAAAGAGTTGAGAGGGTTACGGTAAAAATTGGTTGCACTTCGTGTACAAATTGGACAATCTCTTTCGAAGCATGAGGGTTTCAGACGAAAACTCAGCTATTACAAAGGGATTTCATTTCTAATGACTTATTTTAAATCCATACTTTTTGTGTGTTCTATATGCACCATTCAAAGGCACATCATCAATTTTCAACCCTTTGTGACTTCATTTGATATTTCTCATGCATTTAATGATTTATTTTGAGATAAATGACCCTAAGTATAAAAAGTAGTACAAATGAACTCTAAAAAGGTTGTAACATGGCATGACATCATAATTTCACCCACATAGCAACTTCTAAAGAGTTGAGAGGGTTACGGAAAAAACTGGATGCACTTCGTGTACAAATTGGACAATCTCTTTCGAAGCATGAGGGTTTCGGACGAAAACTCATCTTTTACAAAGGGATTTCATTTTTAATAACTTATTTTAACTCCATTCTTCTTGTGTGTTCAATATGCAGGATTAAATGGCCCATCTTCAATTTTCAACCCTTTCTGACTTCATTTGATATTTCTCATGCATTTAATGATTTATTTTGAGCTAAATGACCCTAAATTTGAAAAGCAGTACAAATGAACTCTGAAAAGGTTGTAACTTGGCATGACATCATAATTTCACCCACATAGCAACTTCTAAAGAGTTGATAGGGTTACAACAAAAACTGGATGCACTTCATGTACAAATTGGAGAATCTCTTTCGAAGCATGAGGGTTTCGGACGAAAACACATCTATTACAAAGTGATTTCAGTTTTAATAACTTATTTTACCTCCATACTTTTTGTGTGTTCAATATGCACCATTCAAAGGCAAATTTTCAATTTTCAACCCTTTTTGACTTCATTTGATATTTCTCATGCATTTAATGATTTATTATGAGCTAAATGACCCTAAATTTGAAAAGCAGTACAAATGTACTCTGGAAAGGTTATAACTTGGCATGACATCATAATTTCACCCACATAGCAACTTCTAAAGAGTTGAGAGGGTTACGGTAAAAACTGGTTGGACTTCGTGTACAAATTGGACAATCTCTTTCGAAGCATGAGGGTTTCAGACAAAAACTCATCTATTACAAAGGGATTTCATTTTTAATAACTTATTTTACCTCCATACTTTTTGTGTGTTCAATATGCACCATTCAAAGGCACATTATCAATTTTCAACCCTTTTTGACTTCATTTGATATTTCTCATGCATTTAATGATTTATTTGGAGATAAATGACCCTAAGTATGAAAAGTAGTACAAATGAACTCTGAAAAGGTTGTAACATGGCATGACATCATAATTTCACCCACATAGCAACTTCTAAAG
This sequence comes from Hordeum marinum, assembly GCA_022496015.1. Lineage (NCBI taxonomy): Eukaryota > Viridiplantae > Streptophyta > Magnoliopsida > Poales > Poaceae > Hordeum > Hordeum marinum. The sequence goes on along the minus strand of CM039675.1, from coordinate 45,270,760 downwards.
AGTTGAGAGGGTTACGACAAAAACTGGACGCACTTCGTGTACAAATTGGACAATCTCTTTCGAAGCATGAGGGTTTCGGACAAAAACTCATCTATTACAAAGGGATTTCATTTTTAATAACTTATTTTAACTCCATACTTTTTGTGTGTTCTATATGCACCATTCAAAGGCACATCATCAATTATCAACCCTTTGTGACTTCATTTGTTATTTCTCATGCATTTACTGATTTATATTGAGATAAATGACGCTAAGTATGAAAAGCAGTACAAATGAACTCTGAAAAGGTTATAACTTTGCACGACATCATAATTTCACCCACATAGCAACTTCTAAAGAGTTGAGAGGGTTACGGCAAAAACGGGATGCAGTTCGTGTAAAAATTGGACAATCTCTTTCGAAGCATGAGGGTTTCGGACGGAAACTCATCTTTTACAAAGGGATTTCATTTTTAATAACTTATTTTAACTCCATACTTCTTGTGTGTTCAATATGCACTATTAAATGGCCCATCTTCAATTTTCAACCCTTTCTGACTTCATTTGATATTTCTCATGCATTTAATGATTTATTTTGAGCTAAATGACCCTAAATTTGAAAAGCAGTACAAATGAACTCTGAAAAGGTTGTAACTTGGCATGACATCATAATTTCACCCACATAGCAACTTCTAAAGAGTTGATAGGGTTACGGCAAAAACTGGATGCACTTCATGTACAAATTGGACAATCTCTTTCGAAGCATGAGGGTTTCGGACGAAAACACATCTATTACAAAGTGATTTCAGTTTTAATAACTTATTTTACCTCCATACTTCTTGTGTGTTCAATATGCACTATTAAATGGCCCATCTTCAATTTTTAACCCTTTCTGACTTCATTTGATATTTCTCATGCATTTAACGATTTATTTTGAGCTAAATGACCCTAAATTTGAAAAGCAGTACAAATGAACTCTGAAAAGGTTGTAACTTGGCATGACATCATAATTTCACCCACATAGCAACTTCTAAAGAGTTGATAGGGTTACGGCAAAAACTGGATGCACTTCATGTACAAATTGGACAATCTCTTTCGAAGCATGAGGGTTTCGGACGAAAACACATCTTTTACAAAGGGATTTCATTTTTAATAACTTATTTTAACTCCATACTTCTTGTGTGTTCAATATGCACTATTAAATGGCCCATCTTCAATTTTCAACCCTTTCTGACTTCATTTGATATTTCTCATGCATTTAATGATTTATTTTGAGCTAAATGACCCTAAATTTGAAAAGCAGTACAAATGAACTCTGAAAAGGTTGTAACTTGGCATGACATCATAATTTCACCCACATAGCAACTTCTAAAGAGTTGATAGGGTTACGGCAAAAACTGGATGCACTTCATGTACAAATTGGACAATCTCTTTCGAAGCATGAGGGTTTCGGACGAAAACACATCTATTACAAAGTGATTTCAGTTTTAATAACTTATTTTACCTCCATACTTTTTGTGTGTTCAATATGCACCATTCAAAGGCACATTATCAATTTTCAACCCTTTTTGACTTCATTTGATATTTCTCATGCATTTAATGATTTATTATGAGCTAAATGACCCTAAATTTGAAAAGCAGTACAAATGTACTCTGGAAAGGTTATAACTTGGCATGACATCATAATTTCACCCACATAGCAACTTCTAAAGAGTTGAGAGGGTTACGGTAAAAACTGGTTGCACTTCGTGTACAAATTGGACAATCTCTTTCGAAGCATGAGGGTTTCGGACGAAAACTTATCTTTTACAAAGGGATTTCATTTTTAATAACTTATTTTAACTCCATACTTCTTGTGTGTTCAATATGCAGGATTAAATGGCCCATCTTCAATTTTCAACCCTTTCTGACTTCATTTGATATTTCTCATGCATTTCATGATTTTTTCTGAGCTAAATGACCCTAAATTTGAAAAGCAGTACAAATGAACTCTGAAAAGGTTGTAACTTGGCATGGCATCATAATTTCACCCACATAGCAACTTCTAAAGAGTTGATAGGGTTACAACAAAAGGATGCACTTCATGTACAAATTGGACAATCTCTTTCGAAGCATGAGGGTTTCGGACGAAAACACATCTTTTACAAAGGGATTTCATTTTTAATAACTTATTTTAACTCCATACTTCTTGTGTGCTCAATATGCACTATTAAATAGCCCATCTTCAATTTTCAACCCTTTCTGACTTCATTTGATATTTCTCATGCATTTAATGATTTATTTTGAGCTAAATGACCCTAAATTTGAAAAGCAGTACAAATGAACTCTGAAAAGGTTGTAACTTGGCATGACATCATAATTTCACCCACATAGCAACTTCTAAAGAGTTGATAGGGTTACAACAAAAACGGGATGCACTTCGTGTAAAAATTGGACAATCTCTTTCGAAGCATGAGGGTTTCGGACGAAAACTCATCTTTTACAAAGGGATTTCATTTTTAATAACTTATTTTACCTCCATACTTTTTGTGTGTTCAATATGCACCATTGAAAGGCACATTATCAATTTTCAACCCTTTTTGACTTCATTTGATATTTCTCATGCATGTAATGATTTATTTTGAGATAAATGACCCTAAATATGAAAAGTAGTACAAATGAACTCTGAAAAGGTTGTAACCTGGCATGACATAATAATTTCAGCCACATAGCAACTTCTAAAGAGTTGAGAGGGTTACAGCAAAAACTGGATGCACCTCGTGTACAAATTGGACAATCTCTTTCGAAGCATGAGGGTTTCGGACAAAAACTCATCTATTACAAAGGGAATTCATTTTTAATAACTTATTTTAACTCCATACTTTGTGTGTTCTATATGCACCATTCAAAGGCACATCATCCATTGTCAACGCTTTGTGACTTCATTTGTTATTTCTCATGCATTTAATGATTTATATTGAGATAAATGACCCTAAGTATGAAAAGCAGTACAAATGAACTCTGAAAAGCTTATAACTTTGCACGACATCATAATTTCACCCACATAGCAACTTCTAAAGAGTTGAGAGGGTTACGGTAAAAATTGGTTGCACTTCGTGTACAAATTGGACAATCTCTTTCGAAGCATGAGGGTTTCAGACGAAAACTCAGCTATTACAAAGGGATTTCATTTCTAATGACTTATTTTAAATCCATACTTTTTGTGTGTTCTATATGCACCATTCAAAGGCACATCATCAATTTTCAACCCTTTGTGACTTCATTTGATATTTCTCATGCATTTAATGATTTATTTTGAGATAAATGACCCTAAGTATAAAAAGTAGTACAAATGAACTCTAAAAAGGTTGTAACATGGCATGACATCATAATTTCACCCACATAGCAACTTCTAAAGAGTTGAGAGGGTTACGGAAAAAACTGGATGCACTTCGTGTACAAATTGGACAATCTCTTTCGAAGCATGAGGGTTTCGGACGAAAACTCATCTTTTACAAAGGGATTTCATTTTTAATAACTTATTTTAACTCCATTCTTCTTGTGTGTTCAATATGCAGGATTAAATGGCCCATCTTCAATTTTCAACCCTTTCTGACTTCATTTGATATTTCTCATGCATTTAATGATTTATTTTGAGCTAAATGACCCTAAATTTGAAAAGCAGTACAAATGAACTCTGAAAAGGTTGTAACTTGGCATGACATCATAATTTCACCCACATAGCAACTTCTAAAGAGTTGATAGGGTTACAACAAAAACTGGATGCACTTCATGTACAAATTGGAGAATCTCTTTCGAAGCATGAGGGTTTCGGACGAAAACACATCTATTACAAAGTGATTTCAGTTTTAATAACTTATTTTACCTCCATACTTTTTGTGTGTTCAATATGCACCATTCAAAGGCAAATTTTCAATTTTCAACCCTTTTTGACTTCATTTGATATTTCTCATGCATTTAATGATTTATTATGAGCTAAATGACCCTAAATTTGAAAAGCAGTACAAATGTACTCTGGAAAGGTTATAACTTGGCATGACATCATAATTTCACCCACATAGCAACTTCTAAAGAGTTGAGAGGGTTACGGTAAAAACTGGTTGCACTTCGTGTACAAATTGGACAATCTCTTTCGAAGCATGAGGGTTTCAGACAAAAACTCATCTATTACAAAGGGATTTCATTTTTAATAACTTATTTTACCTCCATACTTTTTGTGTGTTCAATATGCACCATTCAAAGGCACATTATCAATTTTCAACCCTTTTTGACTTCATTTGATATTTCTCATGCATTTAATGATTTATTTGGAGATAAATGACCCTAAGTATGAAAAGTAGTACAAATGAACTCTGAAAAGGTTGTAACATGGCATGACATCATAATTTCACCCACATAGCAACTTCTAAAGAGTTGAGAGGGTTACGGCAAAAACTGGACGCACTTCGTGTACAAATTGGACAATCTCTTTCGAAGCATGAGGGTTTCGGACAAAAACTCATCTATTACAAAGGGATTTCATTTTTAATAACTTATTTTAACTCCATACTTTTTGTGTGTTCTATATGCACCATTCAAAGGCACATCATCAATTATCAACCCTTTGTGACTTCATTTGTTATTTCTCATGCATTTACTGATTTATATTGAGATAAATGACGCTAAGTATGAAAAGCAGTACAAATGAACTCTGAAAAGGTTATAACTTTGCACGACATCATAATTTCACCCACATAGCAACTTCTAAAGAGTTGAGAGGGTTACGGCAAAAACGGGATGCAGTTCGTGTAAAAATTGGACAATCTCTTTCGAAGCATGAGGGTTTCGGACGGAAACTCATCTTTTACAAAGGGATTTCATTTTTAATAACTTATTTTAACTCCATACTTCTTGTGTGTTCAATATGCACTATTAAATGGCCCATCTTCAATTTTCAACCCTTTCTGACTTCATTTGATATTTCTCATGCATTTAATGATTTATTTTGAGCTAAATGACCCTAAATTTGAAAAGCAGTACAAATGAACTCTGAAAAGGTTGTAACTTGGCATGACATCATAATTTCACCCACATAGCAACTTCTAAAGAGTTGATAGGGTTACGGCAAAAACTGGATGCACTTCATGTACAAATTGGACAATCTCTTTCGAAGCATGAGGGTTTCGGACGAAAACACATCTATTACAAAGTGATTTCAGTTTTAATAACTTATTTTACCTCCATACTTTTTGTGTGTTCAATATGCACCATTCAAAGGCACATTATCAATTTTCAACCCTTTTTGACTTCATTTGATATTTCTCATGCATTTAATGATTTATTATGAGCTAAATGACCCTAAATTTGAAAAGCAGTACAAATGTACTCTGGAAAGGTTATAACTTGGCATGACATCATAATTTCACCCACATAGCAACTTCTAAAGAGTTGAGAGGGTTACGGTAAAAACTGGTTGCACTTCGTGTACAAATTGGACAATCTCTTTCGAAGCATGAGGGTTTCGGACGAAAACTTATCTTTTACAAAGGGATTTCATTTTTAATAACTTATTTTAACTCCATACTTCTTGTGTGTTCAATATGCAGGATTAAATGGCCCATCTTCAATTTTCAACCCTTTCTGACTTCATTTGATATTTCTCATGCATTTCATGATTTTTTCTGAGCTAAATGACCCTAAATTTGAAAAGCAGTACAAATGAACTCTGAAAAGGTTGTAACTTGGCATGGCATCATAATTTCACCCACATAGCAACTTCTAAAGAGTTGATAGGGTTACAACAAAAGGATGCACTTCATGTACAAATTGGACAATCTCTTTCGAAGCATGAGGGTTTCGGACGAAAACACATCTTTTACAAAGGGATTTCATTTTTAATAACTTATTTTAACTCCATACTTCTTGTGTGCTCAATATGCACTATTAAATAGCCCATCTTCAATTTTCAACCCTTTCTGACTTCATTTGATATTTCTCATGCATTTAATGATTTATTTTGAGCTAAATGACCCTAAATTTGAAAAGCAGTACAAATGAACTCTGAAAAGGTTGTAACTTGGCATGACATCATAATTTCACCCACATAGCAACTTCTAAAGAGTTGATAGGGTTACAACAAAAACGGGATGCACTTCGTGTAAAAATTGGACAATCTCTTTCGAAGCATGAGGGTTTCGGACGAAAACTCATCTTTTACAAAGGGATTTCATTTTTAATAACTTATTTTACCTCCATACTTTTTGTGTGTTCAATATGCACCATTGAAAGGCACATTATCAATTTTCAACCCTTTTTGACTTCATTTGATATTTCTCATGCATGTAATGATTTATTTTGAGATAAATGACCCTAAGTATGAAAAGTAGTACAAATGAACTCTGAAAAGGTTGTAACATGGCATGACATCATAATTTCACCCACATAGCAACTTCTAAAGAGTTGAGAGGGTTACGGCAAAAACTGCATGCACTTCGTGTACAAATTGGACAATCTCTTTCGAAGCATGAGGGTTTCGGACAAAAACTCATCTATTACAAAGGGATTTCATTTTTAATAACTTATTTTAACTCCATACTTTTTGTGTGTCCTATATGCACCATTCAAAGGCACATCATCAATTGTCAACCCTTTGTGACTTCATTTGTTATTTCTCATGCATTTACTGATTTATATTGAGATAAATGACCCTAAGTATGAAAAGCAGTACAAATGAACTCTGAAAAGGTTATAACTTTGCACGACATCATAATTTCACCCACATAGCAACTTCTAAAGAGTTGAGAGGGTTACGGCAAAAACGGGATGCACTTCGTGTAAAAATTGGACAATTTCTTTCGAAGCATGAGGGTTTCGGACGAAAACTCATCTTTTACAAAGGCATTTCATTTTTAATAACTTATTTTAACTTCATACTTCTTGTGTGTTCAATATGCACTATCAAATGGCCCATCTTCAATTTTCAACCCTTTCTGACTTCATTTGATATTTCTCATGCATTTAATTATTTATTTTGAGCTAAATGACCCTAAATTTGAAAAGCAGTACAAATGAACTCTGAAAAGGTTGTAACTTGGCATGACATCATAATTTCACCCACATAGCAACTTCTAAAGAGTTGATAGGGTTACGGACAAAACTGGATGCACTTCATGTACAAATTGGACAATCTCTTTCGAAGCATGAGGGTTTCGGACGAAAACACATCTATTACAAAGTGATTTCAGTTTTAATAACTTATTTTACCTCCATAATTTTTGTGTGTTCAATATGCACCATTCAAAGGCACATTATCAATTTTCAACCCATTTTGACTTGATTTGATATTTCTCATGCATTTAATGATTTATTATGAGCTAAATGACCCTAAATTTGAGAAGCAGTATAAATGAACTCTGGAAAGGTTATAACTTGGCATGACATCATAATTTCACCCACATAGAAACTTCTAAAGAGTTGAGAGGGTTACGGTAAAAACTGGTTGCACTTCGTGTACAAATTGGACAATCTCTTTCGAAGCATGAGGGCTTCAAACGAAAACTCAGCTATTACAAAGGGATTTCATTTTTAATAACTTATTTTAAATCATACTTTTTGAGTGTTCTATATGCACCATTCAAAGGCACATAATCAATTTTCAACCCTTTGTGACTTCATTTGATATTTCTCATGCATTTAATGATTTATTTTTAGATAAATGACCCTATGTATGAAAAGTAGTACAAATGAACTCTGAAAAGGTTGTAACATGGCATGATATCATAATTTCACCCACATAGAAACTTCTAAAGAGTTGAGAGGGTTACGGCAAAAACTGGATGCACTTCGTGTACAAATTGGACAATCTCTTTCGAAGCATGAGGGTTTCGGACAAAAACTCATCTATTACAAAGGGATTTCATTTTTAATAACTTATTTTAACTCCATACTTTTTGTGTGTTCTATATGCACCATTCAAAGGCACACCATCAATTGTCAACCCTTTGTGACTTCATTTGTTATTTCTCATGCATTTACTGATTTATATTGAGATAAATGACCCTAAGTATGAAAAGCAGTACAAATGAACTCTGAAAAGGTTATAACTTTGCACGACATCATAATTTCACCCACATAGCAACTTCTAAAAGGTTGAGAGGGTTACGGCAAAAACGGGATGCACTTCGTGTAAAAATTGGACAATCTCTTGAGAAGCATGAGGGTTTCGGACGAAAACTCATCTTTTACAAAGGGATTTCATTTTTAATAACTTATTTTAACTCCATACTTCTTGTGTGTTCAATATGCACTATTAAATGGCCCATCTTCAATTTTCAACCCTTTCTGACTTCATTTGATATTTCTCATGCATTTAATGATTTATTTTGAGCTAAATGACCCTAAATTTGAAAAGCAGTACAAATGAACTCTGAAAAGGTTGTAACTTGGCATGACATCATAATTTCACCCACATAGCAACTTCTAAAGAGTTGAGAGGGTTACGGCAAAAAAGGGATGCACTTCGTGTAAAAATTGGAAAATTTCTTTCGAAGCATGAGGGTTTCGGACGAAAACTCATCTTTTACAAAGGGATTTCATTTTTAATAACTTATTTTAACTCCATACTTCTTGTGTGTTCAATATGCACTATCAAATGGCCCATCTTCAATTTTCAACCCTTTCTGACTTCATTTGATATTTCTCATGCATTTAATGATTTATTTTGAGCTAAATGACCCTAAATTTGAAAAGCAGTACAAATGAACTCTGAAAAGGTTGTAACTTGGCATGACATCATAATTTCACCCACATAGCAACTTCTAAAGAGTTGAGAGGGTTACGGTAAAAACTGGATGCACTTCATGTACAAATTGGACAATCTCTTTCGAAGCATGAGGGTTCCGGACGAAAACACATCTATTACAAAGTGATTTCAGTTTTAATAACTTATTTTACCTCCATACTTTTTGTGTGTTCAATATGCACCATTCAAAGGCACATTATCAATTTTCAACCCTTTTTGACTTCATTTGATATTTCTCATGCATCTAATGATTTATTATGAGCTAAATGACCCTAAATTTGAAAAGCAGTACAAATGAACTCTGGAAAGGTTATAACTTGGCATGACATCATAATTTTACCCACATAGAAACTTCTAAAGAGTTGAGAGGGTTACGGTAAAAACCGGTTGCACTTCGTGTACAAATTGGACAATCTCTTTCGAAGCATGAGGGCTTCAGACGAAAACTCAGCTATTAGAAAGGGATTTCATTTTTAATAACTTATTTTAAATCATACTTTTTGTGTGTTCTATATGCACCATTCAAAGGCACATCATCAATTTTCAACCCTTTGTGACTTCATTTGATATTTCTCATGCATTTAATGATTTATTTTTAGATAAATGACCCCAAGTATGAAAAGTAGTACAAATGAACTCTGAAAAGGTTGTTACATGGCATGATATCATAATTTCACCCACATAGAAACTTCTAAAGAGTTGAGAGGGTTACGGCAAAAACTGGATGCACTTCGTGTACAAATTGGACAATCTCTTTCGAAGCATGAGGGTTTCGGACAAAAACTCATCTATTACAAAGGGATTTCATTTTTAATAACTTATTTTAACTCCATACTTTTTGTGTGTTCTATATGCACCATTCAAAGGCACATCATCAATTGTCAACCCTTTGTGACTTCATTTGTTATTTCTCATGCATTTACTGATTTATATTGAGATAAATGACCCTAAGTATGAAAAGCAGTACAAATGAACTCTGAAAAGGTTATAACTTTGCACGACATCATAATTTCTCCCACATAGCAACTTCTAAAGAGTTGAGAGGGTTACGGCAAAAACGGGATGCACTTCGTGTAAAAATTGGACAATCTCTTTCGAAGCATGAGGGTTTCGGACGAAAACTCATCTTTTACAAAGGGATTTCATTTTTAATAACTTATTTTAACTCCATACTTCTTGTGTGTTCAATATGCACTATTAAATGGCCCATCTTCAATTTTCAACCCTTTCTGACTTCATTTGATATTTCACATGCATTTAATGATTTATTATGAGCTAAATGACCCTAAATTTGAAAAGCAGTACAAATGTACTCTGGAAAGGTTATAACTTGGCATGACATCATAATTTCACCCACATGGCAACTTCTAAAGAGTTGAGAGGGTTACGGTAAAAACTGGTTGCACTTCGTGTACAAATTGGACAATCTCTTTCGAAGCATGAGGGTTTCGGACGAAAACTCATCTTTTACAAAGGGATTTCATTTTTAATAACTTATTTTAACTCCATACTTCTTGTGTGTTCAATATGCACGATTAAATGGCCCATCTTCAATTTTCAACCCTTTCTGACTTCATTTGATATTTCTCATGCATTTAATGATTTATTTTGAGCTAAATGACCCTAAATTTGAAAAGCAGTACAAATGAACTCTGAAAAGGTTGTAACTTGGCATGACATCATAATTTCACCCACATAGCAACTTCTAAAGAGTTGATAGGGTTACAACAAAAACTGGATGCACTTCATGTACAAATTGGACAATCTCTTTGGAAGCATGAGGGTTTCGGACGAAAACACATCTATTACAAAGTGATTTCAGTTTTAATAACTTATTTTACCTCCATACTTTTTGTGTGTTCAATATGCACCATTCAAAGGCACATTTTCAATTTTCAACCCTTTTTGACTTCATTTGATATTTCTCATGCATTTAATATTTATTATGAGCTAAATGACCCTAAATTTCAAAATCAGTACAAATGTACTCTGGAAAGGTTATAACTTGGCATGATATCATAATTTCACCCACATAGCAACTTCTAAAGAGTTGAGAGGGTTACGGTAAAAACTGGTTGCACATCGTGTACAAATTGGACAATCTCTTTCGAAGCATGAGGGTTTCGGACAAAAACTCATCTATTACAAAGGGATTTCATTTTTCATAACTTATTTTACCTCCATACTTTTTGTGTGTTCAATATGCACCATTCAAAGGCACATTATCAATTTTCAACCCTTTTTGACTTCAGTTGATATTTCTCATGCATGTAATGATTTATTTTGAGATAAATGACCCTAAGTATGAAAAGTAGTACAAATGAACTCTGAAAAGGTTGTAACATGGCATGACATCATAATTTCACCCACATAGCAACTTCTAAAGAGTTGAGAGGGTTACGGCAAAAACTGGATGCACTTCGTGTACAAATTGAACAATCTCTTTCGAAGCATGAGGGTTTCGGACAAAAACTCATCTATTACAAAGGGATTTCATTTTTAATAACTTATTTTAACTCCATACTTTTTGTGTGTTCTATATGCACCATTCAAAGGCACATCATCAATTGTCAACCCTTTGTGACTTCATTTGTTATTTCTCATGCATTTACTGATTTATATTGAGATAAATGACCCTAAGTATGAAAAGCAGTACAAATGAACTCTGAAAAGGTTATAACTTTGCACGACATCATAATTTCACCCACATAGCAACTTCTAAAGAGTTGAGAGGGTTACGGCAAAAACGGGATGCACTTCGTGTAAAAATTGGACAATTTCTTTGGAAGCATGAGGGTTTCGGACGAAAACTCATCTTTTACAAAGGGATTTCATTTTTAATAACTTATTTTAACTCCATACTTCTTGTGTGTTCAATATGCACTATCAAATGGCCCATCTTCAATTTTCAACCCTTTCAGACTTCATTTGATATTTCTCATGCATTTAATGATTTATTTTGAGCTAAATGACCCTAAATTTGAAAAGCAATACAAATGAACTCTGAAAAGGTTGTAACTTGGCATGACATCATAATTTCACCCACATAGCAACTTCTAAAGAGTTGATAAGGTTACGGCAAAAACTGGATGCACTTCATGTACAAATTGGACAATCTCTTTCGAAGCATGAGGGTTTCGGACGAAAACACATCTATTACAAAGTGATTTCAGTTTTAATAACTTATTTTACCTCCATACTTTTTGTGTGTTCAATATGCACCATTCAAAGGCACATTATCAATTTTCAACCCTTTTTGACTTCATTTGATATTTCTCATGCATTTAATGATTTATTATGAGCTAAATGACCCTAAATTTGAAAAGCAGTACAAATGAACTCTGGAAAGGTTATAACTTGGCATGACATCATAATTTCACCCACATAGAAACTTCTAAAGAGTTGAGAGGGTTACGGTAAAAACTGGTTGCACTTCGTGTACAAATTGGACAATCTCTTTCGAAGCATGAGAGTTTGAGACGAAAACTCAGCTATTACAACTGGATTTCATTTTTAATAAATTATTTTAAATCCATACTTTTTGTGTGTTCTATATGCACCATTCAAAGGCACATCATCAATTTTCAACCCTTTGTGACTTCATTTGATATTTCTCATGCATTTAATGATATTTTTTGAGATAAATGACCCTAAGTATGAAAAGTAGTACAAATGAACTCTGAAAAGGTTGTAACATGGCATGACATCATAATTTCACCCACATAGCAACTTCTAAAGAGTTGAGAGGGTTACGGCAAAAACTGGATGCACTTCGTGTACAAATTGGACAATATCTTTCGAAGCTTGAGGGTTTCGGACAAAAACTCATCTATTACAAAGGGATTTCATTTTTAATAACTTATTTTAACTCCATACTTTTTGTGTGTTCTATATGCACCATTCAAAGGCACATTATCAATTTTCAACCCTTTTTGACTTCATTTGTTATTTTCTCATGCATTTAATGATTTATATTGAGATAAATGACCCTAAGTATGAAAAGAAGTACAAATGAACTCTGAAAAGGTTGTAACATGGCATGACATCATAATTTCACCCACGTAGCAACTTCTAAAGAGTTGAGAGGGTAACGGTAAAAACTGGTTGCACTTCGTGTACAAATTGGACAATCTCTTTCGAAGCATGAGGGTTTGAGACGAAAACTCAGCTATTACAACTGGATTTCATTTTTAATAAATTATTTTAAATCCATACTTTTTGTGTGTTCTATATGCACCATTCAAAGGCACATCATCAATTTTCAACCCTTTGTGACTTCATTTGATATTTCTCATGCATTTAATGATATTTTTTGAGATAAATGACCCTAAGTATGAAAAGTAGTACAAATGAACTCTGAAAAGGTTGTAACATGGCATGACATCATAATTTCACCCACATAGCAACTTCTAAAGAGTTGAGAGGGTTACGGCAAAAACTGGATGCACTTCGTGTACAAATTGGACAATATCTTTCGAAGCTTGAGGGTTTCGGACAAAAACTCATCTATTACAAAGGGATTTCATTTTTAATAACTTATTTTACCTCCATACTTTTTGTGTGTTCAATATGCACCATTCAAAGGCACATTATCAATTTTCAACCCTTTTTGACTTCATTTGATATTTCTCATGCATTTAATGATTTATTATGAGCTAAATGACCCTAAATTTGAAAAGCAGTACAAATGAACTCTGGAAAGGTTATAACTTGGCATGACATCATAATTTCACCCACATAGAAACTTCTAAAGAGTTGAGAGGGTTACGGTAAAAACTGGTTGCACTTCGTGTACAAATTGGACAATCTCTTTCGAAGCATGAGGGATTCAGACGAAAACTCAGCTATTACAAAGGGATTTCATTTTTAATAACTTATTTTAAATCATACTTTTTGTGTGTTCTATATGCACCATTCAAAGGCACATCATCAATTTTCAACCCTTTGTGACTTCATTTGATATTTCTCATGCATTTAATGATTTATTTTTAGATAAATGACCCTAAGTGTGAAAAGTAGTACAAATGAACTCTGAAAAGGTTGTAACATGGCATGACATCATAATTTCACCCACATAGAAACTTCTAAAGAGTTGAGAGGGTTACGGCAAAAACTGGATGCACTTCGTGTACAAATTGGACAATCTCTTTCGAAGCATGAGGGTTTCGGACAAAAACTCATCTATTACAAAGGGATTTCATTTTTAATAACTTATTTTAACTCCATACTTTTTGTGTGTTCTATATGCACCATTCAAAGGCACATCATCAATTGTGAACCCTTTGTGACTTCATTAGTTATTTCTCATGCATTTAAGGATTTATATTGAGATAAATGACCCTAAGTATGAAAAGCAATACAAATGAACTCTGAAAAGGTTATAACTTTGCACGACATTATAATTTCACCCACATAGCAACTTCTAAAGAGTTTAGAGGGTTACGGCAAAAACGGGATGCACTTCGTGTAAAAATTGGACAATCTCTTTCGAAGCATGAGGGTTTCGGACGAAAACTCATCTTTTACAAAGGGATTTCATTTTTAATAACTTATTTTAACTCCATACTTTTTGTGTGGTCAATATGCACCATTAAATGGCCCATCTTCAATTTTCAACCCTTTCTGACTTCATTTGTTATTTCTCATGCATTTAATGATTTATTTTGAGCTAAATGACCCTAAATTTGAAAAGCAGTACAAATGAACTCTGAAAAGGTTGTAACTTGGCATGACATCATAATTTCACCCACATAGGAACTTCTAAAGAGTTGATAGGGTTACGGTAAAAACTGGATGCACTTCGTGTACAAATTGGACAATCTCTTTCGAAGCATGAGGGTTTCGGACGAAAACTCATCTACTACAAAGTGATTTCAGTTTTAATAACTTATTTTACCTCCACACTTTTTGTGTGTTGAATATGCACCATTGAATGGCACATTATCAATTTTCAACCCTTTCTTACTTCATTTGATATTTCTCATGCATTTAATGATTTATTATGAGATAAATGACCCTAAATTTGAAAAGCCGTACAACTGAACTCTGAAAAGGTTGTAACTTGGCATGACATCATAATTTCACCCACATAGAACATTCTAAAGAGTTGAGAGGGTTACGGTAAAAACTGGATGCACTTCGTGTACAAATTGGACAATCTCTTTCGAAGCATGAGGGTTTCAGACGAAAACTCATCTATTACAAAGGGATTTCATTTTTAATAACTTATTTTAACTCAATACTTTTTGTGTGTTCTATATGCACCATTGAAAGGCACATCATCAATTTTCAACCCTTTGTGACTTCATTTGATATTTGTCATGCATGTAATGATTCATATTGAGAGAGATGACCCTAAGTATGAAAAGCAGTACAAATGAACTCTGAAAAGGTTATAACTTGGCATGACATAATAATTTCACCCACATAGCAACTTCTAAAGAGTTGAGAGGGTTACGGCAAAAACGGGATGCACTTCGTGTACAAATTGGACAATCTCTTTCGAAGCATGAGGGTTTCGGACAAAAACTCATCTTTTACAAAGGGATTTCATTTTTAATAACTTATTTTAACTTCATACTTTTTGTGTGTTCTATATGCACCATTCAAAGGCACATCATCAATTGTCAACCCTTTGTGACTTCATTTGTTATTTTCTCATGCATTTAATGATTTATATTGAGATAAATGACCCTAAGTATGAAAAGAAGTACAAATGAACTCTGAAAAGGTTGTAACATGGCATGACATCATAATTTCACCCACGTAGCAACTTCTAAAGAGTTGAGAGGGTAACGGTAAAAACTGGTTGCACTTCGTGTACAAATTGGACAATCTCTTTCGAAGCATGAGGGTTTGAGACGAAAACTCAGCTATTACAACTGGATTTCATTTTTAATAAATTATTTTAAATCCATACTTTTTGTGTGTTCTATATGCACCATTCAAAGGCACATCATCAATTTTCAACCCTTTGTGACTTCATTTGATATTTCTCATGCATTTAATGATATTTTTTGAGATAAATGACCCTAAGTATGAAAAGTAGTACAAATGAACTCTGAAAAGGTTGTAACATGGCATGACATCATAATTTCACCCACATAGCAACTTCTAAAGAGTTGAGAGGGTTACGGCAAAAACTGGATGCACTTCGTGTACAAATTGGACAATTTCTTTCGAAGCTTGAGGGTTTCGGACAAAAACTCATCTATTACAAAGGGATTTCATTTTTAATAACTTATTTTAACTCCATACTTTTTGTGTGTTCTATATGCACCATTCAAAGGCACATCATCAATTGTCAACCCTTTGTGACTTTATTTGTTATTTCTCATGCATTTAATGATTTATATTGAGATAAATGACCCTAAGTATGTAAAGCAGTACAAATGAACTCTGGAAAGGTTATAACTTTGCACGACATCATAATTTCACCCACATAGCAACTTCTAAAGAGTTGAGAGGGTTACGGCAAAAACGGGATGCACTTCGTGTAAAAATTGGACAATCTCTTTCGAAGCATGAGGGTTTCGGACGAAAACTCATCTTTTACAAAGGGATTTCATTTTTAATAACTTATTTTAACTCCATACTTCTTGTGTGTTCAATATGCACCATTAAATGGCACATCATCAATTTTCAACCCTTTGTGACTTCATTTGATATTTCTCATGCATTTAATGATTTATTTTGAGCTAAATGACCCTAAATTTGAAAAGCAGTACAAATGAACTCTCAAAAGGTTGTAACTTGGCATGACATCATAATTTCACCCACATAGCAACTTCTAAAGAGTTGAGAGGGTTACGGCAAAAACTGGATGCACTTCGTGTACAAATTGGACAATCTCTTTCGAAGCATGAGTGTTTCGGACAAAAACTCATCTATTACAAAGGGATTTCATTTTTAATAACTTATTTTAACTCAATACTTTTTGTGTGGTCTATATGCACCATTCAAAGGCACATCATCAATTGTCAACCATTTGTGACTTCATTTGTTATTTCTCATGCATTTAATGATTTATATTGAGATAAATGACCCTAAGTATGAAAAGCAGTACAAATGAACTCTGAAAAGGTTATAACTTTGCACGACATCATAATTTCACCCACATAGCAACTTCTAAAGAGTTGAGAGGGTTACGGCAAAAACGGGATACACTTCGTGTAAAAATTGGACAATCTCTTTCGAAGCATGAGGGTTTCGGACAAAAACTCATCTTTTACAAAGGGATTTCATTTTTAATAACTTATTTTAACTCCATACTTTTTGTGTGTTCAATATGCATCATTAAATGGCCCATCTTCAATTTTCAACCCTTTCTGACTTCATTTGATATTTCTCATGCATTTAATGATTTATTTTGAGCTAAATGACCCTAAATTTGAAAAGCAGTACAAATGAACTCTCAAAAGGTTGTAACTTGGCATGACATCATAATTTCACCCACATAGAAACTTCTAAAGAGTTGATAGGGTTACGGCAAAAACTGGATGCACTTCGTGTACAAATTGGACAATCTCTTTCGAGGCATGAGGGTTTCGGACGAAAACTCATCTATTACAAAGTGATTTCAGTTTTAATAACTTATTTTACCTCCACACATTTTTTGTGTTCTATATGCACCATTCAAAGGAACATCATCAATTTTCAACCCTTTATGACTTCATTTGATATTTCTCATGCATTTAATGATTTTTTTGAGATAAATGACCCTAAGTATGAAAAGTAGTACAAATGAACTCTGAAAAGGTTGTAACATGGCATGACATCATAATTTCACCCACATAGCAACTTCTAAAGAGTTGAGAGGGTTACGGCAAAAACTGGATGCACTTCGTGTACAAATTGGACAATCTCTTTCGAAGCATGAGGGTTTCGGACAAAAACTCATCTATTACAAAGGGATTCATTTTTAATAACTTATTTTAACTCCATACTTTTTGTGTGTTCTATATGCACCATTCAAAGGCACATCATCAATTGTCAACCCTTTGTGACTTTATTTGTTATTTCTCATGCATTTAATGATTTATATTGAGATAAATGACCCTAAGTATGTAAAGCAGTACAAATGAACTCTGGAAAGGTTATAACTTTGCACGACATCATAATTTCACCCACATAGCAACTTCTGAAGAGTTGAGAGGGTTACGGCAAAAACGGGATGCACTTCGTGTAAAAATTGGACAATCTCTTTCGAAGCATGAGGGTTTCGGACGAAAACTCATCTTTTACAAAGGGATTTCATTTTTAATAACTTATTTTAACTCCATACTTCTTGTGTGTTCAATATGCACCATTAAATGGCACATCATCAATTTTCAACCCTTTGTGACTTCATTTGATATTTCTCATGCATTTAATGATTTATTTTGAGATACATGAGCCTAAGTATGAAAAGGAGTACAAATGAACTCTGAAAAGGTTGTAACATGGCATGACATCATAATTTCACCCACATAGCAACTTCTAAAGAGTTGAGAGGGTTACGGCAAAAACTGGATGCATTTCGTGTACAAATTGGACAATCTCTTTCGAAGCATGAGTGTTTTGGACAAAAACTCATCTATTACAAAGGGATTTCATTTTTAATAACTTATTTTAACTCAATACATTTTGTGTGTTCTATATGCACCATTGAAAGGCACATCATCAATTGTCAACCCTTTGTGACTTCATTGGTTATTTCTCATGCATGTAATGATTTATATTGAGATAAATGACCCTAAGTATGAAAAGCAGTACAAATGAACTCTGAAAAGGTTATAACTTTGCACGACATCATAATTTCACCCACATCGCAACTTCTAAAGAGTTGAGAGGGTTACGGCAAAAACGGGATGCACTTCGTGTAAAAATTGGACAATCTCTTTCGAAGCATGAGGGTTTCGGACGAAAACTCATCTTTTACAAAGGGATTTCTTTTTTAATAACTTATTTTAACTCCATACTTTTTTTGTGTTCTATATGCACCATTCAAAGGCACATCATCAATTGTCAACCCTTTGTGACTTCATTTGTTATTTTCTCATGCATTTAATGATTTATATTGAGATAAATGACCCTAAGTATGAAAAGCAGTACAAATGAACTCTGAAAAGGTTATAACTTTGCACGACATCATAATTTCACCCACATAGCAACTTCTAAAGAGTTGAGAGGGTAACGGTAAAAACTGGTTGCACTTTGTGTACAAATTGGACATTCTCTTTCGAAGCATGAGGGTTTCAGACGAAAACTCAGCTATTACAATGGGATTTCATTTTTAATAAATTATTTTAAATCCATACTTTTTGTGTGTTCTATATGCACCATTCAAAGGCACATCATCAATTTTCAACCCTTTGTGACTTCATTTGATATTTCTCATGCATTTAATGATTTATTTTGAGATAAATGACCCTAAGTATGAAAAGTAGTACAAATGAACTCTGAAAAGGTTGTAACATGGCATGACATCATAATTTCACCCACATAGCAACTTCTAAAGAGTTGAGAGGGTTACGGCAAAAACTGGATGCACTTCGTGTACAAATTGGACAATCTCTTTCGAAGCATGAGGGTTTCGGACAAAAACTCATCTATTACAAAGGGATTTCATTTTTAATAACTTATTTTAACTCCATACTTTTTGTGTGTTCTATATGCACCATTCAAAGGCACATCATCAATTGTCAACCCTTTGTGACTTCATTTGTTATTTCTCATGCATTTAATGATTTATATTGAGATAAATGACCCTAAGTATGAAAAGCAGTACAAATGAACTCTGAAAAGGTTATAACTTTGCACGACATCATAATTTCACCCACATAGCAACTTCTAAAGAGTTGAGAGGGTTACGGTAAAACTGGTTGCACTTCGTGTACAAATTGGACAATCTCATTCGAAGCATGAGGGTTTCAGACGAAAACTCAGCTATTAGAAAGGGATTTCATTTTTAATAACTTATTTTAAATCCATACTTTGTGTGTGTTCTATATGCACCATTCAAAGGCACATCATCAATTTTCAACCCTTTGTGACTTCATTTGATATTTCTCATGCATTTAATGATTTATTTTGAGATAAATGACCCTAAGTATGAAAAGTAGTACAAATGAACTCTGAAAAGGTTGTAACATGGCATGACATCATAATTTCACCCACATAGCAACTTCTAAAGAGTTGAGAGGGTTACGGCAAAAACTGGATGCACTTCGTGTACAAATTGGACAATCTCTTTCGAAGCATGAGTGTTTTGGACAAAAACTCATCTATTACAAAGGGATTTCATTTTTAATAACTTATTTTAACTCAATACTTTTTGTGTGTTCTATATGCACCATTGAAAGGCACATCATCAATTGTCAACCCTTTGTGACTTCATTTGTTATTTCTCATGCATGTAATGATTTATATTGAGATAAATGACCCTAAGTATGAAAAGCAGTACAAATGAACTCTGAAAAGGTTATAACTTTGCACGACATCATAATTTCACCCACATAGCAACTTCTAAAGAGTTGAGAGGGTTACGGCAAAAACTGGATGCACTTCATGTAAAAATTGGACAATCTCTTTCGAAGCATGAGGGTTTCGGACGAAAACTCATCTTTTACAAAGGGATTTCATTTTTAATAACTTATTTTAACTCCATACTTTTTGTGTGTTCTATATGCACCATTCAAAGGCACATCATCAATTGTCAACCCTTTGTGACTTCATTTGTTATTTTCTCATGCATTTAATGATTTATATTGAGATAAATGACCCTAAGTATGAAAAGCAGTACAAATGAACTCTGAAAAGGTTATAACTTTGCACGACATCATAATTTCACCCACATAGCAACTTCTAAAGAGTTGAGAGGGTAACGGTAAAAACTGGTTGCACTTCGTGTACAAATTGGACAATCTCTTTCGAAGCATGAGGGTTTCAGACGAAAACTCAGCTATTACGACGGGATTTCATTTTTAATAAATTATTTTAAATCCATACTTTTTGTGTGTTCTATATGCACCATTCAAAGGCACATCATCAATTTTCAACCCTTTGTGACTTCATTTGATATTTCTCATGCATTTAATGATTTATTTTGAGATAAATGACCCTAAGTATGAAAAGTAGTACAAATGAACTCTGAAAAGGTTGTAACATGGCATGACATCATAATTTCACCCACATAGCAACTTCTAAAGAGTTGAGAGGGTTACGGCAAAAACTGGATGCACTTCGTGTACAAATTGGACAATCTCTTTCGAAGCATGAGGGTTTTCGGACGAAAACTCATCTATTACAGAGGGATTTCATTTTTAATAACTTATTTTAACTCCATACTTTTTGTGTGTTCTATATGCACCATTAAATGGCACATCATCAATTTTCAACCCTTTGTGACTTCATTTGATATTTCTCATGCATTTAATGATTTATTTGAGATAAATGACCCTAAGTATGAAAAGCAGTACAAATGAACTCTGAAAAGGTTGTAACTTGGCATGACATCATAATTTCACCCACATAGCAACTTCTAAAGAGTTGAGAGGGTTACGGCAAAAACTGGATGCACTTCGTGTACAAATTGGACAATCTCTTTCGAAGCATGAGGGTTTCGGACGAAAACTCATCTATTACAAAGGGATTTCATTTTTAATAACTTATTTTAACTCCATACTTTTTGTGTGTTCTATATGCACCATTCAAAGGCACATCATCAATTGTCAACCCTTTGTGACTTCATTTGATATTTCTCATGCATTTAATGATTTATTTTGAGATAAATGACCCTAAGTATGAAAAGTAGTACAAATGAACTCTGAAAAGGTTGTAACATTGGCATGACATCATAATTTCACCCACATAGCAACTTCTAAAGAGTTGAGAGGGTTACGGCAAAAACTGGATGCACTTCGTGTACAAATTGGACAATCTCTTTCGAAGCATGAGGGTTTCGGACAAAAACTCATCTATTACAAAGGGATTTCATTTTTAATAACTTATTTTAACTCCATACTTTTTGTGTGTTCTATATGCACCATTCAAAGGCACATCATCAATTGTCAACCCTTTGTGACTTCATTTGTTATTTCTCATGCATTTAATGATTTATATTGAGATAAATGACCCTAAGTATGAAAAGCAGTACAAATGAACTCTGAAAAGGTTATAACTTTGCACGACATCATAATTTCACCCACATAGCAACTTCTAAAGAGTTGAGAGGGTTACGGTAAAAACTGGTTGCACTTCGTGTACAAATTGGACAATCTCATTCGAAGCATGAGGGTTTCAGACGAAAACTCAGCTATTACAAAGGGATTTCATTTTTAATAACTTATTTTAAATCCATACTTTTTGTGTGTTCTATATGCACCATTCAAAGGCACATCATCAATTTTCAACCCTTTGTGACTTCATTTGATATTTCTCATGCATTTAATGATTTATTTTGAGATAAATGACCCTAAGTATGAAAAGTAGTACAAATGAACTCTGAAAAGGTTGTAACATTGGCATGACATCATAATTTCACCCACATAGCAACTTCTAAAGAGTTGAGAGGGTTACGGCAAAAACTGGATGCACTTCGTGTACAAATTGGACAATCTCTTTCGAAGCATGAGGGTTTTCGGACAAAAACTCATCTATTACAAAGGGATTTCATTTTTAATAACTTATTTTAACTCCATACTTTTTGTGTGTTCTATATGCACCATTCAAAGGCACATCATCAATTGTCAACCCTTTGTGACTTCATTTGTTATTTCTCATGCATTTAATGATTTATATTGAGATAAATGACCCTAAGTATGAAAAGCAGTACAAATGAACTCTGAAAAGGTTATAACTTGCACGACATCATAATTTCACCCACATAGCAACTTCTAAAGAGTTGAGAGGGTTACGGCAAAAACTGGATGCACTTCGTGTAAAAATTGGACAATCTCTTTCGAAGCATGAGGGTTTCGGACGAAAACTCATCTTTTACAAAGGGATTTCATTTTTAATAACTTATTTTAACTCCATACTTTTTGTGTGTTCTATATGCACCATTCAAAGGCACATCATCAATTGTCAACCCTTTGTGACTTCATTTGATATTTCTCATGCATTTAATGATTTATATTGAGATAAATGACCCTAAGTATGAAAAGCAGTACAAATGAACTCTGAAAAGGTTATAACTTTGCACGACATCATAATTTCACCCACATAGCAACTTCTAAAGAGTTGAGAGGGTTACGGTAAAAACTGGTTGCACTTCGTGTACAAATTGGACAATCTCTTTCGAAGCATGAGGGTTTCAGACGAAAACTCAGCTATTACAACGGGATTTCATTTTTAATAACTTATTTTAAATCCATACTTTTTGTGTGTTCTATATGCACCATTCAAAGGCACATCATCAATTTTCAACCCTTTGTGACTTCATTTGATATTTCTCATGCATTTAATGATTTATTTTGAGATAAATGACCCTAAGTATGAAAAGTAGTACAAATGAACTCTGAAAAGGTTGTAACATGGCATGACATCATAATTTCACCCACATAGCAACTTGTAAAGAGTTGAGAGGGTTACGGCAAAAACTGGATGCTCTTCGTGTACAAATTGGACAATCTCTTTCGAAGCATGAGGGTTTCGGACAAAAACTCATCTATTACAAAGGGATTTCATTTTTAATAACTTATTTTAACTCCATACTTTTTGTGTGTTCTATATGCACCATTCAAAGGCACATCATCAATTGTCAACCCTTTGTGACTTCATTTGTTATTTCTCATGCATTTAATGATTTATATTGAGATAAATGACCCTAAGTATGAAAAGCAGTACAAATGAACTCTGAAAAGGTTATAACTTTGCACGACATCATAAGTTTCACCCACATAGCAACTTCTAAAGAGTTGAGAGGGTTACGGTAAAACTGGTTGCACTTCGTGTACAAATTGGACAATCTCATTCGAAGCATGAGGGTTTCAGACGAAAACTCAGCTATTAGAAAGGGATTTCATTTTTAATAACTTATTTTAAATCCATACTTTTTGTGTGTTCTATATGCACCATTCAAAGGCACATCATCAATTTTCAACCCTTTGTGACTTCATTTGATATTTCTCATGCATTTAATGATTTATTTTGAGATAAATGACCCTAAGTATGAAAAGTAGTACAAATGAACTCTGAAAAGGTTGTAACATGGCATGACATCATAATTTCACCCACATAGCAACTTCTAAAGAGTTGAGAGGGTTACGGCAAAAACTGGATGCACTTCGTGTACAAATTGGACAATCTCTTTCGAAGCATGAGTGTTTCGGACAAAAACTCATCTATTACAAAGGGATTTCATTTTTAATAACTTATTTTAACTCAATACTTTTTGTGTGTTCTATATGCACCATTGAAAGGCACATCATCAATTGTCAACCCTTTGTGACTTCATTTGTTATTTCTCATGCATGTAATGATTTATATTGAGATAAATGACCCTAAGTATGAAAAGCAGTACAAATGAACTCTGAAAAGGTTATAACTTTGCACGACATCATAATTTCACCCACATAGCAACTTCTAAAGAGTTGAGAGGGTTACGGCAAAAACTGGATGCACTTCGTGTACAAATTGGACAATCTCTTTCGAAGCATGAGTGTTTTCGGACAAAAACTCATCTATTACAAAGGGATTTCATTTTTAATAACTTATTTTAACTCAATACTTTTTGTGTGTTCTATATGCACCATTCGAAAGGCACATCATCAATTGTCAACCCTTTGTGACTTCATTTGTTATTTCTCATGCATGTAATGATTTATATTGAGATAAATGACCCTAAGTATGAAAAGCAGTACAAATGAACTCTGAAAAGGTTATAACTTTGCACGACATCATAATTTCACCCACATAGCAACTTCTAAAGAGTTGAGAGGGTTACGGCAAAAACTGGATGCACTTCGTGTAAAAATTGGACAATCTCTTTCGAAGCATGAGGGTTTCGGACGAAAACTCATCTTTTACAAAGGGATTTCATTTTTAATAACTTATTTTAACTCCATACTTTTTGTGTGTTCTATATGCACCATTCAAAGGCACATCATCAATTGTCAACTCTTTCTGACTTCATTTGATATTTCTCAAGCATATAATGATTTATTTTGAGCTAAATGACCCTAAATTTGAAAAGCAGTACAAATGAACTCTGGGAAGGTTGTAACTTGGCATGACATCATAATTTCACCCACATAGCAACTTGTAAAGAGTTGAGAGGGTTACGGCAAAAACTGGATGCACTTCGTGTACAAATTGGACAATCTCTTTCGAAGCATGAGGGTTTCGGACAAAAACTCATCTATTACAAAGGGATTTCATTTTTAATAACTTATTTTAACTCCATACTTTTTGTGTGTTCTATATGCACCATTCAAAGGCACATCATCAATTGTCAACCCTTTGTGACTTCATTTGTTATTTCTCATGCATTTAATGATTTATATTGAGATAAATGACCCTAAGTATGAAAAGCAGTACAAATGAACTCTGAAAAGGTTATAACTTTGCACGACATCATAATTTCACCCACATAGCAACTTCTAAAGAGTTGAGAGGGTTACGGTAAAAACTGGTTGCACTTCGTGTACAAATTGGACAATCTCATTCGAAGCATGAGGGTTTCAGACGAAAACTCAGCTATTAGAAAGGGATTTCATTTTTAATAACTTATTTTAAATCCATACTTTTTGTGTGTTCTATATGCACCATTCAAAGGCACATCATCAATTTTCAACCCTTTGTGACTTCATTTGATATTTCTCATGCATTTAATGATTTATTTTGAGATAAATGACCCTAAGTATGAAAAGGAGTACAAATGAACTCTGAAAAGGTTGTAACATGGCATGACATCATAATTTCACCCACATAGCAACTTCTAAAGAGTTGAGAGGGTTACGGCAAAAACTGGATGCACTTCGTGTACAAATTGGACAATCTCTTTCGAAGCATGAGTGTTTTGGACAAAAACTCATCTATTACAAAGGGATTTCATTTTTAATAACTTATTTTAACTCAATACATTTTGTGTGTTCTATATGCACCATTGAATGGCACATCATCAATTGTCAACCCTTTGTGACTTCATTGGTTATTTCTCATGCATGTAATGATTTATATTGAGATAAATGACCCTAAGTATGAAAAGCAGTACAAATGAACTCTGAAAAGGTTATAACTTTGCACGACATCATAATTTCACCCACATAGCAACTTCTAAAGAGTTGAGAGGGTTACGGCAAAAACGGGATGCACTTCGTGTAAAAATTGGACAATCTCTTTCGAAGCATGAGGGTTTCGGACGAAAACTCATCTTTTACAAAGGGATTTCATTTTTAATAACTTATTTTAACTCCATACTTTTTGTGTGTTCTATATGCACCATTCAAAGGCACATCATCAATTGTCAACCCTTTGTGACTTCATTTGTTATTTCTCATGCATTTAATGATTTATATTGAGATAAATGACCCTAAGTATGAAAAGCAGTACAAATGAACTCTGAAAAGGTTATAACTTTGCACGACATCATAATTTCACCCACATAGCAACTTCTAAAGAGTTGAGAGGGTAACGGTAAAAACTGGTTGCACTTCGTGTACAAATTGGACAATCTCTTTCGAAGCATGAGGGTTTCAGACGAAAACTCAGCTATTACAATGGGATTTCATTTTTAATAAATTATTTTAAATCCATACTTTTTTTGTGTTCTATATGCACCATTCAAAGGCACATCATCAATTTTCAACCCTTTCTGACTTCATTTGATATTTCTCATGCATTTAATGATTTATTTTGAGATAAATGACCCTAAGTATGAAAAGTAGTACAAATGAACTCTGAAAAGGTTGTAACATGGCATGACATCATAATTTCACCCACATAGCAACTTCTAAAGAGTTGCGAGGGTTACGGGAAAAACTGGATGCACTTCGTGTACAAATCGGACAATCTCTTTCGAAGCATGAGGGTTTCGGACAAAAACTCATCTATTACAAAGGTATTTCATTTTTAATAACTTATTTTAACTCCATACTTTTTGTGAGTTCTATATGCACCATTCAAAGGCACATCATGAATTGTCAACCCTTTGTGACTTCATTTGTTATTTCTCATGCATTTAATGATTTATATTGAGATAAATGACCCTAAGTATGAAAAGTAGTACAAATGAACTCTGAAAAGGTTATAACTTTGCGCGACATCATAATTTCACCCACATAGCAACTTCTAAAGAGTTGAGAGGGTTACGGTAAAACTGGTTGCACTTCGTGTACAAATTGGACAATCTCATTCGAAGCATGAGGGTTTCAGACGAAAATTCAGCTATTAGAAAGGGATTTCATTTTTAATAACTTATTTTAAATCCATACTTTGTGTGTGTTCTATATGCACCATTCAAAGGCACATCATCAATTTTCAACCCTTTGTGACTTCATTTGATATTTCTCATGCATTTAATGATTTATTTTGAGATAAATGACCCTAAGTATGAAAAGTAGTACAAATGAACTCTGAAAAGGTTGTAACATGGCATGACATCATAATTTCACCCACATAGCAACTTCTAAAGAGTTGAGAGGGTTACGGCAAAAACTGGATGCACTTCGTGTACAAATTGGACAATCTCTTTCGAAGCATGAGTGTTTTGGACCAAAACTCATCTATTACAAAGGGATTTCATTTTTAATAACTTATTTTAACTCAATACCTTTTTGTGTTCTATATGCACCATTGAAAGGCACATCATCAATTGTCAACCCTTTGTGACTTCATTTGTTATTTCTCATGCATGTAATGATTTATATTGAGATAAATGACCCTAAGTATGAAAAGCAGTACAAATGAACTCTGAAAAGGTTATAACTTTGCACGACATCATAATTTCACCCACATAGCAACTTCTAAAGAGTTGAGAGGGTTACGGTAAAACTGGTTGCACTTCGTGTACAAATTGGACAATCTCATTCGAAGCATGAGGGTTTCAGACGAAAACTCAGCTATTAGAAAGGGATTTCATTTTTAATAACTTATTTTAAATCCATACTTTTTGTGTGTTCTATATGCACCATTCAAAGGCACATCATCAATTTTCAACCCTTTGTGACTTCATTTGATATTTCTCATGCATTTAATGATTTATGTTGAGATAAATGACCCTAAGTATGAAAAGTAGTACAAATGAACTCTGAAAAGGTTATAACTTTGCACGACATCATAATTTCACCCACATAG
Organism: Hordeum marinum; assembly: GCA_022496015.1. Taxonomy (NCBI): domain Eukaryota; kingdom Viridiplantae; phylum Streptophyta; class Magnoliopsida; order Poales; family Poaceae; genus Hordeum; species Hordeum marinum. The sequence goes on along the minus strand of CM039675.1, from coordinate 45,242,728 downwards.
CAACTTCTAAAGAGTTGAGAGGGTTACGGCAAAAACTGGATGCACTTCGTGTACAAATTGGACAATCTCTTTCGAAGCATGAGTGTTTTGGACAAAAACTCATCTATTACAAAGGGATTTCATTTTTAATAACTTATTTTAACTCAATACTTTTTGTGTGTTCTATATGCACCATTGAAAGGCACATCATCAATTGTCAAACCTTTGTGACTTCATTTGTTATTTCTCATGCATGTAATGATTTATATTGAGATAAATGACCCTAAGTATGAAAAGCAGTACAAATGAACTCTGAAAAGGTTATAACTTTGCACGACATCATAATTTCACCCACATAGCAACTTCTAAAGAGTTGAGAGGGTTACGGCAAAAACTGGATGCACTTCGTGTAAAAATTGGACAATCTCTTTCGAAGCATGAGGGTTTCGGACGAAAACTCATCTTTTACAAAGGGATTTCATTTTTAATAACTTATTTTAACTCCATACTTTTTGTGTGTTCTATATGCACCATTCAAAGGCACATCATCAATTGTCAACCCTTTGTGACTTCATTTGTTATTTTCTCATGCATTTAATGATTTATATTGAGATAAATGACCCTAAGTATGAAAAGCAGTACAAATGAACTCTGAAAAGGTTATAACTTTGCACGACATCATAATTTCACCCACATAGCAACTTCTAAAGAGTTGAGAGGGTTACGGTAAAAACTGGTTGCACTTCGTGTACAAATTGGACAATCTCTTTCGAAGCATGAGGGTTTCAGACGAAAACTCAGCTATTACAACGGGATTTCATTTTTAATAAATTATTTTAAATCCATACTTTTTGTGTGTTCTATATGCACCATTCAAAGGCACATCATCAATTTTCAACCCTTTGTGACTTCATTTGATATTTCTCATGCATTTAATGATTTATTTTGAGATAAATGACCCTAAGTATGAAAAGTAGTACAAATGAACTCTGAAAAGGTTGTAACATGGCATGACATCATAATTTCACCCACATAGCAACTTCTAAAGAGTTGAGAGGGTTACGGCAAAAACTGCATGCACTTCGTGTAAAAATTGGACAATCTCTTTCGAAGCATGAGGGTTTTGGACGAAAACTCATCTATTACAAAGGGATTTCATTTTTAATTACTTATTTTAACTCCATACTTCTTGTGTGTTCTAATATGCACCATTAAATGGCACATCATCAATTTTCAACCCTTTGTGACTTCATTTGATATTTCTCATGCATTTAATGATTTATTTTGAGATACATGACCCTAAGTATGAAAAGTAGTACAAATGAACTCTGAAAAGGTTGTAGCATGGCATGACATCATAATTTCGCCCACATAGCAACTTCTAAAGAGTTGAGAGGGTTACGGCAAAAACTGGATGCACTTCGTGTACAAATTGGACAATCTCTTTCGAAGCATGAGTGTTTCGGACACTCATCTATTATAAAGGGATTTCATTTTTAATAACTTATTTTAACTCAATACTTTTTGTGTGTTCTATATGCACCATTCAAAGGCACATCATCAATTGTCAACCCTTTGTGACTTCATTTGTTATTTCTCATGCATTTAATGATTTATATTGAGATAAATGACCCTAAGTATGAAAAGCAGTACAACTGAACTCTGAAAAGGTTATAACTTTGCACGACATCATAATTTCACCCACATAGCAACTTCTAAAGAGTTGAGAGGGTTACAGCAAAAACGGGATGCACTTCGTGTAAAAATTGGACAATCTCTTTCGAAGCATGAGGGTTTCGGACGAAAACTCATCTTTTACAGAGGGATTTCATTTTTAATAACTTATTTTAACTCCATACTTTTTGTGTGTTCAATATGCACCATTAAATGGCCCATCTTCAATTTTCAACCCTTTCTGACTTCATTTGATATTTCTCATGCATTTAATGATTTATTTTGAGCTAAATGACCCTAAATTTGAAAAGCAGTACAAATGAACTCTCAAAAGGTTGTAACTTGGCATGACATCATAATTTCACCCACATAGAAACTTCTAAAGAGTTGATAGGGTTACGGCAAAAACTGGATGCACTTCGTGTACAAATTGGACAATCTCTTTCGAGGCATGAGGGTTTCGGACGAAAACTCATCTATTACAAAGTGATTTCAGTTTTAATAACTTATTTTACCTCCACACTTTTTCTGTGTTCTATATGCACCATTCAAAGGAACATCATCAATTTTCAACCCTTTATGACTTCATTTGATATTTCTCATGCATTTAATGATTTATTTTGAGATAAATGACCCTAAGTATGAAAAGTAATACAAATGAACTCTGAAAAGGTTGTACCATGGCATGACATCATAATTTCACCCACATAGCAACTTGTAAAGAGTTGAGAGGGTTACGGCAAAAACTGGATGCACTTCGTGTACAAATTGGACAATCTCTTTCGAAGCATGAGGGTTTCGGACAAAAACTCATCTATTACAAAGGGATTTCATTTTTAATAACTTATTTTAACTCCATACTTTTTGTGTGTTCTATATGCACCATTCAAAGGCACATCATCAATTGTCAACCCTTTGTGACTTCATTTGTTATTTCTCATGCATTTAATTATTTATATTGAGATAAATGACCCTAAGTATGAAAAGCAGTACAAATGAACTCTGAAAAGGTTATAACTTTGCAAGACATCATAATTTCACCCACATAGCAACTTCCAAAGAGTTGAGAGGGTTACGGTAAAACTGGTTGCACTTCGTGTACAAATTGGACAATCTCATTCGAAGCATGAGGGTTTCAGACGAAAACTCAGCTATTAGAAAGGGATTTCATTTTTAATAACTTATTTTAAATCCATACTTTTTGTGTGTTCTATATGCACCATTCAAAGGCACATCATCAATTTTCAACCCTTTGTGACTTCATTTGATATTTCTCATGCATTTAATGATTTATTTTGAGATAAATGACCCTAAGTATGAAAAGTAGTACAAATGAACTCTGAAAAGGTTGTAACATGGCATGACATCATAATTTCACCCACATTGCAACTTCTAAAGAGTTGAGAGGGTTACGGCAAAAACTGGATGCATTTCGTGTACAAATTGGACAATCTCTGTCGAAGCATGAGTGTTTTGGACAAAAACTCATATATTACAAAGGGATTTCATTTTTAATAACTTATTTTAACTCAAAACTTTTTGTGTGTTCTATATGCACCATTGAAAGGCACATCATCAATTGTCAACCCTTTGTGACTTCATTGGTTATTTCTCATGCATGTAATTATTTATATTGAGATATATGACCCTAAGTATGAAAAGCAGTACAAATGAACTCTGAAAAGGTTATAACTTTGCATGACATCATAATTTCACCCACATAGCAACTTCTAAAGAGTTGAGAGGGTTACGGCAAAAACGGGATGGACTTCGTGTAAAAATTGGACAATCTCTTTCGAAGCATGAGGGTTTCGGACGAAAACTCATCTTTTACAAAGGGATTTCATTTTTAATAACTTATTTTAACTCCATACTTTTTGTGTGTTCTATATGCACCATTCAAAGGCACATCATCAATTGTCAACCCTTTGTGACTTCATTTGTTATTTTCTCATGCATTTAATGATTTATATTGAGATAAATGACCCTAAGTATGAAAAGCAGTACAAATGAACTCTGAAAAGGTTATAACTTTGCACGACATCATAATTTCACCCACATAGCAACTTCTAAAGAGTTGAGAGGGTTACGGTAAAAACTGGTTGCACTTCGTGTACAAATTGGACAATCTCTTTCGAAGCATGAGGGTTTCAGACGAAAACTCAGCTATTACAACGGGATTTCATTTTTAATAAATTATTTTAAATCCATACTTTTTGTGTGTTCTATATGCACCATTCAAAGGCACATCATCAATTTTCAACCCTTTGTGACTTCATTTGATATTTCTCATGCATTTAATGATTTATTTTGAGATAAATGACCCTAAGTATGAAAAGTAGTACAAATGAACTCTGAAAAGGTTGTAACATGGCATGACATCATAATTTCACCCACATAGCAACTTCTAAAGAGTTGAGAGGGTTACGGCAAAAACTGCATGCACTTCGTGTAAAAATTGGACAATCTCTTTCGAAGCATGAGGGTTTTGGACGAAAACTCATCTTTTACAAAGGGATTTCATTTTTAATTACTTATTTTAACTCCATACTTCTTGTGTGTTCAATATGCACCATTAAATGGCACATCATCAATTTTCAACCCTTTGTGACTTCATTTGATATTTCTCATGCATTTAATGATTTATTTTGAGATACATGACCCTAAGTATGAAAAGTAGTACAAATGAACTCTGAAAAGGTTGTAACATGGCATGACATCATAATTTCACCCACATAGCAACTTCTAAAGAGTTGAGAGGGTTACGGCAAAAATTGGATGCACTTCGTGTACAAATTGGACAATCTCTTTCGAAGCATGAGTGTTTCGGACAAAAACTCATCTATTACAAAGGGATTTCATTTTTAATAACTTATTTTAACTCAATACTTTTTGTGTGTTCTATATGCACCATTCAAAGGCACATCATCAATTGTCAACCCTTTGTGACTTCATTTGTTATTTCTCATGCATTTAATGATTTATATTGAGATAAATGACCCTAAGTATGAAAAGCAGTACAACTGAACTCTGAAAAGGTTATAACTTTGCACGACATCATAATTTCACCCACATAGCAACTTCTAAAGAGTTGAGAGGGTTACAGCAAAAACGGGATGCACTTCGTGTAAAAATTGGACAATCTCTTTCGAAGCATGAGGGTTTCGGACGAAAACTCATCTTTTACAGAGGGATTTCATTTTTAATAACTTATTTTAACTCCATACTTTTTGTGTGTTCAATATGCACCATTAAATGGCCATCTTCAATTTTCAACCCTTTCTGACTTCATTTGATATTTCTCATGCATTTAATGATTTATTTTGAGCTAAATGACCCTAAATTTGAAAAGCAGTACAAGTGAACTCTCAAAAGGTTGTAACTTGGCATGACATCATAATTTCACCCACATAGCAACTTCTAAAGAGTTGATAGGGTTACGGCAAAAACTGGATGCACTTCGTGTACAAATTGGACAATCTCTTTCGAGGCATGAGGGTTTCGGACGAAAACTCATCTATTACAAAGTGATTTCAGTTTTTAATAACTTATTTTACCTCCACACTTTTTCTGTGTTCTATATGCACCATTCAAAGGAACATCATCAATTTTCAACCCTTTATGACTTCATTTGATATTTCTCATGCATTTAATGATTTATTTTGAGATAAATGACCCTAAGTATGAAAAGTAGTACAAATGAACTCTGAAAAGGTTGTACCATGGCATGACATCATAATTTCACCCACATAGCAACTTGTAAAGAGTTGAGAGGGTTACGGCAAAAACTGGATGCACTTCGTGTACAAATTGGACAATCTCTTTCGAAGCATGAGGGTTTCGGACAAAACTCATCTATTACAAAGGGATTTCATTTTTTAATAACTTATTTTAACTCCATACTTTTTGTGTGTTCTATATGCACCATTCAAAGGCACATCATCAATTGTCAACCCTTTGTGACTTCATTTGTTATTCTCAATGCATTTAATTATTTATATTGAGATAAATGACCTAAGTATGAAAAGCAGTACAAATGAACTCTGAAAAGGTTATAACTTTGCAAGACATCATAATTTCACCACATAGCAACTTCTCAAGAGTTGAGAGGAGTTACGGTAAAAACTGGATTGCACTTCGTGTACAATTGGGACAATCTCATTCGAAGCATGAGGGTTTCAGACGAAAACTCAGCTTATTAGAAAGGGATTTCATTTTAATAACTTATTTTAAATCCATACTTTTGTGTGTTATATGCACCATTCAAAGGCACATCATCAATTTTCAACCCTTTGTGACTTCATTTGATATTTCTCATGCATTAATGATTTATTTGAGATAATGACCCTAAGTATGAAAAGTAGTACAAATGAAACTCTGAAAAGG